>JAJJWW010017711.1:0-668154 GCA_023531295.1 Papaver armeniacum | reverse complement strand
TTTATATAAACGGATTTTGTGTGAAATTCTAGGAGAGTTATGTTCTAAAAGGTTTGAGAGACGAGGATTTGATTTTTCTTTTTTCTTTTGACAGTCGCAGTTGTTGAGAGAATTGTGTGCAATACTTGTTCCTTCTAGCAAACCAAAAACGGGGATATTGTTAAATTAACTTGACCAGTTAATAGGGTTATTGCATAGAGTTTGCGAGGCTGTTTGAGAATTATTCTCAATTTTTGTAACTGTCCTGTAGCTCATCTTCTAAAAATCCACAATAAACAAAAGAAAACCAGTATCCATATTACACTCTTTGTTATGCTAGGTTATCTGAGTTTGAGTATAATTAAGTACATAACATTAAAATGAAAGAAACACTAATCAACTTGCTACTTTGCAATTACCTCCATTATAACACTTCATAATGGTGCAACTTGCATTCCAAGTTCGAGTTGTAGGTAATTCTTGTGACTCTGCTCGATGCTTTGTATTTATATGGTTTTTGTTTGGTTTTGTTTCTTTTAGTTTTTGGTGCAGCTATGTTTCTTAGTTTCTCACATATTTTTATATTCTATATATTGTAGCCAATGCAATATAACAAATGAAGACGGAGTTAATTTTATAAGCATAATTGGTTCAATGCTCACATCTAAGATAGGATTAAACCTCGTTTGTAATTGATATTGCAGTATTTTTTCCAGTTCTTATAATTGATTATTTTCAAAGCTTTTTTATTTTGGACTTGTGCTGATGGTGGTTTTTAAACAGATGGTAAAATCGTATAAACACCTAAATAACCTAATGTTACCGGTGACACATTTATTAGAACGTTTAATGCATGTAGTCAGTAATTAATAGGGGGTATTTTTTCAAATTAGGGTTACAACGAACAAAACCCTAATTCCCCTCCGTGCCAATGGCAAATCATGCCAGCCACACCTAGCCCAAGCTAGCCGCGCCATGCCAAACGCACTCTGCCTTGGCCCTAGCTATGCTAGTCACACCAAACGCGCCAAAACATGCCAACCATGCTAGCCGCACCTCCGTGCCAATGGCAAATCATGCCAGCCACACCAAACGCGCCAAAGCATGCCAACCATGCTAGCCGCACCTCCGTGCCAATGGCAAATCATGCCAGCCACACCTAGCTCAAGCTAGCCGCGCCATGCCAAACGCACTCTGCCTTGGCCCTAGCTATGCTAGTCACACCAAACGCGCCAAGTCATGCCAACCATGCTAGCCACACCCATGTGCCAATGACAAACCATGCTAGCCGCACCTCCGTGCCAATGGAAAATCATGCCAGCCACACCTAGCCCAAGCTAGCCGCACCTCTGTGCCAATGGCAAGTCATGCCAGCCACTCCAAACGGGCCAAAGCATGCCAACCATGCTAGCCGCACCTCCGTGCAATTGGCAAATCATGCCAGCCACACCTAGCCCAAGCTAGCCGCGCCATGCCAAACACACTCTGCCTTGGCCCTAGCTACGCTGGTCATGCCACGCTAAGCCAAACACCCTTACCTTGGCCCTAGCCACGCCATGCCGAAGTAGCGCCCGCACCTAGGCTTGCAAACCGTGCAACCTAGGCCAAATTGGCCACGCATGCCATTGGCACATGCCAACACGCATCGCTGGTAGTTTTTCTCACCAGGGCATGGCCCTAATGGCCGAGCATGCCATTGGCACATGCCAACACGCATCGCTGGTAGCTTTTCTCACCAGGGCGTGGCCCTAATGGCCGAGCATGCCATTGGCACATGCCAACACACTCGCTTATAGATTTTCTTACCAGGTCGTGGCCCTAATGGCCGAGCACGCCATTGGCACATGCCAACACGCTCGCTGGTAGCTTTTCTCACCAAGGCGTGGCCCTAATGGCCGAGCATGCCATTGGCACATGCCAACACGCTCGCTGGTAGCTTTTCTCACCAGGGCGTGGCCCTAATGGCCGAGCATGCCATTGGCACATGCCAACACGCTCGCTGGTAGCTTTTCTCACCAGGGCGTGGCCCTGATGGCCGAGCATGCCATCGGCACATGCCAACACGCTCGCTGATAGCTTTTCTCACCAGGGCATGGCCCTAATGGCCGAGCGTGCCATTGGCACATGCGAACACGCTTGCTGGTAGCTTTTCTTACCAGGCCGTGGCCCTATCGGCCGAGCATGCCATTGGCACATGCCAACACGCTCGCTGGTAGATTTTCTTACCAGGCCATGATCCAAATTGGCTACGCATGCCATTGGCACATGCCAAACACGTACGCTGGTAGCCCAACTTGCAAGCCGTGCAACCTAGGCCAACTTGGCCGTACGCGCCATTGGCACATGCCAAAACCCCCGCTGGTAGCCTAACTTGCAAACCGTGCAACCTACCGCCAAGGTATTCCGCACATGCCACACACGCCACTAGCAGCTCTATGCATTGCCACTTACACTCAACGTACAACCTACCACCAAGGCATTCCACACATGCCATTGGCACATGCCACACACGCCACTAGCAGCTCTGGCATTGCCACTTGTGCTCGAGGTGCAACCCGCAACAAAGGCATTCCGCACTTGCACTCAAGGTGCAACCAACACTCGAGACATCAACACAAACTGGGGGATGCTTTCCAGGGTCTTGGTTTGGCGGTCACAGCTTGCAGCGCACACTACGCTCACATTAAGAAAGGGTGAATAAGAATAAAGCGGTCAAATAAATGAGGAAATAATGGTGAAAACGTTTTCACCCATAAACACCTTGCGGTTACCACCTCCTCCCATTATTTCACCCTTTACTCTCTTCCTTCATGAGGCCAGGGTACGTTTCAATCTCGACTTGTATAAATAGGTCTTACCTATTTCCACCAAACAACAAGTCTCGGTCAGGAGAAAAATACAACACTCTCAGAAAAGGCAACTTTGCAAGATCTCCAAAAAAGCTTTCATCTCTTGCAAGCTTCCTAAGCTTTCACTTTCGATACAAATCGAGACACTACTCTCCCCAGAATTATTCTGGTCTCAACACCTTTCTTTGCTTCCCTCCCCAAATCAACCCTTCTCCTCCACTTTGTGACCGAAGCAAGTCCGGAACGGCCATTTCTTGGTTTAGGCCGGACTTGTCACAGTTGATCTCTCGAATCTAGAAAATGCTCACGTGCGGCACATTTGTTTAGGGTTTAAACCAGTTTCTCACTCACCTACCGAATTTACCAAAATCGGCGGAAACGATTTTTACCCATAAACAATTGGCGACCACAAAGGAGGATTGATCTTTCGGTTACAATATCAAATTCCAGACTTAGTCCTCAAATTTCGCGCAAGCATGGTCGGCTATCAGGCCATCTCCACAAACATTGATCCCGCTCAAGGTCATGATAACTCGTCAATTTCTGGAAGCAATATGACCAATGAAGAGGTCCCAAGACTGGTCGACCTGATGCGAGCTCAGGAGATCCATGCCAAAAACATGGATCTAATAAAGGATGCGATTAACAGCATACTCGACTTCCTCATCAACCTAACATTGGAGCTAAGTGGCTCATGTTCCCCAGGAGATCAAGAGCAGGGGACTAACATCCCGAATGAGCATTCTCAAATCAATGGTTTCGTCACTGACTGGAAGCCAGCGGACCAGGAGGCGACCATGTTGGTAGAAAACTTATGTGAATTGCTACACCTCTCCAAGGACCAGATAATAAAAACATTCTCTGCTATTAACCGAATAGCAATGAACGCATCACTAGTTCATGCACCCACGGGGACTCCAAGGATCACCGGAAGATCCACCAACAATATTGTTTTCACCGATGACGACATGATGGTAGAGGACGGTCACAACCGGGCCTTGCATGTTACGGCTCTCGTCAGGAACATAGAGTTTCGAAGAGCGCTCATTGACACGGGTGCATCTTCCAATGTCATCACTCTCAAGACACTTAAAGCTGCCAGGGTGCGACCTAACGAGATCGTACGACAACCCACTACGATGACGGATTTCGAAGGCAACCAAACTAGCACGTACGGCTACATCAACTTGGAGCTGGCAGTAGGGCCGATTCAATCGAGCGTGAAGTTTGAAGTGATTGAAAAAGAACCAGACTACCACATGATACTGGGAAGGCCGTGGCTGCACAATCTCAAGATCGTTCCTTCAACATACCACCAATGCCTCGAAAACAAGATCGAACGGAGAAGTTGTCCGCATCCCAGCGTCACACCGTCCCCTATGCACCGGCTCATCGCGTAGAAGCACATGGGCCGAAGGAGGGTTCAAAAGGCATGACGACCAAGATTCACAATTTTCTGCTACCAAAATGGACATCGCTCAGAGATAGCGACAAACTGGAGATACTCCGCAGAGGAGACCGCCCTCCCACCGTCTCCTCAGAAGGAAGACCCGCCAGTCTCCCGCCACCGGGCGTAACCCGTGCCCGCACCAAGCGAGAGTGCACCCTTACCGCAGGACGAAGCAAAAAGGGAAAACTCACACATTACCACCGTTGTTAGCAATTAGCAGGGGAGACCATGACCCGGTCTCTCCGCCCGAAAGAATGTTTTCACAATAACCAGGAGGAAGTTCCGGCGCCCTCGGAAGGCCGTAAGACGGGACCGACTTAACCACCGACGAACTCAAAGTCATCAATATAGGGAATGAGGAATTCCCGTGACTGTTCGATCAGTTCGACTCTACATTCTGCGAACGCTCAAAGCTAGTCGACCTACTCAAAGAATACCAGGACGTTTTTCGCATGGACTTACGAAGAAATGCCCGGCTTGGATGAAAAAAGCGGTCACCCACCATCCGCACGTGATACCCGGATCCAAACCGGTCAAGCAACCTCCGAGATAATTCGGACACGACGTAGAAGAACAAATCAAGGCGGAGGTCCGTAAATTACTAGCCGCTGGTTTTGTCAAACCTATTCACCATCCCACCCGGTTGGCCAATATCGTTCCGTTAAAAGAAGAATGGTCAGATCAGATGTTGTGTCGATTTCAAAGATCTGAACAAGTGCTGCCCTAAAGACGATTTCCCGCTCCCTAACATCGACATGCTGGTAGACGCTACCAGTGGACATGGTATGTTCTCTTTCATGGATGGATATAGCGGCTACAACCGTGATAAAGATGTATGAGCACGACACGAGTAAGACTGCTTTCCGAACCCCTCTCGAAAACTTCTATTACACCGTAATGCCTTTCGGTCTGAAGAACGCTGGCGCTACTTACCAACACGCCATGACTACCATCTTCCACGATATGATGCACAAGCAAGTCGAAGATTACGTAGATGATATGGTAGTTAAATAGAAGACTCGAGCGGATCATCCGGAAATGCTACGACAAGTGTTCGAAAGATGTCGCGAATACAAGTTGAAGATGAATCCTTTGAAATGCGCCTTTGGTGTCTCTTCTGGGAAGTTCTTAGGATTCCAAGTAACGGCCGCAGGGATAAAAGTTGACCCAGTCAAGACGCAAGCTATCCTCACGATGCCACCACCACGAACCGCAAAAGAGCTCCAGAGTTTCATGGGCAAGGTAAACTACATTCGTCGCTTCATACCGGGGCTGGCACATCTCATTACTGCGTTTACCCTCTGCACGAAAAAAGGAGCGAATTTCACATGGACTACGTCTCAGCAAAAAGCGTACCAGAAGATCCAGCAAACGCTGTCCTCCCCGACCGTCATGAAGCCTCCTATGCAAGGGAAGCCACTATGTCTTTACACAGCCTTTAGCTATATCGCCATTGGAGCCCTCCTCGCTCAAGAAGACGACAAAGGAATTGAATATCCCATATACTACTTCAGTCGAATGTTGAGAGACGCTGAACTCAGATACCCCAAAGCAGAAAAGGCGTGTTTAGCGTTAATTTATTCCATCCAAAAGTTCAAGCACTACCTCCTCTCCAACAAAGTGGTGTTAATATCCAAATCAGACCCTGTAAAGTTCCTTCTCTCGAAACCCGCCCTGATAGGGAGGTCGGCTAAATGGCTCCTGCAACTGTCAGAGTTCGACATAACGTGCGTTTCCCCGAGGGCCATAAAAGGACAGGCTGTTGCACTGCTAGCAAAGATTCCCGGGAGAAAACACCGCGGAGTTACGAGAAGATCTCCCTGGAGACCTTCCGGATATCTTCTTAGTCGAAAAAGAAGCATGGTCTTTGTTCTTCGACGGCTCTTCCACCCCAAAGACACTAATACGGGGAGCGGGTGTGGTACTAGTATCTCCTGCTGGAGAAGTCTTCTCGCACTCTTTCAATCTAGACTTTCCATGCACCAATAACTCAGTTGAATACGAAGCCTTCCTCATTGGACTATCACTAGCTAAACGAGCCGGGGCCACGCGTTTGGAGATAAGAGGAGATTCCAAATTACTCATCAACCAGTAAACGGGATTTACGCATTGAAAGAACTGACGCTGCACCATACAGAGTCAAGCACAAAAACTACTAAATTATTTCGCCAAGCAACCATCACACATGTCGGCCGTAGCAAGAAAAGCATGCTGTGACTGCCTAGCTACACTAGCATCAAAGCTACAGCTCGAAGGATCCGAAGAAACCCTGACAGTAAAACGGCGAACCATAGCTTCAACATGGCTTTCACAACCTGAGAAAGCCGAAGACGATGACTGGAGAACTCCTATCATTCAAGAACTCAACAACTCACTTTTCCAAGGGAAGGTCGACCTCAAGACTTTGCGGAATTTCTTTATGCTTCAAGATGTTCTGTATCATCGAAATCCAGACAGCTGTCTGTCAAGGTGTCTCGGAAAAGAGGAAGCACAACAACAACTTGAACATGTTCATACCGAAGTCTGTGGAATAACATCAGTAGTAACCCTCTATCGTCGTTTACAACGACTTGGATACTATTGGCCGGAGATGGAAGCCCAATACCGATTACTCCAGAAGACGTGTCCCAATTGCCAGGCGCCCCCATGTCAGACATAAGTCCTCTACATCAGTCACACTGGGGACTGGCGGGAGCCGTACATCGGTTTCCTTCGTGACGGCATTCTTCCTACTGACAAAGAGGATGCGTCCAAGCTAAAACAAAAGTCCAAAAGATTCGTGTTCCATGATGGGGTTTTATATCGCAAGAGTTTCGGAGGAAGTCTACTGCGGTGTTTGGGCGGTACAGAAATCCCAGTTATGTTAAGAGAAATGCACGAAGGAGAACACCAAGGGAAACAGAAATTGTTCCTGCAGATACACGAGAGGTACTATGGCCGACCATGGAAGACGACGCAGCTACTTTCGTTTAGAAATGCCGAGAATGCCAGATTCACGGAAACCTCATCCACGCGCCTCCAACATCCTTGCACTCGATAAGTAGCCCGTGGCCCTTTTATAGCTGGGGACTCGACATCATTGGGAAGATCAACCCGCCATCCTCAAAACAAAGATGAATACATAATAACCGCGACCGAGTACTTTACCAAGTGGGTTGAAGCTGTCCCGCTGAAAGGAACCACTGGAGCCACGATCGCGGCATTCGTCAAGGAACACATCATCTGCCGTTTTGTCGTACCTAAACACGTCATCACCGACAACGGCACACCTTTTGCTAACAAGCAAGTACAAGAACTACTTGAGAGGTACGGAATTAAACAAGTCTTCTCTACTGTCTATTATCCCCAGGGAAATGGGCAAGCCGAAAGTACCAACAAGACTCGATCCGAATCCTCACCCAACAAGACACGACAATCCCGTGGACTTGGCACGAGCAATTGCCGATGGCTCTCTCGGGCGTATGCAACATCTCCTAAGCTCCACCGGCATGTCTCCCTACTCCCTCGTCTACGATACGGACGCGATCCTCCCAAAGAGAAATCAAGATCCCGTCTCGCGAATCGCCGCAGCGAGTGGACCTCAGTGGAATGAAGCCGAATCACTCAATGCCAGAATCGCGGAACTAGATACTATGGACTCCAGAAGATCCCGACAGAGGAACATGCACAAGCATACAGAAACAGGATTTCCAGGGCGTACAACAACCATGTAAAATCCAGGGTTTTCAAGGAATGAGATCTCAAAGCTAAAACCGCCAAACACATCCAAAGAAGATGCATCGGCACCGAAGTTTTCTCCCAAATGGGAAGGGCCGTACATAATCACTAAAGCGTATGACAGTGGTTACTACAAGATTATCAAAGAAGATGGGGGAAAGCTAGAGGCAGTCATCAACGGAAAGTGGCTTAAGGCATACTACGCCTAATCACTTCCCTGCAACATGCTACATCAAAAATGTGAACGTCCAGACACCCTCTCTGCTTTTACTTTCTTTCTTGCCAATTATCGAATTTCAATACAATCCAACATATTAATGGAATTTCTTTATTTCTTCAAAAAAAAAGAGCCTTCAAATCTCGTGATACAAATCAGAAAATCCCATCTAGTAAATTATAATCCCTACAAAATATCATCTTCAACCGACCATGATATCTTTCAGTCCTACTCTTCAAGTCTCGAGTTAACTCTTCAATCCTCCGAGACTCCAGGGCCAAATCTTTCTCCTCTTCCAGCATGGCTTTTGTGGCAGGAATCACACCAGCAAGAATACCAGCTCTGTCGACCTTCACAATATTGAGACGATGCCGCAACCAGCTGATATTAAACTCCAAGTATTCACGGTGGACACCATGTTCTCCCACCTTTGAATGGCTGACTCTGCAGCAGCACGGATGGACATATTCTCCATCTCAGCAATCATTGGCAAAAGACAGTTCACTACGGAAACCAAGGCAAACGAACAACACTTCACTACGCTCCTGGTAGCGATATGGACGTATGTCTTCCATATCCTCGTATAAAGGACCACGAATTCTTTCTGCACCAGGAAACCGCCAACGTTCCGATAATTGGAGGAGAGACACCTCATACAAGTCCCAAATGACAAACCTGCATAGGGGTATTCATAACAAGAGAGCCCTAAATCAGCGTTCTCCAAGTCTGCAGCAGTCAACGAGGTTGGATTTGAAGGGAGGGGAACGACTAGGTCATCCTCGTCGATAACAGTAACGCATGCTCCAACAGGATATCTCTGCACGAAAGGAAAATTTTCCATTCATCAAACAAGCGGTGAAGCGTACGTCAGTCCACCGAAGAAGAAGAAAACATACCTAAGTATGATTTTCTTAACCCGAATAACCTTTGTTGGGATGCTCCTGCAACAGTCAGACCTCGCGCCTTCACCTGGAGAATCTGGCTGGTTAGAAGATGATTCGTCTCTGTGCAACATGACAAAGAGAGAAACTCAACAAGAAGAACCCTTTCTCAAACGAGGGAGACGGTGCAATTACGTTGGGTATGAATACGGAACCTTAAAGAAGGAAAGGAAGTAATGAGGGACATAACGCTTCCAGATTTTTGGCATGGATGATGCCCTGATTGAAGCCGCGCGTGAAGGAAGGCAAAATAAGGAAACTTTGCTATCTGTAGAAACACCTACTCCCTCCTTGTTTACACCGGTCCCATCAAGCTCGCGCCAGTCTCCCCAAACTTCCCAACAACCGCCCAAGTCACGCCAGCTAGCACGCTCAGCTTCCCCACCTTGCGCCGGTCCCGCCGGCTAGCACGATCAGCTTCCCACTTTGCGCCGGTCCCGCCAGCTAGCACGCTCAGTTTCCCAACTCGCGTCAACTTCTCAATGCCGCCCAGCTTCCTATCTCACGACGCTGACTTCCCAATTGTGCCAGCCTCCCGATTTGTGCAAAACTGCCAGAGGCAAGGATTCCAAATCCTATTTATAAAAAGGTCAGACAAGCCTCCTCAATTCTCTTTAAGATTTGCTGCTGATAGTTTGTCACCATCTTATGCTTACCTCGCAACAAAGCTCCTGTTCCGAGCTAAGCAGGGGACTTAATGTTGATGGTGGTTTTTAAACAAAGGGTAAAATCGTATAAACACCCAAATAACCTTATGTTACCGATGACACATTTATTAGAACGTTTAATGCATGTAGTCAGTAATTAATAGGGGGTATTTTTTCAAATTGGGTTACAATGAACAAAACCCTAATTCCCCTCCGTGCCAATGGCAAATCATGCCAGCCACACCTAGCCCAAGCTAGACGCGCCATGCCAAACGCACTCTGCCTTGGCCCTAGCTATGCTAGTCACACCAAACGCGCCAAAACATGCCAACCATGCTAGCCGCACCTCCGTGCCAATGGCAAATTATGCCAGCCACACCAAACGCGCCAAAGCATGCCAACCATGCTAGCCGCACCTCCGTGCCAATGGCAAATCATGCCAGCCACACCTAGCCCAAGCTAGCCTCGCCATGCCAAACGCACTCTGCCTTGGCCCTAGCTATGCTAGTCACACCAAATGCGCCAAGTCATGCCAACCATTCTAGCCACACCCCTGTGCCAATGACAAACCATGCTAGCCGCACCTCCGTGCCAATGGAAAATCATGCCATCCACACCTAGCCCAAGTTAGCCGCACCTCTGTGCCAATGGCAAGTCATGCCAGCCACACCAAACGCGCCAAAGCATGCCAACCATGCTAGCCGCACCTCCGTGCCAATGGCAAATCATGCTAGCCACACCTAGCCCAAGCTAGCCGCGTCATGCCAAACACACTCTGCCTTGGCCCTAGCTACGCTGGTCACGCCATGCCAAGCCAAACACCCTTACCTTGGCCCTAGCCGCGCCATGCCGAAGTAGCGCCCGCACCTAGGCTTGCAAACCGTGCAACCTAGGCCAAATTGGCCACGCATGCCATTGGCACATGCCAACACGCATCGCTGGTAGCTTTTATCACTAGGGCATGGCCCTAATGGCCGAGCATGCCATTGGCACATGCCATTGGCACATGCCAACACGCATCGCTAGTAGCTTTTCTCACCAGGGCGTGGCCCTAATGGCCGAGCATGCCATTGGCACATGCTAACACACTCGCTGGTAGCTTTTCTTACCAAACCGTGGCCCTAATGGCCGAGCACGCCATTGGCACATGCCAACATGCTCGCTGGTAGCTTTTCTCACCAAGGCGTGGCCCTAATGGCCGAGCATGCCATTGGCACATGCCAACACGCTCGCTGGTAGCTTTTCTCACCAGGGCGTGGCCCTAATGGCCGAGCATGCCATTGGCACATGCCAACACGCTCGTTGGTAGATTTTCTCACCGGGCGTGGCCCTAATGGCCGAGCATGCCATCGGCACATGCCAACACGCTCGCTGGTAGCTTTTCTCACCAAGGCATGGCCCTAATGGCCGAGCGTGCCATTGGCACATGCCAACACGCTCGGTGGTAGCTTTTCTTACCAGGCCGTGGCCCTAACGGCCGAGCATGCCATTGGCACATGCCAACACGCTCGCTGGTAGCTTTTCTTACCAGCCATGATCCAAATTGGCCACGCATGCCATTGGCACATGCCAAACACGTACGCTGGTAGCCCAACTTGCAAGCCGTGCAACCTAGGCCAACTTGGCCGTACGCGCCATTGGCACATGCCAAAACCCCCGCTGGTAGCCTAACTTGCAAACCGTGCAACCTACCGCCAAGGCATTCCGCACATGCCATTGGCACATGCCACACACGCCACTAGAAGCTCTATGCATTGCCACTTACACTCAACGTATAACCTACCACCAAGGCATTCCACACATGCCATTGGCACATGCCACACACGCCACTAGCGGCTCTACGCATTGCCACTTGCGCTCGAGGTGCAACCCGCAACAAAGGCATTCCGCACATGCCACACGCGCCACTTGCACTCAAGGTGCAACCAACACTCGAGACATCAACACAAACTGGGGGATGCTTTCCAGGGTCTTGGTTTGGCGGTCACAGCATGCAGCGTACACTACGCTCACATTAAGAAAGCGTGAATAGGAATAAAGCGGTCAAATAAATGAGGAAATAATGGTGAAAACGTTTTCACCCATAAACACCTTGCGGTTACCACCTCCTCCCATTATTTCACCCTTTACTCTCTTCCTTCATGAGGCCAGGGTACGTTTCAATCTCGACTTGTATAAATAGGTCTTACCTATTTCCACCCAGACAACAAGTCTCGGTCGGAGAAAAATACAACACTCTCGAAAAAGGAAACTTTGCAAGCTCTCCAAAAGCTTTCATCTCTTGCAAGCTTCCTAAGCTTTCACTTTCCGATACAAGTCGAGACACTACTCTCCCCCGCACTATTCTGGTCTCAACACCTTTCTTTGCTTCCCTCCCCAAATCAACCCTTCTCCTCCACTTTGTGACCGAAGCAAGTCTGGAACGGCCATTTCTTGGTTTAGGCCGGACTTATACAGATTGATCTCAGTGCTCACGTGCATCACATTTGTTTAGGGTTTAAACCAGTTTCTCACTCACCTACCGAATTTACCAAAATCGGCGGAAACGATTTTTACCTATAAACAACTTGATAAATTTTTTTGTTTGTTTTTCTGTCTAGTCCTTCCATCATCTCTGATACGTCTAATAGTCTTTTATGTCCTGATTTAATGATAACTGCTTGGATTATTAACTGATTTTTTGTTCTGATTTTCCTTCATTATCTGAATGTGGAAATTTGAGACCACCTCCGGTTCAGACAATGGCACATAAAAATATATGACGGTAACCGTGTTTGAATCCCAATAGGTAATGTTTATAAGAAAAGCCTACACACACCTTAAAGTCCTCGATGTCTACTTTTTCTTTCGATTTTGCTATTACATATGGCTCAAAGTAGCTTGTGCTGGTAATAATTTTATTTCTTGGTGATTTTCTTATTGTTGTCTCTTGTTTTTTTTTCTGACGCAGTAGAAGGATCTTGGCATGTTGCTTAACCAGCTTTAGTGTGAAACAACTTCAGTCAGTTAAATCTTTGGTGAATATAATTATAAATGCCTAGATGGTGCTGCTGTAATGGCTTAATCTTTGGTGGCCCAGCTGAATGTTGATCATTTATTTCCATCATCTCTCGCATCTCTGAAAGGTTACTTGCTCCTTTAAGTTATTTATTACATCCCATACTTGCTCCTATATAGGTATTCGCATAATCAAGATGACGAGGTTAGAATTGGTAACGCTACATGTTCATATGAGGTTCAACCTTTTTCATGCTATTATAATGATGATTATGATGAGGATAAATTAATGAAGAACTTGAAATATGTAGGCATAGTGATCAGGAATTTGTTACTCCAATTGAGCTTTATAATGATAATTTTATTTCTAGTTCAAATTAAAATAATTTAATGATTATTCACCTATTCAAAAGAACGAGGATTTGACAAGAAATACCCCCGTTTTAGACGATGTAGTATTTCCTATTTACGAAGCCAATGATGGTTTAGAGGAACGGGTTTATTTTGAGTTTAGCGATTTTCAAAAAATAGTCTTTGAAAAAGAAAATGAACTTGTAGAGATGAGTGAGGATGTACCTGACTTAGAAAATAGAGAAGTTGTGACCGATCTTTCTTGTGACACTGAAAACTCTAAGTTTGGGAGTGATTATCATTCTCCATGTGCTTTAACTCTTAGAAAGGTTCCTCACTTGGGACTTGACATATGTGCCTCAACCTTTTTAAAATATTATCTTCATACACATTTTCCAGAACCCAGTGATATTCATAAAGAAGTTCAGTTGATAGTAACCCATCCTCTGGTTGATGTGGTTAACCAAGGTTATGATACCAAGATTGATTTTTTTTTTCCCACCAAAAACTTTTCCACCAATTATGGGAACTTTTGAATTTCATATGTGTCAAATATTGACTTGAGACTAAACTAAATACTTTAGGATATTGAATGGTAACATTTGCTTAAGAATATATGACCACAATTCACATTGTGGTCAACTGTATGTGTCAGATATGATTGGATTTCAGGATCCTCAATTATTCAGGTTGTTATTATGTGCTTCTAAGTTTTTTCGGACTCTATAACCTGATAATTCAGATCTTACATATGAGGAAAACAAGCCCAAATAAATTTATTTAGACCTTTTTATAGAACCTGAACCAAAACTAAATGTAGTAGTCTTAAACATGAAACTAGACAAGGGTGTGCTATGTTTGTTCATTTTCTTAGCATGTTGCAGTTTCCTTTTATCTATGATAACACTTTTTGATGCAGATGACCCAAAATTGTTCCACTATTGCTTTATGATTCAATGAGGTGATTAATTTTTTTGTTATGTCTGGCTGAAAACTTTAAACTTAGCACTTCTTGGGAGGTAACCTATGCTCATGCAACACGATAATATCTTTCCTTAACACTTTTGCTTCAAATGGTAACATTTTCTACTTGTTCATGATTTAAATTTTATATTTAGAACATTGAGGACACCCGCATCGAAGTAGAGCGATTGAGTTACTATATATATATATATATATATATATATATAAATGAAGAAAATAAATCGGAAAAAAAAGGGAAAAAAATTTAGACCAGACCATCAGACCAACCAGAATAAATTGTTCAATAAAATCGACCGGTGGTTCCTTCGTATATGCCAGCTGATTTGATCTAGAATTAGGATTATCGACCACTGTTTCCCTTGTATATTCCAGTTGTGTTGGTATTAGTTCAGACTAGTATCTCGGTCCATTAGGATAGGTTCAACTTGGCAGTGGCCTAAGACAGATATGGGAAACACCGTTCACTTTAGTCAACATCAAAAACCATCTATGCTTTTCTATATATATATATAACCATTTTTATAATCTATACATGTGATTTGTTTGATTTAGGGTATGGATGCAACTATCTGAGTAGATCTCTGTCACTTATATATGAATTTTAGTATGCTTGAGTGCAATATTGTGTACAGAAATTGGAATTCCATCAGCGTACTTCCTCCTGTAGTCAATGAGAGTATATATGCCAACCAAGGAGATTTTTTAGTGTCGCTCCAAGGTTTTGCACAGGTAGCTATTGGAGTAAAGGTTTTGTGGGTACTGGTAAACCCTCCCGAGAGTATAATTCGTCCACTAGGTCTACCTAAGGGTTTAAAGGCTTTTTGCACACGCTAAGTCCAATCGCGATGCCTGCGATAGTAAGTTAAGATTTTATTTTCTAGATTTTATTTTCTCGAGTATTAACAGAAAGTAAAGACAAAACCAAGACTATAAATAGAAATTTTACATATCTGTAAAAGTTTATATATAAGAAGGGAAGGAAAGTGGAAAGACGTGACCGCTTTAGCTGGTACACTACCTCCACTAACGTACTCTAAAATTGATAAGACAGTTGTAATGACAGCCGACGAACAAGGGTCATGCACCACTAACTCATTAAAATAAGAGGAAACTTCTTGACTTCCAAAAATAGGTGTACAACACCCACTGGAAAAAAAAACTCATCAATCTCTGAGAGGAGGTGAAAACACTCCATATGTGAAAAATGTGCACGTAATGAGCGGCAGTAATTTTTTCACCTCCCCAAAAAATTAGCGGATGATATTTCAAGAGAATATTAACAATGTCCAAAACTCGACATGTGTCGCGTGATCAGAAAAGGTAGAGAAGATATCACCTAGATCACTAGGTGACAATCCAATATCTTCATTAAAAGATACTCCTCTTTTTAGGGGGAAAGATAGGAATAGTCGATCTTATCAGAGATATCCTCGATCAAAGTTAAGGCTTAAGATCTGATACTTAGGTTATACCTCCTATTTAAACAATCGGAAATGCTATTCCCCACTCCATTCACAGCACTACTTACCACTCGGATCCACATGTCCACATAGTACTGGTCAAAATTGTTCAGCCATGACTCACCCGCTCATCAAAAGGGTTTCTCACTCCCCAAATCTAGGGTCTAGATGTGGTCGAGTGGTAAGTAGTGCTGTGAATGGAGTAGGGAATAGCAGCTCGATGAGTTGTTTAAGCAGTCGTACAAATAATAAGACACCATCTCGATGAGTTGTTTAAGCAGTCGTACAAATATGCTGTCAAAAAAGCTTTTCCAAAGTTAGGTTGGCAAAAAAAGTACATCTTTTGGAAGAGCTGAAAAAGACTAAAAAGATTTTTTTTTTTAAAAAAAAAATAAAAAAAACCAAATTTTAAATGAAATATAGTCCGAAAACTACATTTTTAATAAACTGGGGCAAATATGTAGATGAAAAAATATAGCATTTACCAACAACTGATAGCTGGAACATCCTGGAGCTCAGAGCTAAGAAGGAGCTCACGTCAAGATCGAGTTATAAGTCATCACATCGAGCAAAATATAAAGATGAAAACTTAACAGAAGGATATACACGACATATAATATCATGACACGTGGAAGACACGAGTTCTGGAGCAGGAAGTGAAGACTAAGTCAAGGATGTCAGGACTGCGACTTGAAGATTAAGAAACTAAGAAGATCACAGATTGAGTGATTAACCGAGTAACGAAGTAAAGTATGAGTGGATCATGAATTCTCCTCCAGCTAGGCATAAGTGGTCCCTCTGTGTTAACGTGTTTAGCGTGAGTCACATGGTAAACGGATTGTATATAAGCCCTCGAAGGCTCACTTTGTAAACTAAGACGTAAGAATCAGTCTAACTAAATCAATAAGAGTTACCTTTATCCGATTCTCTCTCCAACTAACTTGTGATCCCCTACCTAGAGATAACTCAATAATTACTGATTGAACCAAGGTAATCATCTCCATATGAAGATCAAGAACGGATCGAGTCTGAAGATTGGACTATAACCAATAACCAAATCACAACATTATGTAGGTACGTATTTCCATAAGCTCGATATAGTGATAATAAAAATATGCATTTCCAACGGTCAAGTCAAAGGGTCAATAATCAACCTCCGTTGACTTTAGTAAGATTACACTTAGTGATTTCCAAGTGCGATATCTTACTCTTCCGGTATCCGAATGACGCGTTCAAGTCGTCTATTTCGCATAAATTTTTGAGATCTATATAATGGTATTATTAGTTTATCCAAATTATATTTTTATTAATTATGATAATTTAATGATCCAATATCGTTAATTTAGTCATTTTGCGATGAAGTATCATTTGGCTAGTCATGTGGATTTGACGTGCTTGCGGGTCCTTACATTAATTATCCGCTTCTTTCACTAAAGAGTGCAACCTAAAACTTATCTTTTGCATTCCTAACAACTAAAAGAGTACAACTTCTCATTAAATAGCAACTCTTCAAAACCCACCTCGAGTTATTATTACACTGTTTCACTACATCCTAGCCATTAACAACTGAAAACTACTTACTACTCTAACTAATATTCATAACTTACTAAATAGAGGTAATACTAATACTTAATAATAGAGGCACTCTCTCTAAATTGATCTGGACCACCATAAGTTTCTAAGAGCTACTTGTATTGTTATTTTAGTTTTTGATTATTGATTTGATTGACAACGCTTGTTCAACGTTGATTGCACCTAGTTTGTTTATTATGAAAACATTTTCTTCTGATATAAGGTCATTCGAACTAGATAAAGGATTGACGGCGGTTCATATCTATTTTTGGATTTGTTGATAGGCCTGTGATCATCCATTGTTAAGAAATTTTATTTTGTGCGTGATTGATCACAATGGAATCAAGTTTGTTTGTGCAGATACTTTGAAAACATTGAACATTTGAAGACAAGAAGATTTCTTATTGGTTTCCAATCTTTGTGATTTACTTCATGCACACACTTGATCGACTGGGATCTAATTAGGCTTTGTTTATCTTTGATAAACAATTGATTGCTAGTCGTATAGATCAGAAAACTATCATTTGGTGGTATCTTCAATATTCGAATCTGATAGTTTTGTATATTTAGATCTGATTATCTTGATAATCTAGATCTTGGTAGATCTTACCGGACAAAGAAGTTTATTAGATTAAATAGAACAACCTTTGTTGAACTCAACATATAATCTCTGATTTACATCTTAGGATTGATAGAGTGGTTACCAAACAGATTTGTCATTTACTATTTCGGAAGATGATACAAAGGATTTGAGTCTCGAAGTCTTCACAGAGGCTGAAACAACTTAATATAGTGAACTCTATCTTAGGATTCGCGTGCGTTGGCCAAATTAGTTGTACACGCAGGGATATTAAGGAAACTAGGTAACTAGGGTCTCAACGATACGAAGTTGGTAGTGGTCTTTGTATAACGGCTTAATTTTGAGAGTATTTAAAATTAGACTAGGTCTCATGGTTTCTCTGCATATGCGTTTTCTTCGTTAACAAAATCTTGTTATGTGATTTTACTTTACTTTCCGCATTATAATTACCATTTAGTTATAATTAAAGTAATTGCACTTGTACGTTAATCAAACACTTGGGTTGATCCTTATAATTCGGTTTGATTCCGGATTTTTACGGTAAACCAAGTGTATGCCTTGTGGTTGCTATCTTCTTGATAGTCCATGTCCATATTAGATCGCGGAAGGTATCGTTCATATAGGTTGGTATCGAAAAGATTGTGGTTTACTTGGTACCCTCGTTATTGTTAGGTTTTTATCACTGATGTATTTTTACGATCCTTTTCGATGAGTTTTTATGTCTCTGGTGATGCACAAATTATGTTCTTGATGTCATTCTTACGCATATTTGTTGCAGGAGCTGTTGCGGGGGCGATAGTAGTGGTGCTGCTTTAATCATCTTATCGATTGGGTTATGATACATCTTCTGGGTACCTCCTGGCCTAAAGCTATGGATTAACTATTAAGTTATATAAGAGATATGTTTGACAAAGTAACTATTATTATTTAAAGAATTTTATAGATATTAATTTTAGTATCTTTTTTTTTCCACTAATACTTGTACTTTTGTGGTGATACGCTTGTGTTAATACACTCATGGATGTCGTAGTTACTCGATAAGAGTTCTTGTTATGTGTTAATATCTCTCTCTTTTTTTGTTTGTTTATTTTATCTTGTGTGCTCCCTAGCACTGTCATATACAGTTTCAATGATATGAGTTTTATGTAGTATGCATCCCTTTACATACTGAGTTTTATTAATGGTTAATAACCCTTTACACTGTTTACATTTTCGTTATGGGAATATTTATTACATAGCAACTTGGCATCAGACTTTGCGCCCAAATGAGTTCGTTAATTTAGTAAACCTTACAAAAGTTAAGGGTAATGCTTTCATCTCAATAATAGCGGAAGCTAAATAGAAGAACTTGAAGTACGAAGAATCCAAGACGTTTGTTGAGGAACCAAGGAAATCAAGCATGGGGGATGTTGAGTTGAATGATTATTTTATTTTAAATCCATATGTATTGAATAGCTTTGTCACTAAAATTTACAAATGGGGAGATTGTTAGACAATGTTCGATTGAACCCACAAGTTTTGCTATCTCAAGCTTGTTTTCAATGTTAGATGATCAAATTTATATCTTGATTTTTAGTCTACTAAGTCAAGTCTCAGACTCAGTTAGAATTTGGTAGTTGAATATTAGACATCACCCTCGAAGACTAAAGATCCAAGAAAACAAAATATTCATCAATCAGGTATTTGAATATTGATCCATTCCATTTTACTCATTATCTTCCCATTATATCTTATGTGACTATGTCGTATGACTTATAGTATATTTATTGCAAAGAAGAAATTCCAAGTCAAGCTTGTCTTGTTAAATATCTCAAAATAAGATTCAAGCATATATGTTCAGAGGTCCTTAACAATATTATTTCAAAATAATTTATTGTTCAATAATTAATTTGTGGATCAATTGAAATTTCATATTCACATGATTTTATCACTTGAGAATGTTTCAAACATCAAAAGAGATAAATTCAGAGCTTCTGATATTTCGGCTCAGGGTAGGCTGGCGAACCACTAGCAAACCATAGATACATGAGTTTCATAAATATAGGTAAGGTTGGCGAACCCAGTTCACAAACCGCAAATTCAATAGGGGACAGTTCACGAACCTAGTTCACGAACCGTGGTGATATGAATATTTAAGGTTGGGGAAAAAGCTAACAGTTGGAAAAACCGGTTCAGGAACCGAGTCCATTTTAATTCTCAAGCCGAGTAGATTTGTTGAACCCAGTTCACGAGCCGTAGCACCCCGACTTGTAAATTTTCCTTATGGTTCACTAACGGTCACAATAGAATTTAGCAGATTCTCAATAACTTATTTTTTAAATATGTTTAGCATTGCTATGACTCTCTTAAGCACCTCTAAGACATCACTGATCACTAAAGAACTTGTGTATGTGCATCATGATTTATTAAGTGTTTAAATGAACATCAAATTACTTAATTATAATTCATAAGGCATATTTTCCAAACAGAACGGTCATTATACACGGTTCCGTAACTGGACAACTGTGTATATTCTTCTAATGTGATTTAAAGATAATTTCTCACATGCTTACTTGAAACATAATTAGAGTTTTATCTAAACAGAGAAAGTGTTTGCTTGATTCTCAAGTTATCTTAGCTTGAATTCTAAGCAACCCTTAGTCTTGAAAAACTATAAATAGTGATGCTCTTTCAACTAGGAAATTCAATCCTTGACACTTTGTGTCATAAATGATAGCTAGATTCGCCTTCTATTGACCGTTTAGGTTTACGACTGAAATACTTCGCTTTGGGGATTCGTGAAGCCAGATCTAACTATCGTTTAACATGATAGTTCGTGTATGCTGATCTTGCATTTCTGTTATCGAGGTTCTCGTAATCTCTTTCATACAAGATAGATAGTAATCGCAAGTTCCCTTCATCTTAGACTTTGTGATAACTCAAGATAGATATCTGAAAACTAGTCTTAATTGATAAGTTTAAGATTATTTTTGAGAGGTGGTAAAGAATCCAGGCTTATCATCTAAGTGAGTGTAAGTGTTCCGAATTTGTGAGGTTTGCTATCTTTGTCTATTGTAAACAAATTCCCAAGCCTTGATCTTTGATCTAAATGGAAATCCAATAGGCTTATCTGTTAGAGGAAGATTTGTATCAAATTATTCACTGAGGTTGAAACAACTCTCGGGATGTAAAGGACGTCAGCTAAGGGAATCAATTTCGTAAATCCTTGTGAGGTTCAAGAGACATAAGGAGCATGACTGTAACTAAGCCACGTGGAGGGTGGATTCGATTTCAACTACATTCCATTCTGAAATATGATAGTAGGCAAGTGTCTGTAGAAGCTTAACACAATTTGATGTCCAAATCTGGACAAGGTCCCGGGGTTTTTATACAGTTGCGGTTTCCTTGTTAACAAATTTCTGGTGTTTGTGTTTTTCCCTTTCCGCATTATATTGTTTACCTTTATAATATGATTTACACAAATAGTACGTATTCAATCTTAGTAGATACGTCCAAATAATTGAGATCGATTATGAGGCTTTTTCTTGTAGAATTCATATCTTTAAAGATAGATGAGTTTATTACTTGGCAGAATTTCAATTTGAATATTTTGGATATGACTAGGTTTATCTTGGATATTGATTTTTGAAATCGTCCAAATAATCTTTTTAACAATCAGGTTAAGGACTCTTTAGTCTACACAGTAGACCCAAGATTTTACATTCAAAGATTAGGACAACATACCTTTTATCGTCTAGTGAATTTATAGATTGCACAACAAAAGTACATTTTCGACTTCTAGAAATCGAAAAGTAAAAAATTAGTTTGGATGTCAAATTTCAAAACGACTTCTAGAAGTTGAAAAGTTAAATTTTTGTGAGCCAAATACTTCTGCTTCTGATTTCGACTTCTGGAGAAGCAGAAGTCAGAAGCAGATTTGTATCCAAATGATACATGAAATTTTGTAGGGCAAACCATTTGTCACTTTTTAATCTTGGGCACGTTGCTAGCTGTCTCGGCTTTTATTTTTCTTTCTTGTGCTGGTCTTGGATCAGCTAAACACGTGTCGGGATGGAGAGTACTATCAGTGTAACTCTTGTATTGTACTATTATGTAGAACTCTATTATTGGGACTTAAAAAGGGTGGTTTTTTTTGGGCTTGGTGGGGTCATGAAATAACAACTCATAGAACCCCTTATCTATTCTTTTTTGTGATGTCTAATCTACCCTTAATTTGATTATTGTTAATTAAATTGATTAAGCTAACTAGTCAGTCTTAGTGTATCGATTACACTAATCAAAACATTAATCTTTTGCAAATCAAAACTTGATTTTTTTGAGTTTTGAAGAAGTAAAAATGGTGATTTTGGTGAAATTGTTTTGAAAATTTTTGAAGAAAAATGATGAAACCTTTCATCACAAACTCATGATAACCTTATAATCAACTCCCAACATCAATTTTATCAATTCAAATCCGTCGAAAATCTGAAGAAAAAAAATCTGGAATTTTCTGCTGTTATAGCTGGGAAGATGTGTCGACCCAACCGTAAATGCAACTATACGGTTGGGATATTAGGAACTCCCAGCCGTGAACACATAAAACATATGGGAATTTAAGAACTTCTGGCCGTTATGCTTCTCAGAATAACCTGAGTCTGTATTACGGCTGGGTTTACATAATTTTCCCGTCCGTAATTAAATTTGAAAGTTGAGAAATTTTTTGTTTCAACACGAATTCTTAATACGATTGAAAATTACTAATACTTTCATTAACTAGACCACAATAAAGCTCATTACATGCTTAATATATCCCCATTACAAAGTTGGTTTTAATAACATCCCTTTCGATGTATCAAGAAATCTTTGATGATGGTCATTTGAGCTTCGAAGTTGAAATTATAACCTTTCCATTTCTCCATTCCTTGTTAGCTTGAGCTACGACTTCTTCATCAGTCTCACCTCTAAGTCGAAGTTTCTTGCACATACAAAGTAAAGCCATATACTCTTCCACTTTTTTGCGTATGTTTGAGAATCGAAGATACAATTCAATTCCATCGCGGTTGTTAGTGTTACCTATTTCACTACAAATTTTTTCAAAAATTTTACTCCAATAAGATTGACTTGGTACACCACCATTCCTTCGTTCTTCTCCCTTATTTGAATAACATAGCACAAAATTTTGGCAAAGAGATAAGTCTTCATCCAAAGTAAACTCGAGTTTATCCTTTGAGTACATTGCATTGAGTTTTGTAGGAGTTTTAGTAGAGTTTGTAGGTATGATTTTGATTTGGAATGGGTGGTTATATGTAGGAGTAATTTCAAGTTTAAATAGGTGGTTGAACAGCTAGAACCTTCTATATAGCAGTCTTCAAACGGATCCATTTTTCAAAATTCAAAAAAATAGACGATTTGATGTGGTACAAAAGGAAATTATAGAGAGTTACGGCTAGGAAATCGCTTGGTCGACCAAGCTGTAATTATGTATAACCTGCAGAGTTTGTGGTCTGTCAGAATTAAGGCTGGGATTTCTGTCCAAACAAGATTTATTATTCTCTGTCAAAATCACGGATGGGATTCCTGGCCGTTAAATAAGAATACGGCCTGGATATGTATCCGTAACCAGGATCCCTTTTTTTTTGGGTTACCAGAGTACTATACGGCTAGGAAATTTCCAACCGTAATGTGTTCACGGACAGGTTTCCAAACCGTTGAACCATTTACGGTCAGGAACTTGAAGGGTCGACCAAGCCGTAAACCAATTTGCGGTTATTAATCCTAACCGTAAACATTACTCATTCTTGTTATGGGATACCATAGTATAACACAACTAGGAATTTCCTAACCGTGAACCTATTACAGATGATTTTCCCAACCGTGTTGAGGTTTATGGCTGTAAGTTCCTAACCGTTCCCCTATTATATGCATTTTCGGCTAGGTTATGTGATGCATCGACCTAGCCGAAAGTGCACAAAAAATTCAACAATGTTGATTTTTTCCTCATTTTTCTTAGATTAGACAAATGGAAAGACTGACATTCATTCATACATGCGAAGTAATAAAAGTTCAACCATCCAAATCCATAACCAAACAACGAAAATAGTAAAATGTCAAAGGCTTAGATAACAAAAAATCCATGTAGTAAAATACTAAAAAGCGAGTAGATAGTCATTCACTTGATTTCTCCTCCGAAGACTCTTGCAAAAACGCATCCAAATCGTCCTCTTTGTCCTGTTCAACAACTTGTTCTACAACTCTATGCTTTTTACCTCCTTTTCCCTTGCCAACTTAAATTGGAGTCTTTTTACCTCCACCACGTCCACCTCGAGCACTTGTTCCAGCACGGCCACCTTTTTCACCTCGAACACGGCCACCTTTTTCACCTCCACCTCGTCTGCCTCAACCGCCTTTTCCTTGCATTGATTGAGCTTGCTCACCGGAGGGAGTATCCGAGTCGTCGCTAGAAGAAGGAGACCTAGCCCTCTTACCTCTCCTTGATCGATTCTCTTCGTAAGCATATAGACCTCCTTTCTCAGGGATTATTATACCTTTAACTCGATTCCGGAGTAATATTTGTTCAAGGACCGTTAACTTCTCACTCGAATCAATCATATGGCTCATGTCCTTGACCACCCAATTAACTCGTTCAACCTATTTTTTTCATATCAAATACACTTATTCATAGCTAATCAATAAAAAAAAACATTTATAAACATAATTAGTAGTATACGTACCACCATCTTCTCTCATTCATTTTCTTCATTCATCTCTTCCTTTGATTTTGAACTCTCTTTCGCTGCCTTCTTCAAATATCTCTGCGCCTCCAGATCCATATTTTCCACATAAGGATGAGCCCACTCTTGATACCATTCTATGTATTTCGCATCCGCTTCGGAAGTCCCATGAGAAGCTTGAAGCCCTCTTGTACTCATTTGGTTTGCTTGTTGGGAACAATCATTCCAATTTTACATCTTTGTCCTTAAACACGGAGTTGGCTACGCTCAGTTGAAAACGAGATTCTTCAGGTACAATTTTTTGGACAATACCAATTTGGCGGAGAGTTATACGAGGATCCAAAATGACGAACCCGGTTGAATGAAACAAACGTCCCATTTAGGTCGCCACATTAGAAAATACTCTATCACCAACTTCCTCATCTCCATCCTCGTCAAGTTTCAAATATGGATCAAACACCACATCATCAATTGTAAAACCATCCAATTTTCTCCTCATTTCGACCATTTCATTCTCTTTAGCCTTGTGTTGGGTCCCTCCAAAGGGGTATCTTCCTCCTGTAGGTTTCTCTAGAGGTCATTTTGTATCCCTAGAAGGCCTCAAGGATTTAAAATGGCCGTAAACCCATGACTATGGAACAAAAAATAATCAATTATACATACGAGCCAATATATATAAGTAATAAAATAAATAAAGATTTGTTATATTAACACAGAAAGATACCTGGATAAGAGCAATGCATCCCGTAATTTGTGTTTCGTTCCACCTAGTAGCTTTGCAAAGATGTCCCATCACACTGGCAAGGAGGGCGGTGGCCCACGAGTACCTAGGTACCTCATCAACCACTGCAAATAACAAGCATTTACCTTATTTTCCGAGAAATCGGGAAAAAAGACGGTCCCAAGAGCGTGCAACAAGTAAGCTATAGCCGTATGTCTAGCTTTTTCTGCGCCCATCACGATCTCTCTATCAGTGGTCTTACGGTCAGAATCCTCAAACTGCTCCTTCAGACGAACCAGGTTAATCTTCCTTGACATATTAACTGTTTTACGACGTTTACCCGGTAGTTTAAATTCCCTTTTAGCTCTGGGCGCGGCTCCATAACCTATCTCAAACTCTTCTTCCGCTTCATATTTGCTCCATCCAAGATAGACTTTAGCCAAGACATAAAGCTCATCATAAGGAAGAGAATTGTTCAAACCCTCAAACACATCCTTTCCTTCCAAAGCAAGACCAGTGATTTCCTTTGCATCATCCGGAGTCATAGTCATCTCGCCGAACGGGAGTAGAAAAGTCATGGTTTCGGGCAAGAATCTTTCTAAAACCACAAACTGTCACAAAATCATACGTCTTCTGCAAATCCTCTATTCCAGATCATAACCCCGAAGCTTTTACCAATTCTACCACCAATGGATTCTCTTTCTCCAACGGCCAAAACCTTCCTTGTTGGTGCTTTAGTTTAGGGACCGCTTTATTGGGAAACTATAAATAATATAAAATTTTGGTTGTTACAATTAAATATCCATAATAAAAAGAAAATAACATATACTAAGTTTGATTTATTACCTTTGCGGCACACACCCGAGCAGCCCATGATGATTGGTAACTAATTAAGACGGAACGATCTCTTGGAGCACCCCAAGGTCTCCCATTTTTATTGGGAGGCAAAAACACCATAGCATCAATAATTTGTATTGCACTTTCCTTTGGTGGATACTTCTTCTTTCCATCCTTCTTATCCTCCTCAACCACAGATTTACCTTTATGAATAACAGCACCACTAGAAGTGCCAACTTCAGTTCCTCCAATAACAACTCCACCTTCATTTCCTACAGTAACAACTCCACCTTCATTTTCACCAGAAACTCCACCTTCATTTCCTCCAGTAATAGCAAGTACACCTTCACTTACTCCACCAACTCCAACTTCACTTGTATTCCTTGAGTTTTCACCCAATGGTTTTGTGTGACGAGGTTGGGGAGTGGGATAACTGGAAGGTGTTACTTCTATTGATCTTTTCTTCCTCTTTTCTTTACTGTTCAAAGACAAACAAGACCAAAAACCAAAAGAAGATAAGTAAAAAACGGTTGGGAAATCTTGACACAACCTAGCCGTAACAATGAAAACGGCTAGGAAATATGGATAGTACCAGACGCAAACAATATTACGGATGGGATATTTAGTAACTGACCGAGACGTAAAACCAATAACATCTAGGAGATATGGAAAGTCCCAGACGTAACACAAAAAACGGATGGGATTTTGAGTTATCGACCAAGACGTAAAAAGAATAACGATCGGGAAAAAAAGTTGTGCATTGCTTACTTATATTACGGATAGGAAAACCTAGCCGTCGTATAAAATCGGCTAGGTTACTAAGTTTTACGGTTTGGAAAACTAATTACGGATAGAAAAAACCCAGAAGTAACCACTACCACTGAAAAAGAATTCGAACACAGGACAATATACGACTAGGAATAACCCATCCGTAAATAACTTGTTACGGATGGGATTTATCAATATCGTACGCATCGACTAATTAACGGCTGGGAGTTCTAAAATATCCCAACCGTAACACAGATAAACGGCTGAGAGTTCTTAGATATCCCAACCGTGATACATATACACGGCTGGGAAACCAATAGATCCCAACCGTGAGACCTATTTACGGCTGGGAATTCAAGAACTCCCAGCCGTAAACATTTTCAGAAACCGTTTTTTCAGACCTAAAATTCTCGAAACCAACTGAATAATCAATAATACGCTTAAATAAAGAGTGGGTATTTCAATTCATACCTTATTGTTGTCATATTAGGAGTCTCGGAGGCTGGTGCATCTCCTTCATTCACTTCCGCTTCATCTTCACTTTATACTTCACTAGGCCTTGACCCGTGCCGTAATGGCACGGGACTTGACGTTGGTTAGTTTTTAATATCGTACTATGTGTGTCCCAAAAACTTATCAACTCCTGTTGTACCGGTTTTTTATCTTTTAAATATGATATAGTGTTAACCCATGTCGAAATGGCATGGGGATAATTTTTATCTGGGTATTAAATGAGGGAGGATCCCTTCACACTCTTAGATTCACACTATCTCACACTTTGGAAGATCTTTCAAGAGTATAAAGCACAGTTTGGCTAAGTTTGCCTGTCTGAGTGGTGGTCAGGATTTGTCCGTGGGAAAGATAAATCAAGGGTTGTGGTTCTCCTGACCACCCCCTACAACTCGCACACGTGGCATTAATTCCAATATTATGAATGGTGGTTCAGATTTTTTTCTCTCAATACATAAATCCACGGCTGTGGTTGATCCACTCAAACACAATCTCATTAATTCAACCTTAAATGAAATTTCATTCACTATCTCATGTCGTTTCTCTTCTCGATAGTGGTTTTCACTTTTTGGTATTCTAAACCCGAATTCAAGAGTAAGGAAACACAAGATGTATCTTCTATCTTCTCCAACTCGCTGAAGCATCGGTAAGCATAAGAAACCAAAATCTCTTTTCTCTGATGGGCAAATTCTTTTCTGTCTGAATTTTTTTTTCTTTTCTTCACATGTTCCAGCGCTGAAGAAAGGGGGCTCAAACCCTAGGAACCCAAAAAACTCAGAAGAACTCAAAGAGATGATTATTCCCCTTTTTGTGATTGGATAAATTAGATTTTTTTTTTTCATGAAATTTATTATATTTAAATCAAATCAATGAATTTAACACACCGAATCAAGTTCCATGTTTTCTATTTTAATATTATCTAGCTTTAAAATTCAACTTGATTGAATTGATTAGGATGATTGGATATTTTTGTTTGGTGTTGTCAATTCTAGACAGAGATGTAATCGACTTCTTTGGCTTAAGTTTAAAGTTTCAATTCTAGGGTTTAGTTGAGCTTTCCATTCAATTTTTTTAATTTATATGTAATCAGTATTGTCACACATATTTTTTAATCTAGGGTTTATTTGAGCTCTCCGTTGAAAAATTTTAATCTATGTGTATTCAGTATTTTCACGCATATTGTCAAGTTGGTAGTTTAACTCGGTTTAAAGTGGATTTGTTCATCAATTTTAATTTTCCTATATGGGTCGGTTGGATCATGAAATATTGTATACGACTAGGTCGTGTTCTTTAGATGTGATTCTAAAGTGGAGACTCTATGATCATAATTATTTATAAAATTTTGGTGATTTATTTAAGGTGATTTGTCAAAGGGGAAAGAGTAATTATTTCCTTCAGATGTTTGACAAAAACTTTTAAATGAGTTTCAGCAGAGTAACATGATGATCCAACCAAAGGAGTGATAAGGTGAGAAATGTTATTTACTAATATCAATCATCCATAAGAATTTATAATGACATGGGTAGTGGATTTTTTGAGTTTATTAGCTTTATCGATATCCCTGATCTTTTAAACATTTTTGGGTGAACTCTCATCAGGTTGGTGAGCATTTGTTATTGTTAGCGACTGGGTCATTTAGAGCTCCCAATGTTGCAACAGTAAACTTGAGAAGATGCTTATTGTTAGAAATTTAAAAGTCATTTCTATATTTCTATATTGTAAACCTATGGTGCTTGATTGCAGAGACGTTTGGTGGGTTAGTCGAGAAACCGCAATTACAAAGTGCAACGAACTACCGAATGTCTTCAACAGTCTAATCAACAACACAATGATGCTAACGCAACTAATTAGCTAGATGACAGGATGTGTTCATAGAATATCAACAACAATGAATCTGCAAAATATATAAGCAAAGACTTCATCACAAAGGAGGCACATCAAACAAGAAAGCTCGCACTACAACAACTAACATAACATATGGTGGAAGGAACTAATAGGGTAAGTCATGATATGGATACACATCACGAAGTTACATTGCAATATTAATTATTAATTATTAATTCTTATGCTCAAAAATTATCTAAAAATTGGAACTATACCACATTAGCTGCATTACAAATGCATCAGAAAGGAATTTATCCGGCGCAGATGGTGCACCAGAGAGACACCAATCACTACAATCTTGGTTGGTTGCTTTCTTGCTGAATTTTTCATTTCGATATTCACGACTTAAAAAGGGAGGCACCAAGGGCAAGTATCTTAGATCATACTTTATTCAGCGTCGGTTTTGTTGTTGCTCAAAGTGCAAATAGTTGGTGATGTGGGTTCCTGTCTCCTTTGGAAATCCAGGGCCATCCGTATTTTTTGTGCTCGACATTGAGGTCAAACGTTCTCTTTTCCATGACCGTCCAATGATTAATTTGATGTAGGTTCCTGCTTCCTTTGGAAATCGCGGTTCGTCCTTATTTGTTGTGCTTGGCATTGAGGTCCAATATATTGTCAAATCCACCACACTTGAGTTAATTATTCATGAACAGGGGAGGTATGCCCCTCATAGTAAATAACATTACTCACCTTATCACTTTTTTTCATATTTTTTTTTGAAGCATCCTCAACACACATTCTATCTACCATAAGAAATAAGAAATTAAGAACATTATGGTTGCAACCCACATGTATTTAAAACAACCATTAAACAATCTAATTATTTATTTTTTTCAACTAAGAAAGATGCAAGACTAAGGTGGTTGCCGGTTTTGAACAAATATTGTATTTGGTGATGAATTACCAACTAATAATTAGGCGGTTTAACTTGAACTTGAAGAGAAAACACAATCCTTGACTCGTTGTGCCTAACACAAAAATCTTGATTTCCCACGATCAGCTATGAATCTCTCCCAGATTTGGAAGATGAAAAGCCCACCAAAAAGGCTTGCCATCGGAAGGAGGAAGCGAACCTTTAAGAATAATACCCAATGTTTCATGTGGGAATTAAATAAATACCCCTCCTTTTCGTAGGTCTTCACAAACACCCCTAAAAACTTTATAAATACCCCTAAAGGGTATATTTTAAGTTTTTAGGGTATAGTTTTTGGCACATCTAAGATTATATTAAGTCAATTCAACCTCCGTAGGAGGTTGGGTTGACGTTTTCACGCGTCAAGAACATACTAGTTCATTTTCATTATCCAAAAAAGTACTAGTTCATTTTCATTATCCACTTAAAATAACCCCTTAGGGGTATTTGTGAAGTTCTTAGGGGTGTTTGTGAAGACCTTGAAAAGGAGGGGTATTTAATTAAGGTTCCCATGTTTCATTTGTACGTCTAGATGTTTGTCCCTTTCGGCAGTGTAACTACTTTCGTGTCCAGCTTTAGCGTAACTCACACAACCCTGTCATTAAACTTCTAGAATATCAGTGTTGTTATATTTCATAAATGGATCAATCAATTTGTTTTAGTTCTGATGTTAAATTTGTATTTTTATGTCCCATCTGCACTTCCAGTTGTCGTGAAACATCACTCATGTTGTTTCTTAACGAAGTTCTAAATGCTCTGAACTCTCTCTGATCCTTAAGAGTATATTTAATTTTATTTTAGTTTTGAAGTTTCATCTGATGGATCTTATAACTAAATTCACTCTTTTTTTTTTTTGGTAGACATGCATTGATAACTTTGCATCAACGTAAGTGGGGTACACCCTTGGACCCGGTCTGACCTTAATCTGCCTAAACGTTTTATTTGGAAATTTCTGGGATGATTGATAAGGATGTTACTTGAGAATTGGTTCAAGGACCAGTCAATTTGTTATATCGGTACTTGCTGGAAGCTCCTTGGTTGACAGTCAAAATTGTAATTGACATGTTTGAAGGCGTCTAAAATGATCGGAATCCTATATTGCCTTAAAAATTTCCGGGAAAGATAAATTTAGCTGCCCATTAACATCAGTTGTAATCAGTGTTCAGTGTTCAGTGACTACTCCAAAGTTAATGTAGTTGTACAATAACAAATGCCCTAACAATTCTCAGTCGTTAATCCCAAGTTTTATATGATTAAGTACACCAGGTACATTGATTTTAAGTTTGTTGATGCAGTTTCGTTCATCAAGGTACACCTGCAAGTATTCAATAACTCTCCATGTCTGTTTATATCCCTTATGTCTTCATGAATATTAAAATAAATCTTTACGTGATTGCTAAGGGGGTTATTCACTGAAGATTGCTCGAGAGCAATCGAGGCTCAAGAGTACACTTCTAAACAAATTTTGTCTATCAAAAAGAAAGTTCCAATTCCTGCACTGGTAGTTTATTTTCCGGAAAATAGGTCATTTGTCCAAAAAATTTTAAACATGGTTTTAATGGACGAGTAAAAATTAGTATGGGTGAAATGGACACAAAAAAATTTAGCAAGGATGAAACTGGATTCATCCTGGCTTAAACTTAAAAAATAGTGAGGATGAAACTGGATGCATCCTGGTGTAAATTAAAAATAAGAAAAAGTATTTGAAAATGGGTAGGATGCAACTGGTTACATCCTGGCTATTTTTATATTTTTGTCCATTTAAACAGTATCAAAATCTAGATGTCTTTTTCACCCAGAAATTGTTGATTTTGATCTTTTTAACCAATTTCGTGTTTATTTTCTCCATCATTTTTTTAGGGATACTGTAGGTTCACTGGTGTGGAAGGTTAAAAATTTATCTATTTGTGCAACATTTTGGCTGTGGCCCTGTGGGAGGCTTCATCCAACTTAAAGGAAAAAAAGATGATTATATCCGAAAGTTACTTTGGAAGATACACATCACCAAGAAAAAAGGATGCCCGTGCCGTTACGGCACGGGTTAAGAGCTAGTTTCTTAAATAAATTTAAATGGGAGATTATTTGAAGTTAATATTCTGGGAATATGCCGTCTCGCAAAGCTCTACATATCCACAAAAAATGAGCATATTCTGAAATACTAAACTCCACCATCTAGCGATTTTAATTTTAACTGTTGAAAATTCGTTGGTTTTCGACGGTTGATTTTCAAAGTAGTAGATTACGGAGTTATACATTTCAAAATTTTGCTCATTTTTCGTGGGTATGTATAGCTTGGTAAGACGAATTATCCCCAAATATTAGCTTCAAATACGCTACCGTTTGGTTTTTGTAGAAAATATAGTGCCCAAAGTGTGAGATAATGTAAAAATAAAAGTGTGAGGGGATCCTCCCTCATATTAAATTTAATATCTATTAATTATCGAATTTACCTTCCTTATCATTACAAAAGTAAAGGAAAAATCAATAGATATTTCTACTTTGCATTCCACGATTCGATAATTAGTAATTTCATATGTTCTGATTTTGATTCATGTTGTTTGTCTATAGTTATTAAATAACGTGACAATTGATTCAAGTCTTTTTTTCAATTGTCATGTGTTTTATCTGAGTTTACGTTGACATTAAAACGATCAACCATGTTTTACACTTTATAATGTTACACGTCTGGTGGCGTCACGGAATTAACCTAGTCTATTATTACTCACCAATACGTGCCACCACCAAAAAACCACATGATACCATTTCTTTCACCACAAAACTATCCAGTTGTTGATGGTGGATTTTCATTTAAGGTTAAAATTGTAAAAGCCAGAAAATTATGCTCTAACATCTTGTAAAAGATAAAGCCATTAATAAGTGTTGAATACTTCTTCACTTTACTAATTCACCTAGAATGGAGCATGTGACAACAATCCCATTTTGTGAATTAAATACACGAAATTCATCCAGGTTGGAGCATGTAGCAACAATCCCATATACCCTGTGAATTTACATCATTATTAATTAATGCGTAACCAGCCTTGTATTTCCTGTACTCATTATCAGTGCGGCATGACGACTGAGTGTTGCTCTCAGCAGAGCAACACGAACCTCCAAGCATTATAATGAAAGCATGTACGAAATACTCGTACAGGCTGCAACTCTCGGTGTGTTATACTAGCCCGATTGAGCATCCGGACTGTCCGTATCAGTCTGGAAATGATCTCGTTCATCCAACTTCACCAAAGATGATTGGATGGCCCCGGATCAATTCCATAACCCCCAAGCAGGTATGGAATATTCGATGCCGAACCAACGCGGGCCCCGCATGGTCGGCCTCCCCAAAAGATTGGCAAAGCTTGCCAAAACGTCCAAACCAGAGCAGTGTGGGCGGACGATTGCAAACTAGCGTGGTTATACTTCCCAATTGCAAACTAATCTCGACCGCTCAACTTCGTCGGACGATTTGAGTGGCTTAGATCACGTTTTCATGGGACAGTCAGGTATAGGCGTGAACACCAGCCTACCACCTACACGCCAGACCGATCGGCCAAGACCGACCAAGATTGGTCGTCTTGGAATGCGCGCCCGAAGTTGGCACGATGCGCGGCTTTTGTTTGCAACTAGTTTTCTGTCGCAAACTGATCTCGACCACTCGACTTTGCCGGACGAATTGAGTGGTCCATATCACACTTTCGTGAGATAATGGGGTATGGGCGCCTACATTGTCATGCCGTCTACACGCATGTACGATCGGGCTGGCCAAAATCGTATCCCAAGCTTGGATTCGACCAGGCTGAAGAGGGATGCTCGCGCACCTCTTCTAAAACCCTAATTCCATCAATGGTCGCAGATGAGTGTCTCAAAGATCATCTCGTCCGTCCAACTTCACCGGCTTGGTTATACAACCCTGGTCAGGAGTTAATTGGTCAGTAAGGCGTCTTGGTGATCACCACCCGTCACTTTACCACACCATGATGCAAAGTACACATAGAATACACACGATACTTCACAAGTATCGACCTCTGAGAATAACGCAGTTATTCAATTTAGAATTACATGCTACCTTTTATGGGTCCCACGACCCACACATTTCAGACATCAATCATGTCACAAACTGGGGGATACATATTGGGTATTGGTCTGGCGGTTTACAGCGTGCAGTGCACAACGCGCCATCACAAGAGCGTGTCAGGAAGTCATGGACGGTTAAGTGATGATGGGAGAATATCGCAATGCATTCATCAATAAATGAAGTGGGCAAGACATGGAACCCAGCGAGGGTTAAGTGTCGCGAGGATGAATAGTTGTACACAAGGACACTTAAGCTGGTATTACCCTATATAAAGGGTCAAGTGAGTCGATCTTTTAAATTGTTAGGCAAGTCATTAGTTTTAAGACAAGTGTAATTCTATTTTCCTGTGTAAACACTTTATGAATTCAATCAATAAATGTTCATTAATTAAGCAAAATCGAGTAAGGGGTGTAGTGTTACTCCACTATCTCCTTGAATCGAAAAATGAGAAAAGAAAAACATTAGATCGGATGAAAAAGATATGGCATCCATGAAAATATCTTTGAAGGAAAGAAGATTACGGATCGAGAAATAACGTCACCTTTGAAAGATTGGGAAAAGCAAGAGATAACCACTTCCCACAGTTAACGCGTATAAGGAAAGATCGGAGAACACGGTGAAAACATGGGTGATGAATGGAGTTTTAATCGATAAGGTCGATGTGACACTAACACATTACTCCACTACTCCATCACTCCACTTTCTCCACTTCCCACGAGATACGAAGGTTAGGCTAAAAGATTTGTATAAATAGGTTCTCCATCCTATTTTTCAACCTTCGCCAGTCAATGGACGTTCTTCTGAAATATTTTCAGCATCTTTATTCTCGCCAGTTGGTGGATTCTCATCAGAAAACTTTTCAGTCAGATCTTTGTTGATAACTCCAACTAACAAGTCCGGACAACGAGAGGCAAGTGTTGATACAATCGTATTCAAACACCTGAATCTCCCAACCGAGTTTGGAGTAGCTTACACCAAAAGCCGTTTAACTTGTTCGTGTTCTTCACATAACTTTTTGACAAGCATCAGCTTTCAACGATACAAGTCATTCATAGCCAACACCTTCACATTCTCAACACCTTCTTCGCTTCCCTCCCTAAGATCAACCCCATCTCCTTCACTTTGTGACCTTAAAAAATAAATGTTTCTTGAATACCTTGTCGCTGCAACAAGTCCTGAACGGCCATTTCTTTTTTGGCGGGACTTGAACAGTTGATCTCTCGAATCTACAAGCACTCACCGCGCAATGCATTTGTTTAAGGTTTAGACTCATTTCTCATCCACACACCCCAAATTACCAAAACCCCAAATTACGAGAAATAGTTTTCACCCATAAACAAATGGCGACCACAGTGGGAGGTTAATCTCTCGGTTGTAAAGTCAATTTCTTCCAAATCCGATTCAATTTTATCAATTTCAAAAGGGGTAGATCTTAGAATCAATTCAATCAACAATTCATTTCAAGATTGTGGAATTAAGGTCTGGATCAACAATCAATTATGATGGAGCTAGTGTGGATAACAATCCTGGTGTCGAAGTACCTGTCAGTGGAGCTACCGTGGTCAATACATCTCGTGGAGCCGTCACTTCTACCATCAGCGCCAGTGTAGCAGGAAATATTCCAGTAAGTGTAACACCTCCCATCACCAGAGCCAGAGCAGCCACAAATCCCGGCATCTCCTCAAGTGTAACACCTCCGGTAGTCACCAGAGCAACAACTTTCACTCCTTCATCAGGACGAGGAGCCGGAGGGACAAGAGGAGGACCACCGCCCGTTACCATTGCAGACTTGATGGAGAAGCAGGAGATTCTTGCTAAGACTCAAACGGATATGGCCGCAACTCAGAAAGAGGTACTCACTTTCCTTAAAACTTTAACCGAACGATTTCCACAAGATTCACGACAACCCTTGGAGCTGGCAAGAGATGCCTTCAATACACCCGGAGCAGGCGCTTCCACTCGGACCTACATGAGTGAATAAACTCGTGTTGCTCCTGAACGCCCAAGGGAGAGGGACCAGCCATCCAACTTCATCACACGCGAGGATCTGGAACGACTTCTCCAAAATCGAGGAAAAGGGGACCGAACGGATGTACACCAACATCAGCCACCGTACCCTCAAGATGTACAACGAATTCCTCTTCCAAGAGGTTACACCTCTCCCCAGTTCTCCCTCTACGACGGTACTGGTAATGCTCGTGAACACGTCTCTTGATTCTTGGAATCCTTGGGGGAACATGAATACAATCATGTTCTACGCCTAAAAGAATTCTCGAAGTCACTTACGGGGAGGGCGTACACCTGGTACAACAACATCGCGCCCAATAGCATATCCAATTGGAGCGAGATGGTCAGTGCTTTCTACAAAAAGTATTTCTTCGTGTCTGAACAGATCACCTTTTCAGATCTGGGAAGAATTCTTCAGTGGAACAACGAGCATCCTAACGACTTCGTTAAAAGGTTCAGAACCCAAGCGCTAGATTGTCACGACCCGAACGTCACCGAACGAAAATTGGTGGAGTTGTGCATCAATGGGATGATACCCATATACCGCGCTCTATTAGAGAATCTGGGCTTTCAAACGTTCTCTGAACTCCATGAAGCTGCCAAACGTTCAACAACAACTGCACCGGCACTGCTAGAAAGAACCAGAGTTGTTCGAAGTGAAGATTCACGTGAAAGTCGAGGAAGCAGGCGTCTTACGAACAAGCAATACAACACTGGTCATTCTGTGAGTGTAGTGGGCGGAGGAGAAAAAAAGGAAAGCTTCAGCGACGGAACAACAAACCAAGCGGGCATCCACGGCACACAAGACTTCGTCTCGAAAAGGAGCGGACAAAACTCCTGCACGAGACACCGAAGATACAGGTTTTCCTTTCCCCATGAATGAAGTGATAGAACTCTTGGAAGCGTGGATCCAAGACGATGCCATCAAGCTGCCTCCTATCAGACGTCCTCCAATTGAGAAAGACATGGCGGATCCCAAATACTATTGCTACCATAGATTCGTCCATCATCCAACCAAAGATTGTAACAGGCTGAAACAAATATTCAGGGAAAAGATAGAGACATGAGAACTCCATCTTGGAAACTAAGGTGTTCATAAAGACCCTCTTCCTATCAAGAACTGCATGATTTCCGGGGATTTTGTTCGCAAGACTGTACAATCTATGATGGAGCACTTGTGTGAAATCTTGTATTTCTCCAAAGGACAGCGTCAAGACATATTTGCGGCCCTCAACCACGTTGTGTCAGGCAGACGTTTGTATCCAGAAGCAGTCCAGGAACCCCAGTCTTTCCTGAAGGACGCGAGCAAAGGAAACTGGGGACTCCTAACTGTCACTCGTTTGAGAGACGTTAAGTTCGATAGCGCGTTGATTGATACGGCTACTGAATTTAGCATCATTACTGTCAAAACCTTGAGAGCAGCAAATATTTTAAAGCAGGAAGCTACTCATCACCCAACTGTGGTTAAAGACTCAGAAGGAGAACTCAAAGATGCATATGGATACATCGATCTTGAAGTCAAATTGGGTGATGCCTCGACACAAGCAAAGTTCTACATAGTCAAAGATCATCCCAACTACGACATGATCCTAGGACGCTCTTGGATGCATGACAACAAAGCAATACTAGAAGTATGTCCTCTACCGGTTTCGATACCTGAAAGAATCTCCAACACGCCTTCTGGACCTGATGACTGTCTGTTGCCGCACCAGCAACTTGCCAACGTGACACAACTTCCCGGAGAGAGCCTGTCAGCATACATTGAAAGGTTCCGATCTCAAGTAAGTCTCATCGCGCAACCCTCTTTAAAACTTACCGCCCTTCATTCTGACAAGTCCTGGGGACTGGCTCTAGCCAAAAAACCAACCTTGGCTAAGAGATGCGAATGGGAGGCCGCCCCCTTCAAACAGTTCATCAGGAGTCTAGAAGCTGTCTCGATCAAAGACGACAAAACCAAGACCCCGATGTCTACACGCCCAAACCCGTTTTGGGGACCTAGTAACGAAGACAACCGCATTCAAGGTCGGAAGCATTATGGTGAGAATGGCTACCTCACCTGATTCAGCCACCGAGAAGGAGGATGAACCATACCTAGTAGCAGATGTCATCCTAGGCGGTTACTGCAAACTCATCAACGCTGAAAAGCTAGAAGGCGTAACAATTCACTCGCGATGGCTCAAACCCTACCGTACTTAAGACGATGTGCTATCACTTTCCAGCATCCTACACACTTTAAGATGCTGTGCTACTTCCTTCGACGTATTTTCCTTTACAATTTCACATCATATTTGTAATTCCTCTAGAGAATGATTGCAATACTTGCATTCATAATTAGGGTTTCAATTTTTGATTTTCAAATTAATTGAAGTGTTATTTCCACATGAGAACCTCTTTACCCCTAAAGACACAAAGTCCAGCCTAAATCAATCCACTAGAGCAGGTCAGGAAAGAAACCCTAAACAAAAACATCCTGAAATGAGTTGAGGGAAAACATATGCGCGGGAAGGGAAGAAGCTTTGAGCCACTCACCCCAGCAAGGCCAGGAAGATCTTGCATCAGGAACACAGGTCCGTAGGTATTCCATTATGGCATTATTTCTTTTATCACAAAGAATTACGTGTGAAGGCACACCCTTGCGCCTGAGGAGGTTCAGTTGCAGTCTTGACAAAGGGTTATAAAAAAAAAAAAAAAAAAAAAACCTTTATTCAAACAATCAAATAGAAGAAAACCTTGAACTCGGCTGCCACCGAGTACAAGGAAGATGTTCAAATATACGGAATATACTTGGAAAGCGGAAAAAGAAGAAAAGAGGTTTTAGTCGCCAAGAGGGTCGACATCGCCTGCACCACCGTTAGGTTCTGCTTCAGCGCCATCACCTGTTGATGCTCCTCCCTTCGGATCTACCTCAACTTCTGCATCAGACATCTCCACAGCAACACACTCCATCCCAACATCATCAGCGGGAGCATCAAAGGACATATCAACATTAGGAGTCGTGCCGATTGCTTTCAAATGTTCAGGTTCGTCTGTGTCGGAATCAAGAATTATCACGCCGTCCTGGATTGGGTAATCGCACTTATCTTCATTCAGAGGTCGTTTATGCTCAACCCTCCGCCTCTTCAACCGCGCTGCAAATTTCTCTGCCCTTGCGCTTACTAGTACTTGCAGCGCTTCCTCGCTCCTCCATGTCAATCGCAGCTGAAAGTGCACAGATGCGTCCCCTGGCAATACGCAAGTGCGAGATAGACATCCCCTGTATAGCACGTCCGACTTCGCGAAGTGGAAGATCGATTTTAGCCATTACTTCTTCGTGCGCATGGGTTTCGGGCTTGTCAACTTCGAAGCTTCTTTCTGGAGAAGTGACAGAATGATCGTCCACCGCTTCCATGATAAACGGCAAAGGTGAAGAAGTTATGAGCACAAAAAAAAATATTAAAAAATCAATCAATCGATCAGTCAATCAGAAGATCAGATAAGTGTGGAGCAGTACCTGAGATATAGAATAAACGATTACGTGAGATGATTCTTTATAATCTCGCAAGTCGACAGAATCCCCCGTGAGAAAAAAGTCTTTACTGGCCACCTATAAAGGCTACTAATTCGGGATAGCAATCAACGATGCTTATCAGATACATCTGAGGAAAGCTGTTGTGTGACGAAAAGGAGTACACCTGACCCAAGGAATGGGCCAAGCTCTGTCCAGATATGTACAAAAGGAACCAAAGCGACTCACCGGATCAAGTCCTGCTTCCTTCACAACCTTAATCAGGACTAACCAGTTCCAGGGCAACGCCTGACGATGTCGACCTATCCGGTAAATATGTATTCACTTTAGCTTGGTCATTTCAGTGTACAAATTTGTCACCATCTCATGCCTACCCCACAATAGTGTAACCATTATGTGCTAGGCAGGGGACTTAATGTTGATGGTGGATTTTCATTTAAGGTTAAAATTGTAAAAGCCAGAAAATTATACGCTAACATCTTGTAAAAGATAAAGCCATTAATAAGTGTTGAATACTTCTTCACTTTACTAATTCACCTAGAATGGAGCCTGTGACAACAATCCCATTCTGTGAATTAAATACACGAAATTCATCCAGGTTGGAGCATGTAGCAACAATCCCATATACCCTGTGAATTTACAGCATTATTAATTAATGCGTAACTAGCCTTGTATTTCCTGTTCTCATTATCAGTGCGGCATGACGACTGAGTGTTGCTCTCAGCAGAGCAACACGAACCTCCAAGCATTATAATGAAAGCATGTACGAAATACCCGTACAGGCTGCAACTCTCGGTGTGTTATACTAGCCCGATTGAGCAACTCTCGGTGTGTTATACGAGCCCGATTGAGCATCCGGACTGTCCGTCAGATCGACCGAAATGATCTCGATCATCCAACTTCACCAAACATGATTGGATGGCCCAGATCAATTCCATAACCCCCAAGCAGGTATGGAATATTCGATGCCGAACCAACGCGGGCCCTTCATGGTCGGCCTCCCCAATAAATTGGCATAACTTGCCAAAACGTCCAAACCAGAGCAGTATGGGCGGAAAACCCTAAATTAGGGTTTGCGGCACATTACATGTGTCACAAAATAGTCTCAACCATCCATCTTCGCATGTATAGATGGAGGGTGTAGATGTAGATTCAAAGGGCCCAGAGCATGTCAACACAATCACCGTGGGCCCGCCTACATACCTGACCAATCGGTCAGGACCAACCATGGTTGGTCATCCCAATTCGTACGCCCGAATGGAGCATGACGCACGACCGTGAAACCCAAAATTATGGTTTTTTGAGCATCACGAGCGCCCATCTTCTCCGACACGAATGGAGGGTGCAAGATTAGATTAAGCAGGTCCGGTCATACCAACATGACCACCGTGGACCCATCTATCCCCTCACCTGGTCGGCCAAGGCATACCATGCCTGGTTATCCCAAATCGTCCGCCCAAACTAGCGTGGTTATACTTCCCAATTGCAAACTAATCTCGACCGCTCAACTTCGCCGGACGATTTGAGTGGCTTAGATCACGTTTTCATGGGACACGATCAGTATAGGCGTGAACACCATCCTACCACCTACACGCTGGACCGATCGGCCAAGGCCGACCAAGATTGGTCGTCTTGGAATGCACGCCCGAAGTTGGCACGATGCGCGGCTTTTGTTTGCACTAGTTTTCTGTCGCAAACTGATCTCGACCACTCGACTTTGCCGGATGAATTGAGTGGTCCAGATCACACTTTCGTGAGATAGTGGGGTATGGGCGCCTACACCGTGATGCCGTCTACACGCATGTACGATCGGGCTGGCCAAAATCATATCCCAAGCTTGGATTCGACCAGGCTGAAGAGGGATGCTCGCGCACCTCTTCTAAAACCCTAATTCCATCAACGGTCGCAGATGAGTGTCTCAAAGATCATCTCGTCCGTCCAACTTCACCGGCTTGGTTATACAACTCGGTCGAGTTAATTGGTCAATAAGGCGGCTTGGTGATCACCACCCGTCACTTTACCACACCATGATGCAGTACCTGCATAGAATACACACGATACTTCACAAGTATCGACCTCCTGAATAACGCAGTTATTCAATTTAGCATTACATGCTACCTTTTATGGGTCCCACGACCCACACATTCCAGACATCAATCATGTCACAAACTGGGGGATACATACTGGGTTATTGGTCTGGCGGTTTACAGCGTGCAGCGCACAACGCGCCATCACAAGAGCGTGTCAGGAAGTCATGGACGGTTAAGTGATGATGGGAGAAGTGGGCAAGCTTGGTCGTGTGACACTAACACAATACTCCACTACTCCATCACTCCACTTTCTCCACTTCTCACGAGATACGAAGGTTAGGCTAAAAGATTTGTATAAATAGGTTCTCCATCCTATTTTTCAACAGAACAAGTACAGACAACAGAGGCAAGTGTTGATACAATCGTATTCAAACACCGGAACCGATAGCTTACACCCTGCAAGCCAATTCAGCTTTCTGATACAAGTCATTCATAGCCAACACCTTCACATTCTCAACACCTTCTTCGCTTCCCTCCCTAAGATCAACCCCATCTCCTTCACTTTGTGACCGGAACAAGTCTGGAACGACCATTTCTTGGTTTAGGCCGGACTTGAACATATTGATCTCTCGAATCTACAAGCACTCACCGCGCAGTGCATTTGTTTAAGGTTTAGACTCATTTATCATCCACACACCCCAAATTACCAAAACCGACAGAAATAGTTTTCACCCATAAACACCAGTAAATCTTTAATTTCATTTTATAAGTAGTACTTATCACATCTATATTTAAGGTTTAGTCCACCAAAGTTTACATGTTTCTTAAAAAAAAAAAAAAACCCCATCTCAGTGCCAATTTCTAACTCCGTCGCTACTACCACCACTGCCACCTACCCCCTGTAGGTTGTTGGGAGTAATTCTAATTTTCAATCATAAACACCATATATGAGGTTTAGATAGAACAAAATTAAGTCGTTAATTAATTTGTCCCATTATTTTTTTTTTTCGTCCTCTTTTGTATTGCAATCAATTTTATTTTAACATTAAAAACCATGATTTATACAATATGATACCAAAGATAGCATGGGTGCCATTTGGTTGATCCAGATGTCATGGACAATTTGTCATATATGATTTGATATCATCCCCAAAATATATGGTACATGCCTTGTTCAATCTTGCTAAAACAACCCACTGCATATTTCACAGTCCAATGTTATTCGACTATCCGTGTTGTAATGACACAGTACTAATATTGTCCACCACCTCTCACCAGCACGCACTGCCACAACTTCTTCCAGCACCACCACCAGGGGCAGAGCCAGGATTTTGAGGAAAGGGGACAAAAAGTTCTTGAAATTGGATACAGGTGAAAAACACACTTAATTGCCCATTTTATGATAAAAAAAGAAGAAGATCAAAAACAATTAAAATTGGGTTTGGCTACGCCCCTGACCACCACTAATGTTTCCGCTTCCAGCACTTTTTAAGAACGACGCTGCTTCTACCACCTATTACCGCCACCAATGTCTATTGATATCATTTTTATTTTTACCAAAATTATTTATTAATAGAAATACTTATTTATTAAATTAATTAAGGAAACATTTATAGTGAAAACAAATAGATCATTTATTATGAGCAATTAGTGATAATCTAATTAATAGAATATTTTGTAATGAAAAAAAATTAATAGATCATTTACTATGACCAATTAGTGAAACAATAATTAATAGATCATTTATTAACCCGTGTCGTTATGGCACAGGTGTTTTTTTTTTTTTTGATGCATCACGGGTGTTATATAAATTACGTAAAATTATATTAGATCATTTAGTGAAATTTCTTTCTAATCAACAGAAGCCGAAAAACTGGGTATTTTATGTACATATATTGTAATGCCAGTTGATAGTCAAATTATAATGTGTAATCTGAGTAATTTTAGTAGTTTCTCGCTAAGTGTATCTATCAAGATGAATCCAAAATGCTACTTCCACTAAAGTCTAAAGAAAAGAAATATAATATTGGTACTTCAGAAAATCTTACCTTTCTGGACCAAAAAATTTGTGAATAGATTAAAACCTCGACGAACTATGATAGCCAATTTTTTATAATCTGGCTAATAACAAAATACAGACACCCAAATTCAACCATGACATTATTGTAATTAAGTAGGTTATCGTTGAAAATGTATACTTCAGTTAAATATACAATAAATGATAGAAACCCCAAACATTCGTAATGAAACGATGTCAAAAGAAATGGTTTTCTCAAATATTATTACCTCGGAGTAATTTGATTGGTCAGAGATGTACGTTTTGGTGGAAGAAGATTGAGAGAACATGGAAAGAAGATTGACCAGAAGTATATATTTGGATTTAAGTTTTTTTTTTCCTACAATCTATCTCCCCTTCCTAATTTTATTTCTGATTTTTGTTGCTCCAAAGTGAGGAATTAAAGTTTTCCAAACCCAGTCATGCTAACGGATGTTAGTGAGAGAATGAATTGTTCTTTTTATGGGAAGAAAGGTTTGTTATTTTCAGTTGATCAAATTTCTTTGTTTTGATTTTGACTATTGAGATGAGATGGGATGAAGAGAATATGTAATGAATTTCTCTCAATTAAAGTGCATATTCGTGGGATCGGCCGCAGTCGTGAATTTATCAATTGGGAGGAAAAACCAGGACCGGTCTTTATCTTTCCTAACTTAGCGAAGTTTCGTTTTATAATACACTACAAACAAATAGACAGAAAAGTATACTTAGCTAGGGTACAACCCTTACCGTAACGAAAAATCTCGACAATAAGTAATTTTTTGTGTATGGATTTTAACTTGCGTATGGATTTTGACTTGTGCAATTTTAGTAATTATATGACGTGACACTGTTGTTGTTTTTTTAATCTATCATGTACTTTAACCGAGACTACTTTATCATTAAGGACGATCAACCACATCTTTTAGTTTATAATGTTACTCATTTTGTGGCGACACAAAATTAACATAGTCTATTACTACTCACCAACCTCCGCCACCACAAATCCATATGATACTATTACTTCTAATTTTGAATTACAAACACCATGTATAAAGTTTTAATTGAACAAACCTAAGTTGTTAATTAATTTATTTCATTATATTTTTTATTGTTATATTCTCTCTTGTATCGCGATCAATCTTATTTTAAAATTTAGAACCATGAATTTTCTTTTAACATTTAGAACCATGATTTATACAATTGGGTACTAAAGGTAGCAGGGGTACCGTTTAGGTGATCCCGCAGTTATGATTATTTTTTCCTAAATAACATGGTATCATCCTCAAAACGTGGTATCTGTTTATATCAATCTTGTTAAAAACAACCAACTACATCTTTTACAATATAATGTTACCCGTGTTTTAAATATATACAGAACTATTCTTCCACCACCACCACTCACTAACACCCGCCACCGCTTCTATCAGCCATTACTTCTTACACTACGCCACTAAGTTCTATTAATATATTTTTTATTAATTGGAATACATATTTATTAGATTAATTAAGAGGACATTTATAATGAAAATTTAATGAATTATTTATTACAATCAATTAATGAGACACTAAATAATAAAACATTCAAAATGTTATTAAGTTGAACAAATCACGACCATTGATTTATCTCCTCCATAGACAAATCTGGACCTCTCTTTATCTTGCCTAACTTGTCCAAACTGTGCTTTGTATTCTTGATTGGTTGAAGTTTGTTTCTCTGCTTCTGGAGGAGGTTGATTCGACAAAGGTTGACCCAGATTTTCCTTTGCTTTCATGGTTTTATAGAATGAGTTTAATCGACTACGAATTTTTTTGAAGAAGAGAGGCAGAGAAGAAGAAGGGGAAGTGAATGAATAGAAGGGACGTTTTTTTTTTCCTTCAGTTTTAATGATTTTTCAGTTTTTTTTCATTAAATGATTTTTCAGTTTTTTTTTTTTAATTTTTTTTTTATATATATAATAATTAACGGTTATTAAATTACAGCCCCTTTGGTTGGTAGCCGAGCAACAAGCTGAGCTCCAACTCCTTTCTGAATAACTACACCCAACCTATGAAAAATAAAGCTACCTAAACCACTACCAGCGTCATTGCTAACCAAACAATTCTTTAGACGCTTGAAGAAAGAAATAAAATCATCACTAAGCTCTCATAGAGTAGTAAAAGCTAAGACACCCAAACCATAGCCATGTGCAACACAATCAGACAAATATTTGGTGCGCTTGCGCGCGATTGCCTTCGAAATAGCCTGCCCTTTAATAAAGGCACGAACACCGTCACTTAGTGAAGGGAGAGACTCTGTGACATCCATACACACATCCCCGCCCGTTCTCCCAATTGAGTACAAGGATATCTACTGGCCTTAAATCCTTGTTATCATCGATAAAATACCCATTCGCTTCCTTACGTGCAGGTACACAGGCTTTGTAGCAGATATCAGTAGCTAAATCACGAACTAAGTCATGACGAAACTTAATCCCAACATCTTTAGCACAATGAAGCGCGTGATCGCCAAAGATATCCATAGGTTTATTACAACAAGAGCATAACCCCCTTCGACGAACAAAGGAATACCAAGACGATAGCAAACCACAGCCCTGAACTGTCGGGGGCCAAGGCACTGACCAAGACCACTAACCGGGACAGCCAAGAGATAGTCCTGAGAAGTGTAGAAGGGTAGAAGTGTAATAAGTGAAAATGATTAAGGGTGTGTTTGAACTTTTACATAAATCTGATCTCCACCTATGCCACTTAGCCTCCACTTAGTAATTTAAGCCCCAAAAACCCACCCCCTACAGCCCCAATAATAGAGTTCATTTTGTAAATCGTGTTGTTGATCTCAGAAAAGAAGAAAGAGAGCCGCAGGAAGAGAGAATATTGTTATTAGGGTTTTCAAAATTCGTATATTGGAGCTAACAGGTATGAATCTATCTCTCTTCCTTCTCCATTCTAGATTAAGGGTTTGATTGATTCTATTTACTTGAAATCAAATTTAGGGTTTTGAGTTTTGTCTTCTTTTTACCCAATAATAAATTTTTATCTACTTTTGCTGGTTTGGGATGAAATTTAACAGCGAATATACGCTTACGAGGATCTATTCATGAATATAATAAGAAGTATCCATGAAAAAGCTTCAGTTTTTGCTTGTATGTATATATCTTCATTTGTTCATATAAGAAACTTTTGGAGAAAAATAAAATAAATAGTCAGGAAACCTTACCTACCTCAGTTGCGGCAAAAGTTTGAGGTTTAGGTTGATGTTGGGATGGGTTTTGCTGTTTTACTGGTGTCTTGGAGAAACAATCTCCTTTAGGAGTATTTTCTGAAATTAGGTATGATATGCCTACAGCATCCATCATAACTTTGAGATATCATGCAATAAAATCAATCTTTGCTTGTATGTATCATTTGTTCGTATAAGAAACTTTTGGAGAAAAATAAAATAAATAGCCAGAAAGCCTTATCTGCCTCAGCTACAGGAAGATTTCAATTCATGAAACTATTGTTTGCTTTCATGTCCCAATATAATTTTCTTTTTCATAATAAACTGAATAAAGAAAAGGATGAGTTTCACCGATTTTATCTGCCATATCTTAAGCCTACTTATATAAAATGATTCAAACCCCAAGTCTGGCACCAGTGATCACCATCCATGCACATAAATCTGTACTTTTTGACTTTTGATGAATTCTATTATATATATGTTTTTTCTTGGAAACCCAATTTGCGATTGAATCTTGCCCTGGAAATTGCCGTCAACTTAAATTGTCGTCTTATGTTTTAACATTCTGTAATAGTCTTGTAAACTTTAATCGTACTAGTAGAAATAAAAACATAAGACAGAGTTACTAAAAAGCAATAGTATTCACTGTCAGGAGCTTAGGACTCTCTCTACACAAGCACGTGAACGAACCAGGTATGCATATTCACCAGACCTTAGGGAATCCTTTCCTGTTTGATCGATCTTTGGGTGAGTTTATTTTATAGAAATCCGATTGGGATCTTTATTTATTTTGGTGCTGAATTAAGGGTTTGTACAATTTTTTAGTTAGAATAAAGATAATGGCAATGAGAATGGTTGCAAATCACGTATCCCAGAGGCTCTTGAGGACAGGAGGAGGAACTGGAAGCGTGAGAAACATTTCCTGGTCTGCTAACCCTAATTCGGTCTGGCAAACTTTCTATTCTTTGATTTCGTTTTTGATTCATACGCTTTTAATGTTGTATACTGTTGTGTGTAGTTTGATAATCTTTTCATTGTTTATTGTATGCAGTATCAAGCTAGGGCTGAAAGACTTCTGAAAACTGAAGCTGAAACTATGAAGGAAGGAGACCCTCTGATTATCAAGGAATTTAGGAAATTCAAAAAGACATATGAGTACGACGAGGTATATGCTTCTCTTATATATCCATTTGCTGGTTTTTAGTGTGATTGTTGTTGACAAATGAAAGTTTATTATCTTCTGGATCATTTCATGTTTGAACTCTTAACACTTGCTAAGTCATGATTAAATCATGTCTTTCTTCAGAAAGTTCATGCCGAGTCTCTTGCAAATATCCATGCAGCTGATAAGTTGACGGGCATTACGATAGCCGGTGCAATAGCTGCTGTAGCTTATTATTTTTCTTTAACGCCTTCAAAACCACGAATTGAAGAAAGGGCAAGTCCACCATCCACCCCTTACTCCGACCCCCTACTATTTCTGTTGTTATTTTTTGGTATGAGATTCAGTGCATTTGTTATTGTTTCAGTAATGCATTTTTGTTGTTGTTGCAGAAGCTCATAAGGTCTTTACAGAGACGTGCCAATTCTTAAGTGATGTGGTTTGAGGTGGGGGGGGTTCTGAGTTCAGCCTAAAGCGCCATCTGCTAATGTATGCAAGTTAATTATGTTAGACTAATTGATACAATTGGAGTGCTTTCCAAACAACTACTAAAATCTGTTAACCTTATGTCATGTCTTGAGTGTACCTTCTATGGGCAATGCCGTGCGCTAAGTTATGTAAGCTATTTAGACCCCGCAAATACAGTCAGCGTTGTTTGTGAAACCTCTTGGTAATGTGGCCATTGTCATCAAGTTCTAATGTTTAGATTTTTGTACCTTTATTTACCTGTGCATAGCTGTACATAAAACCTGGTTCTGAATTGGGCCATTACAGGCTAGATAAGCTATGCTAGTTTTCATGTTAGTTGGACCATTTAAGACAGGTGGAGTGCCATAACCTTTAGGCCAAGCACCATGGTGCCCTATTTCCCTTCCCTAAAGTTCAAATGGCAACCACTATGGTCTCCTGTATCCCCACCTTTGTAGGATATCCCTCCCCTTCCCTACTAGGTGGATCACATCTGATCCTGATCCGGGTAGTAGGGATGGGAAACGAAAACTGTAAAAATCTGCTTCATGGAAACTGAATTTCAAGTTTGGCAGTTGAAATAGGTACTCAGTTTTGGTGACTTTTTACACGGTAACTGAGTTTCCGTTTACGTAATTTTATTTGTTTGACCCTTTTTTTACACCTCTCTCACCCTCGATCATAACCATCCATCATTCACAACCGTTGGATCCCAACGGTCATATTTTCAAAATCCTCTATAAATACAATTCTAATTGTCTATATAAATCACTCCAAATCAATTGATTTCTTATCTCTCTTCCAATTGATTTCTTATTTCTCTTCTTCTTACTATACTTTTTTGATTTCTATCTTTATCTTCTACTACTCAGGTTCTTATATTTTTTAGTTAGATTCGAAATGGTTATAATTTTGTACACTGGGAAGAGGTTGATCTTACTGTTGCCTATATTTATGTGAGTTGTGATGAAATTCTGGGTGCGCAACAAAAAACAGCGTTATTTTGGATACGTATTCATCAAGTGTATGTCCAACGCAACGACAATCCTAATGGAAGAGATTGGGGTGCATTAAAAACAAAAATGAAAGCAATAAAAAAAAGATGTCAGACAATTCGTCACCATTGTGAACGCTATATATAGGCAAAGAAAAGCGGTCGGTCACATGAAGATTTGGTAAGTTTTCTACATTTATTAAGTTTTTTTTGTTTGGTGTAATTAACTAAAATTTTCTTACATAATATTTCAGACACTAGAAGGTAGGGAGCAATTTCAGGAACAAACTGGCCAACTATTCAAGTTTAATGCCTGTTATGAATTGTTTAGATAAAAGGTTCCTGAATTTAATTATGAACTCAATGTTGCCTAAAATAGTCAGTTGTTTGATAGTCATCGTAACTTTGTACCAATCGAAGACGGTACAAAATTTTTGCCCAACGGAGAGACTCGTTGGCATTTACAAGTATAATGCTCATCCTATAGGAACCAAAAAAGCCAAAATGCAAGCAAGACAGAAGAAGAATCGGGAGCAAGGTGTATTCAGAGAAGGTGATGAGGGGAGTTCTTCGGTTAAGATGGAAGAAGATAAGATCTATCAACATAGTGCGAATATTTTGGAGTAGCTTAAGGAAACACGATCAAGGAAAGAAGTAATGAAAATGAAACAAGAATCCCAATACCAAACAATTTGGGCGTCTACTCAACAACCGAGTTATCAAATGGAAGAACAACTCAATTTGCAAAACCTCCAACAACAAGCTTATCAAATGCATCAACAACAAATGCATTTCGACCAAGATAGTGCAATAATGAGTATGGATCTTAGTAGTTAGGTCCTAACCAAAAAAATATTATCGACACAAGCAAAAGGATATTTTGAAGAGGTCGAATATAATTAGCGTTGAAGATTCAGAAGATGATGATGTAATCCATCTCTAATTGTTTTCTCCTTTAATTGAATTTAAATTTAATTTTCAGTCTAGTTTTAAATTAAAAGTATTGTCTTTATTTCAAGTTCGTATAGTTGTCACCTTCATTAAAAAAATGTTTCTAAATTAATTTATTTGTTGTTTGAATTTCGAGTAACTAACGATTGAATTTTTAAATTAATATTTTTAAATAATATAGCCGTTATGTTTTTTATTTTACTATATAAAAACTTTGTTTTCATTATCAATAAAACAAAAAATCAAACCTAAATAAATTTCTTCCATCGTTCTCAAAATATATCCATGCATCCACGAAACCAACCGTACACACTAAAGGAGAATACCGATTTGATACGTAGTCTTTGCAGAGTTATGAGGATTTGTCAAACAAGCTCAGTAGAAACTGGGAATCATTTTGGTCGCATGTATGGAGAATGTTCGTGTTGCGTTTTAATGGCAATGGTAATAGTAGAATGTATCCGAGTTTAGGTGGACGAGCACAAATAATAATAAACATCTGCAAGACATTTAGGAACTGTCTACATAATCACAATAATGACGGAGATGCCGCGATGAATGAATTTATCTAAATAAGAGGGTATCCGTTCATCCACATGGAGGAAAAAAATTTTGGTATCGAAATCCCTGTGGTTAGTATGATTCGGTATTTTTTATATTAAAGTGTTTATCACCAGTTTGATGTTTTGGTTTAATATAATACTAGTAGTTTTATAATAAAAGTTTGGATTAAACCATTGTTCATTAATAACTAAAAATAGAAATTACAACTGACCAATCGATTAAAGCGTGTAATGCCTTACCCATACATGTTAACTTAGTGGACGGCTAAGATGAACACATTACATTTTATTATTTTTCACGGTGCGAGATTCAACTATCAATGCCGCTTCGAAATGATAAAACGGTTCTCTTCTTCATTGGGTATATGCAGCCGGTGCCGCATACCTGTCTTCTTTGTGTCTAGCGAGAAACTCAATATACTTGATGCACAAATTCTTAACATGAATTGTCCTTCTACAAACGTAGTCTGGTTCGTACTGATGGCGTGGTTTCTTGTACTCGCTCATCTGTTTAACGAAAGGACCCGAAGTAACTTGAATCCAAAATATAATATCATGTTCTTTTTCTCCATAAATATCCTTAATATCATGTGAAAACTTAAAAGTAGAATAAAAAAAAACTCCAAACATGTTAAGAACTAGGAATTCATCCTCAATCAATAAGAAAATTAGCCACACATAATTTGGAGTTCACAAGGAATAAAGAAAAGAAATATAGCAAAAACCAAAGTGTTGTGTGTGTAGAGGTGTAGAAGTGTGTAAGTACAAGTAGAGAACTTCTCTATTTATAGGCTTCAATCTGCTTGCAATCCTCTTAGGAATAGGATCTCTTTCCCATAATAATTCCATATTCCAAATCCTTGTCTTTGTAAAATTCCTCCTTCTTCTCTTTCCAAAATCAAGTCTAACTCTTCATCCATTTCTAAATCCAAGTCTTCACACCCATGAGAGAAACTTCACACATAATTCTGTAATTTTGGGTCACCGGAATTGTCTTTGGGATCATCGGAATCCGTCCAGAATAGTCAATGTAGGTCACCTGATTGTTAATATGATTGTTTCCATCAGAAGACAAGATGTTAATATGATTGTTAAGCCATCAATCATGAAGAAAAAAGATAAATCTCCGGTACCCTCTTCTCTGAAAAGAAAAAGGAGGAATGTGAGGAATTCATAAAAGACAAGATGCTTGGAGTCTCCATAAAAGTATGTGATTGCGAAGGAATTCACAAATGAGGCTCAACAAGCAATCTCGTGATAAAAAGAGTTTTTCAGAGAAGGAAAAGGGAATGTAGGGTTACAAAACCTTTATAAAAAGAAGATTCCCGTACGCACAATTCTCAATCCTAAGAAGGCAGAATTGTCGATTTTAAACCTCTTTTATTGATCAAACAAGGAAAGTCCTTTCAATATCAATTAGATATGAAAAGATTGAAAAATTCCAAACAGGCGAAAAATGAACCCAAAAAGAAAAAACAAGACAAACAATTTTTCTTTTCCTAAAGCCCGAAGTGTGCAATTTCTTGTCTCTTTTGAATTAGGCACTTGAGACAAGATACACAAATAACACAATTAAGTCGTGCTGGGATGAACAATAATCTGTTCACCATAACCTTCTTGAATGGCATTCTTAAAAACCCTGTTTCTCAGACTGTTTAGACTGTTTTTTCTCTCTCTCTCTAGTGATCTAATATTTTCTTTGGAAATTAAATTCTTTGGAGAAGATATGAGTTTACATACCTCAGACGACTTCTGAACAAGTTTGAGTTTGTTTGCTAATCTATTTGCTCTCCGTTGAAGTTTATTGACATATCTTATTTTATGTTTGTACTTGTAACACTTAGAGAGTTCATGACCCGTAAAAGCACAATAAGAACATATCAATGTGGAAGATGACACCATAGCGGAGCAAGCTGTAAGACAAAATGTGGTACCTGAAATATTAGAAATATAATTTCAATTTTCAGTAGACGGATAAAAATCCATTTTATCCTCTAAACTAGTCGAAAAAGTTTCTTCAGGAAAAATATCAAGATTGATGTGAGTATTGCTATAATTATCAAAATCAATTTCCACAACATCTTAATTCACTATGTAGTCATAGAAATATGTCAAAAACATAAGCATTCAATATAAATTATGATTTAAGGGTTTAAAAGTTGTAGATGGGATCCTGATCATGGAAAAAACACCAAAATTTATTGTATTATAATTTAACCAAACATCCAAAAATTAGTGATAAAACAGGTCCAAAAAATTAATGTTCTGCAAAGGCTCAAAATTTACGCACACCTGTTTACGAAGACTAATTGCTCAAATAATATAAAACCAATGTGATACCATATAATCCAGATCTTCATGAATAGCCCGTACTAGGACTCAACTTTGCAGAAAAATAGGTTGTGCCAATTTGATATGTAGTTCCTTTAGCTTCACCTTCTCAGACATCCGATTCTCAGATGAAGGTATGTGATTCAGTACTTAATACTTCAAACCCACAAAATCCAAAAATGGATGTCATGAACACTGTTATACAAAGAAAAACAGGGAAAATTATGTTTTTTTCAGTATCTTTTGGATCGAAGATCAAAATTCTGAGAACATTTCATTAATCCACCTTTCATAGGCTCATGAGGAGCATTATAGAAAAAAAGCATTTGAAAATCTATCAATCATTTGAAACGAAAAGTTGGCCGATAAATCAATTACTATAGGAAAAGAGCGAAACAAAATCAACTCTTATGCTGACTGTTTGAGGCTAGATGAGATGAGTCCGCGACTTGGCAGTGGAGAAAAGAAGAATTCACATATCTAAGAAGTCAAAAAAAGAAGTGAACCCGCTAACTCATAAAATAAAAAACATAGTTCACTAAAAAGTTGGAGCATGTGATGAAAGATGGTACCTGCTAAAAACTATGTGCCTTTTGAGATCAAAAACACACAGACCCTATCAAATAAAAATTTCAATCGGTGCCCAATTGTATTTTGCAATGCAAGCAAGACAAATGGCATACCACTATATTCTTGAAAGAGGACCACATATACTCCTCTCCACAATTCTAACCTTGATAGGATGGTTAAGCTGTCTTACCTACCTGACCTACCTGCACAGAATTTGTAAATGTATGTTAACACCCTCTTCAACGAGCAAATGTTATTATTAGAGATTATTTGTATACATCTATTATGTTTACATACATTTACTCTTACCACGTTTACTTAACTATTTGTTTGTGGGTGAAAACCGTTTCTTCTGATTTTGGTAATTTGGGTGTGTGGATGAGAAACAAATCTAAACCCTAAACAATGTATTGCACGGGGGTACTTTTGATTCGAGAGATCAATCTATAAAATCCTGGCCTAAACCAAGAAATGACCGTTCCAGGCTTGCTTCGGTCACAAAGTGAAGGAGACGGGTTGGTCTTAGGGAGGGAAGCGAAGAGAGTGTTGAGACCAGAATAGTTGATTCTGAAGGTGTGGTTTGTTTTATGACTTGTATCGGAAGTAGAGCTGGTTAGCAGAATGAAAAGCTATCAAGTGATTTCTAAATACTGTATTGTTGCCGACCCAAACTTCTTGTTTGGTGAAAATAGGTGAAGCCTATTTATACAAGTCATATTGAAACGTACCCTGGTCTCGTAGGAAGTGGAAACGATTGAGTGGTGGAAGAATAGAGTAACGTGTAACCGTCAGACGTTATGCTTCCATGATGAGGGAAGTGAATTCGTGTAACCATCAGTCATTACGCTTCCATGATGAAGGAAATGAATTGTTTACACCGTTACTTTTCACCAGCACTAATTGTCATACTTCATGAAACTTTCTTGTAACGGGCGCATTGCATGCCGCACGCTATAAACCGCCAGACCAATACCCTGATGAGTATCCCTCAATTTGTGACATGTTTGATGTCTCGAGTGTTTTCGTGGAAAACGTGTAGCAGGTTGCTATGTGTGGCAAGTCAAAGTCAAGAGACTTTGCCATAGGAAAATAACATGTGATGATATTAGGCTTGCCTTGGTCGGCCGCCTAAAACTTGCCACAAGTCCGTCGGTTTGGTGGCGAACTTGAATGGTTGAGATTACATCTCATGAGGAAGGGTAGCCGTTGATTATGGCCACATCTTTGTTGTGTAACAAAGTGGCGCCATTATCATAGTGGCGCCTGGCGTAGCCGTGACGTAGCGGGTTGCTGGGACTTGCCGCAAGTCCGTCAGTTCAGTGGCGAACTTGGATGGCTGAGATTGCATCTCATGAGGAAGAGTGGCCATTGATTATGGCCGCATCTTGTTGTATAGCGAAGTGGTGCCATTGGCATAGTAGCGCCTGGTGGAGCCATGGCATAGTGACATGCTAATGGCGTATCCGCGGCATATCGACATGCTAGTAGCCGTGGCATAGCGGCATGCTAGTAGCCGTGGCATGGCGGCATGCTAGTGGCGTTGTGGCATGGCCATGCCTGTGGCGTTGTAGCATGGCCAATGCTAAGGTTTGACTCCGTGGACAAAATTAGGGCTTGCGGCGTGGCCAAGGCTAGGATTTGGCACCGTGGTAATAATTAGGGCTTGGCGTCGTGGTAAGAATTAGGGCTAGACTGCGTGGCCAAGGCTAGGATTTGGCGCCGTGGTAAGAATTAGGGCTTGGCGGCGTGGCCAAGGCTAGGATTTGGCGTCGTGGTAAGAATTATGGCTTGGCGGCGTGGCCAAGGCTAAAGTGGCATCCTACCGCGGCAGAGTGGCATGTTAGAACGTCGATCAATATGTTGTTGTGGTAAGACGCGTTTGGCTTGCCAGTTAGTATGGTGGCGCGGCAGGGTGTGTTTGGCCTTTAATGTGTGGTGGCAAGTTTAGAGTGACTTGATTGGCCAAGAAAAGGGGTGGCCAAACATAAGGCGCGGCTACACTTCTGGGGAGAGTGTGGCGGATTTAGAGCGACCATTGGTTGATTAAAAGAGGGCCGGCCAAGCATGGGCGTGGTTACACTTCTGGTGAGAGTGTGGCGTCTTTAGAGCGACCTGATTGGTCGATGGCAAGTGGGGCCGACAAGTATGGGCCTAGCCACAACTTATGTGCGTGTGTCTAATTTGAGGCGACACGATTGGTCGAGAGAAATAGGGCCGGTTAAGGAAGGGGCGTGGCCAATGGCAAGTGGCGCCAGTTGGCCTAAGGCATGGTCACACCCCTCTTTGGTGCTGCGTCTCCCTGTTTTCTGATTCTGAGCAAGGTTTTGCACCTGCTAATCCATGGAGGATTAATTACCTAGTTTGCCTAGGTTTAATTTCGACAAGAAAGGTCTGATATACTGCGCGAGGCGCAAAACCCTAACTTCTGCAAGTTAGTCAGGTCAATTGATTGAATTCTATGTGTTATCATAGAGTTCTTTTAAGTTCATTGCCAGAGAGCATCATGCTTTTTCTGATTGAATACCTTATGCAAAGACCTTATCCTTGATACTTGGAAATTCGTGCTACTCTGCTGCGAGTGAACACAAATCGTCATGCCATATCAACATTAAGGGTTCAGCCGGAGAACATAACATAGAAGGCATTAAAATGAACTTATATTAAGTGAATATGGAGAGGCGCCGAAATTTACAGAATATCTGGGATGGTTGCTACATTCGCCAGTCTGGATAAATTTCATATAAGTATATTGAACGACTCAATAAATATGCCGGTGGAGAGGTTAGCACTCACGGCACCGTTTCATTTATAGAGTGACGTCACATCAGATGTAAGGTTTTACGATTTCAACCCTAAGCTAAAAACCACCATCAACATTAAGTCCCCTGCTTAGCATGTAACAGCGGCGTTGTTGCGGGGTAAGCATGAGATGGTGACAGACAAGAGTAAAATCGAAAGGACAAGACGTGAAGAGATTGCTGAGGAAATTTAACTAACCTTTGGCGGAGGGCATGAGGAATCCGTGATCCTTGTGTTGGCGGCTCTGCGTAATTCTGACTTGGCCATAGGGTGTTGGCGTCAGCAGTGAAACTTTGGCTATTGATCGGCAGAGGTGACATTGCAACTTGGTCCACGGAACGGGCGCTGGTTGGCTAGGAAAGCTAGATGGTGCTGTTTGCTTGGCTACATTCATGGAATGGTGATACTGGCTTGATTCTCGGAGCAACGCTGTTGGCTAGGTCCGTGGACCGGTGCTGTTATCTAGGTCCGTGAAGCGGTGGATGGCACTTGACTGGTTAGATTACTGAGAAGCAAAGATGGCATAGCTCTTGATTCGTGGAATGGTGGTTGGAGATGCTTTGAACGACCAAGATGGCGCTTCCTTGGCTGGTGGAGATGGCGCTGCTTTGAACGGTTAAGATTGCGTCGCTTTGGTTGGCTAGGGCATGATTGATAACGTTGCTGGTTAGGGCGTTGATTGTTGGCGCTGGGAGTGGCCTGTTGGCGCTGGCTGGGATGTGGGCTATTAGCGCTAGCTTGGTCGCGGCCTATTGGCGCCATGGAGCTTTGCCAGCGTGGGTCCGGTTGCCTCTTTCCTTATAGCCCAAAACAAGAAACCTTCCTCCATTCGAACTCCAAAAAGTGTTATGCCTATAAAAGGGGCCACCTATCCTCCTTACCTCGTATTATTGGCTTTATTTCCACATCTTGGTGCTAGCGGCGGAGTGGTAGCAATAAAGCAGGCGAGCATATTCCGGGTATGTATTCCAACGTTTCTTCCTTTGTATGCTCTTCCGTGTTGGTGTAAATCCTATCCATAGCCATGACCTCCATGAACTTGTAAAAAATTCTTCAATATGAATGATTCCTCTTTACTAGTAGTATCGTAGTAGTGTTAGCCACATCAACGAAACCAATTATTGTGTTAGGTAAGCATGTATGGACGGACGACTTCGTTTGCTATTTTCTTCATCAAAAACCTAGATGTAGGGTTTCTTTTTGTCCATGAGCACAATTCCCGTGGCCAAGCGTAATTTGGCTGAGGGTATGCTTCCCGCAGCTTTACATGTTCCCCACGCCATTGTCTAGTTTCGGCCAAGAGTGTATCCCCCGCGACATCACATGTATTCCGTTGAGTAGGCATCAATCCCCATTCCTTTAGCCGTGAGTGCCATGACATATGGCCAAAGGAAAATTTTCCCATACAAAATTCGTTGTTGGCTCTTGATTATTGTACCCAGAATCTGACAAAATCTCCACGTATGGTTTTCTTCAAAGTAGTAACTTTTGTTTTGCTTTGTTGTAATTACCTTAAAAGCATAAGGAATTTTGTTAAGATGTCACCTGAAAGCATTTCTGTCGCCGCATCGAGAAGTGCTAACATCTCCAAGCCGAACACAGATGATGAGTTCTTTACGAAGTCTTCTACGGTTACAAGGACTCATCCCAAATTCGTGGCAACTCTTCTGACTGATTCAGAGAATGATGGAGAAGTTCAATCAGTCAATCCAGTGCGTATAATGAGGTTTTGTATTCAGAAGAAAGTGTATCTGGCTTCTCCCATAGATTTCAAAATCTGTCATAGTCTATTGCGCTCTTATGACAAATGGATGAAGTTCATGACGAGCCGAGACCATGTAAGAGCTAATCTGACTGGGGCGCAAATCATGAATGCTGTCATGACTTCTGCAACACTTCAAATCAGGAAAGATGCTGCCGGCTTGATTACTTCATCTACATATGGTGTCCGGAAACTCACACGGCTATATAGATGGGTGAGATGACTTTTTTTTTTGGAAAGCGTAGTCTTTCTGTTGAGTCTTCGAATAATTGGGAAACTCGACATTGTCTTGTCTGAGGAAGAAGAAGAAATACACGCCTCCTTGGTCACGAAAGCAACAGGATTTCGAAAGAATTATGAGGAAATGTGCTTCTATAATTGGTGGGTGTCTGAGTGGTTCCCTGATGAGCCGGAGTCGGATTAAGTGCTGGATGATACACTACATGTTGCTGCATTTTTAATTATGTGGCTATCCAGGGACATTTTTGATGATGGCTCTGGCAAGAAGGAGATAAGGCAGAAGATCATCAAATTTGCTATCAAATTAGCGAAAGGCGTTGCTCTTCCCATCGACAGTTTGTTTCTTGGCTCTTTGTACACCCATCTAGATCACTTAGTAGCAGACATATACGTCTCTAATGAGTATATGAAAGTAGACTCGTATATCCATGTGGCCTTTCTCCAAGCATGGTTGTGGGAGCATTTCAAAAGTTACGCTCCTAACCCGAAAACCTCATTTCCTGATACGTATGGCGGCTCCAAACATGATATTGTATTCTGTTGACGAGAATATGAGCATTGGAGAAATTGTGTTCTTGCGAAGCAACATATCTGGGTATGTACCATCTTTTTTCAGAGGATCTTGTGGAGTACCCTCTTACAACATTGACAGGGCTGCTCGACATATGGGTTTTGATCAGGGAGTCCCATTCCGCCGCCTGCTGACAGCTCCAGATGGATCGTTACCCGCTATTCTTGATTACAACATCTTTGCACCGGATAAAAGTCTTCACTTCTTGCTCTCAGAACGAAAACCTGTGACGACTCCCAAATATAACATCTTCTGGCAAGATGAGTTCCTCGCCATTCATCAGTTCGTGCAGGATGTTGTGACAAAGCCACGGGGAAAACCTTCCTCTACGGTTCTAGCAAAGCATAAATTGTTGAAACAGCTTCCTTCGGGCAAGCGAAAATCCTCTAGCCCGGATGTAGACAGTCCCCATAAAAAGGAGCAAAGGTCGAAAAATCGTGTAGGTGGCTTTCATTCGGATTCGACGGCTCTTGTGACTTTCAGTTCTTTCAACACAGGTGTGTATGGTTCCCTCACTGACTTGGCTGAATTACATAAATTTTTCCATTTCGTCATTGACTCCTCTTTTTTTTTTGTCTCAGGGTCTTGGAAACTCGAATATCTTTGCCAGACTTGCCCAAGGCCAAAAGACGGCGCCTCTTGAGGAAGGAGACGACAAGGCTGAATCTCTTGAAGAAGAATCCGAGGAGGAAGAAAGTTCGAGGTCCAATGGAGAGAGGAGCACTTATGAATACAATAGTGAGTCTTCTTCCAGTGGGCCCACAAATGAGTCGGTGAGTTTTCCACACCCCATTTTTTAGGCTATTTGTTTATTCGGAATAAATAATCAATCGGTGTTATCACATGAAGAAGCCATCGAAGATAACCCTGAGATGGAGATTCATCGCGATGAAGATGTGGTTTTGTCTCCAATCATGGAAGTCGTACCTGCTAGCAACCCGGAGATGGAGATTGATCGTCGTGAAAATGCTGCTGTGTTTCAGATGACGAAAAACGCTCCCATGGCTGCAGGTGCGATTGTTGCCAAGGAATCCCTGCTGGTCGCGGAATCAATTGCAGGCGCCACTTTCGACCCTCCATTTTTGACTCTTCATGAAGATCATGTGCTAATCGGAGGCTTCAGTATACCATCTAAGTATGCGGAGTTGTATACTAGAATATGGGAAAGATATGGTCATATCGCAACAACCAAAAAGATCACCAGCCGGTTTGCGTTGGTTAAGCGAGTGGAAGAAACATTATCTTCAATTCATGATATGTGCAACGTGACTTGGTCACACTTTGTTTACGAAGATGTAATCTCAAGCTGGAAGTTCCACCGGGATATGTGTGTAAACTTTGAATTTAACGCCTCCTGGTTCTGTGAGGGACTTTCCGAGATCCAAAGGCTGCAGGCTGAAGCGGTTGATGATCCTTCCGCGGATTTGATTAATCAACAAGAGGCAGAAGTCGAGAAGTTGTCCCAGGAGTTGAAGCTGAAACAAGCGGCTCTTCAAAGCATGAAGGACATTTTCTCCAAGAAGAACAAGCCGTTGTTAGGCGATTTTCCTTGAATGCTTTTATTTTTTGAACTTCTTTTTCTTAGATTTTTTTGAAAGGCAAAAGAAACGCCTAGTTTATGGTTTGGTTTTCTGGTTTTTGGATTGATAGATGATTATTTTTTATAAGAGTTTTTGGATTATTTTGGAATAATCGCCCTTTGATCAATCAATATGTCAAAATCTGGATTGTGAATGTAGGTAGCAAAGTCATTCGGGAAAATTGTGAAACCATGAATGTTGCATGAGAAAAGGAAATATATGAAATCTTGGGATGATTGGGTTATCGGCTTCCATTGCAAATGTGAAAACCCAAACAATAGATCGTGTAAACATTGTCTGACAAAACTTACTCACTTTAGGGTCTTTCACCAAAAATGAATCTTCAGGGAGTAAATCAGAGTCTTTATGTGACGCCCTCCTTGCCGCGAGAAGTCCACAGTAATTCTCTATTGTCTGTGAAACATCTTTATGTCGATCCGTGGTACGGCGGAGAATCTCTAGTCCCCAGACGTAATTCTCCTGAATCCATCTTTTCTTGGACGATGCGCTTCGAAGCATTACATTTACTAGTAGGATGATGGAATTGAGAGTTGAATTAGCAACCGAGAGATTAATCTCCCACTATGGTCGCCAATTGTTTGTGGGTGAAAACCGTTTCTGCTGATTTTGGCAATTTGGGTGTGTGGATGAGAAACGAATCTAAACCCTAAACAATGTACTGCACGGCAGTACTTTTGATTCGAGAGATCAATCTATACAATCTTGTCCTAAACCAAGAAATGACCGTTCCAGGCTTGCTTCGGTCACAAAGTGAAGGAGAAGGGTTGGTCTTAGGGAGGGAAGCGAAGAGAGTGTTGAGACCAGAATAGTTGATTCTGAAGGTGTGGTTTGTTTTATGACTTGTAATGGAAGTAGAGCTGGTTAGCAGAATGGAAAGCTACCAGGTGATTTCTAGATACTGTATTGTTGCCGACCCAAAACTTCTTGTTTAGTGAAAATAGGTGAATCCTATTTATAAAAGTCATATTGAAACATACCCTGGTCTCGTAGGAAGTGGAAACGATTGAGTGGTGGAAGAATAGAGTAACGTGTAACCGTCAGACGTTATGCTTCCATGATGAGGGAAGTGAATTCGTGTAAGCGTCGGTCATTACGCTTCCATAATGAAGGAAATGAATTGTTTACACCGTTACTTTTCACCAGCACTAATTGTCCTACTTCATGACACTTTCTTGAAACGGGCGCATTGCACGCCGCACGCTGTAAACCGCCAGATCAATACCCTGATGAGTATCCCCCAGTTTGTGACATGTTTGATGTCTCGAGTGTTTTCGTGGAAAACATGTAACAGTTTGCTATGTGTAGCAAGTCAAAGTCAAGAGACTTTGCCATAGGAAAATAACATGTGATGCTATTAGGCTTGCCTTGTCCGGCCGCCTAAAACTTGCCACAAGTCCGCCGGTTTGGTGTCGAACTTGAATGGTTGAGATTACATCTCATGAGGAAGGGTAGCCATTGATTATGGCCACATCTTTGTTGTGTAACAAAGTGGCGCCATTAGCATAGTGGCGCATGGCGTAGCCATGGCGTAGTGGGTTGCCTGGGACTTGCCGCAAGTCCGTCAGTTCAGTGACGAACTTGGATGGCTGAGATTGCATCTCATGAGGAAGAGTGGCCATTGATTATGGCTGCATCTTATTGTATAGCGAAGTGGTGCCATTGGCATAGTAGCGCCTGGTGGAGCCATGGCATAGCGACATGCTAGTAGCCGTGGCATAACGGCATGCTAGTAGTCGTGGCATGCCGGCATGCTAGTCGCGTTGTGGCATGGCGGCATGCCAATCGCGTTGTGGCATGGTCAAAGCTAAGGTTTGACTTCGTGGCCAAAATTAGGGCTTGGCGGCGTGGCCAAGGCTAGGATTTGGCGTCGTGGTAAGAATTAGGGCTTGGCGGCGTGGCCAAGGCTAGGATTAGGCGCCGTGGTAAGAATTAGGGCTTGGCGGCGTGGCCAAGGCTAAAGTGGCATGTTACCGCGGCAAAGTGGCATGTTGGCATGCCGATCAATATGTTGTTGTGGTAAGACGCGTTTGTCTTTCCAGTTAGTATGGTGGCTGGTAGGCCTGAGAAGATGTTTATTTTTACGGCCTACGGTAATACCGGTGATGTAGCATGGTCAAGAACAATTATCAACACATGAACTAACAATAGCAACAGACCATGGGTTTCATTTCAACCCTAGAAATTTGAACTAAAACATGATACAAAACAAACAAAGAACAAAATAAATCCTAATTGACACTCCGGCTAATCCAGGCGTGAGCTTCTACAAACACCAATCAATTTTATTTATACATGCAACATAAAACTACCAAACCCTAATTCCCAAAAAATCGAAATTAAAGATAAATAACTCAAACCCACGTCTCCGAATCCTCCGAATCGTGGTTCTCTCCTGTCTAATCGCACCGCAACTCCATGCGTGGTTGTTGGGTGCTAAGGAAGAGAAACCTAGACCTAGAGAGGTGGTGCGGGCGAGAGATGGTGTAGCCGTGGCCGAAGATGGTGGAGGAGATGGAGGTGGAGCTAGGGTGGTCGGGTGATGGGGGAATGGTTTTTGCGGAGGGTTGCAGAGAAAAGAAAGAGAAAGAAGAAGAGAGGAATGGTCCAGTCGATGGGGGTATAGGTATAGGGTGTTGTGGTGTTGAGCGGGTGCATCGGGGGAATGATGAGACTAGCATTTTGATGTGATGGGCATGGTGTATAAATATGCACTATTTGCACTCATCAAATACCCCCAACCTGAATTTTACTTGTCCTCAAGTAAAACAAAAATAAGAAATCCTAACTATACCCCCGTCTCTCGAATTTATGCACTTTTAAAACCCCCTAGGTGTCCCTTGTTGTAGTCTCGTGAGGGTTTAGAGGTGTACCCACAAAACCTTCTCCAACTTCTTCGCATTTGGCAAGAGTGGCCATTGATTATGGGACACTTCGTACATTGGATTATCATGGTTTTCCCTAGACTGTCTAAAAGCATGCATCTTATTGTATGTAGCGAATTGTGGTGCCATTGGCATAGTAGCAAGACTTGCTCTCAATTACAGACTGATTAACCAATGCAAGAGGTACAAAAATATTAATACACGACACGCCGGCAGATGGTGGAGCCATGGCATGCGTTGAAGCTAAGTTAAACAAAAATGCAATGGTATAATGAACAGCTAAATGAAACTAAAACAAGTTACAAGTTACAAGTGACAGATGCAAGGATGCAAAGAGTGAAACTACGTTGTACTAATCAAGTGGAACCTACGGGGGTTAAAACAGATAATGGTTATACTAAAACACAGGGAAAATTAATACAATATGAATATGTATTGGGGAGAAAATCAGTTAAGCGAGCCAATGAACACAGGGCACGCGCCAAGTCCCCAAGAACGGCCAAAAACTTGCGTGGCATGGCGGCATGCTAAAGAAGTAAATGATAGTCTAGCGTTGTGGCATGGCAAGTAACTAATTCCTAGCATGCCAATCTTCTCAGGGCACAATTAGTCTAAAGATCAATAATAAACACCGAAGGATGAATTGCTACACATTCAATCATAGAAATGCGTTTGATAGCATGGTCAAAATCAAGAACAATTATAAGGTTTGACTAATCGTGGCCAAAATTAGGGCTTGGCTAAGGAAGAGAAACCTAGACCTAGAGAGGTGGTGCGGGCGGAGATGGTGGCGTGGCAGATGGCTAGGATTTAGCGTCGTGGTAAGGATTAGGGCTTGGCGGCGTGGCCAAGGCTAGGCTATTAGGCGCCGTGGTAAGAATTAGGGCTTGGCGGCGTGGCCAAGGCTAAAGTGGCATGTTACCGCGGCAAAGTGGCATGTTGGCATGCCGATCAATATGTTGTTGTGGTAAGACGCATTTGTCTTTCCAGTTAGTATGGTGGCGCGGCAGGGTGCATTTGGCCTTTAATGTGTGGTGGCAAGTTTAGAGCGACTTGATTGGCCTAGAAAAGGGGGCAGCCAAACATAAGGCGCGGCTACACTTCTGGTGAGAGTGTGGCGGCTTTAGAGCGACCCGATTGGTCGATTAAAAGAGGGACGACCAAGCATGAGCGTGGCTACACGTCTGGTGAGAGTGTGGCGGCAGTAGAGCGACCTGATTGGTCGATGGGAAGTGGGGCCGGCAAATATGGGCCCAGCCACAACTTATGTGCGCGTGGCTAATTTGAGGCGACACGGTTGGTCGAGAGAAATAGGGACGATTTAGGAAGGGGCGTGGCCAATGGCAAGTGGTGCCAGTTGGCCTAAGGCATGGCCACGCCTCCCTTTGGTGTTGCGGCTCCTTGTTTTCTGATTCTGAGCAAGGTTTTGCACCTGCTAATCCATGACGGATTAATTACCTAGTTTGCCTAGGTTTAATTTCTTTATGTGTTGACATAGAGTTCTTTTAAGTTCATTGCTAGAGAGCAGCATGATTTTTCTGATTGAATACCTTATGCAAAGACCTTATCCTTGATACTTGGAAATTCGTGTTACTCTGCTGCGAGTGAACAAAAATCGTCATGCCATATCAACATTAAGGGTTCAGCCGGAGAACATAGCATATTAGGCATTCAAAGGAACTTATATTAAGTGAATATAGGCGAGGCGCCGAAATTTACAGAACATCTGTGATGGTTGCTACATTCGCCAGTCTGGATGAATTTCATGTAAGTATATTGAACGACTCAATAAATATGTCGGTGGAGAGGTTAGCACTCACGGCACAGTTTCCTTTACAGAGTGATGTCACATCAGATGTAAGGTTTTACGATTTCAACCCTAAGCTAAAAACCACCATCAACACTATTGCATAGTGAAAATTGTATTTCTAGGTTACAGATTTAAAAAAGAGTACAAAGAAGCATGAAGATAACCTACCCGTTATCAATATATTCGCTGGACAAACATGGAAAATCAAACCACATCTACTGACTGTGTTGTTAAACATGTCTTTAGATTTTTAACATCAAACAAAAATAAAAATTGAGCCACTCATACATGAAAGTTAGTTGAAACTGGGCGACGACCATTCTCTTCTATTATTTGGTATAACAACGGAGATGCGGGTAGGTGTTATGAGGTTCACTATCAATAAGGGCAAGCCCCATGTTTATACTTTAACCCATTGATATTGATTGCGATATCCAGAAATTATCAGATTAGTCATAAATCATCAAAACTATAAATTATCAGAACACTACCCAAGTAAACCCCACACGGTACATCACATTCATTTAAGGAAAGACTTTTCCGTGCTCAAATCAAACCAAATAATTCATTTAAGTATTTAAACATACACTTTGAAAGAAGTTTAAACAAAATTAAAATTGTAAGCATAAAGATATCAAAAGCTTATACTTATAACTCATTAAACCCCCTTTGTGATTACTTAGGGAGGTTTGGTGCATGTGATTCGAGTAAACTAACACCTTTCCAGATTTCCTCTGCCCATGGTTGTTATGAAAACCTAATTTCAAAATTTAATCCCCAAATTGAGAACCCAAAGTTCAAAACCAAAATCAAAATCCACAAATTTGAAATCCCTAATTTGGATTGAGATTAAATAGTAACATCTATAACAACAAAACAGAGTTTAGTTTGGGTATGTTGATTTTTATACCTTCTTGAAAGTGTATCAGTCTTCTTCTTCACCATTTTTGGAGCTCTCATAATAATCGTGAAGACTTTGTCTGTTTCCCTTGTTATTCAATCGAAATTAAACCAATTTTCTAGATATATATCATGAGAACTCTATATCCCATCGTAAGCTCCACATCCATCAACAAAATCAATGGTAGCCATCTTCAGCTTCTAAATTCTCGCTGCCAAAATTAACTGAAAATATGATGGAATCGAAAAAGGATTAACTGATCGAAGGCTTAAAACCTCAGAAACGAAACCGTTGTAGCCATCGCTTCTCAAATAGAGTACTCTCCAGATAGAAAGGATGAAAAAAGAGAGAAGAAAGAATTAAGTGGAGGCGCAACTAAGGTTATGTGTTGCAGAGGAAGATATGGGTCCTGAAATTTTATGTTTTAAGGCTAGTTTGGTACTGCTGTGAATTTTAGAAAAGCTCTTTTTCATTTGTCTTTGTGTTGTGCGTTCTTTGTCTTTGTCTTTGTGGAAATAAATCTGCATGACGTTTGGTAAACTATAATTTAAAAAGCACTGTGCAATTAACAAACTGTAAATTCTGTTTGGTAAACTGGTATTTAAAAGTGTTGGTGATGTAGTTAATGACGAAAATAGACATATTTCAAAAATTAGTTTTAATACAATTTTATTATAATAAATTATATTTCTAATTTTAATATATTTAATAAAATATAAGAAATATTTTTTTTTAATTGTTTTTATTATTGAATTAAAAAATTTATGATTATGGTTTGCTATGAAAATATTATTATTTTAATTTTTTTTTTCAAAAAAAATATTTATTAAATTTATACGTCAAACTCATCATCAACAACAAGGGAGGACTGAATGAAACTAGTTGGAATCCGAGCAACAAGCTGGGCACTAACCCCCTTCTAAATCACAATCCCTAGTCTATAAAAAAGAAATTTATTATTTATTATTTATTATTTTTTCATTTATTATTTTAATATTTTAATATTTATTAAATTTTTTATTATTTTATATAATAATTTTAATTATTATTGTATTTAGTATTTTAAATAAAAAATGAAAAAAATAGAGAAATAAAATGAAATTAGAATTATAATGTTTAATGTACAATATTTGAGGGTAAAACTTTTGTTTATAATAAATTAACAAGGTTAAAATAGAGAATCAGTTAAATCAAATTATGTGGGTCCACAACTTCTGCTTTTCCAGCTTTTAAAAGCTAGTGCTGAGTAGCTTTTAAAAACAGACCTAAAATGAAAGTGCTTCTCTCCAAAAGCATGTTGAATTTTTTTTACCAAACACAATTTTTGGTAAAAGTTTGTTACAAAGTGCTTTTGGTTGAAAAAAAGCAACCCAAACGGGGCTTTAGATTTTCCAATATGTGAATAAGAACACGATATGACGATATCTTAGTTAGGTTCAGATCCAGAGGTAAGTGTTGTCCACACCAACGACGTTACTTAACGTCCAGTTAAGTATCCGATGTAAACCAAGTGCAACAAATTGTTTAGATACAAAAACTGACAGAAGTAGTGTCCACCCACGTTTTTGCTAACGGTGTTACAAACGGCCAGTTAAATACAGGGTGTAAACATATAGTAATTTAAATTTTAATGCTCTGACTAATAAAATCCCGCCACTTGTCCTCTCCAAAATTACTAATTCAAAGCCTTTATTTCATTTAATTTGAGAGGAACACTTAATTTGAGAGGAACACCACACTCGCCGTGTAGCGTGAGAGCTCATACGACTTAGTGTTTTAAAGAATGGGAGATGGCATAATTTCAGGGGCAAATTAGTAATCAAAAAGTGTGACAACTGATTCTGTTTTAGAAACCGAAATACTGTTAATAGTAGCAACGTGTCACTTAGATAGAAGGGGAGTCACACTTACAGTGTGAGCCCCATCCCATGCTAGCGGACTCCTCTAACCAAACGAAGTAAATGATAATTCGAACGCAATAAGTAAAGGGGAAGTAAATTCGTTGAATTCTTCTTCTCATATATTCATATTCTCTCTCTTATTCGTTTCTTTGAATCCAGATCTGGTTGTGAGGTTGATTTTGATTTTTCAATTTTCGATTGGCAAAATTTCCCTTAGGTTGATTTTGATTTTTCCTTTCAAAAAGAAACCACTCTCTTCTTCTTCTCTTCCACTTTGAATCATTGATCTTATGTGTGTACATCGAATTAATCTTTCTCAAATACACGTTTAGATACCCATAAAGATAAACGTATTGTTACTTTTGATTTTTGATTACACGGAGAAAGAAAGAGAGATTGACGGTAGAGCATATATGTTTTAAGAACAGTTGAATTGCGGCAGCAGAGATAGAATATCAGAATTCCTCTTCAACAAACTGTGGATCTGGTTTAATTTCCCTAGTACAAGTGATCATATACCACAGAGTCTCAATTGGTAACATCTATAGGTCTTATTTTTTTTTTTGGTTGGAAATCTGTTATTAAATAGTCGATTTTGGTAATTAATTTCATTTGTTTTCAGTTTTAGTGTCAAATTTTACATAAAATCCTGCTCTGCGTTACTAACTGAATTTAGGTTTGGTACAGCTGAATTTCCTTAATGACGTTTTATTATAAGTTCAGGTTTACAGTGAGTAGAGAAGAAATGGATGGATGCAGAAGGGAATCCAGACAAACAGATAAGAGCAAAAGTATGAACAGAGCCCTCGGCTAAACAACACTAGGAGAAGTTGCAGTTGTTTAGTATTATTATTATTTTTTTTGGTTTTATTTTTCTGATAGTCAGTTGTTTATTACTGCCTTAATAGGAATTAACATTAACATCTTCAGTGATCTCCGTTTCAATGAAGTTTCTTGTTTGAATGTCTTTCTTGAAAAAAGAAAAAGAAAAAAGAGAGAAAAACGTCCTCCTTTACCCGAGACGAGAGGTATAATAAAATGAGAAAACTAGTACAGAGTCTTCTGCGATTAAACAAGAGATGCTTCTAAAAAAAAAATAATCACATATTATTGCATGATCTGCAAATTAACCTTATTTTTTTATATATTTTTTTGTTGCACAATATTTTTGGTTTAATCGGTTGGTAATGCAGAAGTTACAAAAACGGAATTGTTTGGCACGATCTTTGGTGCATACGGCTTATCCTTCAGCCTGGGAATATGATGTTTTTAGGAACGCCATAATCTCATTCAGGTAAATCGATTGGTTGACAATTTGCCTTTCATTTAATATTTAGGCAACCTAAACTACATGATTCAGCTGGACAATGTTCCTCCTAATACCAAATCATTGAAAACACAATTGCAAGGTCTAGCTTCGTTTGTATGCCTGTTTTATGAGCCTCATCGGTTGCTATGATTTTAATCCTGTTTAGGGCTTCAAACTAAAAGCTAACTGTACAAAAACGATTAGTCGAGAGCTACTTAATTAATCAAGAGCTACCTAATCCACCTAATCCGCTTTTTATCTAGTACCAAGAAGTAATAAAACAGGTATAAAATATTCACAGTAGTAAACCATATACCCCAAGGAGTATTAAATTTTGATTTTACGAGATGGGACCACTGGGCAAATAAAATATGTATAATTGACGGGACCACTGTCCGTTACTTAGAGGTGGAGCAACGAGGCTGAATTGGTGTCTTGTTCTTGTACAAATGTAATTACGTTCCGTGTTGATGTGGTCTCCACTAACCTTGTGGATTTGGATTTCTCGCTCGATGTTTGCGTTTCCAGTCGTGCTGGCGCACCATTACACACGAGACCTGTTTTGAGGCATATTCAAATTTTTTGAGACATACTCAAGTTATCGGCCGAACTTATGGTTTTATCTAGGTTCGGCTGATAATTCATAGGTTCGGCTGATAACTTGTCAGCCGAAATATGTCTCAAAACAGGTTTCTTACACACAAACTAGCTGGGCCTAACAAAACGGGAAGGGCCCTCCCCATAGGAGCTTTATCAGCCGAAGTATGCCTCAAAACATGTTTCTTACACACAAACTAGCTGGCCTAACAAAACGGGAAGGGCCCTCCCCATAGGAGCTTTTCTAATGGAGTCCGTGTCAAGGAAAATGTCTAAATCCATCAACGATGTAGATTCTTCTCCAACCCTAGGCTTCTGAAATCGATGTGTAGATGAGATGGTCTAATTTTGGGTAGAGGATGTCAAAGCTGATGTCTAAAACTAGATGGTCACTTAAAAAGTTGTCTTCTCATCCAACTCATCATTATCCTATAAGAATTTTAGGGAAAATAAATATTTATTTTTTATGGATTTAGACATTTATTTTCATATACATTCCGTCGGAGAAGTTTCTAATAAATGTATTCTCCAAGAGCATCTGCAGTCATGAATCGCTAAATTGCCAAGTTATATTCGGTTTCTGTTCTAGCTTTTCCATTGCAGGAGTAGTGGTGAGGGTTGCTATACCTAAACTCTATTTAAAGTGAAAATCAGGGTTTTGTTGAACCCGTTTCTCATGAGTAAAATAACAGCGTTTGTTTGAAGAAACTCGTTCTTCAACCGTGGAGCTAGTGCAGCTACCTAAAAAAGCATTTTAAATTCAGTTGCCACCTTTGGCTTTAACAATTTAGCTACTTTAGCTATTTGCCAATTTAGCAACCCTGGTCGCGTGTTTTCTTTCTCTTTTTTTTTTTCCCGGCCAATCATGAATTTTTGCAACAACAATACGGATGCTCCAAGTATTGAAACAATACGGATAACTGTTTTTTTTGTTTTTTTAAGCATTGATTGTTATTGTCTGTGCTCTTGTTGTTGCAAGAGACTGAATACTGGAAGTTCCCATCTTGCCGTTGAGGTACTAGAGTTGCACTCCTACACCTATGCACCCCTACAAAGAATAACATAAAATATACAAGAGCTGGGAATCATAACACAAGGGTCGGTGGACAGGTTGCCTTAAAATAATACATTGGGTGCGGGAACCGGAAATCATTATATAAGTGTCGGTAAGTGCGAGTTGCAGAGTAGTTTGTTTATCTTTTCGGTTCTCTCCATCTCCCAAAAAAAATAAAATAAATAAATAAATATATATATATACCTCGATGAAGATGGTTTTGATGGAAGAATATGATAGTGGAAAGTATTAATTATTTTTTATTTTTATTTTGAAGCATTACTTAATTTTATTAATTTTAATCTTGACTTATCAAGAACGCAAGAATACGGATAATTTTTCAATCAAAATAAAATCCTTTTCTTCAATATATATATATATACAAAACATTTAGTTTATATTAAATGGTGACAAGTGTGCGTGCTATGCATGTGTAAGTGTGTCAGAGTAGTTTTCTATTTTTGTCGATCTTTAAGATAAAAGACTAGGGTTTCTTGTTTTTCGGGTTTCCTGTTTACCTAACTTACCCTTCTCTTCTGTAGTTCATCCCGAATCTTTTCTTTGTTCTTCTTCTGGCATATCTCTTCTGTAGTTCATCCCGAATCTTTTCTTTGTTCTTCTTCTGGCATATCTATCTCTAGGATCTGGTTTTATGGAGTTTGACTATTTTTCTTCGGTTTCTTTCCGTTTTTATATTCGGGGGAGTTCCTTGATCAGAATTTTCATGCAGTAAGTGTGTTGGCAATACTATTTTGTTATCTAACAAAACATCAAATCCATTGTTCTTCACTTCTTCGTTAACTTTTAAAAAGCAATACGAAAATATATTGTAGTAACTCCTGTCTTCTAATATAATGTTTTCGCACTGTTGGAATGATTAGGTATCAGATTTACATGTCTTCTTTCATCAAACTTAATCTAAAAAAATGTTCTCTCTTAACAAATTAGTTACAATACTGTTCTGAAAATCGCTTTTTCGAATGAGTTGTAAAAAAGTACACTGATGTGTGTTTCCGGAGTTTAGACCGATGCAATATGAAGGTTTTATCAAGTTTGCAAATCCACAAATTATTTTCTTTTACGTCTCATGTTTTTCTCTGTATTTTCTTTAGAACCATTATTTTCTTTCTTAACAAATCTACAAATCTTATTCTAGAGAGTTCAATCTTTCCAAAAAAGAATTATAGATAAGCATGCGCATAATGTATGGCTTGATTTGACTCTGTATGATGTTTTTCTTATTCTAGGTTGCCTAAAGATTGACAAGTAAGAGCCCAGATCCATCAGTCTTAAGGGTTTTTAAGGTTAACAATTGAAGCTTGGTATATATTAACAAGAAGAAGGCTCTAGGAAAAGGAAAACGAAACTATGAGGTATTGTGCTGGATGGTATTGTGCATGGTGAAGAAGCTCTAAAAAAATTAAACAAACAAATAGGTATTATGACGAGCTCTTCAACAAAGAGTCTAATCTGACACGAGGATTGAGAGAGAAAAAATTGACAATAATGAGGTTAACTATGTTTGAGCTCCAACATACCTCCTGGTTGTGATATTTTTTCGGAAGATATTCAGTTTTTTTCCTATCAAAACTGACATTGTGGCAGTTTAGGTGAATTTTATTGAGGGAACCGTGCTAATATATTTCAGTTATTATTTCAAAGAAATTTGGAGTGGAAAGTTTAGAAGATATCATATTGATTTTCGTTATTGGTGAAGTCCATTGCTGAAAGATTGAAGCCGGCTTCCTTGAATATTGCACCGCAATTCTAATGTGCGTTTCTAGCAGATAGCCAGTTCTTCTGGCGGAGTGCTTTTAGGGTCAGAGTTGTTTTATGATATATATTGTTTCCTGAAGAACTGTGGAAGCAATGGTTCTGAATTGGAAACTTTTGGGCGAGGCTTTCGTTTGCACATAATTGGCAATTCCCCTTGCTTCGTGGTTCAAAGGTAACTGGTGGAGCTCCAAACGAACTCTCTAAGATGTATAAATTTGTGGTTTGTTTGAATGCTGTTTTAGGGGATTAATTACTGAACTACAAGAGGTCTTACCATTTTGAGTTCTTTTCATAATACTTACTAGTGTCAACTACTGCATGTTTCCCCAACTAATAGTTTTTGGTTTTTGATTTTTCAATTTTCAGGCAGTTCATTCAGGTGCAGATCTCGAGTCCGCCATTGCAAATTGTATGGGATACAAGGCTGAGGTAATGTCTGTATGCCTATGCTTTCATTCAAATGACAATGCCTCTCGTAAATTATCTAATAGGTTTTCTGATATTTCAGGGTCAAGGTTTCCTGGTTGGAGTTATCATAAATTCTATAGCAAGCTTGCCTCTGGGTTTTCGGTAATGTTTTCCAGCCTCATAATCCTCGCCATTTCCTAGTTAGAACCAGCATCTATTGTGGTACCAGAGACAACAACCTTGGCTTTTTAGATGAAAACAAGGTTAAATGATTTTGTTTGGTTTGATTAATGGATTATCTTGAGCAAAATAGGTAGAAGAATATGGAGTTGCAGAGTAATAAACAGGAAAGGGAGGAGAAAAATAGGGAAAACCATTTTCCGCAGACCATACAGCAGCCATCTTGAAAAGGAACCCGATAGCATGCAAAAGAAACCCTAGAGTTTATTAGAACCTCCGACGTCAACTCACCTGAGCCGCCAACCTTTTCAGTTGCGTGACTACCTTTTCACTAGAAATGACCGTGAATGGCAGCACCATCATGCACGTTTCTTATTTTTCAGTCTTTGGATGAGATTATGATGTTGTTGCTCAACTTGTTTTGCAGCGGCGGCTCTATAGTACGTCGAGAGGCCATATTTTCTATCAGGGGACTAGTTTATGTCACAAGTCCTGAATTCAGCAAGTACATGCCAATGTTCAACAAGTATTTGGAAACAGGTTTGCAGAATGTCAGAGATTACCAGGTTTTTTCCGTATCTGTGGAGGTTGTCGGTGATATGTGCCGTGCTTTGGATGACAAGATCCTACCCTTCTGCGATGGTATCATGTCCCGTCTTCTCACTGGCTTGTCCACTGGTGTAATGCATCCATCTATGACGCCCCTAATATTTTCCTGTTTTGGAGATTTTGGGATTGCAATTGGTAAGCACTTTGAAAAGTATCTCCCCTATGCCATGCCAATGATTCAAGTGGCTTCTGAGATTTGTGCTGAGATGGAGCAACCAGCTGAGGTGTGGTATCTTTGATGCATACTCCGGTATTCTCCAGGGATTAAAGAACTCTAAGTCAGAATTTATGCTAAGCATTTTATTTGGAGACATGATTAGTGCAGTTCTGTCTGCATTCTTGTCTGCTCTTCTTAGTCAACTTGACCCTATTCTTAGAAAGACTACTAAGTTGTTCCTGTGAAACTCTGAAAACTTACCTAATTGGATTATAATTTGACAGCTGGTTAGCGGAGTTGAGTTTAACTGGACTCGTTCAGTTGAGTTTTCAGAGTAACTGGACCCATTCAGTTCAGCTTTTTTTTTTCTTCTTCTTCTTCTTCTTTTCAGTGAGTCAACTGCTTATCCGAGTTGACTCATTGAGTCCTCTGCTTAGCCGATTTGACTCGACTCCCCCAACATGGGGATTACCCCTGCCCCACCTATTGGGTGCTCTAGCATAAAAGACGCCCAAATAAAAAACGCCCAAATTTCAGAGCTGTGTAGTACACTTCAAGTTTATTTGCTTCTTAATCTCAGGTAACTCTTGAAATCTGTCTCTCTTTCTCTCATTTTCTCTAGTTGGGTAGTAATTTGTTCTTCATCTCAGGTACTCTTGGTTAAAGGTTTGATTTGGGTCAATTTTAAGGGTTTTGCTTCTAATATTTGCCCTCATCTCATCAGGTATGGCTCTCTCTTTCTCTCTTGCTCTCTGATTTCTTCTTTTCTGCATATAAATGCTTCTTTCTATTAGGTTTTAGTTGGGTTTTTATTTGTTGGCTTAGTGTGGAAGATGAAGACCATTCTTCTCCATGCCTTTTACATCTTCAGTAAGCTGTTTCTTGTTCTATGAGCCAATAACCTTCTGTAGCAAAATGTTGTCCCTGCCCTTTCTTTTGTTATTCTGCTATTTCACATGATGTGTTATTTTCCCTATATGGACATAATTTTGTAAATCAGACTTCTTCTCCATGCCTTTTGCATCTTCAGTAAGCTGATCCTTGTTTTTACACATTGTTATTGAAATTCACTTGCAATGTGGGTCACAGTCCTCTGTAGTCAAGCTTGGTTCGTCCGGCTCTTGGACTCTATAGTGATGCTATTGTAGCTTGCGTCTTATTCTCGTTATTCTGTTATTGACATTGTATTTTGGACAAGATAAAGACCATAGCATGGAAGATGAAGACCACAATTGATTCTTTGAATTTCCATAGTGTTGTACCTCAGTGTGTTGCTTTGGCCACTTGTGTTATATCTTTCTCTTTGAGTTTTTGCATATGATATATCTCAGTTTTTACTGGCTGATTTTGCTTTTGTAGCATGTCGCTGAGAACACTCATGACTAGGTGCAAATTGCATAGGACTTTGACTCCAAAGCCATTGTTTAGGCCTGGTTTTTCAGGCTTCGCTGCTCATCCAAAGAGGCTTTCTAGTGCCACAGGTGGTGGTGGGATTGGATACTCTGCAAACTCGGCCCGCAAATCATTGAATGATGAACTGGTACACATTTAGTTCCAGTACTGTATCATATGCTTGTTCACTTTGTTTACCATATTGTGCTGTTGGTACATGTCATGCTTTAAGAGGTATTACTAGCAATATCAGTACCTCTCATCAACCAAACAGTACTGGATCATATGCAAATTCAAGTTATCTGCATCTTCAAAAGACATTTAGTTCTAGTACTGGATCATATGCATGTTCACCTGCAGTTATACAACATTATCCGATTTCAAATTCTGTGTGTAGGAATCAAAAGATATAAACAGTAACATGCATTAGTTTTTGGACTCAGCTAGGACTATGATCACAATATTTATTTTTGTCGGCTTCATGTATGCTTCTTAGGGTTAGGTTGGTTTTATTATTGGATTGTCAAGTTATTCAATGGTGTTTTTATAAGCTGCAAGTAAGAGATTTTGTTCTGCTTTTTTGGCGGCGATTTTATCATCGTAGTAGCTGTATTAGTCATTTTTTCATTAGTAGTTATCCTTTCCTTTGAGTAGAAGTCTATTTGAGTTTCTGACTTTGCCATCCAGTATTGTTCCTGCATTTGTTGTTAACTGTTTAGGTTCATGGTTGTATTTCTCAAATATGGTAAGGTAGAGATGTTGCTCACTGATTATGAAGCAGTAATTGATTCGAAAAAGGGTTATTTACCAACTGTCTGGGCAGCATTCACTACTTGAAATCAGTGAGCAACATCTTCCATACCTTGTTACTCACTGAAGTATGGTAAGGTAGATGTTTCTCAAGGTTGTGTTGCATACTTTTCATGGAATTGAATAACTGGCATTTACATGGAAAAGGAATATTTTGTGCGATTGTTCCTTAATCTTCTCTAGGCCGAGTTTATTACTGTATTGACCAGCTTTTATGTACTCCTGGTTTCTGAATTCTAGGTTGAGCGACCTTTTAAGAGAAGTGTTGTTTAGTTTACATGAATACCTTTAATCTAATTACGCATACTTGTCTGTTAAATCTTTGAGATATGGTTTCTCTGTGGCTTTGAGCTGATGACCTTTGTCAGATCTTATATGGTTCTCTGCTCTGAGTTTACATGAATACCTTTAATCTAGTTACGCATACTTGTCTGTTAAATCTTTGAGATGTGGTTTCTCTGTGGCTTTGAGCTGATGACCTTTGTCAGATTTTATGTGGTTCTCTGCTCTCTATTATCTTCATTGCACAGGATTTGAGTTTTTCTCACATACATGTATTGGTTTAGTAGATATAGAATTTTCTTTGAGCAACTATTTTATTTGTTGTGCAGCTCAGGAAAGCAGGGACCAACTATAATAAAGTGGTGGATCGTATCCTCAACCCATCTGGGGTCGTGTTATCTTTCGTTGCATATGTGGAGTATAAGATGTCCAGGCCCGTGGAGGAACAACTTGCTGAGGTGATGGCTTGCTATTCAGAAGAACATGAAAATAAAAGTAGCCAGTCGGAGGCTCGAATGACGGATGCAATGAATGCTGCAGTTAATGAGTCGGAGGCTCGAATCGTTGCTGCCATGGATGCTAAAGTTAGGGAGTCAGAGGCTCGAATTATTGCTGACATCAAAGCTAATCAATGCGGCGCTAAGAAATGATTTAGTTGAGCTGAATTTGTAGTGAATGTTAAAATGAGTACCTTGGATATATTGGAGTTGAACAATGTGTTGTGTGCCTGCTGCGGTAGATGATGTAGTAACATGTCAAACAATGTTTTTTCTGTTGGTTTAGCTGTTTAGGTAATGTCATTACCTTATTAGCGCGAGTGTTTCTACCTAGTATTACACTTTCAATTATTGTGCATTACTCTCCTTATCTGATACAAGATTTGAGAAATACCTAACCTTAGAGAAACGTTTCATTTGGAGAAGCGGGTAGATCCCAAAGAGGTGGCAATGCCTTCGATAAATTGACACCAGCACCAGATTTTCCTTTTCCTTGTCCCATCCGTCGAGATGCAGTTGTTCAGATGGAAAATCAATAGACTACAGACGGGAGAAATAGACTTTCGTAATGACACCCGCATCCAGAGAAGTACGCTGCATGTTCACACATGTCCAACCAAATGATGACGGAGAAGCGTGTAGCTGAAGAAATAAACAACACAAAATACATAGCAGCCACGGACCATGGTAGTGCAGAAGCCACTATTTTGCAAATTTCTTCGATAGCCTAACCATGTCATCACCTTCCCGCGGTCTCTGTACTTCACAGCTTCAACAAAGAAAAACTAGTGCGACAGATTCTTCGTCTCATTGCTAAAGACTATCAACGTCGCACTGTTGTCACAACCGACCGCATAGCGCAGTGGATTAGCGCGTTTGACTTCGGATCAAAAGGTCGTGGGTTCGACTCCCACTGTGGTCGCGTTTTTTTGTACTACTCTTATAGTCTCTTGCTTTTAGCAAATACTAGAAATTCTTAGTAATTTTACAGTTGCAAGGAAAAACACATTACATGAGGGCCACAACAAGAAATTCTTTTCTTACAACAAATACCAGTATCCTGAATTCGCTCTTCTGCTTCCCACACATTGGACAACAATAAACAAAAAAAAAAATTTGCACGACATGATGAACCGGGAAAAACAAAAGAAATGTATGTAGTTTTACTAATTTATTTGGAGGTTTCTGACAAAGGATCAGCTTTTTTTCTTCTCCTGGTGATTTTCTTCACAGCAACGGTTGCATTTCCTTCAGTTTTTTTACTCTCTTTTCCATTTTCACTGATAGTTTTTGATGTGTTTATTTGATCCCGTAGTAGCAATAGTTCACCCTTAGCTGACCCTAGTTCATCGTCAAGTTTTTTCACTCTCTTTTCCAAACTTTCTCTTTCTTGTCCAAGTCTCATGATGAGGTTGTGGGCATCTTCAACATTTTCCCTAGCTTCACTGGAAATGTTTTTCTGCTCCATTAGTGCCTTGTAGAGTGTTTCCTTATCAGCTTCGAGGTTAGAAACTGTCGAATTAGCAACATCGAGTTCTTTTGATAGAATTATTACGTTCTTATTGACTTCTTCGAGTGCTTTTGTGGCCTTCTCTAAGTCAGTTTCAAGAGTCTTCCTTGACTCTCTGACACTCGCGGCTTGCTTCTCTGATGTTTCGAGTTCTTTCTTTAAAGAAGAAATGGTATTTCTTTCTGCTTCCAAACTACGTGCCGTGTTTTCTGCTTTTTTGTAAGCATCAATCAGTTCCTTCTTTAATTCTTCACGAGTTTGTATTGCAGATTTTAGCTCTTCGGACACACTTCGAGATTCCTCTTTGCTTTTTTTCAGCGCTGTCTTCACTGAAGCTAGTTCATTTGACAGGAATTCTGAATTTGATCTCGCATCCTCAACATTTTTCTTTAAAATTTTACTAGTTTCATCAAATTCCGCTTGCTTCTTAGAAATCTCTGAAGATAGGTCTTCGCATGACTTTTGTGATTGTTGTAGTAGTTCCGACAAATCTGAAGCTTCAACCTTGGATATCCGTAGTGTTTCCTCTGTGACCTGGAGCTCGTTTCTTAGTGTTGCAACAAGCTTTGCTTCAAGTTTCAGCATTTTCAGCAAATTATCTTTTTCTTGGGTTAAATCGGCGACCAATATGTCTTTGTTACTCGCATCTTGCAAAGCAACTCCAAGTTTTTCTTGCAGTTGGTTAAGTTCATGCTCTCTTTTTGCCAAGAGCTCAGCATCTAAGGCTGCTTTCTTTTCCGAAGATATTTTCAGATTGTGATAATCTTCTTGAACAGATTCAAATCTTTGATTAACATCATCTTTTTCTCCAACCAAAGCAGTTATTCTTGCATTCAGATCATTCACTGTGGAGTTTTTCAAATCTAGCTCCTTCTGAGTCTTGAGAATCGTCTCATTCAACACTGCAATGTTGGCATTAGCTTCTGCAAGCTCTGCCTTAGCTTGGATGTAAACAAAACCCAAATCCTTAAACTCTGATTCCTTATCAGCAAGTGCAGATTCTAGTTTCTGAAGATGAGTTTGTTTATCATTGATCTCTAAGGTGATTAAATTTATCCTATCCTGCAAAGAATCAACCAAGTCGAGCTTCTCCTTTAAATTCTTTTCCAGCAGATTCTTTTCTTCGGCAGCTTTGCTAAGTCCATTCTGAAGTCTATCTATCTGAACTTGAAGCTCCTCAACAAGCTTTTTCTCAGTTTGAAGCTCCTTCTGCAAGCCTGATATTGTAATTTTTGCTGAACTTAATTGACTTGATAAAGAGAACCGTTCCTCCTCTGCCTTTTTCATCTGATTCGCTCTTTCTTCCTTTTCATTAAGAAGCTTCTTCTCGTAATTCTTCTCTAGTGTATCCTTTAATGCTTCTTTTTCAATCAGTTTGTTCTCCAGCTGCATTTCAAATATTACAGAAGTGTTAAAACGGACCCTATCAGTCAATCACATAATAATAAATTCTTCTATATGAAAAGTCAAATCAGAAATTTTGCAAGTCCAGCTATGATTATCAACAGGTGCCCCCCTATATCATGAGAAGTATTTGCAAAACGAGCTGACCTGTATACAATCATTGTTTCAACGTGAAATGAAATGAAATAACTTGGTCACGAAGGTATAGAAATTAGTTACAGTTTTAATTGTTGCTTCTGCAGAAGTTTTTTCCTGCTGTCCTAATATGTTCAGTGCCCCAAGAACACCTGTACCCATTATACCGACAGCATTTAAAAGAGACAGAAACGGATTTCCTGGTGCCTCTCCTTGATTTAGTTCCTAATCACATACACAAGCAAAGTGAGAAGCTTTAGAACCATAAACTTTGTTATATTCTTCAAGGAAGAGGATATGGCGAAGGTTCTTACCTCCACATTTTGGTTCTCTCCTGGCACAATATCACCAGCTTCTGAAATATGAACTCGATGTCAGTGAAATAGCAATTATATCCGAGGGTAAAATCCAATTATTACTACATAGTACCAAAAACCATAACTCATGTTGCGTTGGAAAGCAGTTCACTAATTTTTGAAATCCAAAGATGCAATGGCGCTGTTTCCTGTCTTTTATCTATTCCTTGCACCAATCCATCACGGAAGCAAATTTGTGTAGGGGATGCCTAACAGCCTAAGTCGAATTAGTGTTCCCAGAGCATCATGGTGGTGATTTACAGCTACCCTTAAACCATTGTCCTTACACCTCAGTACTATACTCGCAGTAGTCAAGCTTAATACCAAGATATGCATATGTGAACATAATTTTCAATTCTCCAATATGTGGGAAAACTTGAATTTCTAGCAGCATTACATGTTCTAATGACTCTATGACCTTTACGGATACGTTCACGACATAATTCAATATAGTTTGATTACAATAAGTGTAGTTACTCAGTAATCATGTCACAATCTATCATTCTTTGTTCCCAATGTATCTTTCAGTTCAATTTCACCACCAAGTTACACTTAATATGACTTTCAAAAGTCAAATCACAGCAAAAGAAGTACTATGAACCTCAAAGCAAATAAATCACCAATTTCGAATACGAACCAAACCCATTTGATAAAATTCCTCAATAAGTTAAACCCAGTTCTTCATTTCAATCTACTAACAATTAAAATCATTCATATAGCAAAATGAGTAAGAGAATACCAAAGTGACTAACCTTCAGCAGCATCAGCCCTTCCTTTGAGTTGCAAAAATGGAAGAGCTGAAATCCCCAAAAGCAAAACAGTTCTTCTCTTAGAGTAATTACTCTCATTTGGGTTTTCATGGTGAATTGAAGCCATGGTTACTAATCTGGGTTTCTTGTTAACATTCTTCTGAATTTGGGAATAAAAGAAGAATGGCTGAGAATTCAAAGAACAAGAAGGGTTAAGAAGAAGAGATTGATGGGTAAACGAAGATTGAAGAAGATTAGAGGTACCCATTGTTAGAACTACTATCAATTACGAAGGAAGAAGATTGAAGGAGTTGATAACTAAATAACAGCCAAAAGCAGCAACTCTTTCATCCCCTCCACAACCAACAGGTCCAAACACTTTGGCTGTGGGTTATTGATGGACTCACTGTTTCAGTCAATTACCATGTTATCCCTTCTTTTGTTTCTCTTGATGTGTTGTGTGGGTTGGAGTTTGAGTGGGACAATTTTCTCTTAATTGCATCATAGAAACACGTGCAAAATCGCATTACTATATGCCACAAGATGGCAATAAATATATGGCACTCAGCCTAGTGAGACCCATACATATGCAACTACTAGTTTTCCTACAAATTTTTCTTGCCATGAATCTTAATTTGGTTGTTGGTTGAATTATTTATCTTGAAAATAAAATTTATTGCAAATAATCATTTTATTTAAAAATAAAATTGTCCTCGAAGGAAAGTAAAAAAAAAAAAAACAAAAAAAAATCATGAAAAGTTGCATTGACATTGGTAGAAAAATACATGAGTAGAAAACTCCACCACAAAATCAACTTAAACTAAATTTGGTGCTTCTCGAGTTGATGCTAATACAAAGGTAGGATTTGGACTCATACTTGATGCTTCGTTCTGATGCAACTACAATTTTTTAAAGTGGGAATTATATAAATATCCCTCATTCTCATGGGCTTCAAAAATGCCCTTATCCATCAATAAATATACCCCTACCTTCTTAAAAAGAAATTCATTTAATAATCAATACCGAGTTTAACCTTCCGTTATTCTCACCGATGGAAACTTGTCGTTTCACTTTCGTTTCTGTTTCAGAATCAGATCTAAATTCTCTATCTCTTCCAGCGCCAATCACCACCACCACCGTTTCTACTTTCTCTGCCTCTTTCAGCCATCACCCTCACCACCTTTACCTCTGCCATTACCGCCGCACCACATATGTCGCCACGAACAATTGTCTGTTATAGATTTAATGGGTTTAGCTTTTCAATTGAAAGTTCTTCTTCTCAATCGATAGAGTAACAAGCTCGAATTTAAGATCCATCAGCAACCCTAGTTTCAAATAATAGAGGTGAAGGTCGTGGTGGTGGTGAAGGAGGATATCAAATCTCTGTTTAATTAGAAGAAGATGATGGTGGTGGAGGAAGATACCAGATCTACAATGATGGTGGTGGCGGCAGCGATGAAGGAGGTATGTATTTCAATCTATCAATTGATTATCTTCTTTCTCTAGTTTGAGTTTCTGCTGGTGGTGGTAGTATGTAGATAAAATCAGTCATGAATATTGTGTTGGTTTAGGTTCGAATGATGAAATAAAATCAGTCTTGAAGATAGTGGTGGTTATGGTTGTTGTGGTGTTGGTGGATATTCTGTGTGCTGGTGGTGTTGGTGATGCTGGTGAGGTTAGACAGATGAATTTTGATGATGGAGATTGTGTTGGTTGTGGTTGGAATGATTAATTAAAGTTGTTCATGAAGATAATGGTGATTCTGGTTGTTTTGTGGTGTTGGAAATGTTGTACGCTGCTGGCGGTGGTGGTGGTGAGGTTGGACGACAAGTTGTTGAATACTACTCCATCAACTATTTAGGGAGTCAACAACCAATGTTTGTGTATCAACAATGGAAAAATGGAATCAACAACCAATGTTTGTGTATCAACAATGGAAAAATGGAATCAACAACCAAATTTGTGTATCAACAATAGAAATTAATCTTAGTGTAAGGAGTCAACAACAAATATTTGTGTATCAACAATAGAAATTGACCTTAGTTTAGGGAGTCAACAACCAATGTTTGTGTATCAACAATGGAAAAATGGAATCAACAACAAATATTTGTGTATCAACAATAGAAATTGACCTTAGTTTTAGGGAGTCAACAACCAATGTTTGTGTATCAACAATGGAAAAATGGAATCAACAACCAAATTTGACAAATATTTTTGAACTTTTGATTTTTTGGATCAACTTCAGTTGTTGACACCTAATATTAATAGCGACGGCGGCGGCGGCGGTGGGGGCGGCAACAACAGTGGTGGTGGTGTGTGACGGTGGTGGAATATTATTGGTGGTTGTATTTAGTAAGTGGTGGTGGTGGCGGAGTGGTGGTGGCGGAGTGGCGGTGGTGGTGGTGGAGTGGTGGTGGTGGCGGCAGTGCTGTTGGTGGTGGTGAAATGGTGTTGCTGGTGGATGTGAAATAATAGGAAAATTTATTTTTTAATGGATAAGATTTTTAAATGGAAAATAATATTGTAAGTGAGGGTATTAAGGTAATCTGCTTTTTAAGGGATAAGGTATTTAAATGATAGGGGTATTTATATTGTTGTATAAGGGTATATTTATTGGGTGTCAAAACTAAGGGTATTTAATAAATTTACCCCTTTTTAAAGTGGAAATGCCATCTTCTCTGCAACCAGTTCTGAAGAGGCGAAAGCTCTAAATTTGTTCTGATGCAACTATAACTTTTTAAAATGGAAATGCCATCTTCTCTGCAACCAGTTCTGAAGAGGCGAAAGCTCTAAATTTGCTGGAAGCTGCAAACTGGGAACAAGACATGAACGTATTAGGATTTCAGGATATAAGTGATTTGTAGAAGGATCATTGAATTTGCAGAGAGAAATCAAGTTATCATCTCCGAAGCCTTGAGGATCTTAATGAACTGTGCATGTTTTTAGGGTTGTTGTTTACTCATAGACATAGCTACAATGTAGCAGATAAATTAGCTAAAATGTTAGAGAACATTGTTTCCTTAGGCTAGATTGGACTGCTAGATTGGCCAAAAAGTGTTGCAAATCATGAAAAAAGTGTGGGAAAAAAGTTAACACTCAATCTGGCTACTTCTCTCTCTTTGCATTTGCTCGCAGAACTATCAGCGAGATTGAAACGCTGAATAGTGCGGCGCTTAAAAAGTGACACAAACGCTGAATGGTTCGGCGCTTACAAAAATCACAAAAATCTAACGGCTGAGATTTAAGCGTTGAATGGTTCGGCACTCAAAAAGTGACCAAAACACTGAATGGTTCGGCGCTCACAAAAATGCCGAATGGTTCGGCGCTCACAGATGACGTGGACTGCTAATCTAGCTGCTAGATTGGCCATACCATAGGGGTTAGGAGGTTGCCCTATCTGACGTGGATGGCCAATCTAGCAACTAGATATCTAGCCCATAAGACTTAGCCTAAGCAACAATGGATCACAATGCCAAACTTCCTTCTTTTTGTTATTTCTTTTGATATGAAAAACTTAATTTCAAATGCAAGTCTATGTAATATGTCTGAGGGGGAAAACTTGTTGGAAGATGGCCATATTTCAGTTCCTTTCAATGAGATAGGGACGACCAACAATATTAAAAGCCTAGTATAACCTTTATTTGTGTTTCTAACGAAGTCTAAGAATTCTTGAAATCATATTACATGTCTCTTTAGCCAACAGATCGGCAGGATTGTTTGCCTCCTTGTTAATTTCGTGGTTGTACACAGTAAGTTAGATAGGGACAGGTTGTTTTCTTCTTTTTTCTTTAGCAAATATAATTTTAAAGATTGGCAGAAATATGGGAATACAAAGGGAATCAGAATGATGAAAACTAAATGATGCTTGGAATTTTGGGGGGATTTAAAGACAAGTTTAAAACACGTATATCTCAATTTTCCAATTGAATTGGCGTGCATATATTAATTTTGATCTCAGGTTAACAACCCCATATGTCAGTTCCTATATATGGGAATAACAAATTGGTTAGTTTGCCAGTTTTGCACCCATTATGGGGCTGGCAAACTGAACAGGCTAAGTGGAAAATATGCCACTGTTAATACCCAAAAATCGCTCCTAGGTAAACAATGTATTGTTGTAGTACTTTCTTTAGGTTCAAAAATCAAAATCATACAAAACGAGCCTAAACCAAGATATTGGCTGTTCACGTTTTGCTTCGGTTACAAAGAGGAAATGGGTTGATCTTAGGGGAGGGAAAGCAAAGAAAGTTTGAGGAAATCAGTGGTGATTGAATTGGGTGTGAGGTTATTGAACTATGGAAGAAGAAGAGCTTGGGAATGATAAGCTTGTTTTGTCTTCTGAATAGACATGGTAGTCTATTTATAGCTGTAGGGAACACCAAATATTTCCTCATAAGTAGTGGAGGTTGTGGAGAGATAGAGAGATGGAAATAATGGAGCTAATGGTATGATTATGCCAGAAGTTTCTGGAAACCGTAAACCATTACTCAATTACTTAGCCACTTCATTTAATTGCTTACCAATACTTGTAACTTCCTTATCATGGGATGTTGCCATGTCGCATGTTGCTGTAAACTACCAGACCAATACCCATAAATAATTCCCTCATGTAACGTGTTTGATTTCTCGTAGGAATTAATAGAGTCATGGACTTGTTTCTAGTCTTGTCTAGTCTGCCACGGTTCTTGAATGAGTAATAACCTAAGCTAGCCAGACTTTGTCGAAGTGGCCTAGCTTGAAGAAACAACTCGACTCCAAGGTTACTTGTGACTAATAATGAGTTTGCCATAAGATGGCATTGTAATTAGCTAGCCATAATAATACACATAGATAGCATAGTACACCAAGCTATTCAGATCGGCGCGACCTAGTCGATAGCCAGTCGAGTCGACATGGACATAGGTGTTAGGCTTGGAGCAACGTAGCCAAGGCCATATGGCCAGGCTAGGCCAAGCTATAACGACTAGCAAGGAGGCCACGACTAGTTAGATACGAGGCTAGACCAAACTAGGAGGTCGTAGCATGGATACGCCATGCTATGCCGGCTAGCAAGAAAGTCGTGGCTGGTTAGGAGCCAGGCTAGGCCAACTTGGAGAAAAGGAGGTTGTAGCCATATGGCTAGCTTAGGCGAGACATGGCTAGGCCGGGCCTAAAGACGAGGTGGTCTTGGCCTGACTAGCTAGTTGGCCAACTATGAAGCTGGGCTAAGCCAGACTAGGATCCAAAGGGGGACGTTGCTGTGACTAAGCCATACTATGTCGGCTAGCAAGGAGGCCGTGGATGGTTAGAAGCCAGACTAGGCCGGTTGGCAGGAAACCATCCATGGTTAGCCAGGCCGGTAGACAGAGAGTCCATGGCTAGATAGGGTAGGGACAAGGTAGTCGTGGGCCAAGCCAAATCGGGAGATAGAGAGGCCATGGCATGAGTAGATAGTTGGCTAGCCAGGAAGCTAGGCTAGGCCAGACTAGGAGACAAGGAGGTTGTGGCCAGGCCTGAAGACAGGAAGGTCGTAGCTTGATTAGCTAGTTAGCTAGCTAGGAAGTTGGTGTACGTGTCTAGGTCATGAGACCCATCCAGATTAGCCTTGCTATGGAGTGTGGCCATGTTGGAATTGGCACTTCGTTTGTAGCATACGGAACATATTCGAGGAATTCAGCCGTGGAAGTTCTGCGACTCGAAGTAATATTCCAAATATTATGCTCTAGTAATTTAGAATAGCGTAGTAGCGTATTCTAAATATTTATAATTGTTACATCAGTGTAGACTGATCAATGCATAACAATTTATATGGTCGTGCATAAAATAATGAGAGTTCAGCTGGGTGAAGCTCTAAAATCTGGTAGGCATATTGAAGGCTAGTATGGCCATTAGGATACGCATTCTCAATTCTCTTGCAGAATTTGATGTAGAAGTACGAATCTATAATAATGATTCTGGGTCAGGAATTTATATTTATAAACATATATAGAATACCTGGAGTTCAGGTGGGTGAAGCTCTAGTACATATATGTAGAATACCAAGAGTTCAGCTGGGTAAAGCTCTTGTACATATATGTAGAATACCGAGAGTTCAGCTGGGTGAGGCTCTAGTACATATATGTAGAATACCGAGAGTTCATCTGGGTGAAGCTCTAGTACATATATGATTATAGATATGTCTCTGTGTAGGTTCAGAGGTGATCTGTACAAGTTTTTCCCTTGTCAAAAAGCCACCATCTACATTAAATCCCCTGCTTAGGCGGAACAGTAATGTTTCATGGTATGCACTAGATGGTGACATTGACAGTACATAAGATCTCAAAGAAATTGGAAATTCATAAGGCAAAGAGTGAGTATTTATCGTTTCTTTCGATATCATAAAAGATATGTCTTCATAGACTGGTTGGGAAAGTCTCTTTGATAATATCTGCGACCAGGTTGGAGAAGGTATGACCCATTTGCTCGGGCGAAGAAGTTGGATGGCCGTGTACGCAAGGTGGTCACGACCACGAGCTCATCATCTTCCTAAGTGTTGACTCTGGAGTCATCTCATGAATATTTGATTGTTGTCGGGGATGGACTGCAGTGAGCAGCCCCAGTCGCACCTCCCTTTAGTTACTGAAGTTATTTTCTTTGAGTAGGCTTGGAATCCGTCTCGGCCTCGTAAAGTGTTGCATGCGCCTTAAGACAAAGAGGTGATGATATCCTTACGCTACACCTTTGAAGAGTGGATGACCTTGTCGTGTTTTGACTATTTGGTTTACCGTCTCTTCTAAGCTTTGACTGTGAAGGGATTCCATGTAGAGCCTCGATGCCCAAGTGTGGTTTACGTGGTTCTATCTTTGTATGTGGTGGTTGTTGCTATGGCGAAGCTCTGGCTTGGCAAGGAGAGGCGTGGCGGCTACGAACACGAACCTTGGCAAGGATAGGCGTCGCGGCGTCGGACACGAACCTTGGTTGGAAGGAGTGATGGCTACGGCCACACCTTGGCAGGAAGGAGACGTGGCGGCTACAGACACGAACCTTGTCAAGGAGAGGCGTGGCGGCTACGGACACGAACCTTGGCTAGAAGGAGACGTGGTGGCTACGGCCACGGACTCTGGTAGCATGCAAGGCTTTGCTCGGGCATTATGGCCCAAACGAAGGATTCCTCCCTTCAATATAACTCATGTCTGTGAGATTATTTCTTATTCTCATTATCTTCTTTTTTTTTCCGGTGAAGCAACTCCTCCTTGATTCTATGTGTTTGGAAGCTTGTCTATTATTGCTTGTCTGATCGTAAGTGCAAACTTGATGTATTGACTTGATAAAAATTTGCAGATTCGTGTCTTCTTGCCAAAACGGCCACGAAATCTTCATCCGAAGTCGGAACGAGGTGTTTGACCTCTCATTCTTTAGCTAAAAGGAAGATCTAACATCTTCCAAACGAATTTCTTGATTCGGAGTCCGTTTGGTGGGTGAAAAGTACCCGACACCGAGAATTCGGAAATTTCTAGGAAGAATTCTGTAGGTTTTCAGTTGTCACGTAGTCGAGAGTTTCAGCTTCCATTTATTGCTCATTCATCAGATTGATGTGCCATTTTAGTATGTTATAGAAGACTTACATACGAATCGTTTGGTATATGTTTCAGTCCCAGATTCTTGATCAATTAGCGCCAGTTTCAATTCTTCCGGAGGGCAGTGTAAAAACGTTTCTGACGGAGTTCTTGCAAAACGACCCGTAACCTTTCTAAACTGCATGCCACGTCCTAAAACACTTTTTAATGAATGTTTAGGTTCTAATGGACATGTTTCATGAATTTTATGGTTTGTAATTGAATCTCCATGCTTGAACCATTTTTTGCTAATTTATGATTTTTCAGCGGGGGTACGACCCAAATGGAGAAATACATGAGGGAGTCTTGGAGATTACCGTGGGTGATGTTGCTCATGAAGCATATCTCCTTGTGGTTATATTTTGATGTGTTAGCACCAGCAGTAGACTTGGAGGTGTTCCTAGATGGCTTTTTCTGGAACTGGCGTTGTTCTGGTAACATCTACTCCGTAAGTGACTTCAAATATGCGAGGTTCTCCTTCTTGGAGGTAGTTGCGCCTCCTTTTGTTTCAGCAAGAGCTTTTTGTCTTTTCATCTATTTTGAGATGCTTGGTGATGTGAGGCTACGCATGGCGCCTCCAATAGCATGAAAGAGAAACTTTTGTGTTTTTGGCAAAAGCGTTTTGAAGAATGATCTATGTTGTTCCACCGCTGGTATTACCGAAATTGAGACCGGTATCTGAACCTGAATTGAGGTCTAAGATCCACCTTTGTTTTTTAAAATGGTTGAAAAACTGATTTTGTGACCGAGAGGTTGATCTCCGGCTGTGGTCGCCAATTGTTAATACCCAAAAATTGCTCTTAGGTAAAACAATGTACTGCTGTAGTACTTTCTTTAGGTTCGAAAAAACAAAATCATACAAAACGAGCCTAAACCAAGATATTGGCCGTTCACGTTTTGCTTCAGTTACAAAGAGGAAATGGGTTGATCTTAGGGGAGGAAAGCAAAGAAAGTTTGAGGAAATCAGTGGTGATTGAATTGGGTGTGAGGTTATTGAATTATGGAAGAAGAAGAGCTTGGGAATGATAAGCTTGTTTTGTCTTTTAAATAGACAAGATAGTATATTTATAGATGTAGGGAACACCCACTATTTCCTCGTAAGTAGTGGAGGTTGTGGAGAGATGGGAATAGTGGAGATAATGGTATGATTACGCCAGAAGTTTCTGGAAACCGTAAACCATTACTCCATTACTTAACCACTTCCTTTAAATGCTTACCACTACTTGTAACTTCCTTATCATGGGATGTTGCCATGCCGCACGTTGCTGTAAACCACCAGACCAATACCCATAAATAATTCCCCCATGTAACGTGTTTGATTTCTCGTAGGAATTAGTAGAGTCATGGACTTGTTTTTAGTCTTGTCTAGACTTCCATGGTTCTTGGCTGAGTAATAGCCTAAGCTAGCCAGACTTTGTCGAAGTGGCATAGCTTGAAGAAACAACTCGACTCCAAGGTTACGTATGACTAATAATGAGTTTTCCATAATATGGCTTTGTAATTAGCTAGCCATAATAATACACGTAGAAAGCATAGTACACCAAGCTAGTCAGGTCGGCGCGACCTAGTCGATAACCAGTCGAGTCGGCATGGACATAGGTTCTAGGCTTGGAGCAACGTAGCCGCGACCATATGGCTAGGATAGGCCAAGCTAGAACGACTATCAAGGAGGCCACGACTAGTTAGATGCGAGGCTAGACCAAACTAGGAGGCAAGGAGGCCGTAGCATGGCTACGCCATGCTATGCCGGCTAGCAAGAAAGCCGTGGCTGGTTAGGAGCCAGGCTAGGCCAGCTGGCAGAAAAGGATGTCGTAGGCCGTCGTAGCCATATGGCTAGCTTAGGCGAGACATGGCTAGGCCGGGCCTGAAGACAAGGTGGTCGTGGCCTAACTAGATAGTTGGCCATCTAGGAAGCTAGGCTAAGCCAGACTAGGAGCCCAAGGGGGTTGTTGTTGTGACTAGGCCAGGCTATGCCGGATAGCAAGGAGGCTGTGGATGGTTAGAAGCCAGGCTAGTCCGGCTGGCAGGAAACCATCCATGGTTAGCTAGGACGGTATACATGGAATCCATGGCTAGCTAGGCTAGGGATAAGGTAGCCGTGGGCCAGGCCAAACCGGAAGATAGAGAGGTCGTGGCCTGACTATCTAGTTGTCTAGCTAGGAAGCTAGGCTAGGCCAGACTAGAAGCCAAGGAGGCCGTGGCCAGGCCTAAAGACAGGGTGGCAGTATCTTGATTAGCTAGGTGGCTAGATAGGAAGTTGGTGTACGTGTCTAGGTCATGAGACCCATCCAAATTAGTCTGTCTATGGAGTGCGGCCATGTTTGCGTTGGCATTTTGTTTGTAGCATACAGAACATATTCGAGGAGTTCAGCTGTGGAAATTCTGCGACTTGAAGTAATTTTCCAAATATGATGCTCTGGCAATTCAGAATAGCATAGTAGTTTATTCTAAATATTTATAATTGATGCATCAGTGTAGACTGATCAATGCATACCAATTTATATGTCCGTGCATAAAATAATGAGAGTTCAGCTGGGTAAAGCTCTAAAATCTTGCAGTCATATTGAAGGCCAGTATGGACATTAGGATACGCATTCTCAATTTTCTTGCGGAATATGATGTAAAAGTACGAATCTATAATTCTGATGTCGGGTCAGGAATTTATATTTATAAACATATATAAAATACCGAGAGTTCAGTTGGGTGAAGCTCTAGTAGATATATGTATAATACCAAGAGTTCAGCTGGGTAAAGCTCTAGTACATATATGTAGAATACCGAGAGTTCAGCTGGGTGAAGCTCTAGTACATATATGATTATAGATACGTCTCTGTGTAGGTTCAGAGGTGATCTTTACAAGTTTTGCCCTTGTCAAAAAGTCATCATCTACAACCACTTAGCCAGACAAGGTGCAGTTTCTATCAAGTGGTGGAGTCTCGACCACTCGGTGGAAACTACACCCAGCGGTTAACTCTAAACCTCTAGTGGATTAGAATTGACCGTCCGATGTAGACTACCTCGCCTAGTATATTTCATCCAACGACCAGTAATCCATTATCCTATAAATACCCAATTTCAATTCAGTTTCAACTCACATTTTCTTTACTCTTCTCAATTTTCGCTCAAATTTGTTAATATGGCTTCTCAATCTCGGGACGCAAAATTTTCTGTAGCTTAAGATGAATGCATTTTTAGGGATTATGTTTATTTTTTTCAGACAACATAGCATGAAATGACGCACAAAAACAATGCACCTTTAGGGGAAGCATACTTCAGGAATTTTCAGAAGAAACAAGGAATCCTATAAATCGTGATGTGAAAAGACGAGGGTACCCAAATATACCTCAATCTAAAAACTTTTCCACCTATAAGTCTTTTCTCCGAAAGTGATTGTCTATGGACTGAGTCGAGACAATTTAACTAATCGGTTCACAGTTCGTGTGATCGTCTATGGATACGAGATCGAGACAATATAACAACGAAGTATGTTTACTTGATAAGAGGTTCGGACTTAACCAAACACAATAGGATTACTATCAAGTAAATAGGAATTAACGTTTGTGTAAAGAGATCATAAGCTTTAATATTTTTAGTGGAAAGAGTCCGTTTATGAAAACTGCAAAAACGAAAATTGATGTCGATAATGGGACACTCACTATGGAGTTTGATAAAGAGATCATAAGCTTTAATATTTTTGAAGCTATGCGTTACCCTAGTGATATCCATGTTGTATTTTCTATTGATGTTATTGATTCGTTATCCCATCAAATGCTTGAATTGACTAGAGAAGATGAACTTGATGTTGTGTTACAACATAATATCGATACAAATGTTTACGGTGTTTCAGACCTGGATGTTAATGTATCTGATGATATTTTAGAAATCTGTGGTGCTTTAACAGCACTGCAGAATACCCATTCGGGTAATGTTTCATATATATCTTTACGCGTTACTGATGAAATTCCTTTGCCTTCTGTTGTGCAGGCACCTAAACTTGAACTGAAACCTCTACCGGATCACTTAAAGTATGCTTACTTGGATAATAATAAAGAGTTACCAGTCATTATTGCAAAGAACCTCACAGCAGTGCCGGAAGAAAGACTCGTTAGGGTTCTGAGAGAATACAAAACAGCCATTGGTTGGACTATTGCTGACATTAAAGGTATTAGTCCATCAATGTGTATGCATCGGATCCTAATGGAAGATAATGCCAAGCCAATACGTGATTCTCAGCGTAGGCTTAATCCTCCTATGATGGAGGTTGTGAAGAAAGAAATCCTCAAACTGCTAAGTGTGGGGGTGATTTACCCAATTTCTGACAGGAAATGGGTTAGTCCAGTGCAAGTGGTGCCGAAGAAATCAGGTGTTATTGTTGTCAGAAATCATGATGATGAACTTGTTCCCACACGAGTTCAAACAGGATGGAGAGTGTGGATTCACTACAGAAAGATTAATTCCGCTACCCGCAAGGATCACTTTCCTTTGCCTTTCATTGATCATATGTTAGAGAGGTTGGATGGACACTCGCATTATTGCTTTCTGGACGGTTATTCAGGCTACAATCAGATTGTGATCGTACCAGAGGATCAGGAGAAGACCACTTTCACGTGTCCTTTCGGTACATTTGCCTACAGACATATGTCGTTTGGTCTTTGCAATGGACCTGCCACTTTTCAGAGGTGTATGGTTAGTATATTTTCTGACTATGTGGAACACATCATTGAGGTATTTATGGATGATTTTAGTGTTTATGGTAATTCTTTTGATATTTGCTTAGAAAATCTTGAACTTGTTTTAAAAAGATGCGTAGACACTAATATTGTTCTTAATTGGGAGAAATGTCACTTTATGGTAAATCATGGTATAGTGCTAGGCCACATTGTATCCTCTCGGGGATTAGAGGTGGACAAAGCAAATATAGACTTGATTAGAAACTTATAATACCCCACTTCGGTGAGGGATATTCGTTCGTTTCTTGGTCATGCAGGTTTTTACAGAAGGTTTATTAAATATTTCTCCAAAATCTCAATGCCGCTGTGCAAATTATTGCAAAAAGAGGTTCCTTTTAACTTTGATCAGGAGTGTAAGGATTCCTTTGACAGAATGAAGGAATTGTTGACTACTGCACCAATTATTAAGTCACCATATTGGAACTTTCCATTCGATTTGATGTGTGATGCAAGGTGCGGTTTTGGGTCAAAGAGTAGATAAGTTATCACATGTGATTTACTATGCTTCTCGAACCCTTAATGAGGCACAAATCAACTACTCTACTACCGAAAAAGAGTTGTTGGCTATAGTGTTCTCACTAGAAAAATTCAGATCTTATCTGGTAGGTACACAAGTGATTGTATATTCTGATCACGCAGCACTTAGATACCTACTAAAGAAGAAAAAAGCCAAACCAAGAATAATTCGGTGGATCCTTCTGTTGCAAGAATTTGAGCTAGAAATTAGAGACAAGAAAGGTGTTGATAATATAGTGGCATATCATCTAGTAGAATTATTATTTCGGAAGAAGTACTTCCCTTGCAAGATCATTTTCCGGACGAATAACTTTTTTCTACAGATGCTTCAACACCTTGGTACGCAGATATTGTTAACTACTTGGTTACTGGACGAGTTTCCAGTATGATGTCCAATTTTCAAAAGCTAAAGCTTAAGAAAATATCCAAGCAATATGTTTGGGATGAGCCCTACTTGTGGAAACACTGTTCTGATCAGATTATCCGCAGGTGCGTACTTGACTCTGAATTTCAATCCATTCTTAGTTTTCGTCATTTTTATGCTTGTGGTGGGCGTGCTAAACGTACCGCTCTCAAAGTTCTTGAGAGTGGCTTTTATTGGCCCACTTTATTTGAGGATGCATATATTGTCTGTAAATCTTGTGATAGATGTCAACAGACAGGCAATCTAGGTGCTCGAAATCAAATGCCACTTACACCGATTCTTGTTGTAGAATTATACGATGTGTGGGGAATTGATTTTATGGGTCCTTTTGTAAATTTGTTTGGAAAATTTTATATACTTTTTGCTGTGGATTATGTGTCGAAATGGGTGGAAGCTAAAGCCACCCATGCTAATGTTTCTCAAGTTGTTTGTGAGTTTGTGAAGGAAAATATTTTCTCTAGGCATGGTACACCACGAGTGATTATCAGTGATGGAGGCTCGCATTTCAAGAAATCCTTCCATGCTCTCCTCAAGAAGTACAACATTACTCACAAGATTGGTACGTATTACAACCCACAAACTAGTGGGCAAGCTGAAGTTTCGAATCGTGAGATTAAGTCCATTCTTGAGAAAACCGTCAATTTTACCAGAAAAGATTGGAGCTTAAGACTCAAAGATGCATTACAGGCATACCGAACTGCATATAAGACACCGATTGGCATGTCTCCATATCGGTTCGTCTATGGTAAGGCTTGTCATCTCCCAGTTGAATTAGAACACAAGGCATTTTGGGCGGTAAAGATGTGCAACATGGAGTACGACGAAGCCGGAAATCAAAGGAAACTACAAATTAATGAGCTAGAGGAAATACGTAATGATGCTTACGAAAGTTCTCGTATATACAAGGAGAAGACTAAACTCTTTCATGACAAGATGATTTCTCGAAAGAATTTTGTTATGGGACAGAAAGTTCTTTTATTTAATACTCGTCTTCATTTATTTCCTGGTAAGCTAAGATCCAGGTGGATTGGACCTTTTGTTGTTACTAATGTGTTTCCTTATGGTGCAGTTGAGATTACTAGTACCAAAACCGGGGTAATTTCCAAGGTTAATGGTCATAGATTGAAGCCATATTATGAAAACTTTTCAAAGGAGAATGTGTACGTGATTGGACTTCAAGATTTTCCCCTTGTGGAGGAATAACTGGAATATCAAGTCGGGATGACGACATTAAAACCAAGCGTTAAATGGGAGGCAACCCATCGGTTTTGTATCTCTATCCCTTTTGTTTTTGTTTGATTTTTATTTGTTCTTATAGTTTGCATATCATGTCTTGCATTCCCATCTTAAATTGTTACAAAGTCCTATATCTTTAATGAATGTTTTTGACGGAAAGCTATTTTTCGTCAGAAAATTCTGACTGCGCACTTGTTATGAAAACGGCTCTCGAGACTTCATTCGGAGTCCGATTTGAGTGGTAGACCCAAACTTTTAACGAGGACAGACTCATATTTATTTTCCAAAAAGAAAATCTGAATTCAGAGTCTGTTAAGTTGGACCGATTGGCCTGGACATTTGAGTTTCGGTAATTATTCAGAACTTTTTCAGACTGCGCGTCTGTCAGTCCAGAGGCTATAACTGTCAGAACATTTATCAAAACATTGTGCCCTTTTGACACATTATAGAAAAGACTTAGGCAAACAACTTTTATCAAGGAAGTTTTGCCAAATTCCTTACCGGATTGTACAGTTTTCTAGTTTTCCAGGCTGTTGCGTCAGAAAATCAGAAATTTTAGTTTTTGAACATTGAGGACAATGTAGAGTTTAAGTGCGGGTGAGTAGTTAAGCATGTTTGGGTAGTATAATAGTATTAGTATTCACTTTTGCAGGATATATTTAGTATTTTATATTCAATAAAAAAAAAGAAAAAAAAGAACTAGAACTCTATGATTTTTCTTGGCCTTTTGAAACTTCATCTCTTTGAGGTTTTTGAGCTAACTAGGATGACACCAAATTTGCCTTCCGGGCTAATAATTTCGATTATTTTGGCTATAGAATTTATTATTATTATATCCGAGAAAACTCAGTTGCTAGAAATAACATGATAGTCGTTGAAAACATCAAGACAAGAACTTGTGCATGCATTACTCGTAAGTCGTATTCTATCAATATTGAATCACATTCTTTTTACTTTTGCAGTATATGTTTCTCTAAGTGATTTGATGGGACTCTAGTACTGCCATGGATGTTGTCGCGAGTAAAAATCGTTGATTGAGATAGAAGCCCCAAAGATAATGAAAACCGATCAAATTTGTTGGTTATATGTAGTTTATGGTAAAGACTTCATCCTAAGAAACAATGTTTTACATTTGTTTAAAGGAAGTAAGTTCGTGAACTTGTTTCATGAATCGAAAGCGAAATCAATAGGTATATTGATCCTAAGAAATCACCATTAGATGGTATGATCGATCCTTGTAATTGGTGTGACCGATCCTAGTGACTGGTAGGACCGATCACAAGTAGGTATCAAAATAAAAATAAGGCTTGATTACCACATTACTACTATTTGTAGCAAATCCAAAGTATTTGAGGTGTTATTCGACACTTGATGGCAGCAGTGTGTGTTTTCCCTGTCTCCATCGCCTAAACAAGCGTGGAATGCAGGATCCATGGGAACTATCATGAGTATGTCGTTGGATCCAAAAGATCCATATTTGTCAAGTTGTCGATGAATTGAGCGAAACTACATCATTATTTATTGCGAATCCGAATCAAAAGGATTTGATGTGGGCATACGTGAGTGAAAGCTATATATCATCATTATTTAGCAAGTCAAAAAGACTATTGATGAAGTTCTCGATACTTGGATAGCAGTATGTGTGAAACGTTGTCCCTGTCTTCATCGCCTAAACAAGCGTGGAACGCAGGATCCAAGGCAACTATCACATACTTGCTGAAAAGAACATGCGCTTAGATGGTATCTCATCATGTTGTCGAGTTAAATGGGTGATTATCTCAACTAGTACGCTAAATACATATATATATATATATATATATATATATATATATATATATATCCTTTGACGATATTCATAAAAGTACTATGGGTAACTCGTTCATCTTAGTCTACATTTGCACACTTCATTTTTCCATTCATTCTCTTATCTATCCATGTGATTCAAGTTTAAATAAATACGCTAGTAATATGCGTAACGTCGACAGATATTGCATCAAGTATATGTCTATGACTATCATAGTAGAGTTTACTTATTTTTATGAATATCACATGCAAGAAATTGCTTATGTGTGATAGTTGAAATTCATGTGGGATATTGATAGTTAAAGAACATTTGTAGGCTATAATTTTTTTAGCTTGCTCATTGTAAATCCTTAATTGCTCTTTTGTGGCTAGAATTTGGAGTAGGTTTTGTGGGTATACCTCTTGTAAACCCTCACGAGACTACAACTCGTCCACTAGGGACACCTAGGGGTTTAAAGGCATGTTGCATTAGCTAAGTGCAACCGTTTTCTCAACTACATGGAGTTGTTGTATTTAGGATTTAGTTTTATTTAGTTTGCTCAAGGACTATCAAAAGCTAAGTGTGGGGGAATTTTATAAGTGCATAATTTACTATACTTTTGTTATCAATTCCATGCTTGTATTTTCTATGTTTCTTTCATATTGCCTTGTATTACTATTGTTTTCTTTTGTTTGTCTTATTTAGGTAGAATCATCCAAAAGAAGCGAAAAGAGTGCTAAAGCGGACATAAACGTGAGCTTGGACTAAGGACCAGGAGGAACTCGACCAAATTCAGGAGTATTCAACTCTATTTTGTATAGAATGAAGAGACAAAAAGAACGCAAAAAGAATGAGATCATTCCGAGTTCGTATGCAAAAGTTGTGGGCAAAATCGTATGGATCAAATAAGGCCCAATTCTTATCTACGTGTGTGACCGAGGGTACCTCTTACTAGGATCGGTTCCCCCCTCCAAGAAGTGACGAAAATACTTGCCAAAATTGGTTTTCTTAGTTCCGAAATATTTCCAAACCCAAATATTCTTAGGGATATTTAAAGATACTTCCAAATACTTTTAAAGAGGGTTCCAAGTACCGAACAAAGATTATTATCAAGAGATACGGAAGTGGAGACAAGAAGAAAAGGAGAAAAATCTTGGGTTTTGAGTTCTTCCATTACCGAAACTATTTATCTTTGATTTTATCATATGTATATCATGGGTTTCACTAAATCCATGAGTAGCTAAACTCCTATTTGATTGAGGATGAATTATAAGTTCTAAACATGATCTGATTTAATATATGAATCTATTTTGATTTCTTCATATGATTATCGTTTGTTTCTACTATGATTAATATTTATGATTGATTGATTTAGGAGGCCTACTAAACTGATCCCTTGATTGATCTATTGCTAGTAACGGGTTAGGATATCCGTAATTGTTGAATAACCCTTACACAAGTAGAAAACGTGAGACCTTGCAGAGGGATTCTGTGGAGCAATCGCGTGTAGAAAAATACTAGTAAGTGAACCGATCGTACCGAGTTTAACTACTAAGATCGAACCTAGATTCATAAACCCTAAAGCATTCGATTGAGTTACATCTTGTAAGCGTACCTCAAGGTGTCTCAGACGAATAGAATCTGATAGCTAAGCGTACCTGTTTGTCGGTGATATTAGGAGTCTTGGGGGTAGCTAAGAGTACCTGTTACCCTACGGTTGTTGATAATCTATGATTAATGACGAATAGATAATTATATTACTTTTATGAATTTTTAGTAACGAAGAAGGATTCCTCGATCATACTCCTCATACTTGATTACATCTTAATTTATTTGCTTTATTATTTACTTTGCTTTATTTGCAACCTACAAACAAAACCCCCCATTTGTGACATTTGACAACTGAAAACTCCCTGCTCTTCGTGGGAACGATCCTTGCTTCCATTATATTACCAGTTAATTGTGTGGAAATAAGTGATTTAATTTGTTGCACTCACGACACGCATCGAGGAACAACAAATCTGTTTGGTATCAACTCTTTTCAACCAAGTGATGTGAGTTCGACAAAAGACTCTTCCGTTTATCACAATAAACTCCTTTGCCAGGTCCTTAGATCTATCTTATCAACAACTACCAAATTAATTGTTAAGATTTTGCAATCAATACTTTTAATCACAAAGAAACGTATTGATGCCGATCTACTCAACTAATCAATCCAATCTACCACAAGGATAAACCGATTATAGTTGGATCCTCTTTAACCGAAACAAGTATTGTGCAAATCAAATATTATGAACCCAAATCAGAAATCTTCAAAGTCTTCTTTGTCTTCAAATATTCTTAGATCTTCAATAAACACCTGCACACAATCAACTTTAATATCTTGTGATCAATCGCGCACAGAACGGAGTCTGTTAACAATGGATTATCACAAGACGTCTTTAGATCTACAAACAGTCTAAAGATCCCCGTCGAAACTTCGATCTAGTTTGAGTGAATCTTATATCAGAAGATAAGATTCTCAAGCATAAACAAACTAGGTGCAATCAAAGTTCAACAACCGTTAGTCAATCAAATCAATCGAAAACTAATAATAAACCGCAATTATCTAGTTTCCCACCAACGGTACTAATAGAGGTTTTCAATCCCAAAGAAGTCTTTAAACCGAGCGGCGGTAAGAAATTTCTCCCAATTAGGTTACTTTCCTCTCTGAATAGGCGGCTCCACCAGTAACAACACAACTAGGTAGTTTTGCTGCCTCTGAGGATTAGTTTGCTAGAAATGCAAACTTTGATATTTATAGACAAGGAAGTTTGGACACCAAGGAATTTCCAAAACCAAAAATATTCTCAAGATATGCAACATATTCCAGATTCGGTTTCCATAATTCCTGGAAATGCTTTGTCCAAACATTGACCGAAAATCTCTTAGAAAATCTCCAATTAGTAAATGCACATTACTAATTTTCATTTTCCAAAAATAAAATTAAAAACCTTAATTAAAAGATTCTCAACTTATTTTTTTCTATCCGGGATTTTTTCCTTTAGCTATTAAGGAATATCTTTGAACAATTAAAGATAAGCATTACTGCACATGTTCAAAGAATGTCAACATCATTACTCTGTAAGTTCTCTTTCATACTTACAATCTTGAAACCGATTTTCCACACTTCCAAACAAGTTTAGAATTGGTTCATCTGACTTTCAAGAACTATGTGATTGATCAAGAACACTCAATCACCAATCATGGGTTTCACGGTTCTACCAAAACAAGTTTCGGTTTTACCTCCATGTGAGTACTGGATTAGTCACACTAGCTTTCCAAAAATTCGGTTGACTAGGTACTAGGATCGGTTCCCCAGATATATATATGGTATCTGACTTGTATTTGTTGCACATGTCCATAGGATCGGTTCCCAATGTCTAAAAACGTGTTGCACATGTTCATAGGATCGGTTCCCAATATCTAGAAACTTGTTGCACCTCATACAAGGATTGATTCCCCTCTTGTGATAGGTTGCACCTCTTCATAGAATCGGTTCCCCTTTGCCTAGAGTTGGTCATACCAATAACACTAAACTGATCATACCATCTCAGGTGATTACTAAAGATCGGTTTCACTAATAAAAGTTATACCAATACAAAAGTCAGGTCTTTGTGAATAGTTTTACCAAGAACATAAACAAGTCATGAGCGGATATACTAATCATACATATTGGTAGTTCAAAAGATATGCAATGAATAACAATACCAATAAGCCTGGTGATTTCCCTTTCGATTCACAAAACAAGTTCATGAATTTACTTCCTTTAAAAGAATGTAAAACATTGTTTCCTAGGATGAAATCTTCACCTCATACCCATACATAATCACAATAGAATTCATACGATTATGTCGATGTCTTATATACAAAGTTTAATGGTTAAGCAATAAACCTCGTATTGTATTCCTTAATACTACGTCTAACTAGAGTATAATCATTCATGCTTCGCAGTTATGTTTTCAATATGCACGACTTGAAAGATACGTTAGGGAATGAAACAGTTTAAGTCAAATATCACTAACCTCAAGTGGAAGATGATGTTGTCATTGTAGCTCCTTACTTCTTCACTTCTTCAAGTCTTCGTAATACTTGTAATGTTTCATATCCTAATACTTTCAAGCTAACCTATACGAAGTTGACTCTAGTACATAATCAAGCGACTCTTTAAATGAGTTTTGGTTCACTAAAATATGACAACCAAACTTGACATACCAACGCTTGGTGGGTTCAACCGATCTATGCTCTAACATGATGCACATTATCAGCTCTCTTTTTTTGTGATTTAACCATGCGATTCCATAATGAAAGAATGGTTGGTGAAAGAAATTATAGTTTGCTAAGTAGATCGTTTGGGGAATGGTAAAGAGTGTACAGAAAACCTTTTTGTTTCTTCAGTTGTTTTTGCATCCTTATGGTGTTGTGCAAATACATACAATCATTTTAATGTAAAATTGAATTAGATATAAAAACCGGTTTGAATTTGCATATGAAATCTAAAAGTAGATTTTCATTAATCAAACAAACATGAAATCACACTAAATGATCTAAAAAGAATTAATCTATCATACTATTGATTTCCCTGACCTCCAAAGATATATATTCCCATAGTGTTAGAGCACTGCTCGGTCGAACTTGCAAGCGTTGCTATCTCAAGCTTGTTTGTCAATGTTAGTGATCAAAACTATAAGTCTTGATTTCTAGTCTACTTATAGATGTCTCGGACTAGGATAGATTGTGTAGTTGAGCATTAGACTTCACGATGTTCATCATTGAAGACGAAGAACTACTAAGGAGAGCTTGTGGAACTTCATCAACAAAAAGGTATGTGGAGACTGAAACTTATCTATCACCTGGAAAGCCTATTTCTACTCTATCTCCTATATTGAGACATAAGTCGTGTTACGATATAGTTTTCTATTATACACATTTGAGATTTCGAGCTGAGTTTAACTCGCTTACATATTTCTCGAAATATGAGTTGGTAAGCTTTCGCTTCAACCAAGTTCATCTTATATTCTTGACGAAGGTCAAAAGATGATCATGTGAAAATCGCCGAGTAACATCTTATATGGTTTGTGTGATACAATCATTTGGTGTAGACTTGGAATGTTTCGTTATGATTATTTCAATAACTTGAAAGTTGCTTTGATGCTAATAGTGTGTGAAAACGGTTATTGTCATCCTCTAAGAAAGTTTTAATGATTGAAATAAGAGTTTATAATACTTAACCATCATTGGATTATACACATAGTGTGCATTCTTGCATGTATGTGATCCATGACCGGAACTAAAGTATGCATACCCATATGCGTACTTGAAGTTGTGAAATTCCGTGTACCAAGTACACATACCTGTACGCATACTTGCGTAAGGTATAGGTTCGGGAATTTCTGATGGGTTTTGGAAGTGTACTAAGTATGTGTACCCGTTCGCATACTGGCGAACCCAAACTCAGACCGACTACTTAAGTATGCGTACACGTTTGCATACTTGATTGGTTAAAGTTCTAAAATCGGTTGGCTCATGAACTAATACATTTATATATTAAGGAATGCATTCTTTGCAAACTGTGGCTATAATGTTCATGAATTGATTCGAGTGAATCAAACCGATTTTACTTCAATTTTGTTCTTGTATACTTCTATGAGAATATAGCAATTGAACAACTCTTTAACTAGTTTCATTTGAGTCATTTGAACTAGTTATGGTTAAGATGAATAAGGTTGATATGAGAGTGTTCATATAGCTAACCTCGGTTAACTACGGTTGAGCCAACATGGTGTACACGTTTAGGTACGGCTACATAAACCTAAATGAAGGTACATTTCATTTGTGTATAACAAGCTAAGTTCGATCTAACGGTTGAAAGATATTAGCTTGAATCTAATCAGGTTTTCATCTAACGGTGAATATTGAATGCTTTGTTACCAAGGTAACTTAGATTGCAAACCCTGATTTGAAAACTATATAAAGGAGAACTCTAGCAACTGAGAAACGTAATCCCCACACCTCATGTGTGATACTAGTTGTATAAGCTAGAGTCGATTCTCCTTTAACCTTAGGTTTTTCACGAAACCCTATAGGTTAACAACTTAAAGACTTCATTGGGATTGTGAAGCCATACCCAACTATTTTCTCTGTAGTTGCGTGATCTGATCTTGTTGTTTCTATCGTATTTGAGTACTATCTTCTCTAAGATTGGCTCGAGATTTAATCTCCGATAGGCAAGATAAAAAGTAGTCACAAACATATTCGTCTCATCGTTTATGATTCCACAATATCTTGTTTCGCTACCATACGATTAAGATTATTGTGAGGTGATTGATATTTCTAGGTTGTTCTTCGGGAATATCACCCGAGATATCAATTGGTTCCTGTTCACCTTGATTTATCAAAAGACGGAACAAAACTCATAGGTAGATTTATCTATTCCTATAGACTTTTATGTGTGAGACAGATTTGTTTATCAAGTCTTCGACTTTGGGTCGTAGCAACTCTTGGTTGTGGGTGACATTAGCTAAGGGAATCAAGTGTGTAGTATCCATTTGGGATCAGAGACGTAAGGAGCGCAATTGTACCTTGAATCAGTGTGAGATTGATTAGGGTTCAACTACAGTCCAGTCAAGTTCATTGGTAGTAGGCTAGTGTCTTCATAGCGGCTTAATACAAGTGTGGTGTTCAATTTGGACTAGGTCCCGGGGTTTTATGCATTTGCGGTTTTCCTCATTAACAAAATTGATATTTCTTTGTCTTCGTATAAGTCCTATTTATTTCTTTTCCGCATTATATTTTGCTATATAATTGAAATATCACAGGTTGTGCGTTAAGATCAATCAATTAGATAATCCAATATTTGGTTGTTGATTTAAATTGATTGACACTTGAACATTGGTCTTTGGTACCGTTCAAGTTGTTTCACATAATAATCAGTCTCGCGGATTTCTTTATGTTTGATTTGCTGATTACATTGTGAAACAGAGATATAAAACTATTTGATATTCTCTAGATTGAGTCTAACTGTCTAGTTGATTCTCTTGAAAGTATATTGGAGTTTGACTATTCAGATTGCCAAATGAAATATTGGGTGTGGTTGTTAGACCCCCGCTTTTTCAATGGTATCAGAGAAGGCAAACACGTTAAAGACCTTATAAGTTTGTGTTTGTAGCGATCTGAATATGGACAGAAATGTTATCTCCATAAACGTACCACCAGTCTTTGATGTCTCAAATTACTTAGGGTGGAAAATTGCTATGCTTGCCTTTCTTCAAGCGCGTGATTTTCAATCATGGGTTTATGTTGTTAATGGCTATAATCCTTCGGTTGTTGCAGAAGGAAATGCAACTGTTCCAAAGGATATTGGTACATATGAACCTGCCGAGATTCTCGCTGCAAAGCAAAATTCTGACGGGTTAAATGATATCATTCATGCCATTACCCCAGATCTTCAGCACCATGTGAGTACGTGCACTCGGTCTAACGATGCTTGGGATATATATCTTAGAAACCATATTTGAAGGTAATACATGTGAAAAGGAAGCTAGGCTGCAAAACCTAAATTCTGATTGGGAAAACCTTCGTATGGCAGATGAAGATTCATTTGATGAGTTTAATTACAAAGTGTCTGAAATTTTTTATGCATCTTTTGCATTGGGTAAGACTATTCCTGAAAAGGACATTGTGATGCAAATTCTCATATCGCTGCCATCTAGATACGATTCTAAGAAGCACGCCATCGTTGAAGGTAATAACCTTGGAACTCTTTCCAGCAATACTATGGTTGGGAAGTTAAAGATCTTTGATCATGAGCATACATCCAAATCTGGAAAGGATGTTGCCTTCAAAGCACAAAAGAACACTAAATTACTTGATAAAAGTAAAAGTGTTTGCATCTGTGAAGATGATCTTACTGAGGCTGATTCATCAGATAAAGATCTTGACAAGTCAGTCTCCTTGATCACAAGACAGTTTAGAGATCTTCTTTTGAAGAGAAGTAAACGGTTCTCCAGAGATAAAGTTAGGCCATCAGTTAAACCTCATAATCGTGTTCCTCCTAAGAATAGGGATATTGATGAAACTGATGACGAGGATATGCCACAGTGCTTTAAGTGTAAAGGTTTTAGTCATTTTGCAAATGAGTTTCCAAATCGTAAAAAAATACACTGGGAACAAAGGTCTAGCTGCAACTCTTGATGAAATGTCTGACAACTATGATTCCAATGAAGATGAAAAGTCAAGTGTTGCACTTATTTGTGAAAATATTGATTTTGATAATTGTAGCAATACATACATCAATCTTGATATTCTTTCAGAAGAAACCTCAACCGGTCTGGAAGAAAAAATGAATCTACATGTTTCTTCTGGAAACCCTTTTTCTGATTTTTCAGGTACCACTATGTGTCTAGATGCCTACACATCTCGGGCGTATGAATCATCTTCCATGTTGACATGCTCTTATTGTTCTCTCAAAGGTGATGAACTTTCAAGTGTTTCAAGTACAAACACAAAATGAGATATGTAAACAAACTTCAACAAAGAGCGAATCGATTAGCAAACAAGCTCAAACTTGTTCAAAAATCAGAGGTTTGTAAACGCATCTCTTCTTTAAAGAAGTTAGTTTCCAAAGAAAAGACTAGATCATTAGAGAGAAATTTATGGTCTAAACACTATGAGAAATAAGGCTCTATGAATATGGTGGACAGATTATTGTTCACCCTGGCACAACTTAAATTGTGTTGGTTAGTGCATCTTGTCTCATATTCCTGATCAAAAGAGACAAGATTATGCACACCTCGGGCTTTAGGAAAAGAAAATTCTTTTAGATTATTTTGATTTTCTTTTTTCTTTTTTGTTTTTTCTCTGCTGAGCATTGTAATTCTGGAATTCGTGCCTCTTTTCATATCTAATTTATATTAGAAGGGACTTCCCTGTTTAATCAATAAAAGAGGGTTATTCTCGATAATTCTACCCTTTTTAGGGACTGAGAGTTGTGCGTGCGTGAACTTATGTGTTTAAAAGTTCCATAACCCTACATTCCTTTTTCCTTCACTTGAAACTCTTTTTATCATAAGACTGATTGTTGAGATTATCTTGTGATTTCCTCTCACAATTCCGCTATGGATACTCCAAGCATTATGTCGTCTGATGGAAAAGATGTTAATATGATTGTTAAGCCATCAATCATGAAGGAAAAAAATAAATCTCCGCTACCTCCAACTTTTAAAAGAAAAAAAAGGAATGTGAAGAAGCCAAGAGTTGTTCCTTCAAATTCTCAGAAGTTTTTTGGTGTTCTTGAAGAGTTGAAGGAAACAAGGAAGAAGATTCAGAAAATAAAGGCTATTACTTTGAGAACTTTTGAAATTCAAAAGGCCCTGGTTCGGCATTAGTTCAAAATGTTTGTTGGAATTGACTCATTTCTTCATGAACCTTATGTTCCCATGGTTGTTGACAACAAAGAGTTCGGGGACAATAAAGAATTTTTCATAGGTCTCAATGTCCCGGAAACTTCTTATAAGAATTTATTCTTGTATTTTTAAGAAGGATAACTAGGGTTTGGAATAGCCATTATTGTGAGTACACATAGCTATTGCCAACGATTTTTATCTTGCAATGTTTTTAGATTTATTTATTTAAATTCTAAAGTTGATTTTGAAGATGATTTTTGCAGTATTAATCTTTATGGTTTTTATATATTGCAAATTGTTATGGGATATGTTGTTTACATCCGTGAACCCTGATTGTCCCATACTTGTTCGAAATTTAACTCTATTATGTCGGTATGAAAGTATTGATAAAAGATAGAATTAACTTTTGATTACAAAAGTTAAGCCTTTTATGTCATTATGCAAATATTGATGGAAGAAAGGATGAACTTTTGTTTACAAAGATTAAGTCTATTATATGTCATTGTGCAAATAGTGATGAAAAATAGAATGAATCTTTGATTATTCCGCAGTATTTATCTTTCCCTGATCCACATCCTTGTGTATGTACTGTGTTGCTCCGTAAGTTCTCTTATGTTGAGCATGACCAATTGAATTGATCATTTTCCTTGTGGTTAATTCAATTGAGATTTTTGGATACAAATTCATATTCTTATGTGATTTGTTAATGTCCAAAGAAAACCTTATTTTCTTGTAAAAGTAAGGTCGCTCTTGTTGTTCTTTCGGGAATTACATTTTATGGGGGAGAGTTCTTAATTGAACTTGTGCTTAATTGCCAAATCTTTGTGGGGAGTGCGGCTGTGGAATATTGTAGGGGTTATCTTGTATCTTTATAAACTCCTTGATGAATGCATTTAGTTTCGGCTATATGATGGCATCTAAACAAGTTGATATGTTGTTCTCTTTTGGTCATGAAGTATCTATATGAAAATTTTATGAGGATCCCACTAGTTTTCGTACCTTTGCCAATTTATATTGATAAAAAGGGGGAGAATTAATGTGTAGTTCACACTACAAATACATATGGTTTACGGATCATCATGTAAGGGGGAGTGGTTTTCATTGTGTGATGAAGTATTGACTAAGGGGGAGTGATACATATAACCATAGTATTGTTGTCAAAGTTGTGATACAATTGAACTTTGATGCCGCGTAATGATACTATGACACTGTATAACAATGATTGAGAGCAATTGTTTTCTCATTGTTATAGCTACGGATCTTCAACTTCAACAACTATGATGCTGAGTTGAACACATTTGGAATCATTGGAGTACTTGAAAGTGATGAAGATTTCGAGTAATGTTGAAGAACCAAGGAGATCAAGCATTTGGATGAGAAGCTACAAAGTTTATTTATTTTGTAATCCATATGTATTGATAGTTTTGTCACTAAATTTGACAAAGGGGGAGATTGTTAGAGCACTGCTCGGTCGAACTCGCAAGCGTTGCTATCTCAAGCTTGTTTGTTAATGTTAGTGATCAAAACTATAAGTCTTGATTTCTAGTATACTTATAGATTTCTCGGACTAGGATAGATTGTTTAGTTGAGCATTAGACTTCATGGCGTTCATCATTGAAGAAGAAGAACTACTAAGGAGAGCTTGTGGAACTTCATCAACAAAAATGTATGTGGAGACTGAAACTCATCTATCACTTGGAAAGTCTATTTCTACTCTATCTCCTACATAAGTCGTGTTACGATATAATTTTCTATTATACACATTTGTATAAGATTGTCTCGAGATTTAATCTCCGATAGGCAAGATAAAAATTAGTCACAAACATCTTCGTCTCATCGTTTGTGATTTCACAATATCTTGTTTCACTACCATACAATTAAGATTATTGTGAGGTGATTGATATTTCTAGGTTGTTCTTCGGGAATATAAGTCCGGTATATCAATTGGCTCCTGTTCACCTTGATTTATCAAAAGACGAAACAAAACTCGTAGGTATTTCTGTGGGAGACAGATTTATTTATTCCTATAGACTTTTCTGTGTGAGACAGATTTGTTTATCAAGTCTTCGACTTTGGGTCGTAGCAACTCTTGGTTGTGGGTGAGATCAGCTAAGGGAATCAAGTGCGTAGTATCCTGCTGGGATCAGAGACGTAAAGAGCGCAACTGTACCTTGAATCAGTGTGAGATTGATTAGGTTTCAACTACAGTCCAGTCTGAAGTTCATTGGTAGTAGGCTAGTGTCTGTTGCGGCTTAATACAGTATGGTGTTCAAATCTGGACTAGGTCCCGGGATTTTTCTTCATTTGCGGTTTTCCTCGTTAACAAAATTTTTGTGTCTGTGTTATTTCTTTTCCGCATTATATTTTTTTATATAATTGAAATATCACAGGTTGTGCGTTAAGATCAATCAATTAGATAATCCAACCTTTGGTTGTTGATTTAAATTGATTGACACTTGAACATTGGTCTTTGGTACCGTTCAAGTTGTTTCACATAATAATCAGGCTCGCGGATTTCTTTCTGTTTGATTTGCTGATTATATTGTGAAACAGAGATATAAAACTCTTTGATATACTTTTCTCTAGATTGGGTCTAACTGTCTAGTTGATTCTCTTGAAAGTATATTGGAGTTTGTCTTTTTAGATTGCCAAACGAAATATTGGGTGTGGTTGTTAGACCCCCGCTTTTTCACATAGGTTTGTTCGATCCAACATAGAAGAGTACTCACCGGTTTGAGTCTGAGATGGTGGTTGAGTAGCATCAAAATCATCTCCAAAACCTTGAAATGGTACAACAGTTAGTTGCATTGGCTAAGTATTTTGTTGAAATGATTGAAATGCTGATGTGGTTGGGGTACAAATAGTAGATTGCCTAAATGCATCAATGTTCAAGCCACCACCAGGAGCGTATACATGGCCTTGGGGTATTTGCAATAAATTACTAGGAATTTGTGTATCCATTATCTCAATGCTTCCTCCATTACCTGGTGTTATCTGAGTTTTTTCTATTAGAAATGACGACTTCTTCGGATGCTATCACCAGGGCTTGAATCCATCCCATCATCACTTGTTCCAACATCGACACGACGTGAACCTATGACATCACGACTTAAACCCATTCCATCATGAATTGAACCTTCTGGAGTGGCAGGCATTTCATACATGATGCTTGCCCTCTGGCTCTGCATCTGCGTCAAGTAAAATCTCTGGAAACCATCGTAAAAATGCCTTAAATTGTTAAACTCGTTCTGAACTGTTACAATGTAACCATGACCCCCCATAATATGGATAGTTCGATGCATACCTTTAGAACTAATTGGAACATAATATCTCTTGAAGGAGATAAAGTCTTTACCTCTCAGGATAATTCAGACATTTTTGACGACGAACCATTTGACTACTATGATACATATATGCTTCGCCCGTCGGTGGTAGAGGTTGGGAAGGAAGATCACTAAGTGGCATCTTACCTAAATTTGGAAAATCTACATTACGCAAGTTTTGTGCTTGCACATTAATATTTGGCTGGCGAATCTTTTGGAACCAACTAGAGTAATCAAAGTCACTTTCAGTGATTTGGATCAAATCTTCAGCTTCTTCCCTAGATTCAAGATTCTTTATCAACTTTATCAAAGCATTCTGAAAAATTAGCGAGCTTGGAAATGGGTTGATTGTTTTTACCAGTATGCCTTGTAGCTGAAGAAGATGTCTTTCCTCGTAGTACCCAGGTACCATGCCTAGAAACAGGACCATAAAACGCAGTTCGCTTACAGCTAAAGTGTATCATTCTTTAGGATGTATCTTCATGGTACTCGTCAATTGGAATATACAGCATGAACTTTGTGTGTTTACTTGTTCTTCACAGTTGTTGCATCCTCCGAATTGCAGCAATATTTTGACCATTATTTATCTGACCGGAAGTCTAATTATCGGTTTTGTACGACTCGCAAAATAATCCTTTTATCGTGTGGATCAGGTCCGCAATCACTGAAATAAGTATACCACCAATACTGAAAATAACATTGACAAACACTGTTGTTTTAGTGCATTTACCAGTTTAAATATTAAATTGATAATAAATCAAATAATATAAATGAATTATGGTTCTTACCTCCAACATTCCCATAATCCATTCATGACCCCCAAACGTGTGTTGGTTTTTTTTTGTTAAATATTCTAAAGCTTCGAGAAAACAAACTAATGTCACTGGGATAGTATTGCGGAACATAATTTGGCCTAGCACATATTAAAAAAAATACGTTCAAGCTCAGGATAATCGTCAGGAGACAAGTGTTATTGTTCCGCTCTAGAGTTGTCTACTATTTTCTTAGCATAACGCATCAAAAAACTCTTCAACCCAGACACTCTTATTCCACTTGAGTGTAACTTTTTATAGTCTGACCTTGCTTCTAAATCATTTGAGTACAAGGGAAGTAGTTTTCCATTTTCAATCTGACTCCCACTTTGATTGGTCAAATGGAAGTATATCTCCTTCACATTGTATTCCCGTCAACATATACAAATCTTACGGTATAAGCCTAATTGATCAAAATTAAAGTTTGTAACTAAAAGTTGAAACCAAGTAAAGCTAAAATTGAATGGGAAAAACAAAAGCTTACCACATTCGAACTCCTTGAAAGAAGACATATTTACAGTAGCCCACCAAAGTTTTAATATAACTTGGACTACTTGAATCATGAGGTTTTTGACTTTTATATAATATAAACGTTGCCAAGGACATATTCACGCCCTTTCTTAAACAGCTTCGGAAGGAACTTAAACACTGTATTGATCTTAGACTCACTTTTTACTTTTGTTAAACTAAGTTGCTCGGTATGGCTAGATATACAGACAGGTAACACATCGGGACCAGTTCCTAACATTTGTGAACTCTTTTTCTTTATCCTGATTCATGTCGCCACCACATATTCGGAAGATGTCTACTCTTTTGTTTTTTTTTTGTTTCTTCTTCTTAGTTGTGTTTTACTATTCATTTTCAAAATAATATTGCTCAAAAAAATGCTCTTGTTTGTTCTTCGAAGAAGGGAAAGAAAAATTTTAGAAATAGGTGTAAAGGAAAATAAAGTGAGTGGTGCTATTTATAGATGGCAGAGGACCTACCGGGGCCATGAAAACCATTCCCCATGGGAACCGGCCTTAGAGCATCTCCAACAGAGGGTAGATGTATTTTTTTTAAGTGACACATAGGATTTTAGACCCCCGTTTGGCATAAATCCATCTCCAACAATAAGGTCCTATAAGTTAGGAGGGACCAATTATTAAATATGAAGGTGTTCAAGAAAGTGTTATCTACACCTCCGGTTGCACCTCCACGTCATGTTTTTAACTAATTTTCTTTTAATTCTAAGGGTTTAATTTCCCACTGTTGGAGATGATTTTTTAGATTTGAGGTCATATATTTACTCTATATTTAGACCCCATAAATTGAAGGACTAAATAAAAAATCCACATAGGATTTTTTGCACCTTCTCCTGGAGATGCTCTTAGATGACTCAACTGGAAAACGTTTGATGCAAAATACTTTTTGGAGCTCATCCGAAATGGAAATGATGGAGTGGTAGTTATACATCAAGCTGAAGCAAAATTCCAACCTCTGGTGAAGCTCCATAATTGGGTCAAACTAGTCAGTACCATGACAATGAGAGCTGATGGGCTTTGCAGCGCTTTTCTCGTGATACTAGGGGGGAGGGGTTCATTTCAACGACTCAATATTTTAGTTTTCCGACTCATACTTTCCTAAGGTCAGCCAATGACATGAAGACACATAGGATGGTAATCGAATTTTTCTATCCAAACTCAGCCAATCATCGTCCGCCATATCATACTCATAAAAATAAAATTTTATCCTGAAAATTGTCGTTTGAACTGAACGGCTACCACTAAAAATAGTTATTCAGTTCGAATCTCATCCCTCGGTGTAAATCCAGAAAAACGTCAAACAAACAATTTACATAGAGATGAGAATGCAGATTAAGCTTACAGATGAGTAACCCAAATTAAGAAACCAGTTCCAATGAAGGGGTTCTCATGGATGCTCGAACTTTGAGTTTCTGGTTAATGCGTGTTTGTTTGCTCGCTCCAGGAGTCACCACTGCAGTGATTCAGGCGAGAAAATGCAAGTTTATTGTTGTTTGCTTTTCAAACTATGGATGGTCCAATGATAGAGTTTTACTGTCAGCAGCATGGCAATGTGATTTCTTAGTTGAGCGAATAGAATGTATGGAACCTGGTAGATGTTGATGCAAGCAAGGAAAACATCATTCATCTGTCAAGACCTGGTTTCAGAGAGCCGTACAATATATAGATTATTATGGCTCTGTTCTAAGAGATGCAGTGGACCTAACAGGGCTAATAATCATGGTCAGTTTGTAATCATGTTGCCTTGTCTGTCAGACAGATGCCCTTGAGTGCTTGACAATGATGAATGGATACCAGATGTTAACACCTATTATTGAGCATTGCCGTTGTAGACATACAACTGAGTAAACATTTCACTGAGGCAAAAAAAAGTATTCATGTTCATATCTATTATTGAGCATCGTATATATGAAACTGAGTTAACATGTCATAGAGGCAAGAGAAAAAATAAAAAGTACTTCTGGATAATTGACTGACGAAAAGCTAGGAATGCACAAGAGAATTCATGGAGATCTAAGGGAACGCACAGAGTGTGCACCCAGTGTGACAAAGACCAGCAAATAAGTAAATTTAGTAGATGTGGGTGCAAGCAGAGTGAGTATAAAAGAAGCCGAAAGAAGCAGAACCTAACTGGAGAGGAATATCAAAAATGAACTAAGGAGGTTATCTAACTTCAGCCAGAAGCAGTCAATGTTGAGCGATATGAAGAACATTAATAGACACACAAATCCAAATATAAGATAAACAGAGAAGAATCCATTCATGGAGCTAAAACAACAAGTAAGAAAAAGAAGCACATCCATAAAGATTATAACTACAAATAGTCTAAAGTTTATATCATTTATATAGTTGAGTTCGAAGGCTTATACATAAAAACTCTTGCCTTGATAATAGAAGCGGGGGGAGCTCGTAAAACCGGCTACAACTGCCCCTTCTATGACAAAATTATAAGATGGAAGAAGTCTAAAGATGTGTCCATGTTTCAATTATGAAAATTAGAAGACAGCAAGAAAAGAAAGGCTTGTTACTGCCCACGTCTCACTGGTACACCATTAAAAAGAAAAATAAACCAGTAAACGAAACAATGTACACAAGCGACCATCCATGGCTGCTAACTGATTCACATATAAGACAGCACTTTTGTAAAACAGATGATCTCGAGCGTTTACTTTTTGTTACTTTATTTTGTGAATCACGGACCCTGGTGTACGGGTCCTGGGAGAAGAAACTGTGTTTCCCTTATTAGGTGGTTACCACCATACCTGGTAGGAAGATATCATCACAGCTTGTGGGTTCAGTAGAGTTCTCGGTGGAATTCTCCTTACCAGCCTTTTCCATTTTCTCCTCGAACAAAATTTCCTGAGAGCGGCAATTGGAACTGCAAAATGCTTTCTCTCCTCTGCAATAATCAAAAGAATCCAAAAAATCTCAAATCCTATTCAAATAATAGGGTTCAAGGTTTGTTTTGGTATTCATTCTTTCAGAATCATTTCTAGGTCTGAACACAGAAACAGTTATATCATGCAATCATCTTATATACAGACAGTATCAAACTATTGATAAAACATATTGCTAAGAAATCAATTACGTGTAACAACTCAGTAAAATGCAAGTAGGGAACTATCTTTAACGACGACAGACCAGATAACTAGAGATAGATGTTTGGTTATATACCTGTACATGTAGATATCATTACCCTCCTCCAGTTTCTTCTCGCAAAGGAAACAAAAGCTCAAAAAGTCCTTTGGCGGATTGGCTGTGGAACCAACTGAAGGTTCAACGATCCATGGTGATTCAATCCCCTGCTCATTCTTCTTGTTACAGTTAGCCAACTCGTCTGTGTGACATTCCAAAATGCAGTCACAGAAAATATGAGTTGTTTTGGGGTTTGGACCATGAGATATAACACAGGTATAATCTTCAGAGAGCTCAATCTCACTTGCAGAGACAGACCCAATAATTCCATTCCCAGAGCCAAAGGACATTGGGAGTGAACTAGGCTTCATACCTAAAAAATTGTTAGAATCAGCACCTCCACCAATAATGGGAAGTAAGCCTGATCTAACTTTCTCATCCGAACTAAAATTCTCGGAACTCAAAATGGGGTCACAGTATGTTAAGCTGTTTAAGGGTGACAACATAAGCTTATCAGAATCTGATAAACAAGATCGATTCCTTCCCAATGTCTTGGTTTCGAACTGGATCCTTCCGGTTCCAAATTCACTCTCACAGCCGACAAACTGAAGAAGATCAGCAGCACTGATCTGCACATTTGAAGCACTCCCATAATCCTTACGCAAGGATTTGGTCTCCATGGCAGAATCCATTGAAACACTAAGACCACTTGAAGAAGCAGGGATGTTTATCCCCATCTTTGATCCAAACAATATGTTCCTACTGTTTGACAACTCTAGAGGTGGCTTAGGTTCATCATTAAGAGAATCAACAATCCCGAGTCCCACTTTACTACCACCACCACAATTCCAACTCTTTTGATTCCCCCCACCAGCACCATCTTGACTCAATGATGACCTAAATGGATTACCTAAAGTAGTCAGAAACTTGTAATCCAAAGGAGAAGTAGGGCTTCTAACTGAAGAATCAGTAGTATCTGATACACCTTTCCCAAAATTAAACCCTACAAACAAGCCAGGGATACTGAAAAATGAACCACTTTTCTGTTTCTGCTTCAACACATCAGCTTGATAAATCCATTCTGATGATGACGATGATGAATCAGACATCAAATGTCCCTTGTATTGATGATCTTTCTGGAATGATCTGCTCCTCTTTCTCAGCATTTCTTCAAAAATCAAAAACCTAAACCCCCCTTTTTCAGAAAATCAAAAAAACAACAGAATCACCCCTCTTTTTCCTGCATTATCAAAATCAAATTCAAAACATATTATTTCATAATTTGATCTAACAAATTCAAGACATGCATGTAAAAATTCACAAACTCTTTAACATTCTCAATCTCAAATTCAGCAAAATACCCCAAAAAAAAAAATCATCTAAAAATCAACAAAACCACTAAAAATTAAGATAAACCCAGATGAAATTTCAACATTGGGTATCTATATTAATAAGAAAAACCTGTAAAAATCAAGGACTGAATGAATACACAAACACACCTGGTTTCTTCCTCAGTTGAGAGATGATGATGAAGAAGAAGAAGAGGGAAATGCAGTGCAGATATCAATGGTGGTGTCAAACTTGTGTAGTACTTCTCTTTATCTTTCTTTGTTTCTCATACATCAAAATCAGGGAAGCAGTGCTGAGTCTTCTGATATACTCCTCTCCTCTTTGTAGTACCTGTACTACTTCACTTTCTCTCACTCATAATGTGTGTAGTTATACTGTATTTTATACTAAAATACGTATTTGTACTTTTATCCATTTAAGATTTATTTTAGTGAAAAGAAAAAGGAAATTCTTTCACTTTTTAGGGACAAAGCTGACTTGGTGGGGACAATCTACTTTTAACCATGGTTCGGTTAAATTACATCAGTTTTTTTTTTCATTCTATTCATGGTTTTTACCTTTTACCACAGTTACGCTGAATTTCACTATCTTTTTTTCAGTTTGACGAGGAGGATCTAATTTGTGGATGATTTAAGAAGAAGATTCATTATAATGGCTAAGTACACACCCAAATCCAAATTTGTTGAAGAAAATGTTAATCGGTGTTAAGAAAAATAAATACATTGAAAAAAAAAGATTCCAGACGATTTGACAAATTGAATTTGAAACTGTTTGTTGAGATATCTAATAAATTTGTTACGCGTAAAAAGACATATTTATGATGATAGATTGTATTTGTATTGCAAAGGATTACGATATATAGTGTGTTTTGGTAGTAAGATTTTGGAGAAAAGAATGAATTTTTCATTATAATTTAATTTTTAAAGTATTTAATAAGTACTTTGCTTGTGTTAATGAAACACATGAATGTGATAATGCTAGGTGATTTTTAGATCTAATAAGTGCCACTGCCGGGAGTTTTCTATGTCCTTGTGCAATGAACTCTAGTATAGGTTTTGATTTGATTCATGGATACACTCGAATGTATCATAATGTCTCATCTTATGTGTTGAATTCAACCGACTAACATATCAAATACTTTACTTGGGATAGTAATTTCTATATGAACTTTTAATTTTCCCTACCATAGGCCCAAATCAAAGGGTAAAGGTCAAAGCTAAAAAGAAAAAGAAAATGTACTCGTTCATTAGGTTTGCAAACAAATCACTTTCGACTAATTAAAAGTGTCAATTGCACCATCAATCGTTTTTGTGCCTAACAAAAAAAAAAAATGGTGCATAAGTTAGTATTGGCCTACTGACGTAACAACGTTCATTTCGGAGAATTAGAGGGCTAGGAATCCAATCCCAAGGGAATCAGACCAATTCTCGGAACCAAACAGTCGTACAAAATTCAGAGTTTGATTATTTCTGAATCCAATTAACTTTGAAACCTCCATTTCTATTGCATTGGTCGATAAGTGGAATAGAACCCAATTGTCCGAAATTGAGTGTTGATTATAAGAAAATGACGTAAGTATCTTTTCGTACAAAAACAAGATCGAAGAAAATGACGTAATGTATCTTTCCATTAAGAATCTCCCTCCACACCGATTCAACAAATTTTCTTTAAAATATCACGCGTTTTATTTATTAAAGAATAATAGGATCCTTGACCCCCAAATCCTTAAGGATTTTCACAAATGCCATCTGCCATACCTCTCTAAAACAATATTTTGTTTCTCAAAAACCTCCCACAAAGGTAAAGTAGCCAATTTCTCTGCATAATCAGAATCTGTATATGCCATTTCATCTTCATTTTTAGAGAATAAAATTCCTTTTCCAGAGCAGGACTTCAAATACCTCAAAATACGTAAATCGCATAACGTTAAAGAAGGTACAACCTTTTCTTCTAAAGGTGTATGTTCTTATTCTTTTAGCGAGATCAAGAACATATTTCCTTTGTTAGATAAGATAAATGAACCAAGATCTTTCATTTGAAATTCCTTTGATAAGTATCTTTGCAAAGATTTCAAAAACAAGATCGAAGGAAGAGAAAATAAACCAGTTCGAGATGGACATTTACCATGGCGATCCTTTTTTTAGGTTTTTATCTCCATTAAGAATCTCCCTCCACACCGATTCAACAAATTTTCTTAAAATCGTTATTTACCAATTTTTTCTCTCTAAACCTCAAAAAACCAGTATCATATTGTAACCTAAAACCCAAAAAAAAAACAATCGTTAAAGAAGGTACAACTATATGTTCTTATCTGGTTAGATAAGATGTAAAACTGATATGAATCCATTTAAATTCATATTTCTTTTGTGATTTATTTAAATTTTAAAGTGCAAGGGTATTAAAGTGATTTGGAAGGTTGGATTACCTTGTCATCAAATTACCTCAACCAAACATTAGTCTTTTAAATCATCATCCCACTCCTTGAAATTGAATTCCATGAATTGGAATTCCCCATAATACAATTTATGAATGTTCAATTCTCCAAAATGAACGTGTTGTAAAGAAAAACAAATTGTTATTTGTATAAATATTGTTAAAAGATTGAAAACTAAAAATTGACACTTCTCGGTATTCATGCAAAATTGTTTATAAAAAACTGAACAATTTTCCTTGGACGAAGGTCTACTCTTTAGCTTCAAACTTTCTGTTCGTCAGCTTGGGACAAGAACATGCTAATAGAATTATTCGATCCTCAATAGTAGCCTTCGAATTAAACTTAGAGCGGTTACGAGTGGATTTTCTCTTTCTTCCAATAGGATGACGTATTAAAAAAATCCAACAAACACGGAAACAACAAGAACAAACATTGCATGGTTATCAAATTTGGAACACCAAAGTAAGTCAAAAATAAAATGAGAAATATCACAAGATCCTTTTATCGGGGGAACCAATCCAACACACACACAAAAATATGTGTTCAGTCTCGTAGGCAAAAATTTGCAAACTTAAGCAACAAGGACAAGGTAGTTCGGAAATGCTGGACTCTCTCTAAAATAAAAAAAATATTTTCTCTCGAAAAACTTCACCTGAAGTCTGAAACCTTAGCCGCCTAAGTTTTTTCCTGCTCAGATCTGCTCTATCGCATATAATCTTCTATCTCTGCTCCATCGCATATAATCTTTTATCTCTGCTATTTTTAGTCTATATGATTTGTTTGAGGCGATTTATCGGTGTTTTGGGTTCGATTCTAGATTGTTTATATTGAACTTCAACTAGTTTTTTCTTCATCTGAATATATGTTGCTAGTTTTTAGATTTTCTATTAGTATTATTAATTGGATTCCTGATCATCATCAGTTCCTCCTAGTCTTCTTTGATTGTTCTAGGCTTAATGTAAAATTTCGTTCTTGTTTTACTTTAGGCTTCTATTAATTAGAACTTAATTAATATGTTGGGTTTTAATTTTTTACAAGTGTTTGTTGTTCAAATTGGTATCTCCTTTCTGGGATTTGGAAGTTTCATCAAGTTCTTCTCAAGTTATTGCTTATTTTTTTCAATCTGGATCTGGAGGTACAGGCTTTTGAATCAAAGGAATATTTAGTCAACATTCATCCTAAAAACAACACCAAGGTTTCCCAAAAAAGAATCTTCCGGCTCCATGACTTCGATTACGATTTACTCTCCAACGACAACAAAGACACCTGCAACAAAGATATTAGCAGTAAGACATTCAAAGACTCCAGCAACAAGATATTCAAAGACACATAAGATACCACCAACAAAATGTTGGGGTTTTGTTCCGTGAAGATTCCGGAACTTACTGGAACGTAACTTGGGTGTTTCCCAAGTTATACGGTTTCCTTGTTTAGGATTTCCTAATTAAGGTGTGAGTCTATTTTTAGGAGTTCTAAGACTTGGGGAGCAAGGATTTGTCTACTATATAAGGGGGCTTACATTGTTAGTAAAATTCCATTCTCTTGTAGAATCCTCTCTCAATAATGAGAGTGATTGGGTCACAACCGTTGTGTCCTACAATGGTTGGTGATGGCAAAATCTATGTGAGAAGAGAGACTTGTAGTGAGAGCGGGTATGGGAGAAATCTAGGGTTTTTAGGGTTCATATGGGAGAAGCTAGAATTCATGATGTTCTTCATGTTCTTGTCTAAAGTCGAAGCAACCACGGCGGTGAAGGTTCATGGAAGAAGAAGAACAAAGGAAGAGGTAAACTCTTCGTAATATGTCTTGTTGTTTCCAACGTTTAGCGCTAGTGGGTTATATAACTAGTTGATTATATGATGTGTGCCGATGTAATAACTTATTATGATAATGAAGATTCTCTGGGTGGTTTTGTCCGTGGATGTAGCCTACAAAGGTGAACCACGTAATCTTTTTGTCGTGTGTGATTTTTCTATTATCGTATTTATTATATATTCGTGCTAGTATTATTCGATCATGCTAATCTAAAGATGTAAGAGACGGATTCGAGCTAGTTATCTAAAGTAGGGTGTTTCATGGAATTGACTTCTATGGAAGCATGTCGGTTCGAGATAAACGTAACCTCGGTTTCCCGACACAAAAAATGTTACAAAATCAATTCAGATGAAGACCCAAACTGGTCCATACCGATTCTGTCACATAAAAACCGAGTTAAGTTATACCGGTTACCTTTGTTACTGTTACTATAAAATCATTGATAATGGGTTGGATTTATGGATCCTACTTTACCTATGTCAGCACTATGGTTTTGATAAAACCTTTGAGAAATGCTTGGATTCATGAATCCTGACGTTTCTTTAGATTTGTTATTTGGGCTGGATGTATTACTTTTGATCCAACCAAGACCATTTAAACTAGTTTCGTTACATTGGAATCGGGTAGGAATGGCAGGAAATCTTTTTCAGAATTGTTTTAGTAACTATGTTGTTAAATTTCTTTATTATCCCTGTTGTCTGTTTGAATATCCCTGTTACATGTTTAAGTTCTTCATAACTGCTCGAAACTTCCGAGTTAGTCCTGTAATCAATCCCGATCATGAATTGGAAAACTGCAATGAATATCTTTGAGGCTTGCCTCTTTTTCGAAAAAATAATAATAAAAAAATCTCTGCGCGTAAAATGCTTGTGGAGGTAAAGTTTAGAAAAAATGCATCATATAGAAAAAAAGTTATAAAAGAAAAATAGAAAGAAACAGATAAAGCTATGATGCTAGGTAGAGATACATTATCTTAAAATAAAGGTAAATGGCTGGGCATTCTAAAATGCAAATCTATCTTAAGAAAAAATTCAATTGGGTGATGGTAAATCAAAAAGTTTTTGGCTGGATAAGTGAAACGCCATTGTAAACTAATAAATTTCAAGCTCAACTCAAAGAAAAAAATAAAATGTAACTGCTCTGATTTTTACATGTAGAGTGGGATTTTCATTTGGTAAGCACTCTTAAAAATGTCAAGATAGATGAGCTTGACAATCTAAGACTTCATCTAAGAGATCCTCCAACTTTATCACAAATTGAAGTTCAAGGGGAAGCGTATTTACTCTGAACTAAATTATAGTGCAAAGCAGTGTTATATGCATTTAAAATACAGATGATCTGAAGTTTTAACATAAGCTCATTGGAGGAAAAATCTACCTCCAGTCATTTCGTTTATAATCTGGGATATCTTTATAAAATCGTTGCCTAATAAGTAGATGTTAAATCACAAATGTATGAATCGTTGCAACATCGGTGAGGAATCAATAGACTACATTATACTTCATTATCCCAAAACAGAATGAAAATGGAAATATTTTTGCAATTTCTTCGTTGTGGTAGTTTTTCACCAAATTTCTAAAAAACGATTGTTCTGCTCAACAATTTATCTAAACCATAACATTTGGTCTTCTAACAAATATTTACCATTTAGAAAATTGTTCGTTGTTTTCCTTAGTTTTTATCGGGGGATTGAGGGGAAAAAAGATATATTTCTTGCAACTGTAATGAAAGTGCCTAAAATTGCCCAATAAAAACAGTGTTTACGGTAAATGTAAAGCAATAACAAATACTAACAACAATCGGACGTACCTCCTCTGCTTATACTTTGACAGTAGGGTTGTGAATTTTTTGACTTTTATGGAAGCCATTATGAATAGCATTGAAGGTGTTCAAACAAACGGACTAGAAAATATTTCAAGTTGAAATATTTTAACAAATGCGATAGACTTTTTACACTACCACTTCACTACTGAAAAACTAGGAGCTATCCTCAAGGAAATCCAAACGTTTGGGTTTTTCCTCGTATACAGACAATGTTTGAGTTAACTAAAGTTGACGGACAAAATCGTTTGTCCGTCTATATTTTTTAAGTTCCATTTTCTTTTTCCAACTTTACCCCTAAACCATAGTTAATTTGAGCCAATCATAGTTATTCTTTAAGTTGGTTTGTAATATGGATAATTTTCATGACCCGAATCTAATACGGGTACTACATAGATTAAAAAAAAATCTCGAGAAGAATCCTGTTTACCCTTGGTATTTCGCCAGCAGCAAACAACCTTTTTCATAAAACATATTGTCCAGTAAAATAAACTGGATAACCTCAAAAAATATCGTACATAATAAATTAGGTATGAATAAAAGCCATCATATAAAATAAATTGGGTAACCTCGGTAAATGCCGTACATAATAAAGTGGGTATGAAATAGAACTGTCCTTATAAAATAAATTGGGTATACTGATCTAGAAAAACCAGGAAGATTTTTAGGTGCATTACATCCTCTCAACCATGTTTGATGCACATGAACCCAACTATACTCATCTTATTTGTCCTTCATCTGTAAGTAATTTGTAGAGTTATTGACCACAAGTAAGAAAATGCTGCTATTTTACTTTTACTTTTTGTATGTCTGATTGAGATGCGCACTTGTGCTCAATGCAATACTCTACTTCATCAACTGCATAAATCTTCAGAACTAGTAACAAATGTTTGCCAAACAAAAATTTCTCAAAAGCAACGTCAAGTGCGATTTACATTAGTAGAAATAGAAAATCTTACCAGACATTTCACATTATTGAACTTCACTAACCACGAGCCAGGACCTACTTGAGAAGAGAGAATATATATACATAATTGTAACACCGTAACACTTGATCAACTTACTTACACAATCATGGAAGGAACGTACCCCTCAGAAGGATGGACTAAGACTTGATGGATACTATCAGAAAACGTTAAACAATTAGTATCTATTAACCGGCTTGTACATTAGGTAAAAGAAAACAATTCATGTGAAAACATGATAACAAAATGAATCGATGTCTATATTGGACATACCAAATATCTTGCAAGTTCTGAACAAATAGAACTTCACTATCATCAAACCAGGTTGGACATTTTCAAGAGTGCATTTTGAGAACTTTATAAGACTTATAATGGTTACTCATCTGCAGTTTTTGTCGTTGTAGAACAAATAACTATTAATTCCCTACACCAACAAAGAAGAGGAGAAAACGTTAGTCAATATAGATCTGCCATTCATTGTTTTCATAGTCTAAATTATAACCAAGGTGAGGATTTCATTTCACCATGTAGGTAATCCACAAAATCAAAGCCACGTAAAAATGACTCAACTATACGGTTTTAAACCTTAAGAGTAATTACTGATCTTTAACAGAAGATCAATAACTCTATTTCAGATCACTAACAAGCAGACATTCATGAGCTTACACAAGTATATGATGGTTGCACAAAAAAGTTAACTAAAACATTAAAAACGGATAATACAACATATTCCCATGCCAGTTCATATATTTTCCTAACGTAGTTAATATATACTAGTGTACGAAGAACGTAAGCCTGGAAGTGAGAAAGGTTGCATATGAAACAGATCTATAACAATCACACATTCCTCAACGGCTACATGAACAAAAGATTTTAACAAAATTGTAGCAATCTAATTCTTTTATAGTTCTTCAACAAAAAAAGATGAGGTGACAAAAAAGCAAAAAATGACCTTGGATATAGTGAGTAAAAGGAAAAGTAAGGCCGTTCTCCACTGAATCTCGTAGCAAGCTCTAGCGTCACTAAGTAGGAACTTAATGTACAAAATACACACCAGCATATCTAACAATCAAGATAAATGAATCCAATCTGAAATAGGTACTATATATAAGAATAAAAAGATGACCCCTATAAGTATAATACTTAAATTTTTTGGTTACAGAGAACCTTGAGGGGAATTAGTGAAGTTTTAAAAAACTAGAATGTCGTACTCTCTGCATACACTTTTATGCTGGTATGTCATATACATCAGACTAGTATACACCAAGACATCCAATTCCACTAGCTCATCGACACTTATTTGTTCCGGACAACGTTTTAGAGACATTAGATGAGGATCTCTAAATCAATAGCTTTGAAGTAGTTTTAGCCACTAGAAAGTACAAGCTACAAACAAGTACTACTCCCCAAAATATGCACAAGTTAGTAATCAAATAAGTCTCATGCATTCAGTAGATGAGTGCTTTACACAAGCTGGATTTTGTCTAAAATAGAATCATCCCAGCAAGACATAATTATACTCATGAATTTTGTGAGCAGCTGAACTTTCACAAGTACCATTAAATTTGTGTCTACCAAGATTAGTGTTTTATGCAATTAACCAAATACGATAGCAATTTCCCTGGGATATCATTAACGGAACCTACTCAATGTACAAATAAATGCAAAACCCTAAATTTTTAATTAAAATTAGTTAATAGTACGTACCCCTAAAATGACGATTTTTACAAGCACTAATTGTCCATTTTCTCTGTTGAGATTTTGAATGTGTTGTTATGTGATGATGAACGAAACTCCTGTAAGTGTAGAGAAAGTTCAACAGTGGTGGCACAGAACAACTAAATACCATAAAATCCTTAACTGGTTCATTCTAGAAAATATGTAGAATAGGTTTAAAAAAAATAAAATCAAGTCAGAATTCGAGACTTTTGCTGTTAGCCGAATAAAAAGATTCCATCACTTACCACCAAATCCTACCAGTAGAAAACTCCAATAATACCAGGAGGAGCCCAACCATACCAAAATAAAAGAGCTCACCCCTAACATCAACATAACCGCCATCAACTCCAAACAAAAAAAAAGAAAAAAAAAACCAGTACCATCACCGCCTACCGACGAAGAAGAAGAATGAAGGAGAACGAAGCAGAAAAGCCGTATGAAATAAGGACTAGGGAAGTTAGGTATCGGCCATATTACGGGTATAGCTTTTTCATTTTGCCCATGCCCCGTTTGGTGAAATTAACCACACAAGGGACTAGAAGGTCATTTCCGACCGATTCTGTGACAACCAGGACAACTGATTTGACTCTGTCTGTCTAGTTAATAAAAATGATACTTTATCCTTCTGCGAAGGAAAACACATACCTTGGGATTTCTAGGATGATTACCCAAAAACTAGTACCCTGCCTCGCTAGATAACACGAGTAATTAATATGCCACTGCCCGAATAATCTAGTAAATTCATATGGAAAGTTGCGAACTATTTCCAGAAATAAAAATTTTAACCTTCCAGACTTCATGGTAACTTACCACTAGATGCTAAAATAATAACTTTAAAGCCTTTTAACCAACTGAGTAGAAAATCTAGTAGCACGGAAATCATGTAAGAATTTAGCAAGCTAACTTCTAAAACAAGGTAATGGGGAACAGTCATTAATAAAAGCACTGAATAAAATCCAAAAAGTCCATATCTACATTTTAATGGCTTCGGTTGAATTTTACAATGACCATATCTTACCCTTTTTGGACTCACTTAATTAAGCCCTTTATGAAATATTAATGGTGTCTAGTGTACTTTTTATTCAACATAACGGTCTTTACCGTCATTACGCAGTCAACTAAATTTCCGTTTACTAGTTTTCCAAACAACTAAACGTCTAACATAACGTCTTCCAACTCGCTGTTAAGTAGTGGGTCCCATTTTTTGCCACGTCATTATAACCTATGGAAAATTAACTTAACCTGAGTTAATGATTGAGCTCAGTATTCATTATTCCTCTTTTTTACTACTTTGTTTTTTTTAATTATTTTTTTTTGTTTTTTCAAAGTACAGTCCTTTTTGTCGTTTTGCGTGTAACTCAGCTTTTAATGATTTCATTGGCGTCAGAAAGTTATTTACACGTGTTCAAATCGTCTGTGGTGTTATCATTTAGAATCTACGGTGTATGATGGAAGTTTTTTCAAGTAATCGAACGGATTATGTTGTACCTCGTAAGACACGTTAAATAGTAACGTTTTCATGTGGGTCCCACCGCACGTGTAACGGATGACGTTCCTACCTAGGAATGCCGCTTAAGGAATACACTGTATTTCTATTTATTTTTGTTTTTATTTTATTTATTTTCTCGTAGCAAAGTAAAAGAATGAAAAATATTACTCCCTCCGTTTCTAAATAATACGTCAGGTTGTGCAAACCAGTCTATTATTTAGAAACGGATGTAGTAATTCAGAGCGTGTTTGACAAAGGGAGGAAATGATAAGTTAATCCACATATGGGACGACATCTAAATTTGTAATTGTTTTTTATTTACTAAATAGCAAATTACAGAAGAAAATAATGAAAAAAAAGAGAGTAAAACTCACCAAAGAAGTGATAGCTACAACCAAAACAATATTCAAGCAAGGCTAAATGAAGTACCAGGTTTGAAGGGGAAAATAGGTAAGAGAAGCTCTCCTATCATCATTACGCCATAAACTTTCTCTTAAAGGAATCTCGAAGAATACTATAACTTCAAACTGGGTCATTTTTTTGCTTTGTAATCTTTTCCATTGTTGTTTTTTTTGGCTTTTTATCAACCAGGGTAGTGTTACTCTAGGTCTATCTTTGTTCCTAGCTATTGTGATTTCCTTAGGCTGGCTCTAATCGTCACCCAAGATTCAAGCTGAATGTTGGATCCACATCACCAAAATGCATCGACCGGGCGCAGTGGGGATCCAAGATTCTATCTCGATACGCAGTTTGAAGCTTCGTAACACGCAGTTTGGAACTGTGTATTATGGGAAAACTCAAAAGCGCAGTTGCTAACTGCGTATTGACCGTGTTGACTGGTCCACGCGCGGATTGAAACTGCGTGTGCTAGAAAACCCTAAAACCAACAGAAGCCGCATCTCTTCTTCTTCTTTCTTTCTTTCACTCTTCTTCCTCAAACTAAACTCATAAAACTTGGATACAATTAACTGATTCGAGATGTTTTTGTGTTGAATGAGCTACAATCTTCGAAGGGTTTGTTACATCAAACGTGGGGAATCTATTGATGTTATTTTTTGGAGATTTCATCAACAAAGCAACCCAAGGTATGAAATGTTAGTTTTGATTGATTGAGATGAATTTTTGATTTCGTTTTTAGTTATGTTGGTTTGATTTCGTCCATATTTTATCAATCATCTTGATTAGTTTGATTAAGCAGCAGGAAATTATTTGATTTTCTTTAAAAAAATTGAAATGTGATTGCTTAGGTTTTATGGTATTTGGGGTTAATTTGGGTGAAACATAAATTCATGTTGTGGGAGATTATTGATTTAATTGTGTTTATGGTTTGTAGAATGTATTTTAATTTTGTAAAACTACAAAGCATGTCAACAAATTTATATTGAGCATTTTTGCAATGAGTTTTTAGCATTAAGTAACTCATATGTTGTTTTAAGTTGATGTTGAGATGATATGGTTGAAATTTATGTTGCCAATATGCTTTTGTTGGAGGTTTTTATTAGAGCATTTTGCAATGAGTATGAGGATTAGCTCAATTATAAATTTGAGTTTATGTTTAGATGATTGTATAGGTGGAATTGATGTTGTTAATATCATTGTGATTGAGAGACACAAGATGAGCAATGTGCATACCTCAATGTGATGTGAATGTGAACGTGGGAATTCATATGTTGATTGTGCATAGATTAATATATGCGTTTGATTTTTGTTATTCACATGTTGATTGTGCTTCTCTTGCTCTTTGCATTTTTAGATAATGGAGGATGTTGATTGGTCTAGGTATGAGAAGTTATCCCAACTATCTCCAGGTGTCGGACAGTTACAACATAAGGCCGATAACTTAGTTGATAAGCGAGACGGAACATTTAGGAGTATTTGGACCAACTTAAATAAATTTTACAAGATAGTGGTGAGAAACAACCCCCGTGCAATTTTAATTCTTCAATACTGTGGTTTAGAGTCCATATTCCAATTTTATTTTAAGTATGGGGATAAGGGATTAACCGAAGCTTTATGTGAGAGGTGGTGGAAGAAGACTAGAACTTTTCACTTCAAAGAGTTTGAGATAGGTTTGACCCCTCTAGATTTCTATCGGTTGACTGGTATTCCAATTGGAGGAGGTAAGCCAATCCCAGAATTACCAAAGGAAACAATGACGGCGCAAGAACTAGAAGCTATGGATGCTAGGTATTTCCGGGGTGTGTTAGATGTTATGGCACATAGAAGACTACAAAATCTGAAAACTGGAGATTATGATTCCAAGGCATGCACGATGAGAGTTTCTCACTTGGCTCATTTCATTTTAAGTATGGAAAATGTTGACAACTGCGGCATTGCCGAAGAATTGACTAGAATGTTCTTGTTTTGGTGTATTGGTTCTTTTTTGTTTGCAGACTGTAGTGTTAGAGTAGATAAACGGTGGTGTATAGTGTTGGATAATTTGGATGTTGTTGGGTCTTATGATTGGGGTACTCCAACTTTGGGCGTTTTGTATAAACACCTGAATGACTGGAGTTCGTGCAAACAGAAGGATATGGGTGGCATGTCGATGATCTTAGAATTCTGGTATTATTTTTATTTCCGTAATTGTCAACCGGTTTTGAAAGAAAACCTGAGAGATGATCAACTTGATCCACACCCGGCTATTAGTCTATTTAATGCGTTGAACCTTAGGAACAGGGGACAAAAAGATCTTCACAAACACTCTCTGTCAGATGCACGCGCTCAAATAGATATTAGGATGGGTGATGCGGTTATTTGGGACCCCTTGTTCGGGGATAGTGAACACCAACACAATGATGCATTCCAAACAACACTTGAGATGTCTAAGAGGAGATGTGTCTTTAAGGACAAGGACGGTGCAAGAGCTTCAGTATATCTGGCTGAGAGGTGTATGAGGTAGGTGTTAGGTGCGATAGTTATCCCATGCAACCAACCTAGATTGGAGGAAGTATTATATGGTATGGAGCTTGAGGTTAGTGATCACTTCCTTCCTGTCCCTGATGAAGTGTATTCCTATTTTTGGAAAACTCATAGCGTGGGAGCTCTTAGGACAGAAACAACTCACATAGACACACATGATGATATCGGAGTTGGTCACGCCGATATACCCCGTAGTTTGATGCCCCAACGCCCACCCCCTACCATGTCATCCCAGACATACAGATACGACCAAGCAGGACAGTCCATTATGCAACTCCCAAACCTACAATGGGACATGCCTTTCTACAAAGATTCGTTTGAAGATCTAGTTCCAGTCCCCATGGAAGGAGAGAACCCATACAATTTTTCTGAAATCAACGTCTCGCAGGTTAGTCATTTTATATCTCATTATCATTTTCATTTGGAGTTTCTTCATTGTTAAACATAAATGTTTAAAAAACTTTTATTTTGTTTTTTAGGAAGAGTTACTCAAGTTTGCGGGGGAGGCATACTGGCTGATTCAGAGTAGCAGACAATTGGTATATGATGAGACTCGTCGTCGAGCGCTGTATAACGCCCCCACAACCCATCGTAGTTCCGGAACATCTGAAGGCCTATTCAATTCTAGTCAGGAAGAACAAACATTTCCCACCACATATTGCGATGGAGTATCCTTGCCGGAAACCCAACATCGTTGCAAGCGTCCGGCTGCAGACCCTTCCGCATCGAATGATTATTATGTCCCTCAGCCTGTTGATAGTAACCTCCCTGTAAAGCATAACCCGTTATTGGAGCATGCCTACCCGGTGATTAGTGACTTACCAACCTCTAGTGATTTTTTAGGGCTTAGCTTGGGTGGTAGTTGGCATGGTAGTGGTCCGAGAGGTGATGATGGAGCTGATATGGATGTTGTGCCAGATAGTCAGTTTTTTGGGTAACTCCAGTAGAACTGGTTAAAATTGTGTTGATTAGCTAGGGCGTAGTAGATGTTTGCTATTTAGTTCTTGTATGATATATTTAGTTTTTCCTCATGTATGTTGGACCTCGTATTATCCCTATTTTATGTTCTTCATATTCCAAGTTTAAGTGCGTTATATTTTATTTTCTTATTTCCGTTTACAAAACAATACACCGTTTTAAATCCATTTCGATGATGATATAATTTTATTTTAGCTGAAAAATGGAGTCGGCAATCGTTAGATATATGCGACGACGGAGAGAGGCGACATACCCCAAACGGTACCACGATGATAGCCATGGAGATTTCGTCATCATGTATCAGCAAATTTTGCAGGAGGCGCATTATTTGCACCAACCCGAACCGGTCCAGGTTTTGACTAGAAGAACCGTTTAACATATGTCGTGTGGAGGCAGATGCCAGGATGATGCAGGACTACTTTAACCCCGGTTGCATATTCGGACCTCAGCGTTTTAAGGGACGTCACGGTTTGCCCCGAGAAGTTTCTTAGAATATTGCCTCAAATTTGCGCTAGAGATCCCGATTTTTTGCAGCGAAGAGATGCGTGTAACATCCCGGGTCACTCTCCTCATATGAAAATGCTCGCCGTCGTGAAACACCTGGCAAAGGGGGTGGCTGCGGATAGCTTAGACGATTACACCGGGATGGATGCGCCAACAATATACATGTATGCTAAGAAGTTTATGGATGCACTACTTTGGGAATTTAACGACCGTTACATGAGGCTGCCAACAACCGAAGATACTAAGAGGTTATTGGCTCAAAACGCAGCTCGTGGTTTTCCTGGAATGCTAGGAAGCCTCGATTGCACCCATTGGGAGTGGAGGTTATGTCCCTCTTTGAAAAGCGGGCGACACGTGGGACACCATAAGAAACCAAACCTTGTTCTACTGGCAGTAGCATCGTACGATAGATGGTTCTGGCACTGTTTTTTTGGCGAGCCCGGGTCTAACAACGACTTGAATGTGTTGGCTCAGTCGGGATTATTTGATATAGACAATGACGCATTATCCCCTACTTGTAATTTCCGTATCATAGGCAACGAGTACAAACATGGATACTATTTGGTGGACGGCATCTACAACGAAATGCCTGGGGTGGTCCATAGCTATAAGAAACGAGATGTTATGCCGCCGATGCAGAAGAAATTTAATGAATACCACCACGCAAAGAGGAAGGACGTGGAGCATGCTTTTGGTGGTCTAAAGTCCAAATGGGGTATAATTAGCAATCCTTGTCGTTACTGGTCTCATCGTGACACACACACAATTATGAGAGCGTGTTTAATTATGCATAACATGTGTGTGGAACATGAGCACCGTGATACGGAATGGGCGACTTTCGATGAACGAGAAGATACACCTCTAGTACAAGGTAACGTGACAGAAGCCCGCACGTATTATCTGAGCCATGCCCGCTGGAGTTTCTTGCAAACAGATATCACGGAGCACATTTGGAAGCGTCACCTCCAAGGATTGCGAGACAGTGAATTGGGCCCCGGTGAGGAGGATGATGGCATTCTCAGTTCCGATGCGGGTACTACCGATGTGGATGAAATCGCTGATGTTTACCCATTGGGTGATGATAACTTTTATGAGAACGGAGAGTAGGATGCACGGACTTTTACTTTCGTAAGTGAGGATGCCGCAATTGTTTCCTTTTATAAGACTACTACTGCACTTGTTTCTTAATACTTGTTGTGTTTTTTTAATTTTAATTATTAATTATGACATTTTAAGATTTTATTTTTCGTAAGAAAATTCGTTTTCATATTTCTCCTAGTAATATTCATTTTAGATTACGTTAGTATTTTTCCGATAAATGTTGGGTATCATTCGCCTAATCCTAATGTGATGATTGAGCCTATGTACAGCTATTAATCGACATACACTTAAACAACAAACGACTTAAACTTTTTGGAAAGAGCATTTTCACTATTTACAAATGACCCATTTCTTTCGCACTTATAAACGTCCTTTGCTGTTCACAAAATTACCTTTTCCATCAGACTACCACTATAAAACCGTCGATAAGGATGCCTTTCAATATCACTCCACCAAAGTATCTTTAACCTCGTTAAAAAAATATATATAGTTTGAAACACGATCCTCTGGAATGAGTTATATTCGCAAGTGAAATTTTTTTGTGTCCAAAGTTTAATATCTTGCAGATAAACCGGTCCACCAACCTAACGTGTCAGATATAGTGTTACATAATTTTAATTACTTATGTAATGCGCTTCACCGGTGATGAAGATTTAGGAGTAGTGAGAGCATGGATTGCGGTAACAAATCATGGAACAACGCGGGGATGAAGATAAGGCAGTGGTGGTTGTTGTTGCTTACTTCCTGCAGGCCTTTTCTATCAATATATTCTTACATTTGCCGATGAAAAAAATAAAAAAAAAATTCTCATACAAGTTCTCTCAAAAATACCTTCAAAACTTTCATTACAACCGCTCAAATACCTTTTATCATCCATGGGATTGATCATGTACTAAGCTTCTTTCTCTTGATTTTCCAAGCTACCTACGACACCAACGACGTCTCTCACCGATAAGAATTCCCTTTAACTATTCCCTTTGTTATCTGAATATCTTGCTGGTTGCTTATCAGGTTTCACTAAAGGCACCCTGACTCTCGCTAGCATTCCACCTATCTTTTTCCCTCGCCTTATCCTCCTCTTAAATTTTATTATTGGGTTTGATCATCTCCCCCTGCTATTCGGCGCTATTTTCTTTCAGTCAGACCTGTCTGCTAGATTTGGAAATTTGTCTCATACCCTTTTAACTCTCATTTAATATTCTTATCATCTCCTTTTTCCTCGAGCTCTCTCCATCATCTCTCCTCTCATTCTCTTTTTTCATCCCCTTTGCTATCATGATCAACAGTAAACCAAGGTCGCAAGACGTTAATATCCCAACCACCATATCCTCTGAAGTTATTAATGCCTTTAAAATAAAATGGTGGCTCTTTGGACTATTCCTTTACGAGTTAATGGCTGGTCTCTGTAAAAAAAAATCAAACCTCTTCAAGAAAAAAAAACAATTCATCTCACCCTCTGATCTTTATCCGTGACACCATGAACAATCAAACTCCCTCAACCTCTGATTCTCCCATGGAACGTGAAATGGTAGACAGAATGAACACCCAACTTTCACTATCCAGATTTCTGGTCATACCAAGATAAACCAGCTCAAGATGTAGAATAAAAACAGAGTGCTTAGAGCATTTCCTATGGAATGAACAAACTATTTAGTTTGTTCATTTTGCTCCCACTATGGACTCAACAAACATGAAAAATGGATGTTCAAACCAACAAATTTGTTGGTTTGTTCATTGAGTTGTAGGATGTAGCGAGCGTTTGATGATAGGACGGGCGATCTTGCCTCAAACACCCGCGCTTGAGACAACAACGCTGGCGCTTGTCTTTGCAGTGCATGTTCTTGATAAGAGCGCCAGAGCTTGTCCTTCCAGTGCCGTGTTTTTCATAGAAGCGCCAACGGCTGAATCTGGACGGCTGAAAACTCTTGTGATCTAACGGCTATAATTTTTGAGTTCTATAAATACTCCTCATTTCAACTCCAAATTCACATTCACACATCTACTCTTCTTTACTCTTCTCTGAGCTTAAAACAATTCTTCAACTTCAACAAATTTTTCAACTTCTTGAACATGTCTCGTCCCTTGTTAGTTCAGCGCGCTCCGTATACTAAAGAAGAAGATGAATCTATTTGTAGAAACTATGTTTTTTTATTTACTCAGCTTGCTTCAGCAAACTATCCATGGGTGAATTTCTGGGCGGTTATTCACGACGGGTTCTGCAGTGACACCCGTAATCCGAGTCGTCGTGCTATATGCGACATAGAAAATCGTTTTCGTATAATTAAGAAAGAAGTAAGTGAGTTTGTAGCTTTAACCATACAAGCCAATTGATATATACTGAGAGGTGAAACTGATGCTGAGATGGTAATAAGATCTTTGGCTGAATGGCGAGGATGGAAAAATGTGGCTTTTCTTTTCGAAAAATGTTTCGAAATCCTTAAGGTGTTGAATAGTTTCAACCCCTTCTTTGAAGCTAATGTAGTCCGCCGTAATTCAGTGAAGCTAATGTAAAACGCTTAATTTTAAAGCTAATGTAGTCCACCGTAATTCAGTGAAGCTAATGTAAAATGCTTAATTTTAAACATATGTAATTTTATTTAATTAAGACCGCCGTACTTTTAAAACTAAAATTACAAATATAGCAGAATTGAAAATTACAATCTCTCTAACGTCGCTCATCGCTAGCTCCCCCATTGTTATTATCTGGAGTCCATAATTTTGCAAGACCTGGGGATAGACCTGGGAAATTCCCACTTTCCAACATATTAAATAAATGTGCATATGTTGATAAACCTAGGTATGGACCTGGTTCACCAACATTAGGCGATTGGAAAGCATTAGGCGATTGTTGGAAAACACTCGGTGCACTCGGTCCTCCAAGCATATAAGATGTTTGTTGTTGTGGTGGTGGTGCTGTAACGTTGTAGCAGCTATCATTTGGGTTGTAGGGCAAGAATGATGATGAAATGCGCCTAGGATCTAGCCGAAATACTTGAGGTTGAGAAACAGGCACAATTTATGGTGAAGAAGTATTGTGCCGTATGTGTGGTGAAGAAGAACTCTGTCGTACTTGTGTTTCTCCCACCACTGTATCATCACTATCGTGCGCTGATTTGTTTCTCATGGTGGAATCGAAAGACTGTGAATGCCGCCCATCATCATTTATAGTTAGTGGACTCAATCCAAACATTGAGTTCTCGTGCCATTTCCGACACACATCCAAGTATATAGCCCCAATTTGCCGATTCAGCCAATGTAAATCGTTCAGTTGGCTCCTCAACTCTCCCTCACTGGCAGTCACATTGTTGTAAGGATAATCACGTTCCATACCTTGGGAAACAATGGGGATCGTGGTTGGCTCACCTTGTGAAGTAATACGTGGCATCTCCCAAAGAATTTCGGGCAAATTTGACGAAGATGATGAAGAACTTGCACCCGTGGTGGGGTAAGTCATAAAACATGGCTCTTTTGGAGGTGGCTGGCTAGGAACGATATTTGCATCATGGGACAGGCGTGCTAACGCTGGGAGATCAAAGCCATAGACGTGCATGTTGTGTGTCCCAATTACAGGCTTCGTAATCGACTTGTACCATTTAATATAATCCGCTCACTATTATTCATCTCTGTATTTAGTTCATACCTCGCCCAATTGGTTCTTCTCATCCGATGAAAATCTGATCCAGAGGTTTGCATCTGTTGTGGTGGGTTAATTGCAATTGCATTTATACCTTGCATTTGGTACTGCAGTCTTTCTCCCAGGTACCAAACCCCTCTATCCAATATGAAGTGTATAAAACAACTCTACGTAGAGAATAATCAAGAATACTTCGTCCAACATCAGCATGATAATGAGGAAAATCAATGTAAGGGTGAACAACGACGTTGTTGTGGCTCCGAGTCATCTGATGAACCTCTGAACAAAACTGGAACTCGAGATGTCGTTGCCCCCTTCGCTAAGTTAGTCGAGATGTACATATCCAACATTGGAAATCTTTGGGGTAGCATCTTTAAGGCTTGGTTTACCAACACGGAAGTAGGTATACCACCAATACTGCAAATTACTCCATAATTTTAGTATTTTGACTTAATATACATTTGCTCATAAAAATTATTTAAATTTTAAAATAATAATTTTGATATTTACCTCTATGATGCCCCAGAAACCAGTGAAGTTATCTCCGCCCATGGACGCTACATCCAGCACAAAGTACAATTCTGCTAAAATTGCAGATCCCCAGTCATAATCTGGTGCTTTCTCAAGATCTCCTAACGCTTGAAGCCAACCAACACGAGCAACAGAAGTTGAGTTTGGAAAGAATACCTGACTTAGTACCCATAAGATAAACGCCCTTTCGAGTTCAGGATAGTCATCTACATGCTCTGGGTTTCTGGGTTGGATTAGGAAAAGCTTCAACGCTGAACATCTAATCCCACCTCCTTTCAATTATTTTTTAATTTCAGGTATTTTTGAATCCAAAAACGAGGGAAAAAGTATCTCCCATTTACTTTGATATCCATTCGTCAGTGTCGAATAGTGGCGGCTCTCATATTCCACTTGGGATCCCATAAATGAAATACAAATCAAGGGGCGTAATTCCTATTACAAGTATAATATCAACTATGTCTTTTGATTATTTAATAATTATTTAAAAAATATAATTTAAGTTAAGTTAAACAAGCTTACCAAATTCAAAATCAATGAAATGGAATGTGTGCGTCGTCGCCCACCACCTTTCTACCACTGTTTTCGGAATTTTGTTGTTGTGTCTTCTAGCCTTCACACTATAAAGCGCACGCCATGGATATTTGTCAACCCTTTGTCGGACTTTCATAAATAGCCTTTACCTTTTAAAATCCACCTCTCATATAAAAATAATCATCAGACCGATATTGATGCCCCGAAACATGACCTTGGACTAATGATGGACCAACAACGACACTCGGCGCAGCAAACTCTGCTTCACGATCTTGAGAAAAATCTACACCTGTGGCAGGCAGCGGCGCTGGTTCATTTCTTCGATCTCTTTTCTTCTTTATACTATTGACCGCTTTTTTTAAAAGACCACTCATATTGTATCAAAAAATTTTGATTTAGAAGAGTTTTAGAAGAAGGAAATAGTGGTGGTGTGACAGAAATGAAGTGAGTTTAATCTAATTTATAGGTTTTGAAAATATAGACGTTGGAATTATGGCCGTTGGAGATATAAACGTTGGAGATTTTGTATCTCACGCCCGTGTTGATAGCACAAACGCGCGTTTATAGGTCCAACGCCCGAGTTTGTCTGTCCAGCGCCCGAGTTTGTCTCAAGCTTGCGCGCTTAGTCATCTAACACCTGGTGCTTTACCATAGTGGAAAAGCCAGTTTGGCCATCCACCTGGCTCAACAAAATAATGGATTTGGCCATTGCCATAGGAATTGCCCTTAGTGGTAGCACACATCTTCTGTCCCTTTAAACTGAACATGAGAAAAATGATGGAAATGCTGCAATTTCTTTGGGTGTTAGCTTACCATCCTCAGGCAACTCTAGTGAGTGGTTCAAATGAAAACACCAAATTCATTCTAGAGCCTCAGAATACTGATGATGCTCAAAGGGCGATAAGATACTCCCCTACAAAATACGATGCTTGGCTACTGGTGGTATAAGCTTACCAGTTTGCAATCCCAGCGTCCCTAAGCAACACAAATCTGGTTAATCTCTGGGTTAGCTATCTTAATATGCCAATGGAGTTCTTTTGGAGAAGGGATACCATAAATGATCGCAAATGATATTGGTGTTTTCATCAGGAAAGAATTACCACAAGATTGCAACCATGCTTGGCCTTTTGCTAAATGCCTTGTACAAATGGATCTAAATAAAAAGCTTGATGCAACGTTCAGATTATATCACGATGTAAATGACTGGTTGGATGTTATGTTATATTATGAACCAATACCAAAATCTTTCTGCAAGATCTGTAGAATCATAAATCACCCAAAAGAAAGATGCAGAGCACCATCACCAAACTACTTTTCACATGTTCTTGATGAGCATGAACATGAAAAAGTCCCAGATATGACGCTGGCTTACGACCAGATTAGGCAAATGATTGAGATGTAGATAACTCAGCCATTTCCACCCACTATAGCAGAAGAAGTATCTGATTTTCAAGATCTGATGGGTCCATCTAATCGGCCTACCAAAACCTAGTTGCTCCAGCAATCCCCCCAGGCTTCAGTGTCAAAGTCTCTGATACTTATTTTAATTACCTAAAGGCTAGACATATATTTGTGATAAGGCAAAAGATTTCTCAACTCCCCTTCAACGGGAGATCTGTGGGAAGAAGTTATGCCTGGAAACAACAATCTATCGGTTTGTAATGCTAAGTGGGAATTTTTTTCTCCCACCTAGCCGGTTTTAATCTATGTGCTTTTCAATAAAATAAACAAAAAGTACTGGTCACAAAAACTTGGCTAAGCACCAAATAATACCAATAATTATATACCAATTGCAAATGAGAGTACTAAAAAGTTAAGATTTTTCAGTCTCTATCCCACTTAAAGAGAATATATTTGGGTGAAATTACCAGCCCATCAACTTTTTTTTTATATAGACGATTGTTTCTCTTCCTCCAAATTGTCCACCACACCGTAGAGGAGAGGATTCCAAATATTCTTACTCCTAATATATATTTTAATTTATTTTGGAAAGGAGAGGGAGTTAAGGAGAACCCAACTTACAAGAACAACACGGAAAAAGGAAAAAGTGGAGTAAAAACTCGACTACAAGGATCAAACAGAGACCCCTGAACTACCGGCCTTATTTTAAAAGTATACAGTACTTTCCCTACTGCATCTTCAAAAACTATCTTTTTAAGGTCCTCAGCAAGTGAGCTTGGGTAAGAATTTGGTCCAAAGGCGCTTGATCGATTCTCATATTTGGTGACAGTACCAAGGGGGTTTGGCAGTAGAATCCAACAAGTAAGAGGTGGCAGTCAAAAAGTCAATTATGAGAGAAATTATGGGATGGTGCTTTATTTCAACAAGATTAAGTCCAGCTTCCACACCTTGAACCTCATGAAAAGTGATGGACAAAGGCCTCAAACTCCCAACAACAACATCCAAACTCCAAAGGGTCTCTATTGTCATCTCTAATTATAACCCCAAAACCAGTATTTACATCTAAGAGTGAGCCATCGGTGTTGATGGATACCTCCCAAATAACATGCTTCATCCAAGTAATGACCATCTGACTAGTAACTGTGAAGCTTGAAACACAATTCCACATATAGGACAAGGTTCCATTCCCGTTGCTGTCAGGCATAGTGATAGAACATCTTGAGCCTTACTTCCTCCACAATTTTGTAAAATACCATTTCAGGCGAAAGAGACTTCCGGGTAAAAATTCTTCTGTTTCTCTCGCAAGCATTAAAACGAAGTTTTTTGATTAAGCCCACAGCCTTCGCTCTTTTATTAGTGAATACCACACTTTATCATCTCCCCCAATCACCATGGCCAGTACCTATTAACCTCTCGGAGTCTCAAGAACTATTCCAAAATATTAGTAATGTAACAACACTAAATTAATCTATTGAAAGAAGTAAGATCAAGAATATTTATTGATTGAATCCATGGAATGTTTACCACTAGAAATTAAAGCACTCTTAAACTTTCTCTCCTATTGACTCTGCCTCCCCTTCCAAAAAGATCTCTCCTTCTGAGACTCATTTAGCCCTTTATTAGGGTAATACATAAATACGTTTGCCTGTCGTTATTCATTGCGTGTTCGTTTATTTTAGCTCCCTGCGACTCCCTCGCGACACCGCTGTTCATTAATCCAGCGAGCCTTGCACGGATATTATGATCCTTTGTTGTCATATTCCTTGGTTTCAATTGGTGAAGGAACGAGCGAAAGAATACTTTTCTTAAAAAGTACGACGGTTTCTATTCTTTTGCAAAGTTCCGGCAAAATATATATTTAATGTCGTCTCATATCTCTCCTCATATTTCTCCTGCAATATTGTTCGCTTATCTTTATCTGTTTCGGTTTTGTACTTTTACACGGATTTGATTATTAATGTCTTTTCTGACTCTCTTTCAACCACTTAACCATTCACGTCTCTCTTAAATGACCCTCGTTTTTTCTCGAGGATCTTTTTCCTATGAAGTTTTCTTCTCCCCTTCTTCTCATTCTTTAGTTTCTCTGCAATTTTTCTTTGACTTTCCTTCCGCAATTTGCGCTCCTGCTCACCGCAAATCTTTTCTTCATAGATCCTAACTCGACATCTCATCCATTCCCATACTGATAATGGCTTCCATTAGTCGTGCATACAAAGCTTCTTTTGATGAAGTTCAACAGAAGTTGCTCGAAAAGGGTTTTACTCTATCAACCATTCCTGATCAAGGATCTTCATCTATTCTTACTTGCCAAAGTTATTTTCTTCATCATCAATGTGATGATCAAAAGATTATAGTCTCATTTCTCGCGGGACTTCCCATTCCCTTGTACAATCACGAGATGCCTTTATTTTATGAAATCTTGGCCCATGAAAAATTCTCTCGAATATCAAACATTCGCCTAATGCTTGAGTTCGCGAATTGAAGGATCTTTATACCCTACTTCTTGAAAAACTATTCAGTGATAAAGATGGTTAATTCATTTGGTAATGTCACTCATGCGGGATATTGATTGGCACCCAATAATACTACTCGTCACTGAAAGATGAGAAGGGTTGTACCCTTGATTTTAAATGGCCCTTTATCGCGGGCTCAAGATGTTCTTCCGCGAATCTCGCGGGTATCATCCTTGGAATTTAAATGGCCTCGCAAAGAGGTATGTTTTCTACTTCACATCTTGCTTTCGCAATTTCCTTTTATATTTTTGCCGAGTTTGTGAAATTTTTCAGATCTCCAATTTGAGAAGAAAATACAAGGATAATCCGTTGAGACCCATGAAGTAAGAAACATTTCCTTTATTACTTGAAACAATATTGTTGCCTCTTTAACCACCTGTCAATCGCAAGGGTAAATCTTCTGCTCCATTAACTAAGAAGCGAAAGGTCCAATCTTCTTCGCCTTAGCTCATGAAGGACAACCATAATTCGACCTCTCTCGCTAAAGAAATTCCGTCGGCGGTTCCCCTGGGATCAATTATCTAGCGTCTTCTCAGATTCATGTTGCCTCTTCAAGAGAAGACGCAACAATCTTGAAAAGGAAGAATTCAATTGAACAAGAAGACCCAAGAGTTGGAAGTCACATCTCGCGATAGAAAAATTAGAAGCTGATCTGGACTCCCAAAAGGATAGAGTATCTACTCTTCGAGCTCAAATTAACTTTACGATAGTAATTTTCAATTCTCAAATCCTTGTCATGTTATCATTTATCTTTCTTTGTCGCTATTATTCTTCGTATAATCTCTCCGAAGAATCCATTCTTCTCCATTTCATTTCCTGAGCCTATGATGTCCTTCTCTTACTCACCTCAATCAATCTCTAAGTAGTTCCTCAAATAAAACTAACCTCTTTCATTAAAGGATCTTCAATCCAAACATCATCTCTTAGAGATCGAATACGGATCTAGTTTAAATTTAACTAATCGCAACGAATGTACCTTTGATTCCTGAGAAGAAAATCAAGACTTTAAGGAAGAAAATTAGTGATCTGTAGATGAGAACGGATCGCATTACTAACAGAGGTGCACGGGCGTTAGCGTAATTCCACAAGTCTCTTTCTTGGTGTGCAAGTTGAACGAGATGAACTCCTTCATCAAAATACCATACTTAAAAATGAGAAGAGCAAGTTCGTTCTCTTCTTGTTATTAATAGTGATGATGAATTCGCCCAGAACATGAAAGTTTTAGATAATGCCCTAGGTGTTGATGTTAGTCTTCATCTTGAGTACTTCCTTGATTAAGGATATGATATCTGATAGAGAAGGTTATTTATTATACCTTCTGTTTCTTACTTTTGTAGTATTGCTTGTAAATTATTAACTTGTTGTTTCTTATTTGCAGACGAGAAGAGGCTTCCAAGTTAGAATTAGGGAGCCCAAAGAACAACTTTTTCCAAATGAGAATTGAAGAACTCGAACCGAAAAAGAACAACTCAAAGAGTCTCTCCCTTGAGAATAAATATTCCAAGATGAAGAAACAATTTCTAACGACAAAGGAGAACTTTAATTGATGCAGATTATGTTTGTAAGGACCATATCCCTAGTTCCAGAATCTACCTCTCAGGTTTCGCATTAAGAAGAAAATTTCGGCGATGAGAATAATATGATCAAGGATCAGATGAGAAGAAGAATACCATTTCAAAGAAAAAGAGACTTCCGGGTAAAAATTCTTCTGTTTCTCTCGCAAGCATTAAAACGAAGCTTTTTGATTAAGCCCACAGCCTTCGCTCTTTTATTAGTGAATACCACACTTTATCATCTCCCCCAATCACCATGGCCAGTACCTATTAACCTCTGGAGTCTCAGCAACCTATTCCAAATATTAGTAATGTAACAACACTTGAGAAGCATGCGATAATCATCCTCTAATATAAGAATACACATCACACATGTAGAATCTACATACATACCCAAAGATAAAAGCTTGTGTCTGGCCTTCAGACCTCTGTGGAGAGCTTACCATACAATAAAACAATACCTTGGAATGCAGTTAGTGCACCAGACCAGTTCATGTCGTTCAGTGCAGTTTTTATGAGTCCCTAAGGGCATTATACGTATCTATGAGGGTGTACTTACCAGCAGCACTTGTATCCCAAACAATTCTGTCTTCAATAAGAAGGTCATTTCTCACATTCATAATGTCCAAAGTGATGCTACCAAGAGCACTAGTCATATTAGGAGAAAATATCCATTCATCATTCACTAGACAACCACTAACGTTAGCACCAATGTGATGGGCAGTATTATAAGTTACGCGGAGAAAGAACATGCTAAGTAACTTACCTTGTGGGAGCCATTTGTCTTTTCATAGCTTAGTACTCTCTCCATTACCAATCAGATGTAGGATGAACTTGGCAGTCGTATCTCTGTGGTCCAGAATTGTCTCTAACACCACGAGCAATCTACAGGCGCCTTAAAATGACAAAAGTCTTTGTTACTAATGAGATTTTTACTTACCCACTTTACCCATAAGGTGTCCTTATTGCTCACAATATCCCAGATGTATCTGAGGTTTGCTTTTGTGTTGGTAGTCTCGATGCATTGGATACCTAGACCACCTTCCTTCTAGCGATAACAAATAATAGAATACTGGACAACTGGTAGTTTGTATATGATACCAATATGTGCCCAAAGCAACTTTCTGGATGTAGAATTAAGACAACTGATGTTTTTTTTAGGAAGTACAAAGCACAATCGGAATGAATCAATCTAGTTCACAACAAAGGCATGCCTAGATATATTAAAGGAAGAGAGCCCACTCAAAACCGAGCACATACTTTATACTAAATGCAGTACTACTATCCACTGAACATAAAAAAAATGTGGCTCTTGTTATCGTTCATTACTAAGCTAAATCTGGCAGAGAATGTGGCAAGGGCAGTAGCTAGGGAGATCGAAGACTGCACATCACCATTCATGAAGACTAAAAGGTCATCCGCAAAACACAAATGCGTGATAATGGAATCCTTACACTTAGGATGAAGCGTAAACAATCCCAAGGCCACATGTTTGAACATAAGAGAGTTAAAAACGTCCATAATAAACAAAAATAAATATGGGGAAAGGGGGCGACCTTGACAAATACCTCTTTTCCCTTCAATATAACCATAAGTAGACACATTCACCATAATTGAATACTTAGGGGAGGTCATGCACATCCTAATAGAATCAATGAACTTCTTTGGGATATTTAATTTCGTTAACGTAATAGCAGAGCATCCCACCCAATACAATCATACGCCTTCCTTAAATATATCTTCAAAACACATCTGGGGGTACCATTATCCCTATGGTAGTCCCTCAAAATATCGTGAGCAAGCACTTTTATGGATCTCCCAAAAATGAATGCAAACTGGCAGAGGATATCCAATTTCTCCACAACATGTTTGAGTCTAATAGTTAAGATATTAGTAATGCACTTGTACATGACATTGCAACAGGTAACATGTCTAAAATTAGTTAAAGAAGAGGGGTTAGATAACTTAGGAATGTGAGTAATAAAAGTGGCATTTACCTCACCCATAAGCTTGGCACTTGGGAAGAAGCTTTTAACATCTTTGATAAATTCAGTCCCAATATATAATCCTATAACAACAGTTAAAGAAGTGAGAGGAATATCCATCTGGTCCCGGGACCTTGTCCGAGTCTATAGCAGATAACGCATGGACAATATCATAATTAGTGATTGGATATGAAAACGCGGGGGTACCATGTATACTACCAACTTTTTGTTCGGCAACATGTATAGACAAAACCTAATATAATATCAAGCAGACCAACTTAATGATCAGTATGTATATTGAGCTTATATATCTACCTCTTCTCAATCAATATGAATGAGACCCTGAGTCGGTGAACCTTATTATTAAGAAGAGTACTTGGACGATCTCAAATATCAATATCTAAGATCAATCTAGTCGTATCTAAATAATCCAATTGGAATTCTGCCAAGTAATTAAACTTGTTATCTATCTTTCAAAATACGAATTCTACTAGAACGAGTCTCATTATCGATCACAATTGGTAGGATTTGAGTAGTCAGGTATAAACTCAACGAAGTCTCCAAAAAAAAGACTATCTCTCAAAAAAAAAACTATCTCTCTCCAAAAAAAAAAAAAAACTCAACGAAGTCTTCAGATCAAGCACCATCGATCGTTCTGTTTCACCTTGATCTATATGTTTGCTGTTTTAGATTTTTGTTTTCAGTTTTAAATTGGGTTCTACGATCGGTTCTGTTATTGTTGCGTTTTTAGGCTTTTGCTCCATGGATTGATGGTTGTTTGTGCAGTTTTGGGATGTGATCCTTTGCAAGGAGGAAATCAGGGAATATCAACATCTACAGCTCTTTGCTATGGACAAGACAAAGCAACATCAACAGTTTTAGCTTCGACAATATCTCCACATCTTTTTCTCCCTGTCTATGGTGGTGATCGGATTTTAATTTGGTTTGCTTTAGATTTATGTAATCTTGATACTATCGGTTGTTTTAACAATCAAGTGATATTTGGATCTGGTCCTGTTTCGAGTCTTTGTTTTAGATTTAGGACTTACTAGTTTTCCTATGAAATTTCTTATGTGGGTTTGGTGATATTCTCTATATTGGTGTTCTTATGTTTGGGTCATGTTTTGATCGACGATCGCTCCAAGTGTGGTGTTGTTATACTCCGGCAGGTAGAGGGACTCAGACGATTTATCCGGCGATTTCATTGCTTTCCGGCCCGGAAAATTTCAGCTCGACAAGGAGATAGTCATCAGAATAATATTAAAAACTACTTTAGGGCTGTGGATCAAGCTTCAACGATCCAAGTTCTCCCGTATGTAAGCGGGTGTTACTGTTACTGCTACTTGTTACAAATGATTCTGTTATCTTTGATTCCATTAACTAAGATTCTACCTCTAGAGATTCGTTGCTTGGTCTTGTATGAAAGTTGTTCACAGTCGGTCTTGTTACTTTCAGTTTGTGTTCCGTAACTTCGGGGCTATCTCCCTATTTATCTATTAAAAAAAAAAGATTAGTCAGGTAAAAAAATAAAATAAAATAAAATAATCGATCACAATTAGATAGATATATCTACTTAGATTGAATACGTACAACTTGCATAAATCCAATTATAAAAATAAACAATATCATGCGGAAAAGGAAAAACACAAGACACCAAAAATTTTGTTAACGAGGAAACCACAACTACAGAAAAATCATGGGACCTCATCTAGAACACCGAGTTGTATTAACCAACTACAAACATTATCCAACTATCAGACTTCGAACTGGAGTGTAGATGAGATTGAATCAACTCTCCAAGCGATTCAATTACAACTGCGCTCCTTACGTCTCTTGAACCTCGCAAGGTTCTATGCACTTGATTCCCTTAGCTGGGTTCCTTTACATCCTAAGAGTTGCTTCAACCGCAAGGAATACTTTTGATACCAATCTGGATATTTGATTTCCGTTTAGATTGAGATATTAAGGTGTAGAAATCTGTTTGCAACAGATAAGCTAACAGACCTCACAAATCCGGAACTTACGGCTCCCAAAGAGAAGCCTAGATTCTTAGCCACCTTCCAAGAATAATCTTTAAAAGATCATTTAAGATCAATTATCAGATATCTATCCTGAGGAATCACAAAGCCTGAGACGAAGAGAACTTTACGATTTCTATATATCTTGCCTGAAAGAGATTACGAAGACCTCGATAACAGAAAAGCAAGAACATGATACATAGAATATCAAGGTAAAAGATAGCCGGATCTGGCTTCACGAATAGTAAAAGCGAAGTCTTTTAGTTGTAAACCTAAATATGTTTCTAAGAGGAAACCCAGGTTCATAGAAGACGACTCTAGATCAACAAAGTGTGAGGGATTGAATTTCCTAGTTGAAAGACCATCTCTATTTATAGATTTTCAAGACTGGGGGTTGCTTAGAAATCAAGCTTAGATAACTTGGTGTTGATGGTGGATTTTCATTTAAGGTTAATTATGCGCTAACATCTTGTAAAAGATAAAGCCATTAATAAGTGTTGAATACTTCTTCACTTTACTAATTCACCTAGAATGGAGCATGTGGCAATAATCCCATTCTGTGAATTAAATACACGAAATTCATCCAGGTTGGAGCATGTAGCAACAATCCCATATACCTTGTGAATTTATAGCATTATTAATTAATGCGTAAGCGACCTTGTATTTCTGTACTCATTATCGGTGCGGCATAACGACCGAGTGTTGCTCTCACAGAGCAACACGAACCTCCAAGCATTATAATGAAAGCATGTACGAAATACCCGTACAGGCAACAACTCTCGGTGTGTTATACTAGCCCGATTGAGCAACTCTCGGTGTGTTATACTAGCCCGATTGAGCATCCTAATGTCCGTATCAGTCTGGATATGATCTCGTTCATCCAACTCCACCGGATGATTGGATGGCCCGGATCAATTCCATAACCCCCAAGCGGTATGGAATATTCGTTTGCCGAACCAACGCGGACCCCGCATAGTCGGCCTCCCGAATTGGCATAGCTTGCCAAAACGTCCAAACCGAGAGCGGCATGGGCGGAAAACCTAAATTAGGGTTTGCGGCACATTACATGTGTTACAAAATAGTCTCAACCATCCATCTTCGCAGGTATAGATGGAGGGTGTAGATGTAGATTCAAAAGGCCCAAAGCATGTCAACACAATCAACGTGGGCCGCCTACATACGACCAATCGGTCGGGACCAACCATGGTTGGTCATCCCACCCGTGCAGCCGAATAAGGCATGCTTACACGGTCGTGAAAGCCAAAATTAGGGTTTTGAGCATCACGAGCGTCCATCTTCTCCGGCACGAATGGAGGGTCCAAGATTAGATTAAGCAGGTCCGGTCATACCAACATGACCACCGTGGACCCACCAATCTCCTCGCACGATCGGCCAAGGCATACCATGCCTGGTTATCCCAAATCGTCCGCCCAAACTAGCGTGGTTACACTTCCCAATTGCAAACTAATCTCGACCGCTCAACTTCGCCGGATGATTTGAGTGGCTCAGATCACGTTTTCATGGGACAGTCAGGTATAGGCGTGAACACCAGCCTACCACCTACACGCCAAGATCGACCAAGATTGGTCATCTTGGAACGCGCGCCCGAAGTGGGCATGATGCGCAGCTTTTGCGGCACCAGATTTCTGTTGCAAAATCGATCTCAACCACTCCTCTTTACCGGTCAAATTGAGTGGCCTAGATCGCACCTTCATGGGACAGTGAGGTACGGATGTGTACACCGCATGTCTGTCTACACGCATGCCCGGTCGGCCCTTTCCAAAATACTTCCCATGCTTGGTTTCGACCAAGTCAAGAGTGATGCTGCGCGCCTCTTCAAAACCCTAATTCCATCAACGGTCGCAGATGAGTGTCTCAAAGATCATCTCGTCCGTCCAACTTTACTCGGCTTGGTTATACAACCCCGGTCGGGAGTTAATTGGTCGATGGGCGTCTTGGTGATCACCACCCGTCACTTTACCACACCATGATGCGAGTACACATAAAATACACACGATACTTCACAAGTATCGACCTCCTGAATAACGCATTTATTCAATTTAGCATTACATGTTACTTTCTGTGGGTCCCACGATCCACACACTCGAGACATCACCATGTCACAAACCGGGGGATACATACTTTGGGGTATTGGTCTCAGCGGTTTACACTGTGTTGATGGTGGTTTTTTAGACAAGGGGTAAAATCGTAAAACCCCATGACCTAGTGTTACCCACAACACATTAACTAAGAGCATTTAACTCGGTGTAAATAATTAATAGGGGTATTTTTCAAAATACCGCATTAGGGTTTTCAACACGTAACCCTAATTCCAAAACCAAGCCGCACTCTGCGCACCATGGCAACCATGCCAAACCAAGCCGCACTCTGCGCACCATGGCAAGAATGCCAAACCAAGTCGCACTCTGCGCACCATGGCAACCATGCCAAACCAAGCCGCACTCTGCGCACCATGGCAAAGAATGCCAAACCAAGCCGCACTCTGCGCACCATGGCAAAGAATGCCAAACCAAGCCGCACTCTGCGCACCATGGCAACAATGCCAAACCAAGCCGCACTCTGCGCACCATGGCAACCATGCCAAACCAAGCCGCACTCTGCGCACCATGGCAGCAATGCCAAACCAAGCCGCACTCTGCGCACCATGGCAACAATGCCAAACCACGCCGCACTCTGCGCACCATGGCAACCATGCCAAACCAAGCCGCACTCTGCGCACCATGGCAACCATGCCAAACCAAGCCGCAATCTGCGCACCATGGCAACCAATGCCAAACCAAACCGCACTCTGCGCACCATGGCAACCATGCCAAACCAAGCCGCACTCTGCGCACCATGGCAGCAATGCCAAACCAAGCCGCATGCCATTGCACACACCATGGCAACAATGCCAAATCTCCAAGCCGCTATGCCTTTGGCACACGCCAAATATAGCGCCCTAGGCTTGCAAGACTTGCAACTAGGTCAACATGGCCGCACGTGCCATTGGCACATGCCAATACGTGCCGCAAGCCATATTCCAAGTCGCTATGCCATTGGCACACGCCAAATATAGCGCCCTAGGCTTGCAAGACTTGCAACTAGGTCAACATGGCCGCACATGCCATTGGCACATGCCAATACGTGCCGCAAGCCATATTCCAAGTCGCTATGCCATTGGCACACGCCAAATATAGCGCCCTAGGCTTGCAAGACTTGCAACTAGGTCAACATGGCCGTACATGCCAATACGTGCCGCAAGCCATATCCCAAGTCGCTATGCCATTGGCACACGCCAAATATAGCGCCCTAGGCTTGCAAGACTTGCAACTAGGTCAACATGGCCGCACGTGCCATTGGCACATGCCAATACGTGCCGCAAGCCATATTCCAAGTCGCTATGCCATTGGCACACGCCAAATATAGCGCCCTAGGCTTGCAAGACTTGCAACTAGGTCAACATGGCCGCACGTGCCATTGGCACATGCCAATACGTGCCACAAGCCATATTCCAAGTCGCTATGCCATTGGCACACGCCAAATATAGCGCCCTAGGCTTGCAAGACTTGCAACTAGGTCAACATGTCCGCACATGCCATTGGCACATGCCAATACGTGCCGCAAGCCATATTCCAAGTCGCTATGCCATTGGCACACGCCAAATATAGCGCCCTAGGCTTGCAAGACTTGCAACTAGGTCAACATGGCCGCACATGCCATTGGCACATGCCAATACGTGCCGCAAGCCATATCCCAAGTCGCTATGCCATTGGCACACACCAAATATAGCGCCCTAGGCTTGCAAGACTTGCAACTAGGTCAACATGGCCACACGTGCCATTGGCACATGCCAATACGTGCCGCAAGCCATATTCCAAGTCGCTATGCCATTGGCACACGCCAAATATAGCGCCCTAGGCTTGCAAGACTTGCAACTAGGTCAACATGGCCGCACATGCCAGTACGTGCCGCAAGCCATATTCCAAGTCGCTATGCCATTGGCACACGCCAAATATAGCGCCCTAGGCTTGCAAGACTTGCAACTAGGTCAACATGGCCACACATGCCATTGGCACATGCCAATACGTGCCGCAAGCCATATTCCAAGTCGCTATGCCATTGGCACACGCCAAATATAGCGCCCTAGGCTTGCAAGACTTGCAACTAGGTCAACATGGCCGCACGTGCCATTGGCACATGCGAATACGTGTCGCAAGCCATATTCCAAGTCGCTATGCCATTGGCACACGCCAAATATAGCGCCCTAGGCTTGCAAGACTTGCAACTAGGTCATCATGGCCGCACATGCCATTGGCACATGCCAATACATGCCAATACGTGCCGCAAGCCATATTCCAAGTCGCTATGCCATTGGCACACGCCAAATATAGCGCCCTAGGCTTGCAAGACTTGCAACTAGGTCAACATGGCCGCACATGCCATTGGCACATGCCAATACGTGCCGCAAAGCCATATTCCAAGTCGCTATGCCATTGGCACACGCCAAATGTAGCGCCCTAAGCTTGCAAGACTTGCAACTAGGTCAACATGGCTTTACGTGCCATTGGCACATGCCAAACACACACGCTGGTAGCCTACCTTGCAAACCGTGCAACCTACCACCAAGGCATTCTGCACATGCCATTGGCACATGCCAAACACACACGCTGGTAGCCTACCTTGCAAACCGTGCAACCTACCACCAAGGCATTCCGCACATGCCATTGGCACATGCCAAACACACACGCTGGTAGCCTAACTTGCAAACCATGCAACCTACCACCAAGGCATTCCGCACATGCCATTGGCACATGCCACACGCGCCAGTAGCGGCACCACTTGCACTCAAGGCGCAACCAACGAGATATCAACACAAAACGGGGATGCTTCTTTAGGGTTTTGGTTTGGCGGTCACAAAGATGCACGTACACTACGCTCACATTAAGAAAGCGTGAAAAGGAATAAAGCGGTCAAATAAATGAGGAAATAATGGTGAAAACGTTTTCACCCATAAACACCTTGCGGTTACCACCTCCTCCCATTATTTCACCCTTTACTCTCTTCCTTCATGAGGCCAGTACGTTTCAATCTCGACTTGTATAAATAGGTCTTACCTATTTCCACCGGACAACAAGTCTCGGTCGGAGAAATATACTACACTTACACTCTCGAAAGGCAACTTTGCAAGCTCTCTCAAAAGCTTCCATCTCTTGCAAGCTTCCTAAGCTTTCACTTTCGATACAAGTCGAGATACTACTCTCCTCAACACCTTTCTTTGCTTCCCTCCCCAAATCAACCCTTCTCCTCCACTTTGTGACCGAAGCAAGTCTGGAACGTCCATTTCTTGGTTTAGGCCGGACTTGTACAGATTGATCTCTCGAACCTATAAAGTGCTCACGTGCAGCACATTTGTTTAGGGTTTGAATCAGTTTCTCACTCACCCACCAAAATTACCGAAACCAAGAGAAACGATTTTCACCCATAAACAATTGGCGATCACGGTGGGACGATTGATCTATCGGCTACAATATCAGATTGTCGATCTCGTTCTTCGACCCAGATGTCGAGATGGTAGGAGAAGGCGACTCAATCCGACTCAACTACCAGACGACCCGGTTACTAGTCGTAAAAACTACACAAGAAAACTGGGGACTTGATGAAGATTATATTACTCAGTCGCCGAAGATGCTACCAGCGATTGGGGACTTGCTGGCGATGCTACCAGCAAAACCGCCATCAAAACCGCCTTTTACATAGAGAGGGGCGTGTTCGCAAAACCTATGAAGTGAGTAAATTCAGACTGGGCAAGATATACAATCTATTTTTAGGTTTTTAGTAAAACCGTCATGCTACTCGAGTCTTGTGCCTATTGCTAGCACACACTTTCATAAAAGCAAATATTCTTTTCCCAAAACATAATCAGAGTCATATTACCAAAACCATTCATCCCAGAAATAATCCAATACCCTAAAAAGCTACCAGCTGTCTACCAAAGGTCAAGTTTTGAACCAGACATCCAATATGTCTTTCAAAAAAAAAAAACCTAAATGAAAGTTTAACAGAAAAACGTTCAAGGAAAAAGTTATCTCACCCCATCTACATATGATTGTATGGGTGTCCGAACACCATCTGGAGATGAAAGCAACCAAGCCTGGGATGTCCTTCCTAATCTGGAGATTTACTCAAGTCTTGACAAGATCAATGACTCGCGCTCGAGTCAAGTTGGTATTTATACGCTCCTCGCTCACCATGAACTCAACCCATCTCACAAAAGAACGCAATGGACTTTGACACATCCTCAAGTCAATGTTGGAAGAGGAATATACCCCTTTATGAAGACAGGACCGAATGGTGCTCTCTGGGCGAACCGAACGTGTCTTCCTGTCATCCTCACCACCGGTTAGCAAAACCGGCACGAAACCTGGGTGATTCTTCCGAGCAGGGGCGAGGGCTCTAGTGAAGAATTCATCATCTATGTTCGGCTTGGAATTATGAGCATCCTTCGACGAAGTGAAATTTGGTTCAGGTAACATCTTATCGAATTCCTTCATAACAATTTGGTAATAAGATGTCTGCACAAAACAAACGAAGAAAGGCGAAGTTATCTCCCTGACACATAATCGTACCCCAAAAAAAAAAAAAAAAAAAAAAAGAGAAAGGGGTAGGAAGACGCATTTTATTCGAGTTCAAGACTATATACGCAGTATTTTCTTCGGGTTCGAGACTATATACGCGGCATTCTATACGGGTACAAGTGTGTCTACAGTATCCTTCTTCGGGTTCAAAAATATATGGAGCATTTTTTCTATTGGTTCAAAATCACAAGCGCGTGGTACTTCTCTCAAGAAGCAAAAATCATATATACAATATTTCCTGCGGGTTCGAAGTCATATGAAGCATATACACAGTATTCTTCTTCGGGATTCATACAGGGTTCTCTACGGGTTCGAAATACACACGCAGTATTTTCTTCAGGTTTCAAATATTTCTTTCAGGACCGAAAATTCATATATGCAATATTTCCCACGGGTTCAAACAATATACGCAGTATTCCCTTGGTCGCATACGTACAATATTTTCTACAAGAGGCACGCCAAGGAATCATATGCAAGGATTGTGGAAGCGCCTACTCTTAAGGTTTATACCTATGTGAAAAAAAAAAAAAAAAAGAGAGAGAGAAGAGTACTCGAAGACATACCTGGAAGCTGGTTTCTCTTTGCCGCTAGTATGAAAAGAGGAAAGAATAAAGCGCAGGATGGGGAGAAAGGGGCTTTATGTATATATATATACATATATAGGCGTGAAAGACTTTGAAATAAGGAAGGATTCCCCTTTTCACCAAAATCACGCGTGTAAGAAACGGGCCCACAAAGGGTGCGACTTCCCAATGCCGCCCAAAGTCACGCCTGCAAACACGGTTTCTACACTTTGTGCCGGTCCCCACCAGCTAGCACACTCGGTTCCCCAATTCACGCCAACTTCCCAACGTCGCCCCAAGATGCACCTACCCCACCAATTGCACCGACCCGCAAGCACACACGGCTTCTACACTTTGCGCCGGTCCCACCAAATAGCCAACTCGGTTCCCAACTCACGCCAACTTCTCAACGTCGCCTAAGCCGCATCAGGCCCACCAATTATGCCAGCCTCCCGATTTGTGCAAAACTACCGAGAGGCAAGGATTCCAAATCCTATTTATAAAAGGTCGAGACAAGCCTCTTTCAATTTTCTTTACGGTTTCTTTAATTAATAGTTTGTCACCATCTTATGCTTACCTCGCAACAAAGCCCCCTGTTCCGAGCTAAGCAAGGGACTTAATGTTGATGGTGGTTTTTAGACAAGGGGTAAAATCGTAAAACCCCATGACCTAGTGTTACCCACAACACATTAACTAAGAGCATTTAACTCTCGTGTGTAAATAATTAATAGGGGTATTTTTTCAAAATACCCAGTTAGGGTTTTCAACACGAACCCTAATTCCAAAACCAAGCCGCACTCTGCGCACCATGGCAACCATGCCAAACCAAGCCGCACTCTGCGCACCATGGCAAGCAATGCCAAACCAAGTCGCACTCGCGCACCATGGCAACCATGCCAAACCAAGCCGCACTCTGCGCACCATGGCAAAGAATGCCAAACCAAGCCGCACTCTCTGCACCATGGCAAAGAATGCCAAACCAAGCCGCACTCTCGCGCACCATGGCAACAATGCCAAACCAAGCCGCACTCTGCGCACCATGGCAACCATGCCAAACCAAGCCGCACTCTGCGCACCATGGCAGCAATGCCAAACCAAGCCGCACTCTGCGCACCATGGCAGCAATGCCAAACCAAGCCGCACTCTGCGCACCATGGCAACAATGCCAAACCAAGCCGCACTCGCGCACCATGGCAACCATGCCAAACCAAGCCGCACTCTGCGCACCATGGCAAAGAATGCCAAACCAAGCCACACTCTGCGCACCATGGCAACCATGCCAAACCAAGCCTGTGCACCATGGCAAAGAATGCCAAACCAAGCCGCACTCTGCGCACCATGGCAACAATGCCAAACCAAGCCGCATACTGCACACCATGGCAACAATGCCAAATCTCCAAGCCGTTATGCCTTTGGCACACGCCAAATATAGCGCCCTAGGCTTGCAAGACTTGCAACTAGGTCAACATGGCCGCACATGCCAATACGTGCCGCAAGCCATATTCCAAGTCGCTATGCCATTGGCACACGCCAAATATAGCGCCCTAGGCTTGCAAGACTTGCAACTAGGTCAACATGGCCGCACATGCCATTGGCACATGCCAATACGTGCCGCAAGCCATATTCCAAGTCGCTATGCCATTGGCACACGCCAAATATAGCGCCCTAGGCTTGCAAGACTTGCAACTAGGTCAACATGGCCGCACATGCCATTGGCACATGCCAATACGTGCCTTGCAAGCCATATTCCAAGTCGCTATGCCATTGGCACACGCCAAATATAGCGCCCTAGGCTTGCAAGACTTGCAACTAGGTCAACATGGCCGCACATGCCATTGGCACATGCCGCACATGCAATACGTGCCGCAAGCCATATTCCAAGTCGCTATGCCATTGGCACACGCCAAATATAGCGCCCTAGGCTTGCAAGACTTGCAACTAGGTCAACATGGCCGCACGTGCCATTGGCACATGCCAATACGTGCCGCAAGCCATATTCCAAGTCGCTATGCCATTGGCACACGCCAAATATAGCGCCCTAGGCTTGCAAGACTTGCAACTAGGTCAACATGGCCGCACATGCCATTGGCACATGCCAGCTACGTGCCGCAAGCCATATTCCAAGTCGCTATGCCATTGGCACACGCCAAATATAGCGCCCTAGGCTTGCAAGACTTGCAACTAGGTCAACATGGCCACACATGCCATTGGCACATGCCAATACGTGCCGCAAGCCATATTCCAAGTCGCTATGCCATTGGCACACGCCAAATATAGCGCCCTAGGCTTGCAAGACTTGCAACTAGGTCAACATGGCCGCACGTGCCATTGGCACATGCCAATACGTGCCGCAAGCCATATTCCAAGTCGCTATGCCATTGGCACACGCCAAATATAGCGCCCTAGGCTTGCAAGACTTGCAACTAGGTCAACATGGCCGCACATGCCATTGGCACATGCCAATACGTGCCGCAAGCCATATTCCAAGTCGCTATGCCATTGGCACACGCCAAATATAGCGCCCTAGGCTTGCAAGACTTGCAACTAGGTCAACATGGCCGCACATGCCATTGGCACATGCCAATACGTGCCGCAAAGCCATATTCCAAGTCGCTATGCCATTGGCACACGCCAAATGTAGCGCCCTAAGCTTGCAAGACTTGCAACTAGGTCAACATGGCTGTACGTGCCATTGGCACATGCCAAACACACACGCTGGTAGCCTACCTTGCAAACCGTGCAACCTACCACCAAGGCATTCCGCACATGCCATTGGCACATGCCAAACACACACGCTGGTAGCCTACCTTGCAAACCGTGCAACCTACCACCAAGGCATTCCGCACATGCCATTGGCACATGCCAAACACACACGCTGGTAGCCTAACTTGCAAACCATGCAACCTACCACCAAGGCATTCCGCACATGCCATTGGCACATGCCACACGCGCCATTAGCAGCACCACTTGCACTCAAGGCGCAACCAACGAGATATCAACACAAAACTGGGGATGCTTCTTTAGGGTTTTGGTTTGGCGGTCACAGCATGCAGCGTACACTACGCTCACATTAAGAAAGCGTGAAAAGGAATAAAGCGGTCAAATAAATGAGGAAATAATGGTGAAAACGTTTTCACCCATAAACACCTTGCGGTTACCACCTCCTCCCATTATTTCACCCTTTACTCTCTTCCTTCATGAGGCCAGGGTATGTTTCAATCTCGACTTGTATAAATAGGTCTTACCTATTTCCACCGGATAACAAGTCTCGGTCGAGAAATATACTACACTTACACTCTCGTAAAGGCAACTTTGCAAGCTCTCTCAAAAGCTTCCATCTCTTGCAAGCTTCCTAAGCTTTCACTTTCTGATACAAGTCGAGATACTACTCTCCTCAACACCTTTCTTTGCTTCCCTCCCCAAATCAACCCTTCTCCTACACTTTGTGACCGAAGCAAGTCTGGAACGGCCATTTCTTGGTTTAGGCCGGACTTGTACAGATTGATCTCTCGAACCTATAAAGTGCTCACGTGCAACACATTTGTTTAGGGTTTGAATCAGTTTCTCACTCACCCACCAAAATTACCGAAACCAGCAGAAACGATTTTCACCCATAAACAACAGCGTGCAGCGCGCAACGCGCCATCACAAGAACGTGTCAGGAAGTCATGGACGGTTAGTGATGATGGGAGAAGTGGGCAAGACTGGTCGTGTGACACTAACACACGACTCCACTACTCCATCACTCCACTTTCTCCACTTCCCACGAGATACGAAGGTTAGGCTAAAAGACTTGTATAAATAGGTTCTCCTCCCTATTTTCCAAACACGAGAAACAAGAACAAGTCCAGACAACAGAGGCAAGTGTTGATACAATCGTATTCAAACACCGGATCGATAGCTTACACCCCCGCAAGCCGCCTCAACTTTCTCGATACAAGTCATTCATAGCCAACACCTTCACATTCTCAACACCTTCTTCGCTTCCCTCCCTAAGATCAACCCCATCTCCTTCACTTTGTGACCGAAACAAGTCTGGAACAGCCATTTCTTGGTTTAGGCCGCACTTGCACAGATTGATCCCTCGAATCTACAAGCACTCACCGCACAGTGCATTTGTTTAAGGTTTAGACTCATTTCTCATCCACACATCCCAAATTACCAAAACCGGCAGAAATAGTTTTCACCCATAGACAATTGGCGACCACAGTGGGAGGTTAATCTCTTGGTTGTAAAGTCAATTTCTTCAATACCATTCATTCAATTTTGAGATGGTTGGTCTTAGGACCACCTCGACGGTATCAAATCCTGATGGTTCCTCCAACGGAGATACCCCTCCTCCTAACGGCGTATCTGACGGCATGATCAGGAGATTCCCGACATTAAGCGAACTAGCACGGGTACAGTAGATTCACACGAAGAACATGGAGCTAATCAAAGAAGCGGTAAACGGCATACTTGATCTCCTCATCAAGATGACATCAGAGATGAGCGTTCCGGAGACCTTTACACCGGGGACTAGTTCCCCTCAGATCAACAGTTTTACTACGAACCAGAGGCCAAAGACTGTCGGAGCGACATCTCTAGTGGAAAGCTTGTGTGAACTCTTGCACCTCTCGAAGAATCAACGGGCGAGACGTTTGATGCGGTTAATAAAATAGCTCGGACGTACACCCGACTCCTTCTCGTCCGAAGTCTTAATCGCGCATCGGAAACATCTCGTAAATAATGTTACATTCACAGAAGACGACATGATGGCAGAGGAAGGTCACAACCGGGCCCTACATGTTACCGCTCACATCAAGGGTTCAGAGTTCAGGAGGGCCCTTGTCGACACAGGAGCATCTTCGAATGTGATTACTCTCAAGACTCTCAAGACATCCAAGGTTAGCCCATGCAAGATTGTACGACAGCCTACCACGATGACGGACTTCGAAGGAAATCAGACCAGCACATACGGGTATGTCAATCTGAATTTATCAGTAGGACCCGTTCAGTCAAGAGCAAAATTTGAAGTCATAGAAAAGGAGCCGGACTACCATATGATACTGGGGAGACCGTGGCTTCACGACAACAAGGTCATTCCTTCAACGTATCACCAGTGCACAAGACCATCTTTGAATAAGAAAGTCATCCGTATTCCTGCATCATTGTCTCCGTACGCACCAATATGCGGAGTGGAGCTGTTCGAGCCAAAAGATACTTCGCGGGGAATATCAGACAAAGTCCTGTGCACCCCATTACCCACGTGGGCTTCAATCCAGGAAGAAGACCGACTTGCATCACTGAGGGCCAAGCACCACGACACGCCTTCTCTGACGAGGCGTCTATCTTTATCCAGTGAAGCTTCAACCCACGTTCACACCAAAAGGGAACGCACTTTTGAGGCGAAACGTGACCAGAAGGGGAGGACAATATACCGGCGCCACTGTTAGCAATTAGCAGGAGAGACTGGCACCCAGTCTCTCCACCCAATTGAATGCTGCAGGAACGACGAAATACAAGAGGAGGTATTGGATGCCCAACGACAACTACAAGATGGAACCAATTCCACGACTGACGAGCTCGAGACCATTAACATCGGGAATGAAGACTCTCCCAGGCCGGTCTCTATCAGTTTGACTCTGTCCACAGACGAACGTAAGAGTCTTGTTCAACTACTCAAGGAGTACCAAGATGTGTTCGCCTGGACATACGAGGAAATGCCTGGTCTAGATGAAAAATTGGTCACCCATCACCTACATGTCATACCTGGATCCAAGCCAATCAAGCAATCTCCGAGGCAATTCAGACATGAAGTAGAAGAACAAATCAAGAACGGAATTCAGAAGTTACTAGCTGCTGGCTTCATCAGACCTATTCATCATCCGACCTGGTTAGCTACTGTGGTCCCAATAAAAAACAAAAACGGACAGATTCGGTGCTGCGTGGATTTCATAGACTTGAACAAGTGCTGCCCCAAGGACGACTTTCCTTTGCCTAACATTGACATGTTAGTAGACGCCACTAGCGGACACGGCATGTTTTCCTTCATGGATGGTTATAGCGGCTACAATCAGATAAGGATGTATGAGCACGATGCAAGTAAGACAGCCTTCCGAACCCCTCTTGGCATTTTTTACTATACTGTTATGCCATTCGGTTTAAAGAACGCCGGCGCAACGTATCAACGTGCTATGACGGCAATCTTCCACGACATGATGCATAAACAAGTAGAAGACTATATAGATGATATCGTGGTCAAGTCAAGGGCTCGAGCAGATCACACCAGCGTCTTACGGCAAGTGTTTGAGAGGTGTCGAGAATACAAATGGAAGATGAATCCTTTGAAGTGCGCTTTCGGCGTCTCTTCAGGTAATTTTCTGGGATTCCAAGTAACTGCAGAAGGGATCAAGGTAGACCCATCCAAGACTCAGGCTATCCTCACAATGCCGCCCCCACGAACTGTGAAGGAGCTCCGAGTTTCATGGGCAAGGTAAAAACTACATTCGACGTTTTATACCTGGTCTAGCCCAACTTACCGCTTCATTCACCCCCTTATTCAAGAAAGGAGCCAGCTTTGTTTGGACCGCAACCCAGCAGTAAGCTTTTCGAAAGATTCAACGAATACTGTCAACTCCAGCCATCATGAAGTCTCCTGCACAAGGGAAGCCGCTATATCTCTACACTGCCTTCAGTGACACCGCCGTAGGGGCTCTACTCACTCAGGAAGACGATGAGGGAATCGAACGTCCCATATACTACTTCAGCCGAATATTGAGAAACGCTGAACTTAGATACCCCAGAGCGGAAAAAGCATGTTTAGCCTTGATCCATTCCATTCAGAAGTTTAGGCATTACCTACTGTCTAATAGGGTGATACTTGTGTCTAAATCTGATCCTGCAAAGTTTTTACTTTCAAAGCCGGTCCTGAATGGAAGGACATGCAAATGGCTTCTCCAAATGTCAGAGCTGGACATAACGTGTGCGTCACCTAGAGCTATCAAGGGTCAAGCGATTGCAGACTTACTCGGCAAAGCATTTCTGGAGAAGGCACTACGGGCTACACGAAGATCTCCCCGGAGAATTTCCAGGGCGTCTCTGTCTTGGAAGAAGAAGTGTGGCTCTTGTATTTTGATGGCTCTGCTACCCCTAGCGATATCTTTTGGAGGAGCGGGCGTGGTATTAGTATCTCCAACTGGGGAAGTATTCTCACACTCCTTCAAGCTGGACTTCGAATGCACCAACAACTCAGCGGAGTATGAAGCCTTCCTCATAGGGCTGTCAATAGCCAAGCAAGCAGGAGTCACGCGTCTGGAGATAAGAGGTGACTCCAAGTTACTGGTGAATCAGATGAATGGGGTATACGCACTGAAGGAAATAACGCTAGCTCCATATCGATCGAAGCACAAAGGTTATCGAACTATTTTGTCGATGCAACCATAACCCATGCTCGGTCGCAAAGAACAACAAACATGCCGATTGTCTAGCAACACTGGCTTCCAAATTGAAGTTCGAAGGTTTGGAAGAAACCCTGACAGTAAAGAGGAGAACCATAGAATCGACATGGTTATCACAATACAAAGATACCGAGACCGACGATTGGCGAACTCCGATCATTCAAGAACTCAACAGCTCACTCTCCCAAGGAAAGGTCAATCTTAAAACCCTGCAGAACTTCTTCATGCTTCATGGTATCTCAGATTATCGGAACCCGGATGGTTCCCTGTCAAGATGTCTTGGGGATGACGAAGCACAACTACAACTGAGTCATGTTCACAACGAAATTTGTGGACAATCACTGGTGGTAACGCTTTACCGACGACTTCAACGCCTGGGCTATTACTGGCCAGAGATGGAGACCCAATCCAGACTACTCCAGAAGTCCTGCTCAAATTGCCAAGCACCGCCACATCAATTGGAAATTTTTAACGTGAACCACACTTGGGACTGGAGAGGACCATACATTAGTTATCTCCGTGACGGAACAATTCCTGCCAATCAAAAGGATGCTATCAAGATAAAACAAAAGGCCAAGCGGTTCGTATTGCACGAAGGGATCCTGTATCACAAGAGCTTCGGAGGTGATCTACTACGATGCCTGGGCCAGGAAGAAGTCCCGGTCATGTCAAGGAGACACACGAAGGAGAACATCGGGGGAAGAGGAAACTGTTTCTCCAGATACACGAGAAATACTATTGGCCGACCATGGAGGATGACGCAGCCACTTTTGTTCAAAGCTGTCACAAATGCCAAATTCATGGGAACCTTGTTCATGCGCCTTCCACCCCTATGCACTCGATAAGCAGTCCATGGCCATTTTACAGCTGGGGACTGGACATTATCGGGAAAATCAACCCTCCATCATCAAAGCAACACGAGTACATCATAACTACGACATAATACTTCACCAAATGGGTAGAAGCCATTCCCCTGCGAGGAACTATAGGAGCAACAATTGCGGCTTTCATTAAAGAACATATCATTTGTCGTTTTGGTGTACCTAAGCATATCATCACTGATAATGGCACTCCCTTCGCCAATAAACAGGTACGAGAGTTACTTGAAGAGTATGGCATTAAACAGGTCTTCTCCACCATCTACTATCCTCAAGGGAACGGACAAGCTGAAAGTACCAACAAGACATTGATCCGGATCATCAGTCGAACAGTACACGATAATCCTAGGGAATGGCATGACAGGTTACCAATGGCGCTATGGGCATACCGAACATCACCCAGAAGCTCCATTGGAGTTTTCCCATACTCACTTGTTTACGGAGCGGATGCAATTCTCCCAGCAGAGATCAAAATCCCATCAGCCAGGATTGCATCGGCAACCGGGATCCACTGAACGAGGTCAAGCCTCTAACTCTAGAGTAGCGGAGTTAGACACTGGATTTCGAAGAAACAAAAGCGTAAGAACGCGCTCAGGTGTACAGGAATAGAATTTCCAGGGCATACAACAAAACCGTGAAATCACGTGTTTTCAAAGTGGGAGATTTGGTTTTGAAAACGGCCAAACACATCCAACAAGACATGTCTGCACCAAAGTTCTCACCGAAATGGGAAGGTCCTTACACAAATACCAAGGCTTACAATATCAAGCTACTACAAGATCATTAAGGTGGACGGACGCAAATTGGAAGCAGTCATCAATGGAAAGTGGCTCAAGGCATATTATGCCTGACCACTATCTGCTCTGTCAACAATATAGGCATTTATTTTCATTACATGTTTGAATCATCAATTATATTCAGAGATGCATCAATGAAAAAAAAAAAAATCGTTTCACCAATCAAAAACCAATGCAATTTATTCTGCAAAGACGTTCAAGAAACTTTGACATAAACAATAAGGGAATACAGCTGAATACGCCTTGAGAGCATCATCTCCAGTCTAGCTTGATATCTTTCTGTTCTTTTCTTCAAGTCCTGTACAGCCCGCTCTACCTCCTTTGATTCTGCAGCCAGAGCCTTCTCCTCTTCCAAGATAGCTTTCGCAACAGGAACAACATTCACGAGGATGCCCGCTCAATCGACCTTGATGATATCAAGACGCTGCCACAACCAGCCCACGTTGAACTCCATGGATTCGCAGGTAGATACCATATTCTCCCATTTTTCGAGGCTTGATTCGACAACGTTGCGGATAGAAATGTTCTCCATCTCAGCAATCATGGGAAGAAGGCAGTTTACCGCGGTGACCAGAGCAGATGAACAGTGTCGGACCACATTCTTGGTTGCGATATGGCCATACTTTCTCCATAACTTTGTGTACAAAGGCACAAACTCCTTCCGCACTAAGAATCCACCGACATCTCGGTAGATGGAGGATAAACATTTCATGCGAACATCGAATAAAAGACCTGCATTGGGGTATTCATAAGATGAGATACCCGCATCAAAGATCTTCGAGGTCCACAGGGGTAGGCGTATTTGATTTTGAAGGAAGAGGACTGTTTAAGTCGTCATCATCGATAACCGTCACACATGTTTCGGTAGGATATCTCTGCAAGAATGAGAGGATTATTCACCTGATCATTATGAAGAACAAGCAATTGATCAGAAAAGGAAAAAGAGACGAACCGGTATGATCTTCTCGACTCGGAGAACACGAGTAGGGGATTCATCATGAAGCTCAGACGCAGGTCGTGCACGTTTAACGGAAGATCCTGGACGGTATGAAGAAGACGATCCACTGGTGTTCGACATGATAAGGAAACGGAGTTTCTGCAAGAAAGCCCTATTGTAAAATCATAAAAGTGGTTTAAAATCTCTACACCTGCATATATGCTGAGGAAACCCTAAAATGATTACGGCGCCCGATATATGGGGATTCGACACCGACCAAGTCAGGCTTTCTTTTGAGCCCTAATCAAGAATCAGAAGAGCATCTGGATACACGAGCGATTCAACCAGCAGTGTGTAAGCACCCACGCCCGGAATCCCAATAGAAGAAGAACCTTATCCCCAACTCGAGCACCTAAGGGAGGAAGCCGGTCCATCAAGGCCCATGGTCACGCGCGTATGGAGGATTGCCCACGATTGGTCAGAATCCCTCCAGGTAGACTTCCTTTGTCTTGTCTTCTTATGCTTGTATATGTCACCATCTCATGCCTACCCCACAATAGTGTAACCATTACGTGCTAGGCAGGGGACTTAATGTTGATGGTGGATTTTCATTTAAGGTTAAAATTGTAAAAAACCAGAAAATTATGCGCTAACATCTTGTAAAAGATAAAGCCATTAATAAGTGTTGAATACTTCTTCACTTTACTAATTCACCTAGAATGGAGCATGTGGCAACAATCCCATTCTGTGAATTAAATACACGAAATTCATCCAGGTAGGAGCATGTAGCAACAATCCCATATACCCTGTGAATTTATAGCATTATTAATTAATGCGTAAGCGACCTTGTATTTCTGTACTCATTATCGGTGTGGCATGACGACCGAGTGTTTCTCTCGTGAGCAACACGAACCTCCAAGCATTATAATGAAAGCATGTACGAAATACCCGTACGAGCAAAGAACTCTCGGTGTGTTATACTAGCCCGATTGAGCAACTCTCGGTGTGTTATACTAGCCCGATTGAGCATCCGGAATGTCCGTATCAGTCTGGATATGATCTCGTTCATCCAACTCCACCAGCATGATTGGATGGCCCAGATCAATTCCATAACCCCCAAGCAGGTATGGAATATTCGCTGCCGAACCAACGCGGACCCCGCATGGTCGGCCTCCAGAATTGGCATAGCTTGCCAAAACGTCCAAACCAGAGCGGCATGGGCGGAAAACCCTAAATTAGGGTTTGCGGCACATTACATGTGTCACAAAATGTCTCAACCATCCATCTTCGCAGGTATAGATGGAGGGTGTAGATGTAGATTCAAAAGGCCCAGAGCATGTCAACACAATCACCGTGGGCCCGCCTACATACCGACCAATCGGTCGGACCAACCATGGTTGGTCATCCCACCCGTGCGCCCTAATAAGGCATGGTTACACGGCCGTGAAAGCCAAAATTAGGGTTTTGAGCATCACGAGCGTCCATCTTCTCCTAAGCACGAATGGAGTGTCCAAGATTAGATTAAGCGTCCCGGTCATACCAACATGACCACCGTGGACCCACCAATCTCCTCGCACGATCGGCCAAGGCATACCATGCCTGGTTATCCCAAATCGTCCGCCCAAACTAGCGTGGTTACACTTCCCAATTGCAAACTAATCTCGACCGCTCAACTTCGCCGGATGATTTGAGTGGCTCAGATCACGTTTTCATGGGACAGTCAGGTATAGGCGTGAACACCAGCCTACCACCTACACGCCAGACCGATCGGCCAAGACCGACCAAGATTGGTCATCTTGGAACGCGCGCCCGAAGTGGGCATGATGCGCAGCTTTTGCGGCACCATATTTCTGTTGCAAAATCGATCTCAACCACTCCTCTTTGCCGGTCAAATTGAGTGGCCTAGATCGCACCTTCATGGGATAGTGAGGTACGGATGTGTACACCGGCATGCTGTCTACACGCATGCCCGGTCGGCCCTTTCCAAAATACTTCCCATGCTTGGTTTCGACCAAGCTGAAGAGTGATGCTTGCACACCTCTTCAAAACCCTAATTCCATCAACGGTCGCATAGGAGTGTCTCAAAGATCATCTCGTCCGTCCAACTTTACCGGCTTGGTTATACAACCCTGGTCGGGAGTTAATTGGTCGGGTAAGGCGTCTTGGTGATCACCACCCGTCACTTTACCACACCATGATGCAAGTACTCGCATAAAATACACACGATACTTCACAAGTATCGACTTCCCGAATAACGCAGTTATTCAATTTAGCATTACATGCTACTTTCTCGCTGGTCCCACGATCCACACACTCGAGACATCAATCATGTCACAAACTGGGGATACATACTTTGGGGTATTGGTCTCAGCGGTTTACGGTGTGCAGCGCGCAATGCGCCATCACAAGAACGCGTCGGGAAGTCATGGACGGTTAGTGATGATGGGAGAAGTGGGCAAGACTGGTCGTGTGACACTAACACACGACTCCACTACTCCATCACTCCACTTTCTCCACTTCCCACGAGATACGAAGGTTAGGCTAAAAGACTTGTATAAATAGGTTCTCCTCCCTATTTTCCCAACACGAGAAACAAGAACAAGTTCAGACAACAGAGGCAAGTGTTGATACAATCGTATTCAAACACCGGAACTGATAGCTTACACCCTGCAAGCCAGTTCAACTTTCTGATACAAGTCATTCATAGCCAACACCTTCACATTCTCAACACCTTCTTCGCTTCCCTCCCTAAGATCAACCCCATCTCCTTCACTTTGTGACCGAAACAAGTCTGGAACGGCCATTTCTTGGTTTAGGCCGGACTTGCACAGATTGATCTCTCGAATCTACAAGCACTCACCGCGCAGTGCATTTGTTTAAGGTTTAGACTCATTTCTCATCCACACATCCCAAATTACCAAAACCGGCAGAAATAGTTTTCACCCATAAACACTTGGAAATCAAGCAAACACTTTAGTTCTTGAAAAGTATATTAGAAGAATATACGCAGTGGTCCGGTTTTGGAACCGTGTATTATGACTTGTTCGGTTTGGAAAATATGCCATGTGAACAATAAGCAATATGATGTTCATAAGAACACTTAAGAATTTGATCATGATGCACACAATAAGTGTTTAAGTGATCAATGAAGTCTTAGAAGTGTTTAAGAGAGTCATAGCAATGCTAAACATAATTAAAAAAAAAAAAAAAATCTTTGAGAATATGTTAAATTCACTGGGACAGTTGGTGAGACGGTTTGCGAACCGTAAGGCTAGTTCATGAGTCAGGGAGATACGGTTTGTGAACCGGGTTTTCCAACCCTTACTCAGCTCGAGAACTCAGATGGACACAGTTTGCGAACTGGTTTCACCAACCATTCTTGGCTTATGAACTCATATGGACACATTTTGCCGATCGGGTTCGCCAACCTTAGGCTTTCATACCAACAATCAAAAATCAGTTCACCACGGTTTTCCAGCCGGGTTCGTGAACTGTTCCCAACTGAACTTGAGGTTTGCGAACAGGTTCGCCAACCTTCCTATATTACTGAAATCAGATATCTATGGTTTGCAAACGAGTTTGCCAACCTACCCTGAACAAAAATAACAGAAGTTCATGAAACTCTCTCTTCTGATTTTGAAACATTACCAAATGATTAATGAATATTGTATGTGCTATTTTCAATTGATCCACAAATTAATTCTGAATTGTTTCGAACTAATATTGTTAAGGACCTTTGAACATCTATGCTAAAATCATATTTCGATACTTTTAACAAGATAAGCTTTAACAGAAACTAATATTGTCAAAGGAGCCGATCTGAGCAGATCAAACACCACCATTCGCTCTAATTTCTCTTGATCTATCTGTCATGCCTTGTTAATTTAGTTTTAGTCTCCATTTCGGCTTTATTTCGATCCTGATTTTGTTGCTTATCTTCATGATTTTTCTTCTTGGATTTGTGCCTGGTAGAGCATCTATGGCTTGTGATACACCACAAGAAAGAATTCAGACTGTGTTACCTTATTCTTCAGGGCGAATCTGCAAACAAAATGAGGAAACAACTAAATCAGTGTTACCTTCGGCATCTCCTTCGTCTAAGCTCTGGATCTTGGGGTTTTTCTCTCCTCATGCCTGTTTTTATGCAACTGATTTTCATAACTTATGTTTAGTTTTAGTTTCAGCTCTTTTTAATATTTTAGGTTTTAATCTCATGGGGTTACGGTTTGCTGTGATTTTTTCATATTTGGATTTTGGGATTGATTATGTAACGGTGTTCTTCAAATTGGGTTTAGATTCGATTAATGTTTGCTACAAGATCGGTGATAATAATTTCCAGCAATTTCTAGACATCCGAGATATATTCCGGCTAGTTTTGTGCTTAGCAGCTCATGAAACTGATCACCTTTGGTCTTTTAGCTTTTGTTTAAGCATATTTTTCTTAGGAGGAATATCACCCACAGCAATACGAATACCAACTTCAACAATCCAAGTTGCATCAACAATCCAAGCTGCGGAATCAAAGTCAGAAACGAGAACAGCACCGACCCATGAAATGGAATCCAAGACAGACACAATTAGATTAAGATCAGCTTCTTCATTTGTTACTATAGCTTCAATGCCGAGACAGCCCGATTCGATCCGCTTCATATACGTAAAGACCGATTCAGATTACCACTGTTACTTGAGACACCTAGGATATCATTGCTACTTTAGACACTTTGGATACTATTTGGCTACTGTTACTGCTACTTGGGTCTTTGTTACCCTGATTGCTTTAGGCAATCTAAACTTAAAAAACTCCGGTTCATGTTATATACATGTTCCAAGGAATATTGGGTTGGACTCGATCCAGTCATCGCCTTGTGCTTTGATACATACCGGTTTTGTTATCAAAATCAGTTTGGCCCGAGATGTTCGGCTCTCTCCTTTGAGGGAGAGCAGAAGGTCCTCTGAAACTGTTGTTAGTTATGAAGGGATAGAAATGATAGGCAAGAATTGGTGGAGCTATTACAACCTGGATGAATTTCTTATGATCTTGAAAAATCTCTGTAAGGTTTCTGATTTCCTTAATCGGCTTTATCATTATATATTATGAGGTTAGCCTCTTTTTCGAAAAAAAAAAAAAAAAAAAAAAACAAGATAAGCTTGACTTGAAATTTCTTCTTCGTAAATCTACTAGAAGTCATACGATATGTCTCGATAGATTGAATTGTAAGATTATTGAGGAAAATCCTTCCAGAAATTTATTTATTGAAACACGAAATGTGTCGTCTAAGCTTGTCATTTGACGCATTTCTAATAAGTTTTTGTCCTTGGTCGAAGTCATATTTACATGGAAACACATGTCCAAAAGAATCACCGTACATGGTAGCCTGCTGCTAGCTAGACCTAGACACCACAAATAAAGAAAAAGAAAACAAACACGTTTTCCACCTTCAAAAACATCACAATTGAAAAGGTATTCCCAGCTTATTCAGTGTCCAATCACTCCAATCGTCCTATCTTTTATCATCCACACCCTACACGGAACAATAACGTCCTTGGAGCCTCTCGTGTATACTCACGTTTGAAATGTAACTTCCAGATTACCATAGTAATGGCTTTTTTGCCTCCCGCTTTGCTTTTCTTGATGTGTAAGACAGTAAGAGTGCTTGCCTTTCAACGTTATAATTTGGGAATGCAACTCACAAAACCAAGGTAAAAATGGATCATTATTGAATCTTCAGTTCAACCCATGCATTATTGGTGCATAGATTACATTTTCTAGAATATGTAATCTATTTGCCCAAGTTGTGAGAAATCATTAAAACGTCCAACCACTCCATTATTAACTTACTTTTATGCACTAGCTAGTTGATTGATGAGTTATTTTGCATTTGGGGTCGTGAATTTTGGTATAGGTTAGTGTTTGGGTCCTAAGAGCAACTGCAGTGGTGCGACCATAACTAAAGAGCAAAAAGCAAAAAAAAAAACCAAAATTTGGGTTTAGTCCGTGTTGTAACGCAGTGGAGGGAGACTAAAATTTGGTCGGTATGACTTCGAATTACGCCCCAATCGGCGCAATTCCAAATCTCGTCCCATTTTTTTTTTTTTTTTTTGTTGGGCGTAACTTTGAGTTATGGAATTCCAAATTGCCCCCTTTTTTTTAATTGTTGGGGCGTAACTTTGAGTTACGCCCCAATCAGGCGCAAATCTAAATTGCGTCCTTTTTTTTTTTTTTTTATTTAATTGTTGCGTAACTTTAATTTACGCCTGATTAAATATGGTCGTCCCATCTTTAGTCCGTCTCCACTTAATTTACGATGCCTACTAAAGATCGACTAAAGACTAAATACTATGGTGCAGATTAAAACTCATGGTTTTGGTTATAACTCAAAGTCATCATCGGCGCAATCTTTCGGTCTTTTTCAAACTACGTTTTTTTTTTTTTTTTTTGTTATGGGGCGTAACTCTCCCATCATCGTATCAATCCCAACACCCCGCTCCATCAAAGTAAACTTTTTACCAAAAATTTGGTTATACTTTTGATCTTTCTCCTTCTCCATCTGCGTCTGACTTGGATGCTCTAAGTTTGTCCAATTTAGTGTTTGGGTTGTTGACCCGTAGTCAACTAGTTTTTGTGGTCAAACTGTTAAGAAAGTTATATTCCGTCACTCTGGTTCACCGAAACTCTGTTTAGAATTTGGAACTTATCGGTCTATATCGGAAAACTTTTACATAAAAATTACAGTATTTAGAATATATGAATAACACCTTTGGTTGTCTCGATCAAATCTTTCAAATCTCAAAATCTTTTATTTCTCAAAGTTTCTCCATATCTCAATTCTTTTCACATCTACTTCTAGGGTTATCAACATGAGTTATTTAGTGTGAAGCTTGTCGAACAGTTGTATCAAGCATCAGTAGATGCTCTGCTGAAATTGCTCTTTGTGCTCTTTTTTGCTTTCTCTCTTATTGTTCATGGATCTTCATAGAAGTTGCTGCTCCCACCATCACTTCCATATTCAACTATTAAATTTCTTTCACCGATTCAATTGAAAAATTAATGCAATCAAGATGTTGGATTGAAACGCAACAACACATTTGAATCAAAGTTTCTTATGATCATCAAGTTTTGGGGTTTCGGTTTGTGAATTGACCATGGCGATTTTTTCTCAATTTTTTTTTTTTTTTTTTAATTTCTAGGTTTCTCAATTTTTTGGTTAACTGAAGCAGAAATTTGATACCTGTATGATAGAACGAAAGCTAAATTTGAAGATAAATAAATATGGTCTTTGGATTGTAGCTGAAGGTTTGATGTAAGTTGGTTAATTTTGTTTTTTCGGCTAATATTTGATAAACTCTTTCACTGGATTGAGTTTTTGTTCTTCATTATTGTTCATGCAGAAAAAATGGAACTGTTTATGCAAAAACTAAAGGTACTTTATTCATTTAGTCTGCTAACGGAAGTTAACTCTAAACGAACTGATTGATTAAAATCGTTTGTTGACTTGTTTGACTAACGGGTCAACGACCCAAACGCTAAATTGGACAAATTCACGACCCAAACACTAACCTGTACCAAAATTCACAACCCAAACACAAAATAACTCTTGATTGATTATCCTCACCAAAATCTGGTTCGTGATCCAATAAAAGTGCTAAGTAATGTAGATGCCAAGAGAAATCTCTATAGAGTGGACCAGAATAACTCTTGTAGCTCGATTTCTCAAGACTTGTACAATATTCAATTACTCCAAGCCAAGAAAAGAATATCTTTCAATTATTGAACTCGGCTGCCCTCTTATTTCTTCACTATATTTGTATGGAGTGCAATACAGTTTTCTTCTGTGGCTCTCGTTTGCTTATTTCTATCAGGGACACGATAACATCATTGTATTGGAGAATCGTATAAGATTGTTATAGGGATACCAAATTACTCAGAAATGTAATAACCACGGGATTTACCAGAATGGTACATCCCGTATAAATTGGTAACCTTATAACGATCTTGTAAAGCAATGTAGAATTTCTAAATACATCACGTATTCAAGCGTATAGAAATACTACTCCCTTTAAATTATTCATGTAGTCAGGATCGTATCCTACGGCGAAGGACAGTAAAAGCTAGTCCTCAAATGTGAAGGTACAAAATTTTGTGCTTGTCCAAGACTTGTTTGCCTGAGAATCTCCTAAATTTTTAAGGCATTTCTCGGTTGCTGGTCCAACCGTCCAAGACTTCATTTTAAGGAATATGTATTAAACAATGAAATGCTCACATCTTTTAACGAGAATAAAAATGTCATGGACTGCCAAAACTCGGGGATTTTCCATTGTGATTCACGAAGTTTTGTGTCAGACTGCTTTTCTCAGTGGTGGTTCGTGGTGTGTTCATGGAGATTCTGGTTGGCAGAATTTACCTAAAAAAGTAAAAATTCAAAATGCCAATTCTCTTTTGGGTTTTATATCTTGGTCTATTTGAAAGAAAAGAATATATTAAAAAACTAAGGAGTATTTTGAACTCTGAATCCTGAACAAGCCCAACTGTTAAGTTCATTAGACATTCGACGGTTATCAAAAAGTCTTAGATTCGAGACATATAAGAGTACTTGAGTTAGAGTTCCATTAAGATTCATATTCATTAGTATAATAAATCATCCCGAATGAACGAGTAATTGACATATTACTAGTCCTGGGTTCTACTAGAGTTTACTTTTCACGGTTCGTTTTGAATTTTTGTTCATTCCTTGTTAAAAAAGAGACAATTATATTATTCCTAACCAACTCTCGCCTAAATCTAAACTGAACTCAATAATGTATTTTTCCTGAATTCGACAAACCTAGTTGCACTTTGGATGCAACCACAACCTCATAATGCAAATTACAAATTTTAGCTGTTCCATTTGCCTAAACTACAAAAGAATAATCTATTCAACAACTTGCATCAATCAAGGAGAATATACATATGTCTAGTTTTTAAACAAAGCATACGAAGGAGATAGCAGATATGAGATGCATTAAAAATTCATGCGACAAGAACAACAACTTCGATCAATGAAAGGAGAGAATATACATTGTCAAAACATATGTAGGAGATAGGTGCATTTAAAAATCATGGCAAGAATACAAACTAGCTTTGATTAGTTAACTACTTGAGGAAGAAGACAGGAGGATAATTTAATTAGTAGTTTAATTTAGTGTTAGATTAATAAAAATAGCTTTAATACTATTGACGTGTGAAATTATTAAAGGTTCCCTTCCAAACAAACGGCATAAAAACCTATGCACTAGGGTTGTTGGTTGGGTTTGGGTGCCAAAGTCCATCTACTTCTGGTATTAAAGCAATAAAACTGCACCATTTTCTTTCTTTATTTACAAAATAAAATTAAGTTACTTTATTCTTTTGGAATGGAAATTTCGATGAACAACAAGTTAAGAACCAGATTCATTTTGCTGACCAATGATTACGAGGTTTGGGATGTACTTAGTTTAGTGTCTAGTGCCTCTTGTAAGGTGCTCGACAGCGAAGGGTTTGGCATAACACAGATGTTTTCTGCAAAGCTTTACGACTCTTAGAGGTTTTAACTCTTGTTGAAAGCAAGAGATTTAGTACATAATCAGGTGAGAAAGAACCACAACTAGTTCCTTGTAAAAGTACTACTCTTTATTATCAAATAATCAATTGTAAAAATACTCTTTATCAAATAATCAAATAATTTTTTTTTTATCATAACCAAATAATTTGATTATTGGGCCGACCGAGCGAAGCGATGGAGGACCTTTATATGACCACTTTTTTGTAAAATCTAAGTGATCAATTGACACAAAAAGATTGGAAATGGTTAGGGCCGAAAAACCAAAAATGTCCCTCCCTTTTAGTCCAATTACTATAACTCTTCGTGTATCCTATCTTTTCAGGGGTATAATTGGAAAGCAAACTTTAATATAACATATCTAAAAATCCGTGCCTTGAAATTTTACAAAATTTATCTCGTTTGAAAGGTTATAAAAATATCTACGCAACAAGTACAAACAACAATATCAAATTTAGAGTTTTTACGTAAAATTCGGAGGTATTTATCATTTTAGGCACAATTTTAGAAAATTAAATGTATATCCATTATGCAAACCACCACAAAAGATACATAATACTTTATGTAACAAAATTTTGGTTTATGCATCAACTAATTTTCCGTTGCAACTAATAAAACGATGTACTCCCTCTGTTTCAAGAAAAATGATACTTTAATTTTTTGGCACAATTCTCGAAAATTGAATGCATAGTCATTATGCAAACCACCACAAATGATGCAGAACACATCATGCAACCATATTTTGGTTTATGGATCGACTAATTTTCCGTTTCTGAAAAAGTGATACTTTCACAACCCGTTTCAGGAAAAGTGAAACTTTCGCTCCGTTTCGGGAAAAGTAATACTTTCGCTCCGTTTCGGAAAAAGTGATACTTTCACCCCGTTTCAGAAAAAGTGATACTTTTTCTGAAACGGGGTGAAAGTATCACTTTTTCCGAAACGGGGCGAAAGTATCACTTTTTTGGAAACGGGGTGAAAATATCACTTTTTCGGAAACGGGGTGAAAGTGTCACCTTTTCTTAAATGGGACGAAAGTAGTCGCAGACGAACCCCATGTTCAGATTCTTTTTCGGTCGGCCCTCCCACCGTGGCAACGGTTATACTAGTATGAATAAGAATCCTATTATTGGGGCTTAGAAGTCAATAGTCTTTTGGGGCTTAATTGAGTTCTAACATCCTAATATGGATAGGGGGAACCTAATTAATAGTAAAAGTCAAATATACCCTTTCCTATAAACATATTATAATTTAGCTATTATAAATAAAAAAAAAAGATTAATCTTCTCTTCTTCTTCTCTTCTTCTTCATTTCATCATAATGAAAATGATGATCATAATATCATCATGATTATTAAAAAACTTAAATCTATAATTTTTCTTTCTCTCTTCTTCTTCTCCTCCATCACATCGTGATTCTTCATCGCATCGTGATGAATATGATGATCATAAAAGAAACCAAAATCGATTATTTTTCTTCCTCTCTTCTTCTTCATCTTCTCCATGGCGTAGAGATGATAAAAAAACCAAAACTAAGAAAACCCACCATTTTGTTTTTACTTTTGATTGACTTAAAAATTCAATTCAATTAATTTGAGGAAAAAAAAACAGTTTCTGAAACTGTATAACGGCTGGGAGTTCACACTTTCCCAACCGTGACTGTGAACCCTGAACCTACCTGTACGGTTGGGAAACTAAGAACTCCCAACCGTAAAAGAGTGTCTACGGCTAGGTTTTCCTAGCCGTAAGCTATTCTGATAATCACATAAAAGAAATACAAGCAGAGGTCTAGTTTCGGTTAGGATTTCCTAACCGTGCTCTGGTATACGATTGGGAAACTTCAAATTCCCAGCCGTAGGAAGTTGTTTACGGTTAGGATTTCCTAGCCGTGATACTAATCACATAAAAGAAATACAAACAGAGGTCTAGTTTCGGTTAGGATTTCCTAACCGTGCTCTGGTATACGGTTGGGAAAGTTCAAATTCCCAGCCGTAGCAAGTTGTTTACGTTTAGGATTTCCTAGCCGTGATACTTGCAAAAAAAATAAAAAACAGATGTTTGGTTTCGTCCAGGATTTCCTAGCCGTGACTAGTACTTTCGGCTTAGAGTTCTTAATTTCCTATCCAAACAGTGTCGATTACGGCTTGGTCGATAATATTTCCCAGCCGTAAATGCAAAAGAAAAACAAATTTATGATGGATTTTGATCGGTTTTAGAATGAATAGTTTATGTGCACTCGATTTTAAAATGAGTATCACATTATACTAGACGGAAAAAGTGTACAAATTCATACTCAATTCTAAAATGAGTATTACTTTACACTCGATTTAAGAAAAAGTATAAGTTCAAACTCGAATCAAAATTGAGTATCACTATATACTCGAATTCAGAAAGAGTACACCTTCATACTCAATTTCAAAAAGAGTATTACTTTATACTCAATTTCAGAAACAGTATAAGGCCATACTCGATTTAAGATCGAGTGATACTGCTAATTCTTAGTCGTAAAGCAGTGTACGGTTGGAAAACTAGGAAAACCTAGCCGTAATTAGGTGTTTACGGTTAGGATATCCTAGCCGTATGCACTTCTGATAACCACAAAAAAGAAGAAAAAAAACAGAGGTTGGGCTACGGGAAGGTTTTTCCTACCGTAACTTATGCTTACGGTTGGGAAATCCAACCGTAAGTTGTCTAAAAAAAAATTTAAAAAAAAATCGGCTGGGAGTTCTTTATGTCCCCACCGTAAATTGTCTATTTCGGCTGGGTCGACAATATATCCCAACCGTAACCCCTAAAAAAACCCAGATTTTTTACTGTTTTTTAATGGATTTGAATCAAATAGAAATGTATCTGGGACAAGTTTATAAGATTCTCCTAACTAGTTTTAGCATATCCTGAGTGTTTGAAAAACAATTCAAAAAAAATATTTTTTTTTCAAAATCATCTTAAGTGAATCAAGAAAAAAAAAGGAAGAAGAAAAAAGTCTTTGATGATTTTTTTTCCAGAAAATTAGTCAAATGATTAATCTTAATCAATACACTAATCATTATTAATTTGGTTAATCACCATAATTAACACTAATCAAATTGGTGGTGTTTTAGGCATTATTGAAATAATTGGATAAGGGGCTATAAAATTACTATTAATGACCCAGCAAAGCCCCCAAAAGACATTTGACTTTCAAAGCCCCGATAATAGGATTCATGAATAAACCTTTTTTGGTTTAGAGTGATGGAGTATTCTCTCCTCGACCTTTCTCCTTTTTCCACTATACTTCATCCCTGTTACGATCTAGAACCCTAAGATCTCCATTAGTTTTCTCCATTAGGATCTATAACCCTATTAGGATCTTCCTTTTCCTTCCCCTCTTAATCATGAATAATCAGTTTGTCCAAATCCAGAAAAAATTCTTCAAATTTTCCTGCAGTAAAACCATTCCCTTGTCTCCGATAACAATCGCTGAGTTTCATGCTCATGGATCTCTAAAAGCAACTTTTACCATATCTTTGGCCACTGATTTACAATTCATGTTGTTTGAAGCTACAAAAAATGGTGACAGTGCTAAAAGTATGTGGAAATTTGAGGATAATAGAAATCGGTTATGTGCCACTAAATTATCTAATGCTAATGGATTTTACATCAATATTCTATTAGCCAGACCTAATCCTAGGGCAGATCCGATCTCCATCTTCATACCTGCTGGCAATAATTTTGAAAGATGGTTCGCAGTTTCATCTGACTTAGAATCCATCATCTCATTCTCTTCATCCTCCATCAAATACACTAATATTCCTCTTCATTCTCCACAACAACCCTCATCTCATATCCTACCCAGATTACCCACAGCATCAACGTTATCAAAAACCTATGCTTAGTCTGTCAGCCATGATTTGGTACAGCCTTCCAAAATCCATACTAAATCTCTCTTCCGGTGTGATAATTTTTCTGCTCCTATCACATTCTCATCTAAGATTTCTTAGTATGGCACATACCTAAACATCATAGATAAAAAAAAATATCCATTGGGTAACTGGGAAAATGCTTTCATTATCTCAGCTCCTATACATGTACAATCTTTGCAGAGTATTGGTCTTGATTTGAGTTCAATATTGCAGATTGAGTCGCAATTCACTATTTACCCCATCAACTCAACTCAAGCCATCTTTCATGCGGACTATGCGTTATCAAATGCCAATCTGGGATTCAAGTTCACATCAAATAACATGACTTGTTCAATTTTTAGATGGCATAGTAAGAATTGGAGCTTACCTATTTCTCATCAATATGAGTTTCATATTGAAATCTATGGTGTACCATATCATTAATGGTCATTAGAAGTCATTCATGCTCTAGGCAATGCTTGTCAAGATATTCTGCTAGTAGATCCAGCTACTTTAAAGCTTCAAAACTTAAGGGCAATCAGAATGAAGATCAAAATTAGTGATGGCATAAATTTCATTCTCATAATCATCAAAAATTTTCTGAAAAACATATGTCCATTGTTCATGTCGCAGTGACTGAAAAGTCATCATCTTTTGACCATAATGTTGTTATCTTGCCACCAGTGAATTTGAATTTTTCCAATTCCAAAAAGAAATGCCCTTCAAATATGGCTGATATTACAGAGGTGAGTAAAAGGAAACAAAGAAGATTTCTTCCCCATTTCAGGAATATAATTGATTATAGCAAAACTACAACTCAACATGCACCTATTCTTGCTAATTCTGCAATTGTTGAAGATATTCCTATATCGGGTAACACCATAATGAGCACATTTACAGAATCTTCCCAAATCCCTGGAAGACCAGGTCATCATGGATCGAAAAGAAGTAACGTAAAGCGCAAGAAAAGGCAAAATAAACTCAAACAAATTAATGTGGAGGAAAGTTGCTTTGTTGGACTTATCAACTGATCTGGCAGAGGACATGGACATTGATGTGGATACCACCCCTGCACCTTCTTTCAAAATCTCGCTTGATGTGGATACCCCTGAATCCAGTCCTACACCTACACCCATAATTCAACCTACAACGTACTCTACCCAAATACCTTCCCAAATACCTATTCAGTCCCTAAACTCTGCACCACCGAGCTCTCCAGTACATGTTCCATCATGCCTGCATCCCCAAACCCTACCACTTCTATCCATGTACACAATAACAGCTCCATCATACCTACATCATCCAGGTCAGTGTCTACACAATTCCACAAGCAACTGGAAAAACATATAAACAGTGATAAAGTTTAAGTGCAGATTAATAGACTTCATTTCACCTCACTTCATCACTCCAAACTGGTTAATTAATGAGGTTAATCTTCTGTTCCAATTGGGAGTACACCTAGGAATAGTTTTTAACTCAATGCCAAACCACTCAAGAAAGTTTTTGCTTACAACAATCTCGACTTCTGGCCCCATTCTGAAACCAATTCCCATCTTGCCCACTAAATTACTCCGTCAGGAGGACTTTGCAATACAAAATACAGTTCATATTGTAGGGGAGGAAGATATCACCACTCATGAGCCCAAGCAAAGAATCCAACCTATGTTGAGTCTAGAAGATTCTTTTATGGCTTCTGAAAAAGCGGGGGTCTAACAACCACACCCAATATTTTGCTTAGCAATCTGTATGGACTAACTCCAATATAATTCTGAGAGCACCAACTAATAAAGCAAGCTCAATCAAGAAATATCTAAGATTTATATCTCTGTTTCTTAATGTAATCAGCAAATCAAACAGATAGAAATCCGTGAGCCTGATTAATATAAGAAACAACTTGGACGGTATCAAAAACCAATATCCAAGTGTCAATCAATTTAATCAACAACCGAAGGTTGGATTCACAATTGATTGAACTTACGCACAACCTGTGATATTTCAATCATATAAACAAATATTATGCGGAAAAAAAATAATACAGACACCAGAAATTTTGTTAACGAGGAAACTGCAAATGCAGAAAAACCCCGGGACCTAGTCCAGATTTGAACACCACACTGTATTAAGCCGCTACAGACACTAGCCTACTCCAAGTTAACTTCAGACTGGAATGTAGTTGAGCCCTAACCAATCTCACACTGATCAAGGTACAGTTGTGTTCCTTACGCCTCTTGAACCACGCCGGATTCTGCGCATTTGATTCCCTTAGTTGATCTCACCCACAACTAAGAGTTGCTACGACCCAAAATCAAAGACTTGATAAACAAATCTATCTCACACAGAAAAACCTATTGAATAGATAAATCTATCTCCTAAAGATATACCTAAGAGTTTTGTTCTGTCTTTTGATAAATCAAGGTGAACAGGAACCAATTGATAAACCGGACTTATATTCCCGAAGAAGCCTAATATTATCAATCACCTCACAATAATCTTAATCGATTAACAAAACAAGATATTGTGGAATCACAAACGATGAGACGAAGATGTTTGTGACTACTTTTCAATCTTGCCTATCGGAGAATAAATCTCGAGCAAATCTTAAAGAAGATAGTACTCAATCACAATAGAAAACAGCAAGATCAGGACACGCAACTACAGAGAAAATAGTTGGGTATGGCTTCACAATCCCAATGAAGTCTTCAAGTCGTTAACCTACTGGGTTTTAGAAAAACTTAAGGTTAAAGGAGAATCGACTCTAGTCGCAACTAGTATCACACATGAGGTGTGGGGATTAGGTTTCCGACTTGCTAGAGTTGTCCTTTATATAGCCTTCAAATCAGGGTTTGCAATCAATGTTACCTTGGTAACAAAGCATTCAATATTCACCGTTAGATGAAAACCTGATTAGATTCAAGCTAATATCTTTCAACTGTTAGATCGAACTTAGCTTGTTATACACAAATGAAATACACCATCATTTAGATAAAGGTAACCATACCTAAACATGTACACTTAGTTGGTTCAACAATATTAACCAATGGTTAGCCATATGAGCACTTTCATATCAACCTTATTCATCTTTATAATAACTAGTTCAAATGACTCAAATGAAACTAGTTAGAGAGTTGTTCAATTGTTTATATTCTCATAGAAGTATACAAGACACAATTGAAGCAAAATCGATTTTGATTCCCTCGAATCATTTCATGAACATTATAGCCACGGTTTGCAAAAGATTGCATTCCTTATTATATAAATGTATTAGTTCATGAACAAACCGATTTTAGAACATAACCTACTTAAGTATGCAAACGTGTACGCATACCTAAGTAGCCGGAATGAGTTTGGTTACGCCAGTACGCGTACGTGTACGCATACCACTTACACTTCCAAACTCCAGTAGAAATTACGCATACCACTTACACTTCCAAACTCCAGCAGAAATTCACGGAACTTGAACTTCCGCCAGTACGCGTAAGGGTACGCATACTTAGTTTCTGGACTTCCAACAACCAACCAGTACGCATACCATGGTTCCCGGTTTTGGAATTAACACAAATGTGAAAAATCACTATGTGTATATCCAATCATGGTTACATGTTCTAAACCCTCATTTCAATCATTGAAACATTCTTGGAAGACGACAATAGCTTTCTCACATAAATTATTAGCTTCAAAGAAATTTTCAAGTGATCGAATGATCAATACGAAACATTCCGAGTCTACATCAAATGACTGTCTCACACAAATCATGTAAGATGTTACAAGGCAATTTTCACATGATCATCTGTTGACTTTGGTCAAGAATAAAAGATGAACTTGGTTAAAGAGAAAGCTTACCAACACATATTTCGAGAAATAGATAAGCGAGATAAACTCGGCTCGAAATACCAAATGTGTATAATTGAAGTCTATATAGTAATACGACTTTTTGTCTCAAATAAGAGATAAAGTAGATAGACTTTTGAGTGATAGATGAGTTCAAGAGAAGATAGTACTCAATACGATAGAACAAATAAGATCATAACACACAACTACAGAGAAAATAGTTGGGTCTAGCTTTAGAATCCCAATGAAGTCTTCAAGTCGTTAACCTATAATGGTTTTAGGAAAAACCTAAGTTAAAGGAGAATCGACTCTAGTCGCAACTAGTATCACACGGGAGGTGTGGGATTAGGTTTCCCAGATGCTAGAGTTCTCCCTTATATAGTCTTCAAATCAGGGTTTGATAACTTTGAGACAAAGCAATCAATATTCATTGTTGGATGAAAACCTGATTTAAGATTCAAGCTAAGATTGCTTAAACCAAGGCAATATCTCTCCACCGTTAGATGGTCTTAGCTTGTTACACACAAATGAAATATACCTTCATTTAGATATGGGTAACCGTACCTAAACGTGTATATTGAGTTGGCTTAATAACAGTTAACCGAAGTTAGCCATATGAACACTTTTGTATTAACCTTGTTCATCTTAACACTTCTATACCAAATGATAATCAAATGAATCTAATTGTGTTACTCATAGAGTTGTTCAATTGTTAATATTCTCATAGAAGTATACAAGACACAATTGAAGCGAAATCGGATTTGATTCACAAGAATCAATTCATGTACATTTAGCCACGGTTTTCAAAGATTGTATTCCTTAATATTGATGCGTGTCGTAAGTGCAACAAATTAATCAAGATATTTTCCACTAATTAACTAGTAATATAGCGGTAGTAAGGATCGTTCCCACAGAGAGCTGTGTAATTGATAGGTTATTTATATTAGAAAAATCAAGACAAAGGGGGATTGGATTAAAGTAAATAAGAGAATAACAAATAAAAGAAAGATGATCAAGGAGTCCTTCGCCGTTACCAAACATTGACTCAGTAGTATACTTATATATCTTCGTTAAAACCATTCATCACCAACCGTAGGAAAGCAGCTGGAGCAGTGCTATCCCAAAAGTTCCTCTTGTAACCGGATACCTAAGCGCTCGCATATCAAGTTCTATCCAACCGAACCACCAAGTAGTAGCGCACTCAAGGTTTAACCCAATCAGAAGCTTTAAGTTATGTGAACTTAGGTTGATCCTAGATGTTAGACTCTTAGCGCAAGGTCCACTTACTAGTGTTGTCTTCACACACGATTGCTCCACAGAATCCCTCTGCGAGGTCTCACGTTCTCTACTTATGTAAGGATTATTCAACAATTACATGGATATCCTAACTTTTTATTATCAATAGAATAATCTAGCGTGCACTCCAAACAATCTAATTAATCAATCATAAACCCTAGAAATAGCGAAAACAAACGATGATGATAAGAACTCTGAATAGATTTATATAACTCACGCTATGACATTGAATTCATCCTTAATCAATAAACGTTTAGCTTCTCATGATTACACAATTACCCGGTTTCCCCCTAAAGGGGTAAACCCTAGAATATTAATGAAGAACAAAGTATAATATGAAATGTGTAGATATGAGATCCCCTCTAATTGTTGTGGAAGTCCTCTTATATATTTTTCATGAGATTTAGGCATTAGAATCCATCCGGGACCAAGTTTCCTTGATTTGGAAGTCAAAATACGTCAAAAGGGACCCAATAAGTTTGTCTCAGTCGACATTGTCGAATTCCCTAAAGAAATACCGATTGTGGTGGTCTAAAATACACCTTCTCAGCCCGAAATATGGCTACTTTCGGTATTGCTAAAATTCCCCAAAGCAATACCGAAAGTTGTGATGTAGATCGCCGTCTTTCGTCTCGACTGTTTTGGCCGTAACTTCTTCGTCCGAACTAGGAATGACCTCATTTTTTTGCCGTTCACTTCGTAATTGAATTATATTTAAGATGGTGATAAGAATCCTGGATTTGGATGAGTTGAACTTGGTCTTCTAGTCCTTCTTATGTTTTCGACCTTCTTTGCTCCTTTTCGTAGCATTTCTTCCACTTCTTTCGGATTTAGACACTTGGATCTTTGATAAGTTCACTTTATAGATCTTTTGCAACCCTTTTCACTCTTCTTGGGATGATTCACCTGATATGACACATAAACTAGAAAATAATCATAATAACAAGTAATATGCAAGAATTATAGCTAAAACAAGTATGCAATTGACATTCTAAACATGTAAATTAAGCACTTATCAAATTCCCCCACACTTAGATTTTGCTAGTCCTCGAGCAAACTACCAAAACAAATATAACAAATCCATTTTGTTGAGAAAACGGATGCACTTAGCTAATGCAACATGCCTTTAAACCCCTAGGTGTCCCTAGTGGACGTGTTATAGTCTCGTGAGGGCTTACAAGAGGTATACCCACAAAACCTACTCCAACTTCAAAGCGTTCCAGCGTCCCAAGCATCCAAAGAGCTATGAGGACATAAGGGTTCTCAACCTATTGTCAAAAAATCAGAAGTTCAGGAGAAAATTGACATGTAAAATGCGATTAATCGAAGAAACTGTGACCGGTCAACCTATACCATAATGAGAGAACGCGTGTTTGAGAGCGATCAATACGCATTTCGCCTCGACTTCTGCCTCACCAAAAAGGGTTTTATGAAATTGCACTCAATAAGACGGCTTTTTTATGGGTCTCACATGTGTGCAGGTAGAAATGAAGAGAGAAATCCTACACAAGTTGAATGGTGGGAAGGAAACCTTCAGAATTATTTCTGGAGACTCCACAAGAATTATAGCTGAAACAAGTATGGAATTGACATTCTAAACATGTAAATTAAGCACTTATAAAATATATAAATGTATTTATTCATGAGTATGAAATCATACTTAACCGATTTTAGAACTTAACCTCATAAGTTTGCAAACGGGTAGGCAAACTTAAGTTCCGAAAATTGATCTTTTCCGACAGTTCGCAAACGGGTACGCATACTGTCGTTTCATATCGAACTCACGTGAAACCGTTCGTAAATGGGTATGCAAACTTGGTTCTCGGACTTTGACAGTTAAAACCGTTCGCATAGGGGTACGCAAACTTGGTTCCCGGACCTAAATCGTTGTTACAACAGTTCGCATACGGGTATGCAAACTATGTTATATACAGACAATGGTTAATTGTTCTAAACTCCATTTCAATCATTGAAACATCCTTAGAAGACAACAATAGCTGTCTCACACAAACTATTAGCTTATAAGTAATTTTCAAGTGATCGAATGATCAATAAGAAATATTCCGAGTCTACATCAAATGACTGTCTCACACAAATCATGTAAGATGTTACCAGGACATTTTCACATGATCATCTTTTGACTTTCGTCAAGAATAATGATAAATGTGTATAATGTGAAAGTCTATATATCTATACGATTTAGTCTCAATAGAAGATAGAATATAATAGACTTCTGAGTGATATATGATTTCAAGTCTCCACATACCTTTTGTTGATGAAGTTCCTCCAAGCTCCCCTTAGTAGATCTCCGTCTTCAATCGATGAACGTCGTGAAGTCTAAAGCTCAATTACACTTTCTATCCTAATCCGAGACATAGATATAAGTATACTAGATATAAAGACTTATAGTTTTGACACCTAAACTTGAAAAACAAGCTTGAGATAGCAACGCTTGCGAGTTCAACTGAGCAGTGCTCTAACAATCTCCCCTTTGTCAATTTTAGTGACAAAACTATCAATACATATAGATTACAAAATAAATAAACTTTGTAGCTTCTCATCCAACATGCTTGATTTCCTTGGTTCTTCAACATTCCTTGAATTCTTCTTCACTCCAAGTACTCCAGTGATTTTGAACGTGTTCAACTCAGCATCATAGTTGTTGAAGATCCGTAGCCATAACAATAAGAAAATATATGTTCTCAATTATTGTTATACAGTGTCATAGTATTATTACACAACATTAAAGTTCAATTGTATTACAACTTTGACAATAATACTACGGTGATATGTATCACTCCCCATTAGTCAATACTTCATCTCACAATGAAAACCACTCCCCCTTACATAATGATCCGTAAACCATATGTATGTAGTGTGAACTGCAAAATAATTCTCCCCTTTTGTCAATACAAATTGGCAAAGGTACGCAAACTAGCGGGATCATAATGAAATTCTCAAAGAGATTATTCATGACTAAAAGAGAACATATCAACTTTGTTTCGATGATTTCACATAGTTGAAACTTAGTGTATTCATCAAGGAGTTTATAAAGATATAAAATAACTCCTACAATATTCCACAACCGCACTCCCCACAAAGATTTGGCAATCAATCACAAGTTCAATTAAGAAATCTCCCCCATAAAATTTCATTCCCGAAAGAACAACAAGAGCGACCTTAATTTTACGAGAAAAGAAGGATTTCTTTGGACATCAACAAATCACATGAATTTGTATCCAGAAAACTCAATTAAATTAACTACGAAGAAACCTCAATGATTATTTTAATGAGAAATTCTCAACATAAGAAAACTTACGGAGCCATACATTACTTTCACATAGAAGTGGGTCAGGGAAAGATCAATACGGCGAAATATTCAAAAGTTCATCCTATCATTTATCAATATTTACATAAAGACATAATAGACTTAACTTTTGACATATATGGGAGAATCATAGTTCACGGAAGTAAACACACATATCCCATAAAATTTTTGCAATATATAAAACCAATAAAGATTAATACTACAAAATCATCTTCCAAATAACTTAGAATTTAAATAAATAAATCTAAAACATTGCAAGATGAAAATCGTTGGCAATAGCTATGTGTAATCACAATATTTGCTATTCCAAACCCTAGTTATCCTTCTTAAAACACAAGAATAAATTCTCATATGAAGTTTCCTAGACATCAAGACAAACTCATAATGCACATACAAGATGATTTGTCCTTAGAGGGTAGAATCAATCTTTTTCACACGGATTTACACCAAGAATAGCTACCAAAGGCGTATAACTTAACAAATAAGAACATACAAAGTCACTAACGACCATGCACCATAGTTCACATAAAATGATTGTGAACATTCAAGAATCCCATAACAATGCGTACTACTTCCCATTCTTGAACTTCATTCTTTGTGACTCACCAACATTATTCTTATAAAAGTTACAAATGAGCTTAGAAGAGTACTCCAAGAATCCAAGTGCCCAAGTCCAAGAGAAGTAGAAAAAGTGCGACGAAGCGGAGCAAAACACTCAAAAACAAGAGACGGGACAAAGACCAAGATTAACTCATCCAAATTCAGAAATTCTCATCACATTTTTGAAGAGAATTCAGAGAGGAAGAGAATGCAAAAATAATGAGGTCATTCTGAGTTCGGGTGAAGAAGTTACGGCCAAAACAAGCTTTTTATCAAATACCGAAGACAGAAAAAGTTTGCATACCGGTTTGCAAACAGGATTTCGTGAACTGGAGCAGTTTGCAAACTGGTATGTCAACTGAAGTCCCAAGATTTCAATTTTAATTGTACCTGGTATGTGTACCATGAAGGCCAAACATCCCGAACTACTATTTTCAAGCTTAAACATTTAAGAACCTTAAACACAAATCAAGTTAGGTAGACATGAACGATACACAAAGTACATGGATCATTATAAGTACTTTAAGCAAATAATAAAATAAAATAAATCTTTCTCAAGTTTATAGACATACCTTTTTAGAGGAATCCAACCGAATTCTACGGCCTTGCTAAAGATTCAAAATCATACCTAACACAATATGTGTGCCCCAATTGTTAGAGCACTGCTCGGTCGAACTCGTAAGCATTGCTATCTCAAGCTTGTTTGTCAATGTTAGTGATCAAAACTATAAGTCTTGATTTTTAGTCTACTTATAGATGTCTTGGACTAGGATAAATTGTGTAGTTGAGCATTAGACTTCACGGCGTTCATCAATTGAAGACGAAGAACTACTAAGGAGAGCTTGTGGAACTTCATCAACAAAAGGTATGTGGAGACTAAAACTCATCTATCACTTGGAAAGTCAATTTATACTCTATCTCCTATATTGGGACATAAGTCGTAGTGCTATATAGTTTTCTATTATGCACATTTGATGTTTCAAGCTGAGTTTAACTCGCTTACATATTTCTCGAAATATGTGTTGGTAAGCTTTCGCTTCAACCAAGTTCATCTTATATTCTTGAAGAAAGTCAAAAGAAGATCATGTGAAAATCGTCGAGTAACGTCTTACATGGTTTGTGTGATACAATCATTTGGTGTAGACTTGGAATGTTTCGTTATGATTATTTCAATAACTTGAAAATTGCTTTGATGCTAATAGTGTGTGAAAACGGATATTGTCATCCTCTAAGAATGTTTCAATGATTGAAATAGAGTTTGGAAAACTTAACCAACATTGGATTATGAACATGTTATGCACTCTTGCATATATGTAATCCATGTCCGAGAACCAAAGTATGGATACCATATGCGTACCTGTTGGTTTGAGAAGTCCGGGAACCTAAGTACACGTACCCGTACGCGTACTGGCGTAAGGTTCAGGTCCAAGAATTTCTGCTGGGTTTGGAGGTATGCGAACACGTTCGCATACTGGCGAAAACCAAACTTGGTCCGGCTACTTAAGTATGCGTACACGCTTGCATACTTGAGTGGTTAAAGTTCTAAAATCGGTTGTGACATGAACTAATACATTTATATAATAAGGAATGCATTCTTTGCAAACCGTGGCTATAATGTTCATGAATTGATTCGAGTGAATCAAACCGATTTTGCTTCAATTGTGTTCTTGTATACTTCTATGAGAATATAGCAATTGAGAAACTCTATAACTAGTTTCATTTGAGTCATTTGAACTAGTTGTGGTTAAGATGAGCAAGGTTGATATCAGAGTGTTCATATAGCTAACTTTGGTTAACTACTGTTGAGCCAACATAGTGTACACGTTTAGGTACGGTTACTCAAACCCAAATGAAGGTACATTTCATTTGTATATAACAAGCTAAGTTCGATCTAACGGTTGAACTATATTAGCTTGAGTCTAATCAGGTTTTCATCTAACGGTGAATATTGAATGCTTTGTTACCAAGGTAATTTAGATTTCAAACCCTGATTTGAAAACTATATAAAGGAGAACTCTAGCAACTGGGATACCTAATCCCCACACTTTTTGTGTGATACTAGTTGCGACTAGAGTCGATTCTCCTTTAACCTTAGGTTTTCCACAAAACCTTATAGGTTAACGACTTGAAGACTTCATTGGGATTGTGAAGCCAGACCCAACTATTTTCTCTGTAGTTGTGTGTTCTGATCTAACTTCTACTATCGTGATTGAGTATTATATTTGCTAAGATTTGCTTGAGATTTATCTCCGATAGGTAAGATTAAAATTAGTCACAAATATATTAGTCTCATCGTTTATGATTCCACGATATCTTGTTTCGCTACCATACGATTAAGATTATTGTGAGGTGATTGATAATACTAGGCTGTTCTTCGGGAATATAAGTCTGGTTTATGAATTGGTTCATGTGCACCTTGATTTAGCAAAAGACGGAACAAAACTCGTAGGTATTTATGTGGGAGACTGATTTATATATTCCAAAAGACTTTTATGTGTGAGACAGATTTGGTTATCAAGTCTTCGACTTTGGGTCGTAACAACTCTTGGTTGTGGGTAAGATCAGCTAAGGGAATCAAGTGCATAGAATCCTGATGGGGTTCAGAGACGTAAAGAGCGCAACTATACCTTGAACAGTGTGAGATTGATTAGGGCTCAACTACATTCTAGTCTGAAGTTCATTGGTAGTAGGCTAGTGTCTGTAGCGGCTTAATACAGTGTGGTGTTCAAAGCTGGACTAGGTCCCGGGGTTTTTCTGCGTTTGAGGTTTTCCTCGTTAACAAAATTCCGGTGTCTGTGTTATTTCTTTTCCGCATTATATTTGGTTATATAATAGAAATATCACAGGTTGTGCGTTAAGATTAATCAATTAGATAATCCAACCTTTGGTTTTTTATATAAATTGATTGACACTTGAATATTGGTCTTCGGTACCGTTCAAGTTATTTCTCTAATTCAATCGGGCTCACAAATTCCTATTTGCTGATTGCAGATTGAATTGAGAAATTGAGATATAAACTCTTTGATATACTTTTCTCTAGATTGAGTCTGACTGTCTAGTTGATTCTCTTGAAAGTATATTGGAGTTTGTTTATTCAGATTTCCGAACAAAATATTGGGTGTGGTTGTTAGACCCCCGCTTTTTCAATTGGTATCAGCGCAGGCAAACATGTTTAAGACCTCATAAGTCTATGTTTGTAGCGATCTGAATATGGACAATAATGTCTCTGACAACGCATCACCAGTTCAGAAACATTCTAACCTGGTCTAAAGTCTTGTTTATCCTGAGAAATCTCTCTTGTCTTCTCCTTCTTCTAAAACTGTGTATAACTGGGAAGCACGCCTAGATGAACAATTGGATGAAATTTCTGATGAAAGTGATTCTGAAGAGGGACAAGTTGTTGATGAGGAATTCTCACAGTACATCAAGCTTTTCGATCATCTCCTAAAGAAAGAAAAGTCAACATCTTGCTTGGCTGAATTTCTGACTCCTCTCTGTCTTGAAAACAGGAAAATGAGAAAACTATTTAAAGGATATGAATGTGGTTATAGTTTGCTACAATCTATTCTTAAAGATCGTGAAGAAGATCTACATTCAAAGAATTCTGAATGTGATGAACTTTGTCTCTTTGTGTTGAAAGAAAGACTTGCAGAAACCAATGCAAGGTATGACTCTCAACAAAACTGTTTAAATGACAGAGAAAAAGTTTTTCTCACCCGAGAGAAACAATTGGAGACGGATCTTAGTGCTGCCCTTGAGAAGGTTAAATCTTTGGAAGAGAATTTGAAAAAAAATCAATTCTAGCTCTACGAAATTGTCTTCTATGCTAGGAGCATGTAAAGAACATCGTGATACACGTGTTCTGGGCTATAAAGGTATAGACGCTCCAAGTACTGGTAAGATCAATTTTGTTCTTCCTAATAATCTTCTTCAAGTTGAAAATTTCATCGGCAGTAAAATTGAAAAACCTTCTCCAGTAGCAGATGTCTCTAGAAACCGAGAATGTCATCCCTCTAAGACGGCTTAGTTGAGAACGGTTAAAAACATTCCTGTCAACTGCTATTATTGCGAAAAGAAAGGTCATATTGAAAGAAGATGTCATCTTCGTTTACAGAATGAAAAACTTCATAACATTCTTGTCTGGATGTCTAAAGAAGTAATCAAACCCGCTTCTCAGTGTACTGTTAGAAAGTCATCTCACAATCAAGAAAAGTGCTGTGATGGGCCAATTCCTGATTATGAATATAAAACAACTTCTACATACAACCGTAAAAAGAACAATGTTGTATGGATGACTGATAACTCTGAAAAGTTTGTAAAGAGAAAAAGGTTTCGAAGGAAGAAGAAATCTTCCAACTCTTTTTTTTTTTCTTCAAAGATGATCTTGCTTCTAAAATAAGTGTTCCTGATTATATTCACATTAATAATCGTGTTTCGGAACTCAAGACCAGTATCAACAGTCTCAAGCGCAAGATCAAGAAGGCGAGAAAAGCAGCTGGTTCAGGTAACTCATGTTATTCTCTTGTTAATTCTTTTGAAGTTTCACATAAGACTTCAGATTTTTGTCAAGGAAGTGAAAAGGAAAATATCAACACCTGTGATGAGCTTCATGTTCATCATACTACAACTTGACCATTTCCTAGTGTGTATCATCTATAAGGCCATGAGATGATATACAGAACTCTAAAGAAGATGGTTCTTTCTTGACAAATGGTCCGTGTTGTATGTATTGTTCCTGATCCTTCTTTCTGAGCCCTGCTCCGGAAAATTGTTGTGCCTTTTCCGTCTGATGCTTTGTTTAAAACTTTAGATTGTTCTTCCTCTATGACAGTTGATTTCCAACTTTGAGTTGCACTCGTTGTGAGACAAAGTTTCCTGTCATGTGTTCTGAACGTGTTTTTTTGTTTTGTCAAAACATGTTCCGAACCGTTAGCTCATCTGGTTCCCTGGTTTTTGATTTTTGGGTCATAACCATGAACTTTGTGCACCCGACCCGTTACCAAACGGTTACAAGTAACCCTAGGGTTTCCTTGTGAAAACCACTTAAATATATATCAAGGATTTATCTTGATATATTCTTGCTCGGTAACGTCAAGACCTCTCTTGGATTTTTTTTTTGGTGTGCACAATGGAAGGATTTAATAAGGAAGACAAGTTTGATGATGCCAAAGTTCTTGAACTTCAAGAAGAACCCATCTCCATAATTTTCTTTCAAGCAATTGATCATGAAAAAGATATTCCAGTTCAAATGTCTCTTCAATTAGTTGGAAATCTTCTTCAAGATTTTGAGGCCGTTTGTGAACAACTTGAAATTGCATCAAAGAACCTTGCGTTTCTGAAAAATGTGCTAAAGAAAGCATCTGATGAACTCGCCCTTGTTCGTTCTTTGGTTGCTGACCGAGTCTAAGTTTTTAGAGTTGTTTTTGTTATTATTGTCTAGGAAACTTCTTATGAGAATTTATTCTTGTGTTTTTAAGAAGGATAACTAGGGTTTGGAATAGCCACTATTGAGAGTACACATAGCTATTGCTAATGATTTTCATCTTGCAATGTTTTTAGATTTATTTATTTAAATTCTAAGTTATTTGGAAGATGATTTTTGTAGTATTAATCTTTATGGTTTTATATATTGAAAATTGTTATGGGATATGTTGTTTACGTCCGTGAACCTTGACTGTCCCATATTTGTTCAAAAGTTAACTCTATTATATGTCGGTATGAAAGTATTGATAAAAGATAGAATGAACTTTTGAGTACAAAAGTTAAGCCTATTATGTCATTATGCAAATATTTATGGAAGATAGGATGAACTGTTGTTTACAAAGATTAAGTCTATTATATGTCATTGTGCAAATAGTGATGAAAAATTGAATGAATCTTTGATTATTCCACAATATTGGTCTTTCCCTGATCCACATCTTTGTGAATGTAATGTGTTGCTCCGTAAGTTATCTTATGTTGAGCATGACCAATTGAATTGATCATTTTCCTTGTGGTTAATTCAATTGAGATTTTTGGATACAAATTCATGTCTCATGCAATTTGTTAATGTCCAAAGAAATCCTTTTTTCTTGTAAAAGTAAGGTCGCTCTTGTTGTTCTTTCGGGAATGACATTTTATGGGGGAGAGTTCTTAATTGAACTTGTGCTTAATTCCAAATATTTTTGGGGAGTGCGGCTGTGGAATATTATAGGACTTATCTTGTATCTTTATAAACTCCTTGATGAATATACTAAGTTTCGATTATGGGAAATCATCGAAACAAGTTGGTATGTTGTTCTCTTTTGGTCATGAAGTATCTCTATGAAAATTTCATGAGGATCCCACTAGTTTTCGTACCTTTGCCAATTTATATTGACAAAAAGGGGGAGAATTAATGTGTAGTTTGCACTACATGCAAATACATATGGTTTACGGATCATTATGTAAGTGGGAGTGGTTTTCATTGTGAGATGAAGTATTGACTAAGGGGGAGTGATACATATCACCATAGTATTGTTGTCAAAGTTGTGATACAATTGAACTTTGATGCTATGTAATAATACTATGACACTGTATAACAATGACTGAGAGCAACTGATTTCTCATTGTTATAGCTACGGATCTTCAACAACTATGATGCTGAGTTGAACACATTTATAATCATTGGAGTACTTGGAAGTGACGAAGATTTCGATTAATGTTGAAGAACCAAGGAGATCAAGCATTTGGATGAAAAGCTACAAAGTTTATTTATTTTGTAATCCATATGTATTGATAGTTTTGTCATTAAAATTGACAAAGGGTGAGACTGTTAGAGCACTGCTCGGTCGAACTCGCAAACGTTGCTATCTCAAGTTTGTTTGTCAATGTTAGTGATCAAAACTACAAGTCATGATTTCTAGTCTACTTATAGATGTCTCGGACTAGGATAGATTGTGTATTTGAGCATTAGACTTCACAGCGTTCATCAATTGAAGACGAAGAACTACTAAGGAGAGCCTGTGGAACTTCATCAACAAAAGGTATGTGGAGACTAAAACTCATCTATCACTTGGAAAGTCAATTTATACTCTATCTCCTATATTGGGACATAAGTCGTAGTGCTATATAGTTTTCTATTATGCACATTTGATGTTTCGAGCTGAGTTTGACTCGCTTACATATTTCTCGAAATATGTGTTGGTAAGCTTTCGCTTCAACCAAGTTCATCTTATATTCTTGACGAAAGTCAAAAGATGATCATGTGAAAATCGCCGAGTAACATCTTACATGGTTTGTGTGATACAATCATTTGGTGTAGACTTGGAATGTTTCGTTATGATTATTTCAATAACTTTAAAATTTCTTTGATGTTAATAGTGTGTGAAAACGGTTATTGTTATCCTCTAAGAAAGTTTCAATGATTGAAATGGAGTTTAGAACACTTAACCAACATTGGATTATGAACATGTTATGCACTCTTGCATATATGTAATCCACGTCCGGGAACCATAATATGCATACCTGTATGCGTACCTGTTGGTTTGAGAAGTCCGTGAACCTAAGTACACGTACCCGTACGCGTACTGGCGTAAGGTTTAGGTCCGCGAATTTCTGCTGGGTTTGGAGGTATGCGTACACGTTCGCATACTGGCGAAAACCAAACTTGGTCCGGCTACTTAAGTATGCGTACACGTTTACTTACTTGAGTGGTTAAAGTTCTAAAATCGGTTGTGACATGAACTAATACATTTATATAATAAGGAATGCATTCTTTGCAAACCGTGGCTATAATGTTCATGAATTGATTCGAGTTAATCAAACCGATTTTGCTTCAATTGTGTTCTTGTATACTTCTATGAGAATATAGCAAATGAACAACTCTATAACTAGTTTCATTTGAGTCATTTGAACTAGTTGTGGATAAGATGAATAAGGTTGATATGAGAGTGTTCATATAGCTAACTTTGGTTAACTACTGTTGAGCCAACATAGTGTACACGTTTAGGTACGGTTACTCAAACCTAAATGAACGTACATTTCATTTATGTATAACAAGCTAAGTTTGATCTAACGGTTGAAAGATATTAGCTCGAGTCTAATCAGGTTTTTATCTAACGGTGAATATGGAATGCTTTGTTACCAAGGTAACTTAGATTGCAAACCCTGATTTGAAAACTATATAAAGGAGAACTCTAGCAACTGGGAAACCTAATCCCCACACTTTCTGTGTGATACTAGTTGCGACTAGAGTCGATTATCCTTTAACCTTAAGTTTTCCACAAAACCTTGTAGGTTAACGACTTGAAGACTTCATTGGGATTGTGAAGCTAGACCCAACTATTTATCTATAGTTGCGTGTTCTGATCTTACTTCTACTATCGTGATTGAGTATTATCTTTGCTAAGATTTGCTTGAGATTTATCTTCGATAAGTAAGATTAAAAGTAGTCACAAACATCTTCGTCTCATCGTTTGTGATTCCACAATATCTTGTTTCGCTACCATACGATTAAGATTACTATGAGGTGATTGATAATAATAGGATGTTCTTCGGGAATATAAGTCCGGTTTATGAATTGGGTCATGTGCACCTTGATTTATCAAAAGATGGAACAAAACTCGTAGGTATTTCTGTGAGAGAGAGATTTATCTATTCTAATAGACTTTTCTGTGTGAGATAGATTTTTTTATCAAGTCTTCGACTTTGGGTCGTAGCAACTCTTGGTTGTGGGTAAGATCAGCTTAGGGAATCAAGTGCGTAGAATCCTGCTGGGGTTCAGAAACGTAAGGAGCGCAACTGTACCTTGATCGGTGTGAGATTGATTAGGGCTCAACTACATTCCAGTCCGAAGTTCATTGGTAGTAGGCTAGTGTCTGTAGCGGCTTAATACAGTGTGGTGTTCAAAGCTGGACTAGGTCCCGGGGTTTTTCTGCATTTGCGGTTTTCCTCGTTAACAAAATTTTGGTGTCTGTGTTATTTCTTTTACGCATTATATTTTGTTATATAATAGAAATATCACAGGTTGTGCGTTAAGATCAATCAATTAGATAATCCAACCTTTGGTTGTTGATATAAATTGATTAACACTTGAACATTGACCTTTGGTACCGTTCAAGTTATTTCTCTTATTCAATCGGGCTCGTAAATTCCTATTTGCTGATTGCAGATTGAATTGAGAAATTGAGAATAAACTCTTTGATATACTTTTCTCTAGATTGAGTCTGAATGTCTAGTTGATTCTCTTGAAAGTATATTGGAGTTTGTCTATTCAGATTGCCGAACGAAATATTGGTGTGGTTGTTAGACCCCCGCTTTTTCACCAATTCTCGTGCTTCCCTCACCGTATACATAACATGGTATTCCTTGGTGAGAATGCACTTACAACACAAGCAAGTTGTGTTGAGGTGAACAAGGTCTTACTCACCACAAGTGACTGAAACAGACTTTTCCGCAACTATGGATTTTTCACCATCTATAGTTTTTGGCTTATTCCGTTTCACTTTTGAATTATCATGAAAGAAGTCGCTTTTAGAACCTTTCACATCCAAATCCATCTTTCCAAAGAACTTTTTAAGTTCCAACATCATGGATACTGCCTTCTCCATAGTCATGGAATTTTCTGGGAGATAATTCCTTTTCACACTCAAAGCATCATTGACTTCCTTTGATATCTACTTCTGAGTGTGTTTAGGAACAACCGTAACCTTCTTCCCATTACTCTCTTCGAGAATTCTCGGAAGAGAATTGGATTGACTATTCTTTTACAAGTTAGTCTTTCTCCAATTGGGAGCATCGGATTTTGTCTTCGTCTTTACGAAGTTATACTTTTGATAACCATTACGATTGTGAAAAGGATTCGTATGAAATTTATAGGCAAATCTCGGTTTATCACAACACTAATTCCTTTGCCTAAAGGTTGGATAGTTACAACCTGTAATGTTAAGAGGATTATCCTTAACATAAGATATTGGTTTCACAACTTCTTGTGATGCCCAAACAAGAACATCATGAAGTTTCTCATTCCGTATACGAAAACGACATCTCCTTTCCAGGTGAACTTTGTTTCCGTAATAATGACAAATATAAGGAACGTTCTTACCCGGATTCATGTGTGCTATTTTTGGAGGTTGATATACTTTTCTCTTTCGAACCTTAACTGTCGGTGAAGGAATTTCACTTTTTCCATCAGTGGAAACCTTTTGTTGAGAAGAATCACTAGCCTTGACAAATTTTACCTCTTTGCTAGTACTTGGAGCATCTATTCCCTTATAGCCCAATCCTCGTGTATCCCGATGATTTTTACTTTCTCCTAGCACAGTGGTTAATTTGCTTGAACTAGTATTGAACTTTTTCAAGTCATCTTTCAACATCTTGATTTTATCAAGAGCAGTAGCTAAACCAGCCTCAAGGCGTTTTTCTCGAGCGAGATAAGCGCTTTCTCTGTCGTCAAAACTTGCTTGCTGAGAGTTAATCCTTGCTTCAGTTTCTGCAAGTTTCTCTTCCAATAAGAAGTATTTTTGATAAACATTATCACATTCAAGTGACTTTCTACTCAGGTTTTCCTCAGAATCTTTGAGGATTGATTCGCAAGAGCGATTCAGATATAAAGACCTTCGTAAATCCTTTTCAATTTCTTGTTTTTGCGATAGAGATTAGTCATAAAAGGTGTAACATGATAAGTTCTCATATTTGTCTTTTCCAACCGATCCAAAATCTTGACATACTCCGAGACTTCCTCATCAAAATTTGTATCAATATCTGAGTCACCTTCGTCAAAAAGTTCATCTAACTGTTCTTCAAAGCGTATTTCTCAGTTACCAACAGTTTCTCCATCAGGAGAGTGTGTAGATATTGACTTAGATGTGATAGTTATCTTAGGTGAATCCAAGATTTGAAAATCATCTGGTAATTTCTGAACTGGTACGTTATTAAAGATAGACTTGTCCATATAGTCAGATTGCTACAAACAAAGACTTATGAGGTCTTAGCGTGTTTGACTGCTCTGATACCAATTTAAAAAAGCGGGGGTATAACAACCACACCCAATATTTCGTTAGGCAATCTGTATGTACTAACTCCAATATAATTCCTAGAGAATCAACTAGACAGTCAGACTCAATCAATGAAAATATATCCAAGAGTTATATCTCAATTTCTCAATACAATCTGCAATCGAACATATAACAATTTGTGAGCCTGATTGATATGAGAAATAATTTGAACGGTACCAAAGACCAATGTTCAAGTGTCAATAAATTCAATCAATAACCAAAGGTTGGATTTACCAATTGATTGAACTACGCACAACCTGTGATATTTCAATTATATAAACAACTATAATGCGAAAAAGAAATAACACAGACACCAGAAATTTTGTTAACGAGGAAACCGCAAATGCAAAAACCCCCGGGACCTAGTCCATATTTGAATACCACACTGTATTAAGCCGCTAGAGACTCTAGCCTACTACAAGTTAACTTCGGACTGGAATATAGTTGAGCCCTAACCAATCTCACACTGATCAAGGTACAGTCGCGTTCCTTACGCCTCTGAATCCCAACAGGACTCTACGCACTTGATTCCCTTAGCTGATCTCACCCACAAGTAAGAATTGCTATGACCTAAAGTCGAACACTTTATAAACAAATCTGTCTCCCACAGAAAAGTCTATTCTGATAGATAAATCTGTCTCCCACAGAAATACCTACGAATTTTTTGTTCCGTCTTTTGATAAATCAAGGTGAACAGGAACCATTGATAATCCGGTCTTATATTCCCGAAGAACAGCCTAGAAATATCAATCACCTCACAATAACTTAACCATATGGTAGTGGAACAAGTTATTGTGGAATCACAAAGAATGAGACGAAGAGCTTTGTGATTACTTTTTATATCTTACCTATCGGAGATAAATCTCGCGCAAATCTTAGAGAAGATAGTACTCAATACGATAGAACAAGTAAGATCAGAACACGCAACTATAGAGAAAATAGTTGGGTATGGCTTCAGAATCCCTTTTGGTTTTAGGAAAAACCTAGGTTAAAGGAGAATCGACTCTAGTCGCAACTAGTATCACACAGGAGGTGTGGGGATTAGGTTTCCCAGTTGCTAGAGTTCTCCCTTATATAGTCTTCAAATTAGGGGTTGATAACTTTGAGACAAAGCAATCAATATTCACCGTTGAATGAAAACCTGATTTAAGATTCAAGCTAAGATTACTTAAAACAAGGCAATATCTCCTCGCCGTTAGATGGTCTTAGCTTGTTACACACAAATGATAATCAAATGAATCTAATTGTGTTACTCATAGAGTTTTTCAATTGTTTATATTCTCATAGAAGTATACAAGACACAATTGAAGCAAAATCGGATTTGATTCACAAAAATCAATTCATGAACATTTAGCTACGATTTTCAAATATTCCATTCCTTAATAAATAAATGTATTCATGAGTATGAAATCATACTTAACCGATTTTAGAACTTAACCTCATAAGTTTGCAAACGGGTTCGCAAACTTAAGTTTCAGACATTGATCTATTCCGACAGTTCGCAAACGTGTACGCATACTGTCGTTCCAGACCGAACTCAGGTGAAATCGTTCCCAAACGGGTATGCAAACTTGGTTCCCGGACTTTGACAGTTAAAACCGTTCGCATACGGGTACGCAAACTTGGTTCCCAGACCTTAATCATTACTACAACATCTTGCATACTGTGCTATATCCAGATAATGGTTAATTGTTCTAAACTCCCATTTCAATCATTGAAACATCCTTAGAAGATGGCAATAGCTGTCTCACACAAACTATTAGCTTATAAGTGATTTTCAAGTGATCGAATGATCAATACGAAATATTTCGACTCTACATCACATGACTGTCTCATACACAAATCATGTAGGATGTTACCAGGCCATTTTCACATAATCATCTTTTGACTTTCGTCAAGAATAATGATGAACGTGGTTAAAGAAAAAAGTATCCCAACACATATTTCGAGAAAGATATAAGCGATCTAAACTCAGCTTGAAATATCAAATGTGTATAATGTGAAAGTCTATACAGTTATACGAATTAGTCTCAATAGGAGATAGAATAGAATAGACTTCTGAGTGATAGATGAGTTCAAGTATCCACATACCTTTTGTTGATGAAGTTCCTTCAAGCCCCCCTTAGTAGATCTTCTTCTTCAATCGATGAACTTTGTGAAGTATAATGCTCAACTACACATTCTATCCTAATCCGAGACATAGTTATAAGTAGACTAGAAATCATAACTTATAGTTTTGACACCTAAACTTGACAAACAAGCTTGAGATAGCAACACTTGCGAGTTCGACCGAGCAGTGCTCTAAAAAAGACAAGGTTTTTCAGTTTCTCATCTTCTTTTTAATATTGCCATGGAGGGTTTTTCTAGATATATGGACATAACTTCTCTACTTGGTCTTTTCGGTTGTTTCTCTGTGACTCCATATAGCATTATTATAAATCACCTACACTATGCTGATGATACCATTTTCTTCATTGATGGTAGCAAGGAGGAATTGCATAACTTATTCTATGCTCGCAAGTACTTTGAGTACATTGCGGGCCTAAAGGTTAACACCTCAAAGACAAGACTCTTAGCTTTTGGTGATGTTCCATAGATTTCTGTTTGTGATTTTGAATTTAGTTGTGCCACTGACAACCTTCCATTATGTAATTGGGAATGCCTCCTGGATCTAAGAAAATATCTAAGCATATATGGAATCCAATTATTGAAAAGTTTTAGGAAAGACACGCAGTTTTGAGATAAATTTCAGTTTCAAAAGGAGGTAAACTTGCTCTTCTAAATTACATACTAAGCTCATTAAAAATTTATTATTTTTATCTATTTAAAGCTCCTGATTCGGTCATAAAAATCTTAGAGAGGAAGATGAGAAACATTCTTAGGGAACATAGTGCTGGTTCAACTATATCTCATTTGGTTAATTGGGGGCTGGTTAGTGCTGACAAAGAAAAAGGTGGATTGGGTGTTTGTAATTTAAAAATGATGAATCTTTCAATGCTTGCTAAATGGTGTTGGAGATTTGGTCATGAAAAGAACAGGCATTGGTATAAAATCATTGTGGATAAGTATAACATGCCTCAACAGTGACGCACAATCATTGTGCATCACTGAAGTTGTAGCCTGGCAGATAGAGCTGCATAGTCCGACGATGTAGCGCCAACATGGATGAGACAAGAAAGGCTACTTAGCATATGCAATACTATGCGATAATATTTCATATCCTTATTCAGAGTTAGCCCAGCTCAAGGAAGGAATAAAGGATGAAATGCAAGTCATGGAATGACTTTGGCATCGTCCCAAGCATTGGCCAAGGCTTGGACAATGCATATGCAACAGTGGCGGTGCCAAATGCGGCATTGGTGATTATTGCTCGTCAAAAAAGATGCAAGTGATGCATATGAAGTATGAATTTGAACTAGACAAGTCAAGACTCAATTGGCGTGATATTTGGGTGTTGGCATCCAAATGAGCTAAGTGCGTGATTGGGATGAATAAAGCTCAACCATCTGAAAACTTGGCAGAAGTGCACGTTGAATGAAGTGCAACCATTTCCGGATACTTGGCATACGCCAAGAGTGAGTAAAGCACAATCATTGTTGAACATTGGCACAGGCCAAGTTTAGTGCAGCGCAATGATTGTCGGATTTGAGTTCAAGCAGTTACGAGTTTGTGTGCATCACACGCATGACAAAGTGAAAGAGCAAGTTAGAGACGGTTATAAAGTGACTTTATAACAGAGTTTGGAATAGCCTAACCGTTAGAGACAAGTGTGGCGCCATTCTGCAAGACATAGAAAAAGGTAGCAGTTTAAAAGGCATTGTGGCGGTTAGGGAACTTCCTATGGACATATGGTTGTTCATAGGCCGTGCAACTATGTTGCATATGGATTGTCCCTGGTTCTTGGCATTATAAATAGCCAGATAAACTTTGCAAATGCAAGTCTTCATGTGTTGAGGAACCACATTGCAGTAGAGAGAGTTTTTGTGTTAGGCTTAGAGAATAAGCTTGTAAGTCCATTGGTTGGACTGATTTTGTAATCTTCCCCTTAAGCTAATAAAGAGAGTTCGTTGGCTATATGTTTGCCTTAGTATTCTGTTGATTAAAAGATACTCCCCCAATTCTGTGGAGCATAAACATGGCAGGAACCCCTTTGTAGTATGGGCTATATTGTTGGTAGAGAAAATCTAAGTTAAGTCATCTGTTGCATAACTCAGTGAAGTTGGATGTTTGCATAGGTGCAAACTTATAAGGCTGAAATACGAGTGGGTGATAAGAGATCACTAAACCACTGTATTGCCGGGTTACAATTGCGCAAAAAAATTTTTGTTTGGGGCATTTGAAGTTGTGATAGTTTGGGTATCAGAGCATAGATTGCTATGTTTTGGCTTTGTTTTGGAAGATTTTTTTTCTGTTTTTACTCACGTTTAGTTGCTGAAATTGTTAGATCGTGATGGATGGTAAGAAGAGTACGATGAATACCTTAACTGATAGGGTAGCGGACTTGGAAGACAAGATTTGTGATGAGGTGCGCCATCCTAATGAATCTAATTATGATGCTACGGTGATGGGTCGCAGTCAAGCATTAAACACTTATGCTGCTGATATGCTTGTGGCAAGACATAATGCAACTAAGAAGTACACTGACTTGGAAGGCCAAATCGCTGCTGTTAAAAGCATGTTCACAAATTCCTTGAAAGAGATAACTGATGAGTTTGGTGAGTATGATTGGTTAGGTTCAAGCTAATGCTGGTGGTAGTGGGAGTGACTTTACGAAGATTAAAGTCCCAGAACCTAAGGCGTTTTGCGAAGGTATTGGAGAATTTCATGTGGGACATGAACCAATACTTCAAGGCCGCTAGAACCCCGGAAGAGCAAAAGGTCACTCTCGTTAGCATGTACCTGAAAGGTGATGCGAAGTTGTGGTGGAGGACTAGAACTGATGATGACCTTACTGCTGGTCGTCCAGGCATCATAACATGGGATCTCATGAAAGAAGAATTGAAGGGTCAATTCTTACCAAGCAATACTGCTTGGATAGCCAGAGAGAACTTGCGTAAGCTGCGGCATACCGGTACACCACGAAAATACGTCAAAGAGTTTTCGTCTCTGATGCTAGATATTCACAACATGTCTGAGGAAGATAAGTTGTTTAATTTTACATCTGGTTTGCAACCATGGGCTCAGGCTGAAGTAAGAAGGTAGGGTGCGAAGGACCTACCTTCGGCCATTGCAATCGTGGACAACCTTGCTGATTTTAGGTCAGTCAATACCTCAACTGCTGCTAATAGGAAGGGCAAGGATAAGAAAGGCCAAAAGAAGAAGGATGATGGAAGTAGGAAAAGTTTTGAGGCTAAGGAAAAGAACTACCAAAGGGATGATAGTCAGGCCGTGAAGAACAAAGCTGGTGGTTGTTTCATATGCAAGGGTATTCACCTTGCGCGTGATTGTCCTAAGAGAGAAAAATTGTCCGCAACAGTAACTAAGGTAAGTAGCGAGAAAGAAGAAACTGATGAAGTAGAGCATGTCAATCGAATTCAACTATGCAACATAGTAGCGCAAAAGGCACCAACACAGCATGGGCTGAGTGACGCTGGCTTGGTTTATGTGAAAGTTGGCATTCACAATCATCGACTCTAGGGCATGGCCGATACAGGTGCTTCACACACTTTTATGAGCTTGTCGATGGAAGAGTACTTGGGTTTGGAAGTATATCAGGATGATCACTGCATGAAGACAGTGAATGATGTCGCCAAACCAATCAAGGGGATGGCAGTGGGGAATGTTGAACTTGGAGAGCGGCGTGGCCAAGTCAGTATAATGGTGATGCATCTTAATGATTTTGAGATGATCCTTGTTAACAACTTTTTCAAGACAATAGAGGTAACAATGATGCCTCACCTTGGAGGGATTTTCCTATAAAGTCCAAGTGCACCTTGTTTCGTGAAAGGTGTAAGGAATGTCAGTCCGTATGACATGAGGCGCGACAAAGGTAGGGAAAAGTGATTTTGCGCCTGTAAAGTCGTTTGAAGAAAGTTTAGCGGCGATTCATGAGGAATTTGGATATCCTATGGATCTTAGAATCCCTTGCTCACCGTGACTGAGATGTGTGAAGCAGGGGCCTTGCATTTCTGTTTGTAAGTGCCTGAACCTGCAAGGTTGCTGAAGTATGTAGTCTTTGGCACATATATGTTTACTGTTCCTGTTTGAAGTTTAAGTTGGGTGTTGCTGATCTTATGGTCTTAGAAGATAACACACTGTTGTTGGTGTATTTGCTTTTGTTAGTTGTTTGCTTTCAGTAAGGCCGTGTGTTGGCGAATGGTGTAAATGGGAAGGAGTCCCTATGTTTCTTATGTAAGGTTAGTATAATGAATGAATGTGGTATTTAAGAAAAAACCTTGTCTCTTTTTGCTTAATATAAAGCTAGTTCATTGGGTAAGCACTACAAGTATACTTAGCCAAAGTATACAATAAGAAACTCTGAAAGCAAAACCAAGCAAGAAGTGAAGTTTGTGGCATAGGCGAGTTTGTTATTGGGAGAGTTACGTAGAAGTGCGACAGTATTTGGCAGCAATAGCATGGAGTAACGCAGCAAGAATGAAGATGTAAGTTCATCAAGCATAAGAGTTAGGAGTAACTCATAGTTAGGAGGAACATGATGTTGTTTTTTTGCTACATTAAAGCATAGCAGTTTGAAAGAAAAAGTGAGGCCTTGTTAGTTTCAAAGGCTCGTGAAGAGGAACCTTGTCCAAAGTGACGGTGGGATGTCCCGGGTATCCTAATTCATGGCTAATGTCATGCATTTAAGTCGAATTTGCATAAGAGAGTTGCAAGGTGATTGAAGAACACTTAGTCTACAGTAAGGTCTGTTGAATTGCAAGAGTGCAATGTCAGTCGGAATTGAAGGCAGTAAGCTAATTTTTGCATATCAAGATGATATGTTGGATGTTTGACGTGTACACTTAGGCACAGAATGGCTTGACGAAAATTTTGTGTGCTAATGCAAGAGGCATAGAAACATATTGCAATAGTTTTTGGGTGTTAAGATGTGATGAAATGAAATTGAAGCATAGTTGACGATGCGACAGTGAAGCTGGAATTCATAGGATCAATGGCAAGGCAAACAAACTAAGTGGCGGCGTAAAGTACTAGGTAGAGAAGTTTTGGCAAGGTTAAACTCCAAACAAAGTTGCTGATTTCTAAGAGTGGCTCAGATGCGTACAAGGCCAAAGTTCAGAGGAGGCTGAACTGATGTTGCATTCAACGAGGACGTTGAATGGATTGGGTGGGAAAGGTCTATAACATGCCTCAACAGTGGCACACAATCATTGTGCATCACTAAAGTTATAGCCTGGCAGATAGAGCTACATAGTCCGACGATGTAGCGCCAACATGGCTGAGACAAGAAAGGCTACTTAGCACATGCAATACTATGCGATAGTGTTTCATATCCTTATTCAGAGTTAGCCCAGCTCAATGAAGGAATAAAGGATGAAATGCAAGTCATGGAATGACTTTGGAATCGTCCCAAGCATTGGCCAAGGCTTGGACAATGCATATGCAACAGTGGCATTTACAAATGCGCCATTGGTGATTATTGCTCGTCAAAAAGGATGAAAGTGATGGATATGAAGTATGCAGTTGAACTAGACAAGTCAAGACTCAATTGGCATGATATTTGGGTGTTGGCATCCAAATGAGTTAAGTGCATGATCGGGATGAATAAAGCGCAATCATTGCTGAAAACTTGGCAGAAGTGCAAGTTGAATGAAGCGCAACCATTGCCGGATACTTGCTATAGGCCAAGAATGAGTAAAGCACAATCATTGTAAAACATTGGAACGGGCCAAGTTTAGTACAACACAATGATTGTCGGATTTGAGTCAGTTACGAGTGTGTGTGCATCACACGCATGCAAAAGTGAAAGAGCAAGTTAGAGACGGTTATAAAGTGGCTTTATAACCGAGTTTGGCATAGCCTAACCATTCGAGACAAGTGTGGCGCCATTCTGCAAGCCAGCGAAAAAGGTAGCAGTTAAAAAGGCATTGTGGCGGTTAGGGAACTGCCTATGGACAGTTGGTTGTTCATAGGACGTGCAACTATGTTGCATACGGATTGGCCCTGGTTCTTGGCATTATAAATATCCAGAGAACCTTTGCAAATGCAAGTCTTCATGTGTTGAGGAACCACATTGCAGTAGAGAGAGTTTTTGTGTTAGGCTTAGAGAATAAGCTTGTAAGTCCATTAGTTGGACTGATTTTGTAATCTTCCCCTTAAGCTAATAAAAGAGATTTTGTCGGCTTATATGTTTGCCTTAGTATTCTGTTGATTCAAAGATACTCCCCAAATTTTGTGAAGCATAAACATGGCAGGAACCCCTTTGTAGTATGGGCTACATTGTTGGTAGAGAAAATCTAAGTTAAGTCTTCCGTTGCATAACTCAGTGAAGTTGGTTGTTTGCGTAGGTGCAAACTTATAAGGCTGAAATACGAGTGGGTGATAAGAGATCATTGAACCACTGTATTGCTGGGTTACAATTGCGTAAAAAAAAAATTGCTTGGGGAATTTGCAGTTGTGACAATAAGCACGGTGATGGCTTCTCCTGCTGGGTACCTAATAGAGTCAAAACTTCACATAGTGTGTCTTGTTGGAAGACTATTGCGGATACTTCACATCTTGTAAGTTGTAACTCAACGCTGTTTATACATTTTGGTAGCGGAATTTCTTTTGGAATGACATCTGGAGAGGTAATATTACTCTTACTTCTGCATTTCCATCATTATACAAGTTATCAAGTAACAAAGATGCAAAGATCGCATACATGGTCTCCACAGATGAAAATTAGCTTTTTAATTTTAAAAGGAATCTCACGGATTTAGAAGCAAATGTATTTGCTGAAATTTTGCTGAGGATTGATAGTTATCCTCGGTACTTGGACAACCAACCTGATACTAGAAGATGGACGATGAACAACTTTGGTGTATTCTCTATAAAGTCTTTGTATTCACATTTGATTGCCAACTTTGGTATTCGAGACTTTCCTCATAATTTCGTCTGGAAGAAGTCAGTTCCTCCAAAAATTAACCTTCTCGTCTGGTGTTTACTTTATGAGGAGATAAATACAATAGACATCATCCATATAAAAGGTATCGAGATCTTTAATTCCTGTGTACTTTGTGGTGATGACACTGAATCGCAAGATCGCATTTTTTTTACAAAGTAAAATAACACACAAGTTATGGTCGATGGTTATTCCTAGCAGCTGTCGGTACTGGGTTGTGCCGAGAAGTATGGGAATGTTAGCTTTCACTCGACATCATGTGTACTTATCTAATGCAGGTAACTATTTATGGAGTCTCATTCATGCGGCTATTGTATACACAATCTGGACAGAAATGAATAGGCGTATTTTTGAGCCAAAATACAACTTCAAGACTGAATCAGATCTGGGTATTGAAGTGAAGACACTAGTCTTAGCATGGGCTGAAGCAGCTGGGAGAAGAGTTAACCTGAACTTTACGAGCTCTGTGCTTAACAATTGGGAAACACTTTTTGTTTAAATTCATATTGTATTTTTTTCCTTTCTTTTATCTACCACTGGTAGAATTTTTGTGAATTCTTCTTCTTTAGTATATCTTCTCTTGTTATCAAAAAAATAAATAAAAAATAATCAAATAATTTAAGAGTTAAGAAATATTATTTAAAAATATCTATTATTATTATTATAAAGATAGAAATTTATAAGTTTAGAATCGTTCAATGAAATTTGAAGAAGGGGACTATTATAAAGATAGAAATTTATAAGTTTAGACTCGTCTATGAAATTTGAAGAAGGGAACTACACAAACTCGACTTTATATTTACACTCATGACATTGTTCCAAAGTCACCATGTTGAAGTGCTAATGTAAATTTTGAAGAAAGAAAAAATTCGAACAATATTTATGAACAACATAAAAGCATTACATAGGTGTATCAATTTTCACATCCAATGATAACATGAATTTGATAGAACTGTAACCTTCATAATTAATGGAGGAAAGAAAAAAAATAATTTTTTTTTACAGTTGCAGAAGAAAACAATGTGAATTATCTCAACACCGACAACAACAGAAAATACAGCTTATAAAAGAAATGACTAAAAGACTAACGTACAATGACATGATGAATGACTGCTAACATACACCCTGGCGGCCAGACCAATACAAAACTTCTACCACATAAGTTGATGTAAGCAGGGTGTACCATTTATGTGCTACTAGCCTCCTAAAGTTGTAGTTGTCAGACTTAGGAAGCCGCTGCAACTTGTGTCTAAGCAAACCAAATCTAGGAAAATGCTTCGTGAAGATCATCTTGATCAATAGTGCAGATGTAAGATATTTATAAGTTTGTAAGCATATGTAGAATTATACATCTAATCATTTTGTTTTTGCTCGAAGAATTTTAAGATATATTAATGGGATCATTGACTATGAACTTCTGTTTAGTTAGGTTTATACGCAGTTCATGGATTTATATTGATGTTAATTATGCTACGGATCTTGACTCAAGCAGGAGTTTTTTTTTTGTTGTTGTTGTTGTTGTTCAAATACCATTTCATAGTCTAACAAAAGAAAAGAAACTGTAGCAAAGTCCTCTACTGAAGTTGAGTTCAGAAGTTTGGCTAATTCTGCTACTGAAGTTTTATGGGGTGCAGCTTTTAAAAGATCTGCATATTTTATTGCCTAATGCATATTCTCTACTTTTTGAAAAAATCAATGTTATCTCCTATTCCTCATATCGTGTTTTTCATTTTAGAATGAAGCATCAAAGTTGTGGATTATCACCTTGTCAGTTGGGAGCTAGCAGTACATATGTAAAGGAGCTAAAATATTTTACATCTCCATTATTTATCAAAATGTGGAAAGAGAACATTTGGTAGAATATACCTTTTTTCTTGAAAACACTATTTTTGCCTCCTGTAATGATATTTTGAGCATTAGTGCAAATGCGGGGGGTACCAAGATACACCACCAACTTTTTCTTAGGCAATCTGTATGGAAAAACTCAACACAACTCCGAGACTAAAAACTCAATCAAGGAATTTGACAACAAGCTTGATATAGCAACACTTGTGAGTTCGATCGAGCAATGCTCTAACAATTAGTAACTGGCAAATGAGTGATAATGGTACAATAATGGGTAAGAGAGGCTCACTAGATGAAAAAAGTTGTTGAGGAACAGATTCACCAACATAAAAAAATCTGAGGAACAACATCAACAGAAGTAGATGCATCATCAATATCAGAGCAACAAAAGAAATAATGTCACGGCCAAAATATCAGATGAAATAGCAGGAACATCGGTAGAAACATAAGCTACTCTTGAAAATTGACATGTCTAGAAAAATACACTTTCCAGTAGATGCACCCATACATATAGACCCTTTATGGTTACTGCTAAATCTAATAAAACTGCAAGAGATGCTTCTTGGAGCAAGTTTGTGAGCATAAGTCCTTATCCATGGAAAGCAGAGACAACCAAAAGATCTAAAAAAAAAACTTAAAATCACGTGGTCTGTGAAAAAACATTTCATAAGAATAATTAAAGCCGATGGACCTTACCGGTGGTCTGTTAATGGTGAAATTTCCAGTACTAAAAGCCTCTACCCAATAAGTTGTTATAAAACCTGTTTGACGTAGAAAAGTTTTGCTAATACCCACAAGGTGTCTATGATGTAATTCAGCTACACCATTTTACTCATGTGTATGATGACAAGAAACTTTACGCACAATACCATGTGTGGTATGAAATGAAGATAATCACGTGTTAAAAACTCTCACCACCATTAGTTCTAGTAACTTTAGTTGAAAATTATAATTGATTTTCTACTTGTTCTTTAAATTGAAAACAAAGGAAATATCCAACATAATTTGGAATAATTATCAATTATAATGACATAATTATTTGTATTCAGAAATAAATTTTGCAAGACATGGACCTTAATGATCAAGATGTAATAGTTCCAAAGGATGAGTACTATAATGACTAGACACAAAAAAATGAAGTTTGCGACCTTCCCCCAAGTGACAGGCATTACAAAAAATAAGGGTACTCATTACATTGGTTGATGACAAGAACTACCGACTTTGTATATTGTTTGAAAAGATAAGGTGAACAAGTCTCTTGTGCCAAACCTCAGCAGATATGTTAGTTGTGACACCAGAGAGCTTTATTATTTGAGTTGTGAATGAAAAGAAGTGGATATAGTTCATTAATGTGTGGGCCTTGTAAAAGAATACTCCCAGTTGACAATCCTTTCACAAAGAACCCAGATGAATCAAATGTTATAGAACAATGATTATTGAAGTGAACTTGGGCAAATAAAGCAAGTTCTGAGAATATTTTGGTACCAAACGAACATTGTTTAGACTTCAAAAAAAAAAAAAGGTATGAATGATAGACAAGCCTTCACCATTTGCTACTTGAATTTCCTTAGTACCCTCATATATAAAAGTAATTTGTAGTTCAGAATCATCAGAAGTGATATGATTATTGGCACCAATATCAGCATACCAAGGGTTCTCACCCAAAATATTAGCAGAAGCCAACATTTCCTTTAGGTGTTGAGGTGTATGAACATTCTGATACGCAAAATTCAACCAGTTTATGCATTCTAAAGCAACATGACCAGTTTTGCCACATATTTGGCAAACAAGAGTAGAAGTAGTAGAAGACTGCAAACCAAGAGGTGGTCCAATAGCAAAAGGATGTGGATAATGAAGTTGACCAGAACATCCACTAGGAATAAAAGAATAACTAGTTCCTCTACCATACTGTAAATTTCCAATTCTACCAGCACCTCTTGCAAAGTTAGGATTAAAGCCACTAAGTCTACCACAAGTTCCTCTACCATTAGATCTAAAAGAATTCACGTGAGAAGCAGATCAAGATTTTGCAGATCTAGTAATTAAATTGGTATTTATATCATTAACAACAACTTATTCACTAAACATATTGTTATGAAGCTCAATACAAGTATTTCTGTGTCTCATAGAAGTGGAAAAAGGTATATAATGAGAATTAGGAGCAGCCAAAGCAAAACAAGTTCTTTGTCAGAAATATTCTCACCAATAACAGTAGGTGATCAGATAATGATTTTATCTCATTAATTATAGCAGGAATTGATTTATCACCTTGTTTGAGCGTTAAAAGTTCAGTTCGAAACTGAATTGATTGACTAGAAATATATCTAGCAAACCTTTATCAGTGCTTCAGAATGATGTGAAGTTTTAGATCTAGCAAAGTAAGCCATCACTGGATTAGAATTTGTCAAATGAATCCTCATGTTGATTATTGCATCCCCATCTAACCAGTCAGGGTAAAAAGGGTGCTTAACTCCATTATCTTGATTTATTTTTTTTTGGCAGTGTATTGAACTTGACATTGATAAGATCCATCAAGAAACCTTTGAAGTTTGTGTTTGCGAATTACATGAAGCATAATATTTTTAGAGAAACAAAATTAGTTAATGATTTAAAGTAACTCTAGACATCAAATTTGAGAATTTTCCGTTGATGATGATGAAAATTCACGAATCATGGACAAAAAGATGTGAAATGGGAAATCGAGAAGGAAAGTAATCAGCAGAAGCAAAGATGATCAAAGAACCTTAGTAATTTAGAAACTTTTTTGTCTGATACCATGATAGAACTGTAATTCATTAATGGAGGAAAAAAATGAAAAGGGAAGTACAATTACAGAAGAAAATAAACATCGATAACAGTGACAGAAAATACAGCTTATAAAAGAAATGACGAAAATGATAAAGTGTAAACAAAGTGTAACATGTATATGTTACTAAAATTATCATTATCGGATGATACTAGAGCCTTAAGGATAACATGCAAAACCTTCCGTCTATAAACTTCAATCGCAACACCAAATTACAAACTAAAAATATTTTTTTTTTTTTTTGTATCTTTAAACATTATCGACTATTTGACGATCATAAAAGTCTTAAATTCTTAAGTTAGATACCGGAGATATTCGCGCAACCTCATTGCTATTATAAAGTTGGGTAGGTACGCAATCACTGTGAATATCGAGTTTACCATTTACCGAATCAAACTACACACGGAGAGGTAAATTTGAGTATAAAGTTAAATACTGATTAAAATAAAGAAAGTTAGTTTGACTACTTTATCTTGCAAGTGATTATAAGGGGACAACCATTCGTATAAACCTTGAAAAGATAGTCCGATCTAAAGTTTTCAAGATTTTTATGGTTTCATTTGAGTTCCACAATGACCAAATCTTGCACTTTCGTGTTTATTTAAGGTTTATTCGGCATAAAAGTGGAAACAAGTGCATGTTTTAGTCAATTTTTCGTGTCGATGAATCGACTCCTTGTCCATCTGATGTAACACGGTTTAGTGAAATCTTCTCTTTAGATGAAAATGGGATTTGCTGCCGGGGGGAGGAACTTGAAGTGAGGTCATTTGTTGACACTTTTCAAACTGAGCCATGGTTAAACAAAGCATCCTTCTCTCTCTTTTTCCACATTTACCATGTACAGTCCTTTTTGTCGTTTTCCGTGTGACTCAGCTTTTAATGATTTCATGCGAAAGCAGTTGACAGGTGTAAGAGAATATTAAGTTGCTTTCATAAAGTAAAGATATGATGAAATCTTGCTGGGTACTGGCACATTGGGCCTGTATATGATGCAAGGAGCAGGTGCGGAAGCATTGTTTGCCTAAGCTTCTGCAAATGCTGGCATTAAATAGACTTGAGGCATCCACAGCCTTGTCAATCCGAGCCTGCTGTGATAATGTGATTCTGCTACAGTCCAACCAAACTGCGGCAGCCTAAATTGGAGTTGGATTTGTAAAATACATAACAATTCTGAAACAATAACACAACAATCACAAGCTTATACGTGTTACTACGCAGATAATCAAAACATACAAGCATATGCCTACAGATTCTTCTTGGCTGCTATCAAGTTACAAGTCAAGATCACTTTACAAACTCAATCAGCCAATTTTCTTAAAGTACGTCTCTCTTATTAATAGGTGACACATTATGCATAGGGAATATAGTACTCTTCTCTGAAGCCACTACAAAGAAGCGGCGATTCTCTTATATGTTCAGGGCCGTCCACAGTTGCCGCCAGCACCAGCATTCCTGAAACTGTTGCCGTTATCACTAGGACCACAACTGCTGCCACCAGTACCAGTACTACCACTGCTTCTAGCACCAGCTCCACCGGCCTCAGCACCACTTGCCTCGGCACCACCAGCCCCAGCACCACCTGCCCCGGTGCCGCTTCCTACACCACCACCAAAACCAGTTCCTACGCCTCCACCACCAGTACCAGTACCAACCACGCTGCCGCCAGTTCCAACTCCCCCAGCACCTGCACCCATTCTGCCGCCAACACCAACTCGGCCACCACCTTGCCCCATCCCTATTCCTCCTCCAGAACCAACATTGCCTCCACCACCTATTGGCAAGCCTCCAACTCCACCAGAATACTACCTCCACCACCTATTCCTCCAGCCACACTACCACCACCTATTCCTCCATTATCACTGCTACCATGGTCCCCTTTCACCACTTGCTCATCTAGATTGTGCTTAACACCATTGCTACCATCGCTAGTTCCAATACAAACAGGTTTTTCTCGGACAACCTCACCTGTGAAAGATGAGTGGCCACTCAAGCCTTTCCATCCACGAGTATCCATTCCACCACCATGACCGTTCGCAAACAAATCTGCTTCGTCCTTCATTATCATCTCACCAAGATCAACACCTCCATGCTGCTTATTCTCCTCCACCATTACCAAACTCCTACCACCAATAACATCACTTACCATGAACACAAAACCCACCAGAATGGATAATAAAAACCACTTCCAAATCACTAAACACCCGTTTACAAAACCTTAATTCTTTGTATGTTAGAATGAGCTTCCATATACAGACAAATGAATACATTGAGGTTTTATATATCCTAATAAAGCATTTCCTTTCATAATGTAATTTTAACGATTGCCTTCAAATAATATATTACGTGATCAAATTTAAGATTTAATTACAGATTTCCAACTAGAGAAAACTCAACACCCAATAATATCAGTTCAACAAGGAAATCGATCATCTTATTCTAGGAACACATATTTAATACGAAAAATATTTTACCCTTTGATATATAGCAAGCAGTATTATTCCTAGTCGTGAAGCTCCTCCTCCCTTAACTAATCTTAGCCTACAAAACCAGACACATGCATCAAATACAAGTTATGAATAGACATCAAGAAAAATTTGTATCGAGAGTACAATTTTGAGGAGTGTCACTAAAGTAATTCTATAATAATATACCAATGACTTGAGTACGAAATATTAAACAGAATTTAAAATACCAGAGCAGAAAGGAAAAACACCTACGATTGTATACAAAATCAAAAAACAAATAGGTCACAATGGTATTAAACAGAATTTAAAATACGGCTATCCAGTGGAGAATTTTTTGTGCATGAAGCGTCACAATCTTCATTACATTTTGCAAAAAAATTGAAATCACCACCAGGGTTAGCATTTGTTGAAACATGCATCATATTCTGTTTCACGAGATGCTAAAATTTGCCCTGATAACGTTCCCACTATTAACAATACCACAGCTATCATTCTTGTGAAACTCTTCCTACCACCTCCTTCCATTTGTAAACTTGCTTTTCTACGCTTCTCCGGACTGTTCTGTTTAGAATTTAAACACACTTAAGCGAAGAATTTTTTTTTAAAAAAAAAAAAAAAAAAAAAACTTGTTTCAAAATGATTCAAACTTGTGCATTTTCACTATATGTGCATAATTAAGAAATTCTAATCGACATTTTGTCGAACACTTCCATGGCATAAACTATGCCTCCAACAGTCACACACAACCCAAATTTTTGAACATTAGGCTCAATCCCTGAAGTAAACTAATACATGCCAACAAACAGTTTTCGTATTTCAGAATTATCCTTCGGAGAACAAGTTGCCAGGCCATAAACCTAAAAAATTCCCAAATCAAAATCATCACCACAAATTTCAAAACCCCCTTTTAAATCTAAACTCATCGATTTCAAACCTAATACTGAATCTATCAAATGACTTAAAAAACCCTATTTTGATTTCCCCACACGATCGCCGAACTGAATTGAATTTCCTCAAACTATGAAAATAATTTGTCTAGTTCAGTTGAGTTCAGTACGAAACTGTAAACCAAATCAAAATTTTCAAGTTGTATGAAGTAACCTGGCGATGAATCACAGCGTTTACACGACGAACTCACCAATTCAATGTTTGTTCTGCAACCCTAGAAGAAGCTGGCTGCGATAGAAGAAATTTTCGATGAGAGAGTAATTTTCGTTATTGTGCTTCTGTTTTGATCTCTAGAGTTGACATAATACTAGTCCGACCGTTGCCACGGTGGGAGTGCCGACCGAAAAAGAATCTGAACATAGGGTTCGTCTGCGACTGCTTTCGTCCCGTTTAAGAAAATGTGATACTTTCACCCGTTTTACGAAAAAGATACTTTCGTCCTGTTTCCGAAAAAGTGATACTTTCCCGAACGGAATTTTAAAGTTTCACTTTTCCTCCCCGAAACGGGTTGTGAAAGTATCACTTTTTTCAAAACGGAAAAATTAGTCGATCCATAAACCAAAATATGGTTGCATGATGTGTTATGCATCCTTTGTGGTGGTTTGCATAATGGCTATACATTCAATTTTCGAGAATTGTGCCTAAAATTAAAGTATCATTTTTCTTGAAACGGAGGGAGTACATCGTTTTATTAGTTGCAACGGAAAATTAGTGGATGCATAAACCAAAATTTTGCTACATAAAGTATTATGTATCTTTTGTGGTGGTTTGCATAATGGATATACATTTAATTTTCTAAAATTGTGCCTAAAATGATAAACACCTCCGAATTTTTCGTAAAAACTCTAAATTTGATATTGTTGTTTGTACTTGTTGCGTAGAGTTTTTTATAACCTTTCCAACGAGATAAATTTTGTAAAATTCCAAGACACAGATTTTTAGATATGTTATATTAAAGTTTGCTTTCCAATTATACCCCTGAAAAGATATGATACACAAAGAGTTATAGTAATTGGACTAAAAGGAATGGACATTTTTGGTTTTTCAGCATGGACCATTCTCAATCTTTTTGTGGTAATTGATCACTTAGATTTACAAAAAAGTGGCCATATAAAGGTCCTCCCTCGCTTCGCTCGGTCGACCCAAATATAAATTTCTGTTTTAGTCCTTATAATATTTGGTTTTTACCAAGAGATCCATTTTGCGATAAACGGCTGAATTTAAAAAATGCGTGTAACGGCTGATATTGCCGTATTGAAAATCGATACACCATATAAACATGGGAATTTTGATAAACTGCCCCACTTTTAATTACAGGTTTAATAAACTGTCCCCGTTTTTTTTTCAACTTTTCAAAAGTGCCTTTTAGTTTCTTTTTCCATCAAAAGTCGGATTTGGTTGGTCAAACAAGTCAACACGTGGTCAAAATAATGACCGAAATTACATGTTTATCCTTTAGTCTTTATACCTGTCGGTCGAGAGAGAGACATTCATTTCTCATTTCTCTTAGGGTTTCTGTATAGGTTAGAGAAGCAGTTGCGATTGAGAGATTCCAGATCAAAATCGTTATGTAAGTAGTGTGATTGAGAGTTTTAACTTCGTGTTCTACTTGATTTGATGATGAACGAAAACTAGAAGATGAAGGAAAACGAGAAGAAGAAGGTTGTAGAAAAGTGAGATATATCAAACCCTAGTTTATTTTGACGGTGATTTCTTAGTTTTGAAGATGATTTATTCGTTTTGAATGATGATTTTGTTGTTGCATGATGACTATGTTACCGTATTAGGGTTTAATTTTGTTGTTGCATGATGATTATAAAGTTAGGGTTTAAAAAAAAATGGGAATTTTTTGATGGATCTTTTCTCAAATGGTTTATTAAATCTGTTCTCAGTTAGAATTTTTTGATGAAATTTTAAATTTCTTGATTTTGGGTTATTGAATAAATTGTTATTGAATTTGGGTCATTTAGAATTGTTTATGAACAATATGCTTGTTTTTGAATGTTTCAGTGGAAATATAGCATACAAGGACATCAACTGTTATTGCACACAGAGCCAAATTCAGTTTCTCTTGAAGAACTTACACAAAGATGAACTGAGTTTGAAGATGATTGAGGAAAATATTCACACCGGGCTACAAGTGGAAGCTATTGAAATTGTTGATTTGATGTGGATGAATAATGGAGTTGGTTATAGCTTAATGAATGATGAAGACTGCTTCACATTTGGCAGAAGCTGAACTGAATGATAATGGTTGTATAAAATTACAAGTAAGGGTATTCAATCCAGTATGGGATACATTGCAGGGTATTAAGAACACACCTAACAAGACTAGAGTGTCAAAGTCACCAACAATACCAGTGAGAAGAATCCCAAGACCTAATGGTAAAGGAGTTACAACTACTGCAAAGAAGGGGAATTTGTTTGGTGATCAGGTAGGTAGTTCAAGTACTAAACCAGTTGTACTTGATGATGAAGATATTGAAGATATACAAATTGGAGATGCTCAAGATGAAGATATTGAACATAGACAAGGTGATGAAGATATTGAACATGTAGATGCATTTAATCATGATTATTGGGTAAATCAATCAATGCTAGATAGAGAAATGGGAGCTGCTCAAGCTGATGACTATGTTGTTGAACTTGAGAACATTAGTGAGGATGAGTGCCACCATGTAGAGGACCCTGATGCTGCACAAATATATGATAGTGATGAGATAAAGATTGTATGGAGTATGATTCAGAAGAAGATAATTCCGATTCAAATGATGATGCAAGAGAAGATAGTGGTGATTCAAGTGATGATGGTGAAGAAAAAAATGATGAAGGCAACTGTTACACATTATTTCCTTATTATTTTTGGTTGCCTTATTATGCATAAGAACTAACTTATGCTTGTTGTTGTTGTTTATGTAATGTTGAGAACAAAGATGATGATCCTGAATGGTTCAAGAACTTTAAAGATGAGAGGGCATTGAACTTCCCTGATGAAGTTATTGAACAATGAGATAAGGGAAAAGATAATGGAGGTAACAGTTAGAAGTTATTGTACTAACTCATTTTTGTTACACTACTTGTACTAACTTATTTTTGTTGTTGTTGTAGGTACTGCTGAGATGAAAGATGATGGTCCTGAATGGTTCAAGAACTTTAAAGCTGAGAAGGCAATGAACTACCCTGAGGAAGAAGAGGAAGAAATGTTCCCAGGTCAAGAACATGATGAACCTCTTGACCCCTCACAAATGGTGGTTGGTACATTATTTCCTAATAAAAAGGCATTTCAAAGGCATCTTAAAGCCCATTGTGTACATGAAGAGCATGAATATAAAGCAAAAAAAAGTGATAAGAAAAGACTTAGGGTTTGGTGTCCAAATAGGAAAGAATGTAGTGCAATTGGTTTGTGTTTGCATCTAGAGTTAAGAGAGAGTCTACCTTTAAAATCAGGAAAGTTAACCTCACACATACTTGTGAAGGAAATTTTGAGGGTATAAATAGATCTACAGATCCAAGGTTTGTTGCTGATGTTGTAATAAACAAGTTGAAGCACAGTGCCAAGAAAGTGATTCCAAAACCAAGACAGATTTAAGAGGATTTTAAAGTTACCCACATGACTAATATTCCTTACCATACTACATGGAAGGCTAGGATATTAGTATTGGAATACATGCATGGAAACTATGAAGACAGTTTTAAGAAGGTTCCAACCTTTTGTAAGATGGTAAGTGACAAGGACAAGGAAAATGTTGCAAACTTTTCTTACTGCAAGTCTGACAATGCATTTGAAACTATGACTATTAGCTTTGGGGAAGCAATTAAAGGATGGCAACAAGGTTGCAGGAATATTATTGGGTTTGATTCTTGCCATCTAACTGGTAAGCATGGAGGTGTATTACTTGCTGCAACAGGATTAGATGCAAAACACAGATTAGTGCCATTAAGAATTTGTGTTTGCAAGTCTGAAACCATTGAGAACTGGACTCAATTCATCACTGATTTGAAGCCACCAATAGATGGTCATCCTATTCCTCCTACCTTCATCTCAGATAGGAAGAAAGGCTTACTTGAAGCTGTTCCTGCTATATTTCCTGGAAGGACTCACAGATATTGTTGAAGGTATGTTGATTCCTTTAGTTTTTTTGTATGTTCACTGCATCTTACGATTTTGTTACTTGCTGATATTTGTTTGTATGAAATACACTGCAGACACTTGTATAAGAACTTTAAAAAGCACTATAAAGGGAAATCTTTGAACAACTCATTGTGGAATGCTTCCAAAGCATACAAAAGGCAACATTTCCAGGTAATGTATATTCCCAATTTACTTCCATTTTTTATTATAACATTTATCTGTCATGTGTAAACATTTTTGATTATTATATGTAGCAACACATGGATACTTTGAAGGAGGAAAATCCCAATGCACATCAATACCTTTTGGATGCTGGTCCTGAGTCTTGGTCAAGAGCATTTTTTGATGATACAAGTAAATGTGAACACTTGAATAACAATTTTAGTGAGTCTTTTAATGCAATGATCACACATATTAGGGACAAACTTATCTGTAAAATTGGAATGCTTTATAGTCAGTTGGTGAATGCTAAATGGCATGAAAGGAGGCAAGAGGCTGAAAATTGGCCAGATGAAGGATTAGTTCCAAAGGCAATGAAGTTGATAAAGAAGATGTGCAAGTTAGTTGGTCCTTTTGATGTTAATCCATGTGTTTTGGGAAATTAGATGAAGTTATATCTGTTCACAATTTTGTTTTCACTGTTAATTTGGAAGAAAAAACATGTTCTTGTCTTCAATGGCAGCTGAGAGGGTTTGTATGCATACATGCAGTCTGTGCATTGAAAGGATATAGACCAAAATAGCATAAGTAAGTTCACCCACCTTATACATTTGTTTTTTTTGTCTTTTCCTTTGTCTTTTTGCTCTTGTTAACCATTTACTTTTGTTGTTATTAACCATTTACTTTTGTTGTTGAGCAGGTACTGCTCTCATTACTACTCTGTGGCAGAATTCAGGGCCACATATGAACCACATCTGAAACCATTGGATGATGTCAAAGATTGGGTCAAGGTAAGCACTTTAAACAAGATCTGAAACTAGTAAATCACTTTCTTGGTAGTTGTACATTTAATATTCACAATATTATACTTTATATAACATATGTTGATTCCTTTAGGGTTTCATTTATCATTTCTTATCGTTATTGTTTAGTTGCAGCAAGATATGGAGCTAAACCATCTTAGAAGTTGCAGGAAAACAGGAAGGCCTATAGTTAAAATGAGGAGGGCATATGACGAACCTCCACCACAGCCCAGAGTCTATAAATGCCACAGTTGTGGGATTTCAGGCCACAACAGTAGGGGATGTGCTAGTGGTGTTGTTGGCCAGAACTCTAAAGCACCAAGACAGAGAACTCAAGTTGATGGTGCAACTCTCATAAGCTTTGATACACCTGCAGCAACCTCTTCAAGATCTAAGAAGAGGAAATCATATGATACTCCAGGTACATCTACTTCAAAACCAGCTGGAACTAAGAAGCAGAAATTTTCTAAAAATTTCAGAAATGTTAGATCCGTTAAACAAACAGTGAGCCAAACTATGACAGATCCTAAAGGAAAGACAAAGAAACCTAGCAAGGCAAAGAAAGACTGAAGTTGCATTTTTTTTCTTCTTCTTTTTTGGTGTCTTTTATGAATGGTTAATTTGTGAACTTTAAGTTATTGTAAGAATGTAACTGGATGTGAAATTTGGTTTGTTTGAACGTCTTTTGTTATAACAGGATATGGAATGTAGTAATATTTAGTTCTTAAAGCAACTTCTTACATATTACATATGCAGTTTTTTTCCTAATTGCTTACATATGGCAGCCATTGGGTTGCAGATTCTCTAACCTTGTCTTTTGCAGCAATGAATAGGGCATCTGAAGCCCATCTAAAAGATTCACAATCCCGACAGGCAAGGTAAGCTATGTTCTTATTGTGTTGATTTTTGCTCATCTTCAGTATGAGTTTGGATTTGCAGGTTGCAGAAAAGCAAACCCGATTATGCAGTGGACAATCATTATAGCAGTGATCTTCTTCTCCACAAGCACAACAACTTTTTGTTGATGGTAGCATAATGTCCTTGGCTTTACATTGGTCTGAAGCATCTTCAAACCATTCAAAGTAACTGCATGTAGGTATTGTGCACTTGAAGAACATTTTTTCATAGTTTTCAGTTGTTGTAGATATTAGTAATGCTCTCACACCAACACATAGAATATGCTTGTACCTAGAATACAGCCAAGGACAGACTTGTGTATCATAATTTCCTTGTTCACACATTGCACAATCAATCATGGCTTTTTTTTTCCCTATTCTTGTTGTTGCTACTACTTGGAGAGTGTTTCTGACCTCCACCCATTGCTTGTTTGTGTTTTCTAAGTTTGAATTTGATGAGTAACTTAAAGAAAATATGGTCTGATTGATATGAATGAATGAATTAGGGTTCTTCTCTGGTTTTTGTAGGGTGGAGAAGATGAAGATAGCCGTTTTTTGTCAGCTAAATCAGGGTCGTTCATTTTGTGTGCACAAGATCATGCCACGTGTTTTCTGGCCGTTATGTTGCCTGAATCCGTGTGAGTTGCACGTGCGAAGAATTTTCAGCACCTGTTACTGTTGTGTGTGAGGTGCACGCGCGAGGGGTACATATGTCATTTGTAGGGTGCCCGCTGGAACTTAAAGTAAAAAAACAAATGCATGCTTCAATTAAATTTTCGCGTCGTCTGCTTGTGACCATGTATCATATAATTCGGTTAGTGATCTTTAGATAGAAAATGGGATATGCTACCGGGAGGGAGCCAAGTAACATAAATGAGTTCATCTGTTGCCACTTCTCAAAGTGAGCCAAGGTTAAAGAAAGCCCGATGTAAATGTTCATCATCATTCTCCCATTTTGCACATTAACATGTACAATCCTTTTTGTCGTTTTCCGTGTAACTCAGCTTTTAATGATTTCATAACAAAAGCAGTTGATATTAAGTTAAAACAAAAGTAAAATATAATGAGAACTTGCTGGGTACTAGCACATTGGGCCTGTATTTGATGCAGCAGGTACAGAACCAACTTCTGGAAATGTCTTGGATAGACTTGAGGCACTCCACAGTCATGTCAATCCGATGTTGTATGTGATTCTGATAGTGAGTGATGAATCTGATGATCACGAGTTTAGGTATAGACAAGAGAATATAAGGTTTAGAAGAACATAATTCTATTGATTTCAATGTGTAGTGTACGTACAATAGAGGTAGATATATATACAGACTCAAAGACTTGCAACACAAGTATTACATAACCTAAGATACAAGACATTCTAAATAAAACAAAAGTCTAGAATATTCAATGTCCTAACACCCTCCCGCAAGAGCAACGGGCCATCTTGAACTGTTAGCTTGAATCTTAGAGAAGTAAATCGATCTTGAGAAAGAGGTTTAGTGAATATATCTGCCGCTTGATCCTTTGAAGAAATGAATCGAACATCCAATTGTTTGGAAGCAACTTGATCTCGAACAAAATGATAATCTATCTCTATATGTTTCGTTCGAGCATGAAATATAGGATTAACAGTCTAATAAGTAGCTCCAAGATTATCACACCATAAAACAGGAGGAGATTTGATGGACACTTGCAACTCTGAAAGGATAGATAGAATCCACATAATTTCAGCAGTAGCAATTGCAAGACCACGATATTCAGCTTCAGTACTGGAACGAGATACTTTTTTCTGCTTACGAGCACTCCAGGAAACAATGTTACCACCCAAGAAGATACAATAGCCACTTGTAGAGCGATGATCATCCAACGAGCCAGCCCAATCTGAATCCGTATAAGCATTGAATGACAATTGAGTATTAGTTGATGGTTTAAGAAGAATGCCAAACGTAGAAGTATGTACGTTTTAGATAACGTAATATACGTTTAACTAAACTCTAGTGATATGAGGTTGGATTATGCATAAATTGACATACCTTGTTGACAGCATAAGCTAAATCAGGGCGAGTAAACGTTAGATATTGTAAAGCACCAACGATACTCATATATTCTGTATCATCAGTGAGTAAAGTGCTACGATCATATGACATATCTCCAGTTGTACTAAGTGGAGTTTGAATTGGTTTTACACCATCCATTTTTAATCGAACAAGAAGATCATGAACATATTTTCTTTGTGTAAGAAATAACCCTGAAGAAGTACGTGTTGCTTCAATTGCTAGAAAATAAGATAAAGAGCCAAGATCTTTAATTGCAAACTCATTCTGTAAAGAAGTACGTGTAGCTTCTATTCCTGCTTGACTAGAACCAGTGAGAATAATATCGTCAACATAAACTAGTAAGAGAATAATACCAGTTTCATCACGACGAACAAATAGAGAAGTATCACATTTAGAAGTAACAAATCCATTCTGCAATAAGAAAGTACTGAGTCTATGGTACCATGCACGTGGGGCTTGTTTCAAGCCATAGAGAGAGGTATGTAATTTGCATACATATGTGGGAAAATTAGGATAAGTGTATCCTGGTGTTTGTTTCATGTAAACTTCCTCTTCAAGATTTCCATGTATAAAAGCATTTTGAACATCAAACTGATTGATAGACCAATTATTAGAAAGTGCTAGTGTAAGAATAATACGTATAGTGCAAGGTTTGACAACCAGACTATAAGTTTCACCATAATCAACACCTTCTTTTAGATTGTATCCTTTAGCTACTAAAGGAGCTTTATAACACTCAAAAGTGCCATCAGCTTTACGTTTGATACGAAAAACCCTTTTGCACCCAATAAGATTCATGGAAGGATGATAAGGTACCAAAGTCCACGTACCATTTTGCAGTAATGCATTGTATTCAGTATCTGATGCCTTACGCCACTTTGTATCTGTTTGAGCTTGTGAAAAACAAGTTGGTTCAAAATCAGCAACAAGTGCATATTTAGAATTCGGTTTGTAAATCCCATCCTTAGCTTTAGTGATCATTGGATGACCAGCAGAAACTGAAGTAGTAGATGAATCGGTAGCGTCTACTTGTACATCTGAACTGTTATTAGAAGAAACTATAACATCTTGTGTAAAAGAAGATGATGCGGTATCCATTGAAATTCCAACAAGAGGTGTTTTAGCTTGAGAACATAATAAGGGTTGTTCCTGGGTTACTTGTCAAGCACCAATTGGTGTAGTTTCTGGTAGATCATTAGAGACGAAGGTGGTGGCATAATATTACCAGAAGAACATATGGAGATGGGAAGAATATTTAGTGGAGGAGATATTACCTGATCATTGGATGACGGAGATGGTGTCAACGACGCAGCAAAAGGGAAAACAGTCTGATTGAACACAACATGGAGACTGACGCAGATACGACCAGTAGGGATATGAAGCCACTTATAGCCTTTATGTGAAGGGTTGTATCCTATGAAGACACAAGGAGAAGATAATGGTTCCATTTTATGAGATCGATATGGGCGAAGGTGAGGATAACACAAACATCCCAAGACACGCAATGAACTATAATCTGGTGATGAGCCTCATACGGAGATGTTTTTGCAAAAGCAGAAGATGGAACACGATTCATTAAGTAGCATGTCGTAAAAAATTCATCATACCAGTAAGACATAGGAACAGAAGCCATAGATAATAAAGTAAGACCAGTTTCACGAATATGTCTATGTCGTCGTTCAATTAACCATTCTATTCAAATGTATGTGGACAAGAGAACCTATGAAAAATACCATGTTGTTGGAGGTAAGGAGTAAGCTTACGATTGAAAGATTTTTATTTTTCGATTAAAAAGATTCTCAACATGTTTTTGAAACACAAGAAAGATAGAGAAAACATATGATTTGTGAGACATAGGAAACATCCAAGTAAAACGACTATGCGCAACGATCAATGAAAATAATATAGTATCGATAGCCTTCATTAGACAAAACATGAGAAGGACCCCAGACATCAGGGACAATCAAGTCTAAAGGATTCAAATATTGAGTTGTACTGGAAGGGAAAGACAATTTGTGACTTCTATGCTCATGACAAGAGGAGCAAAAACTTATAGTATTACTAGAAACAGGAAGAAAAAATTTAGAAGTAACATGACGCACAGTACGCATCATAGGATGACCTAATCTAGAGTGCCAATTTTGGAGACTGGTACATTCACCAACACTAGCTGTTGGAGAGACTGAAGAAGAATCAAGTTCATAAAGACCACCTTCCTTACGGCCGCGTAGAAGCACCTTCCCCGTACATCGATCCTTCACAAGACAAAAATCAGGATGAAACTCAAATAGGACATTGTTATCAGTAGTAAGTCGAGATATAGATAACAAATTATCTGAAATTTGAGGAGTGTAAATAGTGTTGTGAAGATATAACTTACGATCAGGAGTTCCTAGAATAGAAGAACCAGTATGAGAAATTGGAACAAAAGTGTCATTACCCAATCTGATTTGGTCAGGACCATTGTATTCAGATGGAAGATGTAGCCGAGAAAGATCATTAGTGATATGATCAGTTGCTCTACTGTCAGGAACCCAAGGAGCATTAGAAGGTGATCTTGGTGCTTGAGCAATGTAGGCACGAGGAGCATTGGCAGACCGAGCAGGTGAGGCTGGTGAACGACGAGGAGGTTGTGGTCAAAAATTGCGATCAAATCATTTCCAACAGAGATGAGCAGTATGTACATCTTTATCACACATATGACAAGGTGGTTTATCACGTGTACTACCAGTTTGTTGTCCAGTACCACTTCTTTGTTGAGAGCCAGTATATGACATTGTTGATCTAGAAGAAGCAATGTTAGCTACAGTTTTAAAATTTAGAGATTTGTTTTGTTGCTCTATGCGTAACTCAAAAGTGAGAAGATAAGTAATAAAATATTCAAGCTTCATGGTTCCCATGGAGGTAGTAAGAGATGTGACAATAACATCATAGGAGGAATCCAATCCAGCAAGAATACAGTGACGTAATTCAATGTTGGTGACTGTAGTATCAGCAGCAGCTAGACTATCGACAATAATACAAGCGCGGTCAATATATTCTCTCATAGAAAGAGAACCTTTCTTCAAGGCACGGAGTTCACATTGTAGATGATGAATATGAGCATCAGATTTAGAAGCAAATAAAGACTCAAGAGAAGACCAGACTTCATGTGAGGTTGTGAGACAATGAACTTTTCTGAGAACAGCATCAGTTAAAGAATCAGTTAAAGAAGACAAGAAGAATTCTATCTTGTTTCATCCAAGCAACGTATGCAGGATTAGGGTTTGATGTATTTTCAAGAACTGAAGGAGGACAAGGTTTTTCGCCATTAACAAAGCCATCAAGTTCATATCCTTGAAGATAAGGTAAGAACTGAGCACGCCAAAGAGAATAGTTTGTTTCATCGAGTTTGATTGTGATAATATGATGAGGTTGAGAGAAAACAGATGAAGCCATCATAGATTGAGAAGAGTTTAGACTTGTAGAAACTGTGGAGTCTGTTGAAGATGCTACAGTAGAGGTAGATATATATACCGACTCAAAAGACTTGCAACACCAGTATTACATAACTTAAGATACAAGACATTCTAAATATAATAAAAGTCTAGAATATTCTATGTCCTAACACATACTACTACAGTCCATAGGTCCACAATGCCCACTACCGAACTGGGCAACGTAAATTGGAGTTGGATGGATTTGGATATGCAAAATACATAACAATTGCGAACAATAACACAACAAACACAAGTTTACGCACATAATCAGCACATAAGAGCAAATGCATACAGATTCTTCTTGGCTGCTTTCAAGTTACAAGTTATGATGACTTTATAAACTCAATCAACCAATTTTCTTGAAGTACGTCTCTCTTATTTATAGGTAGTAACATTAAGCATACAGAATATAGTACTCTTGTCTGAAGCCACTATACAAGAAGCGGCGATTCTCTTAGATGTTCAGGGCCGTCCTCAGTTGCCGCCTGCACCAGCATTCCCGCAACCGTTGCCGTTACCACTAGGACCACAACTGGTGCCACCAGTACCAGTACTACCACTGCTTCCAGCGCCAGCTCCACCGGCCTCAGCACCACCGATCCCTGCACCACCTGCCACAGCACCACCTCCTACACCACCACCACCAAAACCAGTACCGACGCCTCCACCACCAGTACCAGTACCGACGCCGCCGGCGCCAGTTCCAACACCCCCAGCACCTACACCCATTCCGCCACCAACACCAAATCCAGCACCACCACCTACTCCGCCAGCACCTTGCCCCATCCCTATTCCTCCCCCAGCACCAACATTGCCTCCACCGCCTATTGGCAAGCCTCCAATTCCACCAGCACTAATACTACCTCCACCACCTATTCCTCCAGCAACACTACCACCACCAATTAAATTTTTATTGGACGTTTCGCCACCTATTAACTTATCATCACTGCTACCATGAACCACTTTCACCTCTTGCTCGTCTAGTTGGTGTTCAACACCATTACTATCATCACTCTTTCCCGTACAAACAGGTTTTTTCCGGACAACCTCACCTGTGAAAGATGAGTGGCCACTCAAGCCTTTCCATCCGCGACTATCCATTCCACCACCACGACCATTCACAAACAAATCTGTTTCGTCCTTCATCATCATACCACCAAGATCAACAGCACCTTGCTGCTGCTGCTGCTTATTCTCCTCCACCATTACCAAACTCCTACCACCAATAACATCACTTACCATGAACACAAAAACCATCAGGATGGATAACAAAAACCATTTCCCAATTACTAAAACACCCATTTTTGAAATTTTAGAATACTACTTCAATTCTCTTGGTATGTATTGAATATGTTAGAACGAGCTTTCATATATAGGCAAATGCATGCTGCGGCTTTATATAGAACATATCTCTCGTTCTATTTCATTATTTTTCGCAAATCTAAGCGTCTATCTGTCGTGTGCTGCTTAACTTTAACTGATAAGCTCTCTAGGTGTTGAACACTCGTCAATCTCGACTACATGCACATGATCTACGTAACCATCTCCACCTTTAATGAGGTTCCATGAGTAGTCAAATTAACGTTATTAACTCTCTGTCTGTCTCTCTGTATTCCTGAGACGTTCTGTTCAAGAGATAATAAATTCGACACTACCGTTAGGCTTCATAGACTCCTTGAAAACGAGACAGAGATGAGAGATGATGATGCGCATGAAAAGCACTACTTGGTCAGTTACTGATTGCCAGTGTTCTTTAATTAAACCTAATACGTTAAAGTTTTGATTTCTGTTTGTCTACTTTGCTTGGGTCTCGCACTAAAATATAACCAGAACACCCTCTCCGCGTGTCATATTCAGTAGTCAGTATTATTGATCATCATAGTCAGGACTCAGGAGTGCGTTTTAAAGATCTTTTACTTTCGCTGTGCAAATCCAGCAAACTTGATACTCAGAAACTGATTTGTCACCGGTACATGGTTGCACCTCTAGGCCAGATATCCTATCAATTCTTGTGTTTGAATTTCTAGCTACATAGTTCTCAGTTGTGCCATTCCGATATTCAATACACAATATGAGGAAATTATAAACTAATTAAAAGTGAGATGCCCCTGGCCTAGAGGCAGAGCAGGGTAGCTGCTGCCTCCAGCTGAGATGGTGTTGAAGATTAAAAGAAAGTATAAAGTTTCTGGTAAAATACAAATACTTCAACGGACATTTCAAAGAAAATAAAAAAGTTTCAAACATTTACCACTGTTTAATTTCCATCAACATTAAACATTTACCAATGTTTACTTCAACGGAGACTACTTAATAACAAAAGAGCAAATCTGAAATCTCAATAACCTTGGAAAGAAACTTCTAGATTGATACTCCTAAAACACAACGGTGTCAAGCATGGTTCCCAGGGTCTGGATAATGTTTGATGACATCAAGTTATTGACATGCTCTTCCAGGTGCTTTTTAGCATCTTGCCTTCCAACATTGGCAATAGCAAGCTTCTCTGGGGACAACTCATCCTCCTCTTGAACAGCCTTATTGTATTTGATGGCCAGGCTTCGCATTTCCTGCAAGGTAACCTCAACGTGTTAAAACAAATGGTATAACCAGATAGCACACTTTTAAACTAGTAGAGCTTCAATTGAAGTTTTCAAGATAAGGTAATGAATAGCTTAAATGAATCTAAAGGTCATCAGTCGTTAGTATATCTCACTGGAGGGATCATGGTACTATATCTTACGCGACACACTCAAGGGAACAAAAGAAAATGCAAAGTTCTGAGTATACAGATCATGTAAAAGAAATATCATATCCAAAGTCTAAACTTCCATATGACCAGGAACTAAGATGCTTTTAGAGCAGTGCAATCTCAAGAAACAGAAAAAAGAAGGCACCTAGACAACAATGTTGAGAGACAATAGGTAGAGCACTTAAACTGAGCAACCCTTGTAATCGAGTGATTTTCTGACATTAGGAAATCTAAAGGTCTAACATGGTCCTACAAATTTCAAGAGCAAGCAGCAACCATACAGAATGACACGACGACTGCACAAGGAATTACACTAGCAGCTACAGTTCGGATGTTATTTAAGTAAACACACACCTCTACAGTTTGCTCATTAGTTTTTGAATGAGTATCAAACTGCTGCAGAGTCAACCCATCAGTCCATTTCTTCTTATGAAGATTCAGCAACATCTTTTCCTCAAGTTCATTTTTCCTATAATTAATCGCTATTGAATAGTAATGCCTATTCAACCCATGGATCAAAGCCTGAAAGGAAAAGACATATATTAAATAACTGGGTTAGAGAGTGCTACAATACTAGGCACCAACTAATTGCATCACAATTATGTTTTCCAAACTCACTTGAATGGACGGCTTGTTGAGATATCCAAGGTTTGATGTTGTCTGTCGTGGCTCTTGCCCCAACATCATGGTTTGAGGATTGATCAAACGGAAGGCATCAATGACTACCTTACCCTTGACACTTTGTATAGGGTCTATAACCACGGCAACAGCTCTCTGATTCAAAGCTTCAAAACTCTGCAAGAAAGACATGATGTCAGAAGTAGTAGTTCGTTTAACACATTGGCACAAATGACTAAAATAAGAAAGACCACAAAAAACTCTGTATCAAGACTTTTGATGCACAAGAAAAAACTAAAAAACATGACACTGTCAGCTATAAAAACTTGAGAAAAGTAAACAACTTTCTTTTAGACTATGACTTCACAAACTTTGGGGACTTAATAATATTAAAAGTTTGTAGGCTGGAAACTAGCAACTCAGTATGATGAACATCAGGCTGTAAGATGAAACTTGACAGTATTCACATTAGACTCTACCATACCTGCTGCGTATTAATATCAACACCAGAGAGCCAGCAACCAAATCCAGGATGCGAGTGATACCATCCTACAACCATCTCTGGTCTGCAATAGCATGCAGAGGTAATAATTAGCTTAAAACACGTCACAGACAAAATCAACTTAAACAGATGGTTGTTCTCAATTCAATGAATTTATCATTAAAGGAAAGCCAACATGCTCCATTACATAGCATTGCATAATCCGTATTCACACTTTAAGCAATGAGCCGTAACTGTTGGGAGTTAATGGAAAAGTTACTTAGATAATCATATTCTCAATAGCTAACTTTTAAGACTATATAGAACTGAGAATTGCCACAAACAAAACCACAGAGCCATTAAAATTGATAACAAGGGGTCACTACCTAAATGTAAAGGTTTAAGATGTGACATCTATGAATACAGGTATAAACTACCTGCCTGTAGCAGTCATTCGGTAGTTACTAGTTAGTTCTGGACTTTACAGTCAGGCCCCCAAAAAGGCAATCAACAGATGAAACGTGTCCTACTAAATTTATATACAGGTTAAGCTAATATGCATTTCTAATATACATTCGCGGAGAAATCTAACTTGTTTCAAGTATAAAATGCATACTTGATTTATTAGTCATGCCCAGGGGAATCTCATATAATGTGCTTTAAGGTCAACTTCGCAAACCTCAACAATTATCACAAGACATACCCAACAGTCCCATGTACATCCCTAATAAGGTCATGACGTCAAATAGTGCCCATGGGAGTTTTACCATCCTTGTCCATAACGTTCAATTCAGATGTAATGATGTGTATATGGTTCGAACATCAACTACAAAGACTAACAAACAAACATCTGTAAATACAAGCATAAACTACCTGTCTCTAGCACTCATTACATGGTTACTACTACATTCTTCAGCCAGTTAATTAAAGAGGCAAACAGACAAAGAAAGCATATCCAACCAGATTTATATATAGGATAAGCTAAGCTACTATGTACTCATGGGGGAATTTGGATACTTGTTGTCGGCATAAAATGCATACTTGATTTATTAGACTCCATCAACAAATGAAAACTTGATTTATCAGTCATGACCACAGGGATCTCATAAATATTTCCTAAGGTGCAACTTAATTATCATAAGACAGTCCCAGCTCAACAGTTAGATGTTAGTTCGTTGTAACCACACATAAAATTTTACCATCCTAGTGTGTAACATTCAATTCAGCCATAATAATGTGTATCTGTTTCAACTTACAAAGACTTAACTAAACCATTGTAAACATATAAACGTGAGCTTAACAGTATAGAGAGAGAGAGAGAGGTGAACCTGCCAGTCTGCTTAAGCATATCCAGCATATTAGTCTGGAATACAGGATCAACAGCTTCAACACTAACACCAGTACCACTCTGAGGCATGGCGAAAACATCAACAACACGAACAGTATATTCATCTACAAACTCCCCAAGCATCAATCCCATTACTTCCATAGGAACCCCAGCTCTTCCTGTAACAGAATTAAAAATCAAATTCAATTTCAAACCCTAATTTCATCATCACACACACACAAAAAAAAAAAAAAAAAAAAAAAAAAAAAAAAAATCAAATAAAACCCTAATTATTAAAACAAATAAACCTAATTCAAGAAAAATCAAAAAGAATAAGAAGAAAAGGATACCATGTTTAAGCATCTTGAGGAGTGCAAGAGAAGATATGTAAACTTGCTCAGATGAATCTAAGAGTGGTGAATCTGGAGGTGGATGTCCTCCCATTCCTCCTGCACCTGCTAGTATCCTTTGTAATCTCTCCATTATTGATTTGATTTACTCTTTCTCTCAGGGTTTCGATCAGACGTCTTATTATAGTGGATTGCCGAGAGTAATCCACAGATCTTGTTTTCGTTTTTTCAATTGGCCTCAGTTATGACTCTAGTGGCTTTAAAGTTGCGTTTATTACTTTTCTAGCCCTCATTTTGGAGTGTCCCAAAAGAAATCTGGAGTCTGGACTCTGGACAGGCTTAGGCCAACGCCGCTAGTATTGGCAAGTAGAACAAAGGATAGATATTTGGGCCATCCTCGAGGAAATCCGAAGGTTTCCATTTTCCCTCAAAGACAGGCAACTTTTAAGTCAACTTTTATTGACGGACAAGGTCGGATGGGTGCATTGAATCGGTGGGAAAATGACACTCTAATCCCTTGAGTTCCTAACTTAACTAAACCGTGTACGCCCATTTTTTCTTATCTTCTTTCTTCGTTCTCCTTCATTTTTCCAAATGCAACTCTTTGTTACCGCAAACCTGGTATAGACGAAGACACCAATAACCCAATTTGATGAATGCTTCAAATACCTAAAATTCCAAGTTTTCAAACTGCAATGCCTAAAATCCAGGATTTAGAATTCAAGATGGTTTGTAAATGGTGAGTTGATGTTTTTATCCGATACGAATTAGCTGTCATTGCAAGTAAGCTCCTTTGTTTTCTTGGTTGTATTGAAATTTTCATCTTGTTAGCATCTCTAATGTAGGATTAACTTCATGGAATCATGTTGCATATTGTTTCTTTATTTGGTTTCAAATAACAAAGACGGGGATAACAAGCTATGTATCAATGCATCATGTTCTTATTCTGCTGCTAAGAAATTTATCAAAGAACTCGCTCTTGATTCAAAGGTAATACAAGCATCTCAATTAGCCAACGCTTAATTATTCTTACTAGTGTTTGTTTTGCTGATATGTATTCGCTTTCACACACTGCCCTTTAATTGTTTGGTTGTATGCCTCAATGAAATGTCATCGAGACAATGCTTGTTTGAGTATCGAGTAGAGGTATTGCGAGTCGGTTAATGAGCGTACCACCTCTATGATTCATTTCTCATAAAATTGTACTTATCGATTGTGAATCATGTCTCAAGAACTAAACATCGTAATTGCATCGCATATATAATAATTTTACATTTGAGAGCAGAAGTAGTCTAGGTATCTACACATAGCAGGGACCTTTACAAAGTCTGGCAAAGCAAACAAAGAGAGCGGTAAAATCAGCTCTTAAGATAGCTTGCCATTTATCTAGTGCTGGATTCACCGTCTCTTTTAGGTCTCCACCAATTGCTACGTAATCTTCTTTTCATGATTAATGGAGCTACATTTGGATCCAAATTTTGATGTAATTTTTATTTTCGTTGTTGTTGTCTATAATTTGGGTAGGTCTTTCGATAATTATTGAAAGTTTTTGGCGTAAATGTAGATGTTACTTCTCTCTTTAGATGCACTTAACGTTTAATGTCTTACTGATCACATTTATTGTCAATGAAAAGAAGTAATATATACGGATCATAGTCCGTTCATAAATGTACTTTGCCTTCAATTTACTTGTATGTTGATTATGTGCATGGGTGAACAGAATGTACAAAAATGTCAAAAGACTAAAAAAAATGTTTATATTGTTGTCTCATGTAAAGTCATGAGCTAGTACTTTTCATTTGGGCATTAGGTGGAGGTGATATTGGACAATGGGAAATGGTAGCATTGGTAGGCCAAAGGTAAATATAGGTGGCCTTCCCCTTCAGGCATGATTCAATCTTGAAGGTCCTCATTGGTAGCATTAGTCAAAGAGTATTCAATTAGTGTTTCATTTCTTTCGACTTCGTAACCTCATTTGTAGGATTTTATAGGCCCTAGTCGATGGATCTAATCATTGTATTATGTGAAAGTTGGTGTCTATTTACCCAGAGTTGCTTATTCTCTTACCATTGTTTCAATTAAGTTCATGATCTGATACCGTATGTTACGAAGCTATCAGATGTGAGTAATATTGATATCAAGGTACCCATTTTAATATATAAAACCAAGGTACTCATTTTAATTTATACGTCCCGAGGGCCATAGACCCAATTTATTTTATGCGACATTTTAGTGCTCTATCGAATTTATTTTATAGGACTGACTAGAACCCATTGTTTCTCTTTGATCTTCAACTCTAGACCCCTGTTTTTATCCTTTTATCATTTTTAAACTACTAGTTCTCTTTCATATACATATATACATATTATGTATATACACATACCTACATTACCACCGTAGAGGTACTAAGACCTTCTAAACATGTCAGCGGAGACTTTAGCTAGAAGAAATGAATGATTGAATTCATGAATCCTTGTTTTCATTTGCTGGGTATGGCAATCTTCTACTGAACCCATTAGGGTTATAGGGCAACGAGACAGAGTAAAAGTATTGTGAAGATTGGTTGGGGACAAGTTGTTTCAGAATCACAAGGAGGAAACATGTTATCAACAATGACCATGGAGAATAACTCGACCGTAGGGGAAGGACCAAAAGTCTCCTCAACTCCATCAGAAGAAAATCTTCTCTTCCATACTCGTTTTGTTGCATATTCAAAGAATAGCTTCTTATTCTGTTTTTTAGTAATGGCATTTGTTGTTTTGTATTTTGCGACAATTTCAGTCAACTCAGTTCATTTTTGGATGATTCGCATCTATTATTATTTGAAAACTGCCTTTCTATTAAGTTTGCAGAACGGGTACCTTTGTGGAATTAATAACATTATTCATGAATATTTCCATTTAAGTTTTCTATTTAGAAAAGCCTATTATATTGGAGTTCTGGGTTCAATCTGAACGCCTGTGACCTTTCATAACAACAAATGCTGCCCGAGAAAAACTCCTGAAAATTGTTCATTTGTTGTTTGACAAAAAGATTGTTACAAAGATAGGAATGAGCCGACTGGGCATTAATGTTTGTTCTAGTTGGATAGTTGGATTAGTATAGTTCTACTAGAATTTAAAAACGCAGACTAGTATTGTCTCACCAAATCACGTGTGACTCGGCTACCCAATTTAATTTATAAGACCGTCTGAAACAGGTACCCACTTTAATTTATAGGACCATAAAATAACATCTTAAGTTTTATTTTATACGACTGTCTTTGTGGGCTACCCAATTAATTTTATACGAGAGAAACCCCGATTTGCAACAACTACCACCACCTCGATGAGTTTGTAGCTTTGTCGGGTACTCAATTGATTTTATACGAGAGAAACCCTAATTTGCAACAGCAGTGTTACCTCCACATCTGTTATATGAGTTCGTAGAATAATTCATGCCTCCCCTTGCCCCACACAATCCGAGCCGTCGAGTTCAAAACAGAACCAATTCCTCCATTGCTCCCACCGTAACCAATAGAGTTATTGCATCCACTTGAGTTTCCATTGAAGCTAAGGTTCAAACCCGCCCATATCCAAACTTACAGTTATGGTTTGCATTTGCTCGATTTAATTCCTGATCAAAATTTACACCCGTTCCACCAAATGGCGAAAACACACCTCTATTACCAACAACTGGACAAAACCTATCTGTCTTCACTCCATAACCACCAAAAGAGATCACTAGATCGGACTGCTTGTGCTACCAAAATTTTAACTATGGTTGGGTTAGTAACTATGGTAAAGGGGTAAACATGGAAGAAAACTATGAAACTTATGAAACAAGAACGGACAAACCGATTTGTCCGTCTATGTATCAAAATCCAAACTTTGTCGGTCTGGCAAGCAAAGTAGAAAAGCTAGGATTTCTGTGAGGTTAGCCCTAGATATTTGGACAATACTAGAATTCTACATCCAAACTAATTTCTTACTTTTCAATTTTTAGAAGTAAAAAAAAAATCAACTTCTAAGGCGTATTCTTATGCACATGCCAAACAGCTGAGTTTGCCACTTTAGCACTCATTATGAGTATGCCATAGAGACAAACATATATGCATATGTGCCAGGAATAGTAGTTAGGCATACACGATGGAGTCTCTGACGAGCGATGGAGTGTCCATCGCTAGATGGTCAAAATATCGCTCGTTGGTCATTCCAGCACCAATAGTCAAAATGTCACTCGCTGAGTTGATCATCGCTCATCAATTCCACATCCAATGGCTACAATTTCCCCCATCTATAAATACTCAAATTCAAACTCATTTCAACTCACACTAGAATTTCTAAATCTCTCAAGAATTTCTTAATCTCCAATTCTTTTCATCACTCTTCCAGTTCCTCAAAGAGCATGACTGATAATATGAACATGGTTGAATTCATACCAAACCAACATGTTGCCTAAAATCAAAGAGTTGTTAATCGAATTAGGAGGAGGCAATTAGTAAAATTTACTACTGAGGAGGATGAATGTATTTGCAGGAATTATGTTTCTTTAACTGAGACTATATTCGTAGATGCATTCCATCCCTAAACCTTTTGGGAAAGGATATTTGGAAAATTTCAAGAATAAACAATGAACCCAACAATCGTGATGTTTCAGGGTTGTCTCATCGCTTCACTGTAATGAATAAGGAAATTAGAACATATCTCGTTATACTTCAGCAAGAAGGTCCAAACATGAGGGATGGTGAAACCATGATGGAATTTGAACAAAGGTGTCGTGAGGAATATCGTCGCATCAACAGAACAAACTTCCAATTTGGTAGTTGTTTCGAGATTTTAAAAAGGTTGCCCAAATATAATCCAATGTGTATGTTTTAATTTCTTAATTGTCAGCTTAAGTCTAATCTAAGTTTAATGATATGTTCCAATCTAAGTATTAATTTTTCTTATTTTCGTTTAAACTAGAACGTAACTCTAATTAAAATGTAAGATTGAATTAAGACAATTAGCTTAATTTTCAACAATACGAGTCAAATTTTCATATTCATTAAACTTTGAATTAATCATTAATAGTCATTTTACACGACATAAAACTAGACAATAATAATTTGAAATATAGACTCTAAAAATAAAAATTGGGACAATGTTTTTCATCTTATTAATCTTCTTCATTTCACAAAACTTCCAATCAATGCGCTCATGGATGGAGTTTCCTTTGTTTATCTTCTTCTTTGTCTTCAAATTTGTTTTGCCTTGATTTTCCTTGCGTTGAACTTTTCATTGCCTTTTCTTAGTTGCGGTATCGGCTTGCACCATGTTTGTTTGCATCTGACTCGCGGTTTGGATCTGAGTCAACCCCTGACTCGTCGCGAGTCAGATGTCAGACTGTTTGTTTCGGATTTTGAGTCAGATCTGACTCAGACCTAACCCCTGATTCGGACCCATTTGAGCCAGGTAACAAAATACCCCTGACTCATTGGACAAAGCTACATATTTTTTAGTCAATTCTGACTCACAAAACTAACATATTGAGTCAGATCTTACTCAGTCAGGTGATTTTTGCAGATCCAGATGAGTCAAATGTAAACAAACAAGGTGTTTGCTAATATCCAAAGCTTGAAGACTTCTTTGATTTTTACCTATTTCTTTATAACTATCACATATCATCTTAACGACACCTTCAAGCACTACTCCAAAAAAATCAAGCTGTGTTGCCGAATCAAGTTGGATTTAAATTGTGCGATTTGGGAAAAATTGAAAAAATAAATTAGATTCAGAAAGAGAGAAATAGAGAAATTTTTTGTGTAAATGTTTTGTTTGAAAATTACCTATTTATAGGCGACAAAGAACTAGCGATAAAGACTTTATCACTAACGATATTATTTATTTCGTTCGCCAGAAACTTCGTCGCTCTGAAGTTTTCTCATAGTGGCGCAACTCGTTTGCCATGCCACCTGGTATGTCAAACATGTTTTTTTTGCCATGTGCATAGGAATAAGCCTAAGTGTGCTTGCAACCGCGCTATTAGCCAAGATTTTTGTTAGAGGGAGAGCAAAAACGGATCCGAGGAGAGCGAAAACCGTAGTTGACTCACTAACTAGGCCGATTTGTCGGATGAATTTCGACTCGGACAAGTGTACCCTTCACATGCTGCCCTCACACAACGTCAACGATTCTTTCTTCTTACTTGTTTTAACCTTGAAGTGCCTGAAAGTGATTAGGGCTAGTTCCAGGGATTTTCTATTTTCACGTTTGTGTAAACATCTACGAAGTTCATGTCTCGTGAAAACGAAGGTAAACGTGAACCGTACACAAATTGAATCAATAGATTTTTCAACTTTTTTCTTTATTGGTTCGCGTTCTATCAAGTGATGACGAAGTCTGTATTTTATGGATGTCCATTGCTCGTTCTTCCTTGGCGGCATACGTGTGTACTCTTTTTCTAATCAAATTGATTTTTATTTTATTTTTGATAACCACGTCTTTAAAGTATTTACCCAGTCGATCTAAGTGTGTTCACTTACCATTATGGACGATTTTCGGCGGAATATAGTATGCTTACTGACTAATAAGTCATAACTCGAGTTTTAGGGTTTACGTTTTTGATTGTTGATGATCATAGTGACTTATAGTCTTATACTGCTAGACCTTGGTTAAATCAGGAGGTTAAGTTAAAACAGAAGGGTACACTTGTCCGCGTCAAAATTAACCCGACTAATCGGCCTAGTTGGTGAGTCAACTACGGTTTTCGCTCTCCTCGGATCCGTTTTTGCTCTCCCTCTAACAAATATCTTAGCCAAAGCAATGATACAAGAGGAAGCTAGGTATCCTTATGATGAGCAGGAAGGTGATGAATATGGAAGTTTTTTTTTTTAGACAATTTTATATGGATTCTCTCAGGAACCAAATTTGTTTACAAAAGAGACCCACTCATTCTCAAAAATTAGTTTTTTTCTCAAAAAACAGGCTAAAATTAGATGCTCACATACTCTTTACAGTAAATAGTGTGTCATCTGTTAACTACAATTAGTGGCCGAGGCATTTGAGTGCTATTTTGCTTCCACAGCAAACCCTTCCTGCGTCTGAAATGCCTAAAGACCTGATCAATCTAAATAAGCTACTGTAGTATCAGAACCCTTCCTGCACCTTTCCGTATCACATATCCTCCTAAAAAATTACAGTGTCAAGCATGGTTCCCAGGGTCTGGATAATGTTCGATGACATCAAGTTATTGACATGCTCTTCCAGGTGCTTTTTAGCATCTTGCCTTCCAACATTAGCAATAGCAAACTTCTCTGGAGACAACTCATCCTCCTCTTGAACAGCCTTGTTGTATTTGATGGCCAGGCTTCGCATTTCCTGCAAGGTAGCCTCAACAAGTTAAAATAACTGATATAACCAGATACCACGCCTTAAAATTAGTAGTGCTTAAATTGAAGTTTACAAGATAAGATCAGTAGTTAGTATAACATTCGAATTCATCAGAAGTCACTGGAGGGATCATACAGAACAAATATCATATCCAAATTCTAAACTTCCATATGACCAGGCACTAAGATGGTTTTCAAACAGTGCCCTCTCAAGAAACAGAACACAAGAAGGCAGCTAGACGACAATGTTAATCTAGGCAGATAGCAAGACAATAGGTGGAGCACTTCAACTGAGCAACCTCTGGCATTGAGTGATTTTCTGACATTATAAAAATACAAAGGTCTAACATGGTCCTAAAGATTTCACTGTAGGTTAAGGAATCACACACCTCTACAGTCTGCTCATTGGTTTTTGAATGAGAATCAAACTGCTGCAGAGTCAACCCATCAGTCCACTTCTTCTTATGAAGATTCAGCAACATCTTCTCCTCAAGTTCATTTTTCCTGTAATTAATTGCTATTGAATAGTAATGCCTATTCAACCCATGGATCAAAGCCTGAAAGAAAAAGACATACATTAAATAACTGGGTTAGAGAGTGCAACAGCATTGGGCACAAAATAATTTCATCACAACTATGCTTTCGAAACTCACTTGAATGGACGGTTTGTTGAGATATCCAACGTTTGATGTTGTCTGTCGTGGCTCTTGTCCCAACATCATGGTTTGAGGATTGATCAAACGGAAGGCATCAATGACAACCTTACCTTTAACACTTTGTATAGGGTCTATAACCACAGCAACAGCTCTCTGATTCAAAGCTTCAAAACTCTGCAACAGGTACATGATGTCAGAAATAGTAGTTCGTTTAACACATTGCACAGATGACTAAAATTAGAAAGACCATAAAAAACTCTGTATCAAGACTTTTGATGCACAAGAAAAAACTAAAAAGCATACCTGCTGTGTATTAATATCAACACCAGAGAGCCAACAACCAAATCCAGGATGCGAGTGATACCATCCTACAACCATCTCTGGTCTGCAATAGCAAGCAGAGGTAATAATTAGCTTAAAACATGTTATAAACAAATAAACAAAATCACCTAAAACAGATGAACGTTGTTCTCAGTTCAATGAATTTATCATCAAAGGAAAGCCAACATGCTCCATTATATAGCATTGCATAATCAGTATTCACATTTAAGGCAATGAGCCGTAATTGTTGGGAGTTCTTTGCAAAGTTACTTAGATAATCACATTCTCCATAGCTAACTTTTAAGACTATATAGAACTGAGAACTGCCACAAACAAAACCATAGAGCCATTAAAATTGATAATAATTACAAAATCAAGGGGTCACTACCTAAATGTAAAGGTTTAAGATGAGACATCTATGAATACAGGCATAAACTACCTGCCTGTAGCAGTCATTACGTAATTGATTTACTAGTCATGGCCAGAGGAATATCATATTATACGCCCCAAGGTCCAACTTCGCGAACCTCAAAAATTATCATAAGACATACCCAACAGTCCCATCTCAATAGTTGGATGTTAGTCCCTGGCAAGGTCATGACGTCAAATAGTGCCCATGAGATTGTTACTATCCTAGTATGATACGTTCAATCCAAACGTAATGATGTGTATACATGGTTCGAACATCAACTACAAAGACTAACAAACAAACATATATGAATACAAGCACCTGTCATTACATGGTTGCTACTACATTCTTCAGCCAGTCAATCAAAGAGGCAACACACGAAGAAAGCATATCCGACCAGATTTATAGGATAATATGCTTTCATGGGGGAATCCGGGTACTTGTTTCCGGCATAGAATGCATACTTGAATTATTAGACTCCATCAACAAATAAAAACTTTGATTTATCAGTCATGACTACAGGGATCTCGTAAATGCACATGAGAATTTTACCATCCTAGTGTGTAACATTCAATTGAGCCATAATATTGTGTATCTGTTTCAACTCATCACCTAACTAAGCCATATAAACTTATAAACGTGAGCTTAACAGTATATAGAGAGAGAGGTGAACCTGCCAGTCTGCTTAAGCATATCCAGCATATTAGTCTGGAACACAGGGTCAACAGCTTCAACACTAACCCCAGTACCACTCTGAGGCATGGCGAAAACATCAACCACACGAACAGTATATTCATCTACAAACTCCCCAAGCATCAATCCCATAACTTCCATAGGAACCCCAGCTCTTCCTGTAACAAAATCATATTTCAAAATTTCAATTAAAACCCTAATTTTCAAACCAAAGAAAACCTAATTCAAAAAAAAAAAAAAATCAAAAAGAAGAAGAAGAAGTACCATGTTTAAGCATCTTGAGGAGTGCAAGAGAAGATATGTAAACTTGCTCAGATGAATCCAAGAGTGGTGAATCTGGAGGTGGTTGTCCTCCCCCCATTCCTCCTGCTAATAACCTTTGTAATCCCTCCATTACTGATTTGATTTACTCTTTTTTCTCACTGTCTATGATTTCGATCAGACCTCCTACAGTAGATTGTTGAGACTAATCTTTTGTATCCCGCAGGTCTTGTTTTCGTTTTTTTGTTTTTTCAATTGGTCTCGGTTATAGAAGAGAGAACTGGTTTTAAAGTTACGTTTATTACTTTTCTACCCCTTTGGAGTGTCCCAAAAGAAATCTGGATGGGCAAAAGCATGGCTTATTGGCATATTTTCTAGGCCAACGCCGTAGGGTGAGCAACAGATGGACGGATGTGGATTAGGGGTCATCCGCGTCCAATCCGTCAAAGTTGCGGATTTGGAAAGTCCCAATCGTGTCCGACCCTATCACCCGCGGATTCAATCCACGGCTGATACGGGACGGATACGGATTAACCGTGAATTTAGTAAAAAAGATAAGAAAAAAGTAAAACCAACTTGAAGTCTTGGGCCGAAGCAGAAATACCATTAAATTAATCATACTAAATGATAGACGTAATAACATCCTCCCCAAGAAAATATCCCATGTTGTCAGTCACTCCCTCGTAGGCCGAAGCAGAAACGCCATTAACTTCATCATATAATATGACGATGGTGGTTAGGGGTGTGTAACGGACGGATGAATGCGGATTAGGGGTCACCCGCGTCCAATCCGTCAAAGTTGCGGATTTGGACTGTGTCCGGTCCAATCACCTGCGGATCAACGGATGATACGGACCGGATGCAGATTAACTGCGGATTTAGTTAAAAAAAAAAGTAAAACGAAACCTAATTCTACTATTCTAATGCTGCGATGAAATCAGTCTGTTATTACAAATTATTACGTGCATTTTGTTTCGTGTCATTATTATTTGTTTCAGTGCACATGGGTTATCTTCTCTGATGAAATCCCCACCTTCTTTCTTTCTTAATATCGGGACATCATTAAGTCAAACATGGCACCTTCAGTTCATAGAATGATATTTATCTTGCAACAGCCCACATAAAGCAGTACAGTATCAGATACACTAGATGTCTAAACTCCTTTACCAAGTTCTGGACGGCTTGGCTTCGCAGTGGCAGAATGACATAATCATATTCATCATGCACGGCAACGGATTATTTTCTGACTTTTCTTTATGTACTTACAGCAGCTACGGTGCGAATGAATCCGCGGATTTCAAAATCCAACCGCAACCAAACCGCTAAAAGTGCAGATTTGAAAATGCCACCCGTGTCCGTCCCGTAGATCTTGCGGATTGGGTTTCACCCGTATTTTTGCGACGGATACTGGTGAAATCAGCGGTTCCGAACTTTTTTGCTCACCCCTAGTGGTGGTGGCATAGAGTGGTCCGCTACTGGGCTAGTAGGTGCTTCAATTCTTCGACGTTCTGATACCATCTACCAATTAAACAAAAGTTTGTACTTAGAATCCCCGCTCTGACTATTTGTATAATTAAATAATATTGCTCATATAAAAAAAAGTGTGATTGTTTTGAAGTTTCACAGTACAAAGTGGCTTGACACATACCTCACTTTCAAGTTGATCAAGTGTGATTCACTTCCCTTCGGTGCGGGTGAGCCTGCGGATTTCAAAGTCTAACTGCAACCAAACCGTTAAAACTGCAGATTTGAGAATCTCATCCGTGTCCGGCCCATAAATCTAGCGAATTTGGTTTCACCAGCAATTTTGCGGACGGATACGGGTGAAATCCGCGGTTCTTGATTTTTTGCTCACCCCTAGCCGTAACGGCGTGTTTGGTTGACATGAAGGAAATGCGATACCAAGGAATATGATTCCTTTAATTAATCTTGTTTGGTATAGTCAGGATTATACCGGGTCTTATGGAGATGCCCAAGGTCTTCCCAAAGGAAAAAACCGTCACATAAAGCCCCTCTTCCCGCTAGCCTTCCCTGGTGTGTGGGAATCCCAGCGGAAAGACTCCGGATACGGGCAATGGTTAACCGTTCTCAAAAAGGTGAAAACGGCTAGTCATAAACCGTTCTACAAGAAAATAACGGGCAACTACTGACCGTTCTAAAGGAACGGCTAACCAATAGTCGTTTTCAATAATTTCAACCGGTTAATCATTGCCCGTTGCTTGACCTTTTCTCAAGGTACTACGAACAAGTCGCCGACTTCTTTCCTTATAAAACTGAGTCGTGAGTTTTCCCCGTTGAACTTCTTCATATTTTCTGTGTTCTTCTCAACAGAAAAAGAAGATGAAAGGCGGCTGAATTATCCGAACAATTTCTTTATGGTTACCGTATGATTATGCTATTAAGATTAATTTTATGTTCCAGATTAAACTTCTTAATGGTTTCCTTTGAGATGATTAATTGATTCATGATAACTCCTGTTAATACTGGTTGAAAAAAAATGTTGTATTAATAATGGTGAACGCATACAGATTGATTATGATGTTGTATTAATGATGTATTAATGAACGTATATAGATTGATTAGTATACAGGCAAAAAAAATGTCGTATTAATGATGTTGAATCATGATGGTGAACGTATAGAGATTATTAGAACATGGCTCGGTTGAACCCACCAAGCGTTGGTATGTCAAGTTTGGTTGTCATATTTTAGTGAATCAAAACTCATGTTAAGAGTCGTTTGATTATGTACTAGAGTTAAACTTCGTATAGGTTAGCTTGAAAGTATTAGGATATGACACATTACAAGTATTGCGAAGACTTGAAGATGTGAAGAAGCAAGGAGCTACAACGACAACAATCATCCTTCCACTCGAGGTTAGTGATATTTGACTTGAACTGTTTCATTCCCTAACGTATCTTTCAAGTCGTGCATATTGAAAACATAACTGCGAAGCATATTTGAACTCTAGATAGACATAGTATTAAGGAATACAATACGAGGTTTATTGCTTAACCATTAAACTTTGTAGATAAGATATCGCCATAATCATTTGAATGTTATTGTGATTATGTATGGGTATGAGGATTTCATCCTAGGTAACAATGTTTACATGTGTTCTAAGGAAGTAAGTTCATAAACTTGTTTGTGAACCGAAAAGGAAATTGCCAGGTGTTATTGGTTTTGTTATTCATTGCATATCTTATGAACAACCAATATGTGTGATAGAGTATAACCGCTCACAACTTGTTTTGTTCTTGGTAGAACTGTTCACAAAGGCCTGACTTATGTATTGGTATATCTTTTATAAGTAAAACCGATCTTAAGTAATCACCTGTGGTATGATTGGATTTTGTATGTCTGACCTTGTAAGGGAAAGGGAACCGATCCTAGTAAGGGAAAGGGAACCGATCCTAGTAAGGGGTGCAGTACATCAAAGGGAACCGATCCTTGTATGGGGTACATCAAGGTTTATAGCGGAAAGGGGAACCGATCCTATGGACATGTGCAACACATATAAGTTAGATACCATATATATGTGAGGAACCGATCCTAGTACCTAGTCAACCGAACTTTTGGGAAGCTAGTGTGAGTATGCACAATACTCACATGGAGGTAGAACCGAAACTTGTTTGGGTATAACCGTAAACCCATGATTGTGATTGAATGTTGGTTTGATCAATCACATAGTTCTTGAAAGTCAGATGAACCAATTCTAAACTTGTTTGGAAGTGTGGCAAATCGGTTTCAAGGTTGTAAGTGTGAAAGAGAACTTACAAAGTTAAGATGTCGACAAACTTTGAACACGTCTTTGTGAATGTTTATTTCTATAATTGTTCAAAGATATTCCTTAACGGCTAAGGGAAGAGAATCCCGAGGATCGAAACATAAGTAAGTTAAGAATCTTTTAATTAAGGTTATTAATTTCATTTTGTAGGGAAATTACAGAATTAGTAATGTGCATTTACTAATTAGATTTTCCGAGAGATTTCGATCGTTATTTTTGGATAGAGCATTTCCAGGAATTATGAAAACCGAATATGTGCTTTTATGAATATCTTGAGAATATTTTCGGTTTTGGAAATTCCTCGGTGTCCAAACTTCCTTGTCTATAAATACACGAAGTTTGCCTTTCTAGCAAACTAATCCTTCGTAATAACAGATTTACTCTTTTGTTGTTGTTACTGGTGTAGCCGCCTATTTCGGAGAGGAGAGTAACCTAATTAGTCGAAATCTCTTACGGCCGCTCAGTTTAAAGTATTCTTTGGGATTGAGAAGCTCTAGCGCGACCTGTTGGTGGGAAACTAGATAATTGCGGTTTATCTTTGTTTTCGATTGATTTGATTGACTAACGGTGGTTGAAATCTGATTGCACCTAGTTTGTTTATTCTTGAGAGTCTTCTCTTGTGATATAAGATTCACTCAAACTAGTTCATATTTTCGACAGGGATCTTTAGACTGTTGTTAGTTCTAAAGACGATCTTGTGATAATCCATTGTTAACAGACTCCGTTCTGTGCGTGATTGATCACAAGAGATTCAAGTGATTGTGTGCAGGTTTTTATTGAAGATTTAAGAATATTTGAAGACAAAGAAGATATTGAAGATCTGACTTGGGTTTTATAATCTTTGGTGTTCACAATACTTGTTTGGGAAAAAAGGATCCAATTAATAATCGGTTTATCCTTGTGGTAGATTGGATTGATTAATTGAGTAGATCGGCATCAATACGTTTCCTTGTGATTAAAGGTATTGATTGGCTTAATCTTAAACGATTACCTTTGGGTGATTGAACATAAGATAGATCTAAGGACCCGACGAAGGAGTTTATGTTAAGATAAACAGAAGAGCCTTTGTCCGACTCATATCACTTGGTTGAATAGAGTTGGTACCAAACAGATTTGTTGTTTCTTTACTGTTTGGAATACGAACCAAAGGAATTGTTGACTTATTCACAAGTCGGAGGCGTGGGAATACAGACGGAACTAAGTGAACTATAGGGTTAGTTACTTGGTCTCAACTATACGAAGTTAGGTGTAATTTTGTGTAGCGGCTTAATCCTGAGAGCATTCAATTCTGGACAAGGTCCCGGGGTTTTTCTGCATTTGCGGTTTCCTCGTTAACAAAAGCTTGTTGTGTCATTTACTTTTATTTTCCGCATTATAATTGTTTTATTATAATTAAAGTAAATCACACAAACGTTAATTCCTATTTACTTAATAAGCAATCCTATTGTGTTTGGTTAAGTCTGAACCTTTGTATCAAGTAAACATACTTCGTTGTTGTATTGTCTCGATCTCGTCTCCATAGACGATCACACGAAGTGTGAACTGATTAGTTGTATTGTCTCGACTCAGTCCATAGACAATCACTTTCGGAGAAAGGACTTATAAGTATGAAAAGTTTTAGCTTGAGGTATATTTGGGTACCCTCGCCTTTTCAATTGGTATCAGAGCAGGAAAACACGAAAAGATCTAACAATCTGTGTTTGGTGCGATCCAACAAAGGGTGCACAGGAACCGAGCCGGACAGACGGACCGTCCCGGAACCGGTGGAACCGTACCTGTTTTTGTACCGAACCGAGGAAGGGGGTACAGGTACCGGTCCAAAAAATAGGAACCGGCCTCTAGGGGGTACATGTACACGGTCCAACCCAAGTACCGTGCCGTCTCGGACTGAATGTACCAAGTAAGAAAATTAAAATTTAAGACTTCGTCTTATTTATTCAAGAGTTTTACCTTGTGATACTGTTGAACTTAACTTCTTAAAGGATCCAGGTAAGAATCACCAAATCCTTGTAGAAACGTGTGCATTTTCAAGTTCTATGAAGTTGCTGGAAATATTGAACTTTAATATTATTGCAGGGATGAGATATACTACTACCAGTATCGTCTTTGTAAATATCCCGAGCATCTCAAAGATCCAATGGCACCCTTTCACTATTACCTCAAACAGTAACTTAAAACCAAAGAAGCTCAGTCTAATGATTAAGAAGGAAGGAGGTTGGTCTCAAAAGCTTTACCAGATCCAGTCAACAACATCTTCAGTGGATCATCTCGATGTCTGCATTGAAGGACCTTACGGACCAACTTCAACCCATTTTATGAGGTCTGCGTCTAAACATAGAAACAATAACTTACTAAACCGGCATATTCTTTCTGGAACTGTTTAGAGACCATTGGTAAGGATTTATCACCTATGTTTGGAAAAGTACCGATTGGTACCGGAACCGTACCTGGTACCGTACGTGTACCGAATGGTACCGGAACCGAGGTACAAGGTACAGGTACCGGTCCAAAATTTTGGAACCGAGGCTAGGGAGGTACAGGTACTCGGCCTCGACAAGAACCGAGCCGAACCGTACCGTGTGCACCCTTAGATCCAACATATAAGAATGAACCTAATAAGTGATTCGGTTAACGTTCCACTAAGATTTAATGGAAGTAATTATCCATTATGGAAATTGGCTATGAAGGCCTTTCTTCAATCCCGTGATTTTAATACATGGCTATTAATCGAAGACGGATACCAACGTCCGATAGATTATTCGGAGTCAGATTTCAAACGACTAGCGTCGTATACTCTTGAAGAAAGGATTCTTGCAAAACAGAATTCTGATGGTTTAAACTCCATTATACATGCAGTTAGTGATGATCTTCTTCATCATGTGCTGTCTTGCAGAACTTCTAAAGAAGCATGGGATATTCTTGAGACTGTATTCGAATGAGATGAATCTGAAAAAGAACCTAGACTTCTCATCCTTTCATTTGAATGGGAACATCTCCATATGGATGATAACGACACATTCGATGAGTTTAACTCTAATTTTTTTGAGATTGTTAATGCATCTTTTCTCCTTGAAAAGGCAATACCTGAAAAGGAAATAGTTTGCAAAATTCTCAGATCGTTACCATCCAGAGCCGAGTCTAAGAAACATGCCATAATAGAAGGAAATGATCTTTCTACACTTTCTCGAAGCTCCCTTGTAGGAAAGTTAAAGATCTTTGATAGAGAAATTCTGCTGAAGAATGAAACTGAGAAACGTTGCCAAAAGGTTATGGTACCTGTTGAAAAGGAGCTTGACTCAACTACTGTGCTTCTTGCCCAACGAATTAAGAACATTTTATCTGGCGATAAACGTGTTCCTGATACATTATCAGTTTGCCATAAAAAGGGTAATGATGAAGTTCAATGCTTCAAGTGTCGTAAATTCGGACATATGGCAAAACACTTTCCCAGCAGAAGAACTAGAAAGTGTAACAGGGCATTTGTTTCCACTCTTGATGATATTCCAGAGGAAGAATCCAATGAAAAAATATCTAATTGCAATGCACTTCTTGCCAACTCAAACAGTGATGTCTTAAGTAAGTCTAATCAACTTATAGAAAAACTTGAGTTGGAAATTAAGGAAAATGAAGGGTTAAGCCTAGATCTTGAAAACCTTTTGAAGTCCATCTCAGATAAACCCTGTATGGTAGAATCTGAACCAGGAAAATTTTGTGAAATACCAAGAGAATCGGAAAACAGTTTTTCTGATGACACAAGAAGTTCTTCATGTGAAGAAAATGATCTCGCTACAATCCTTTGCGAAATCAAACTCTTCCAAGCCCTTCGAAAAGGGATAAGGAAGACTAGTAAGTTTTTGGGGTTTCAAAAACTAATTGCAAACTCTGCAATTACAAAATAGAGGAAAAACAGAAGGAAACACGGTCCACTGTGTTGATAAATCATCCTAAGGATGTTTCTGCTAAGAATGGTGAGAATAATTCTCACCTCAACACACACTGATGGTATTGAGTTTTGCATCCTCACTTGTTGCCCAAAAATTCTGATTGTGAGGAAGCATAAATCTGGGCAAGTTATTCATGTTTGTTTCTTCAGTGAAAAATATTGGATATTTCTTATTTTTGGAAAAATAGTTTTGGTTTCCTTAAAACCAAATATTTTTATATTCCTTGATTTTCTCCCATCTTATAAATCTTCTTCCTGTCCGAAAGAAGACTATCATATTTCAATGGAGAAATCGGTAAAAGAAGAATCATCTCTTGATGATCTAGCACTCTGTGCGTCAGTTATGTCTGAAACTCATGAAGTTCCTCTTCACGATGACCCTCAAGTCTCTCTAAGAAAACAGATTCACTCTGTTAAAGGTTGCATTAGGTATCATGAAATGATGTTAAAGGATTCAAAAGAAGTACTAGAAAACCTTTATTCTCAACTGCTGAAGATGAACATATCTACTGAAAGAGGAAGTACTCAGAGGAATTTGAATCCAGTTTTTGAAAGCAATCTTCACAAGAAACGAGAGAGCACCACTAGAGATTAAGTTATTTACTGTATTACTTAATCTAGTATAATAGACATCAATTTTTGATTTCTTTCATTGATTGTATTGGTCTATTATGAATAAAATTATTTGATTGGTAATTTTTCTTGTGATAGTTTTTGGTTTACATAGCCTGTGCTTAATTGCTTTTACCTTATTGCTATGTATGTTTATGGGATGTTTGATTTCGGTTTTACTACCTTAATATTCGATCTCATATATTGTGAACCCTCATGGTTTGGGTGACTTTTTGATTTAGCGGGATTAGGTTCTAGCCCTAGTAGGTAGGCTTTATCAAAGGATTATGAGGGGTTCTGATAGAAACAATATGTGAAAAAGTCACAATATGTTGAATCGGTTTTGGTTTAGCATAAAAGCATATGTGTTTCGACGGTTTTCAACTTTTGCTTGCAATTGTTAAAACCGGTTTTCAACCTTTCTCTGGTAAAGGTTGTGGTGTGTTGTTATTATTTTGTTCACGCATAAGGATGACAACGTGGTGATATTTCGATATCAATTCTCCCTGGACGAAGATGCAATCATATTGGAGAAGTGGATGCGAAATTTGAGGTAACAATCTTATTAGTTAATTGTTTTCCTGTTTAAGAAAAGCCTGAGTTTATATTATATATATTTGTTGCTTTTGCTTAACAAAATTTAGGTTCAATAGATATTTATTCCATGATGTGTGTGTGGATGTGTGTTTCAATTGGTTCCGGTTAAGAAAAACTATTGTTATCTTGCTTTATTGTGTGGTATCAATTGTTTAGGCTTACAAAATTTCGGTACAATTGATGTGTGTGTGTGATTCAATTGGCTCCGATTAAGAAAAACTATTGTTATCTTGCTTTTGTATGGTATCAATCGTTTAGGCTTACAAAATTACGGTGCAATTGCGGTGCTTATAATGTCTATGTTGTTTCAATTGCTTCCGGTTGAGGTGAATAATTATGCAAGTTGATTTATTTTGGTTTGTATGAATTATTTATGGCTTAACGAAATAATATGTGTACGGGATGAGTTGTTTAGTCCAATTCGATTCCAGATAAGATAAACTAAGTTAATTCTGATCTTAGTTAGACTTATCGAAGTGAGGTTTCGGTTATTCAAGTCTAATCGAATGCCTAAGCAAGAAATGCTAGTTAACTAACCTAGTACTTGTATTGTTTAAAATTGAAAGGCCTAAGTTTATGGATAATTAGAACCTGATGAGAAAAATGGAGTTTATCTTTATTTTGGTCTTATCGAATTAAGCGGTTGTTTTTGAACAATCGGTTTAGCAAAGGGACAAATATGCTTAGTTGTTTTTGGTTTGCTAAACTAAATTGGAAAAATTGTTTCGGACAATTGTTTCCTTTGTAACATATCAAAATAAGACTACTTGCAGTTTCGGTTTTGATATTGGTTATCAGAACATGATGTGTGGAACCCTCATGCCTAACTCTACAGGTTTGCAAGTCTATTCTGAGATTTGTAAGATTCTTTTTGTGTTGTCCTTTATTTTTTCGTTTCTTTGTCATTTTTGTGACAAAAAGGGGGAGAAATATATGGAGTAAACAGGTGATGCTGGCATTGATATTTATATTGATTGGCATCGCTAGGGAAAATAACATTGGTACTTGAATGTTTTTATCTAACAAAAGAGTGAAAACACAGACTAAGGGGGAGTAACATGTCATATGTTTGGTATAACAAAGATGTGCGGATTGAATATCTACCAATCTTCCTTAGGGGGAGTAATAGCTTTGTTATTATAATGTCAACAACGACAAATTCAAGGATTGAATATAAGCAGTTTCATTGTGATGTTGAATCGGGAATCAAGCGGATTGTAATGAATTATTGTAATTTGTTTATCCATATGATATAAGAGTTTTGTCACTAAAATTGAAAAAGGGGGAGATTGTTAGAGCATGGCTCGGTTGAACCCACCAAGCGTTGGTATGTCAAGTTTGGTTGTCATATTTTAGTGAATCAAAACTCATGTTAAGAGTCGCTTGATTATGTACTAGAGTTAAAATTCGTATAGGTTAGCTTGAAAGTATTAGGATATGAGACATTACAAGTATTGCGAAGATTTGAAGATGTGAAGAAGCAAGGTGCTACAACGACAACAATCATCCTTCCACTTGAGGTTAGTGATATTTGACTTGAACTGTTTCATTCCCTAACATATATTTCAAGTCGTGCATATTGAAAACATAACTGCGAAGCATATTTGAACTCTAGATAGACATAGTATTAAGGAATACAATATGAGGTTTATTGCTTAACCATTAAACTTTGTAGATAAGACATCGCCATAATCATTTGAATGCTATTATGATTATGTATGGGTATGAGGTGAGGATTTCATCCTAGGGAAAAATATTTACATGTGTTCTAAGGAAGTAAGTTCATAAACTTGTTTGTGGACCGAAAAGGAAATTGCCACGTGTTATTGGTTTTGTTATTCATTGCATATCTTATGAACAACCAATATGTGTGATAGAGTATAACCGCTCATAACTTGTTGTGTTCTTGGTAGAACTGTTCACAAAGGCCTGACTTATGTATTGGTATAACTTTTATTAGTAAAACCAATCTTAAGTAATCACCTGTGGTATGATCGGATTTTGTATGTCTGACCTTGTAAGGGAAAGGGAACCGATCCTAGTAAGGGAAAGGGAACCGATCCTAGTAAGGGGTGCAGTACATCAAAGGGAACCGATCCTTGTATGGGGTACACCAAGGTTTATAGCAGAAAGGGGAACCGATCCTATGGACATGTGCAACACATATAAGTTAGATACCATATATATGTGAGGAACTGATCCTAGTACCTAGTCAACCGAACTTTTGGGAAGCTAGTGTGACTATGCACAATACTCACATGGAGGTAGAACCGAAACTTGTTTTGGTAGAACCGTAAACCCATGATTGTGATTGAATGTTGGTTTGATCAATCACATAGTTCTTGAAAGTCAGATGAACCAATTCTAAACTTGTTTGGAAGTGTGGCAAATCGGTTTCAAGGTTGTAAGTGTGAAAGAGAACTTACAAAGTTAAGATGTCGACAAACTTTGAACACGTGCTGTGAATGTTTATTTCTATAATTGTTCAAAGATATTCCTTAATGGCTAAGGGAAGAGAATCCCAGGATCGAAACATAAGTAAGTTAAGAATCTTTTAATTAAGGTTATTAATTTCATTTTGTAGGGAAATTACAGAATTAGTAATGTGCATTTACTAATTAGATTTTCCGAGAGATTTCGATCGTTATTTTTGGACAGAGCATTTTCAGGAATTATGAAAACCGAATCTGTGCTTTTATGAATATCTTGAGAATATTTTCGGTTTTGGAAATTCCTTGGTGTCCAAACTTCCTTGTCTATAAATACACGAAGTTTGCCTTTCTAGCAAACTAATCCTTCGTAACAACAGATTTACTCTTTTGTTATTGTTACTGGTGTAGCCGCCTATTCGGAAATGAGAGTAACCTAATTAGGCGAAATCTCTTACGGCCGCTCAGTTTAAAGTCTTATTTGGGATTGAGAAGCTCTAGCGCGACCCGTTGGTGGGAAACTAGATAATTGTGGTTTATCTTTGTTTTCGATTGATTTCATTGACTAACGGTGGTTGAAATCTGATTGCACCTAGTTTGTTTATTCTTGTGAATCTTCTCTTCTGATATAAGATTCACTCAAACTAGTTCGAGTTTCGACAGGATCTTTAGACCATTGTTAGTTCTAAAGACGATCTTGTGATAATCCATTGTTAACTGACTCCGTTTCATGCGTGATTGATCACAAGAGATTCAAGTGATTGTGTGCAGGTTTTTATTGAAGATTTAAGAAGATTTGAAGACAAAGAAGATATTGAAGATCTGACTTTGGTTTTATAATCTTTGGTGTGCACAATACTTGTTTGGGAAAAAGAGGATCCAATTAATAATCGGTTTATCCTTGTGGTAGATTGGATTGATTAATTGAGTAGATTGGCATCAATACGTTTCCTTGTGATTAAAGTTATTGATTGGCTTAATCTTAAACGATTACCTTTGGGTGATTGAACATAAGATAGATCTAAGGACCCGACGAAGGAGTTTATGTTAAGATAAACAGAAGAGCCTTTGTCCGACTCATATCACTTGGTTGAATAGAGTTGATACCAAACAGATTTGTTGTTCCTTTACTGTTTGGAATACGAACCAAAGGAATTGTTCCAAGTACGTGACTTATTCACAAGTCGGAGGCGTGGGAATACAGACGGAACTAAGTGAACTATAGGGTTAGTTACTTGGTCTCAACTATACGAAGTTAGGTGTAATTTTGTGTAGCGGCTTAATCTTGAGAGTATTCAATTCTGGACAAGGTCCCGAGGTTTTTCTACATTTGCGGTTTCCTCGTTAACAAAATCTTGCTGTGTCATTTATTTTTATTTTCCACATTATGATGTGTTGTAGAAAGTGGTAACAAAAGTTCGATTCTCAGACTTGTAGAGATTTGATTTTAGAATTATATTTCAAAAATAGAAAACTCAAGACGATGTTGTTATCAAGATTTTAGAGAAAACTGAGACTACGGATTCCACTATTTTCCAATTTTTCATGTGATTCAATATTAATACTTATCATGTAATTCTAGACAATATTGCTCCAAAAGAAATTGTGATTCTAAAATATTGTATTAAAATCGGTAGATTTTCAAATTACTAGTTGTTAATCTCAAGACCTAGAATTAGCCCCTAGATGTAACTTGGCTCATGCATTAGGTTTTGTGAATTTCTTAGGTTGATATTAGTAGTTAGACTCTTAGCTCAAGGTCTACTTGCTAACGTTGTTTCTACACACAATTGCTCACAACCCTCTCCGCAAGGTCTCGTGTTTGCTACTTATGTAAAGAGTCAAAGAACGATTACTTATCCCCTAACTTTCACTAGCTTTAGATCGAATTAACAAATCAATTTAGTTGGCCATATCAATCAATCATGAATGTCTTTAAGATCACTCCTATTAGTAAAAACAAGCGATAATTATGTGAAAAACTCAAGATAGAATTGAAAACAAAAACTCAAATCATATGTTAAGAACTAGGAATTCATCCTCAATCGATAAGAAAATTAGCTACTCATGTTTTGAAATTCACACAAATAATAATAATTAAAAGAAGAAGTTTCAAATTCACACAAGTAATTAAAAAGAAAAATCTTAGAAAAGCAAGCAAAAACACAAGTGATGTGTGTGTAGAGAGGTGTAGAATATATAGAAAGATGTGTGAAACTTCTCTATTTATAAGCTTCAATATTCTCCAAATCTTCTAAGGAGTAGAATCCTTTTCCTTTTGCAATTCAATTTCCAAATCCAAGCTTTTCTCAACTCTTCCACCTTCTCTTTTCCAAATTTGAGTCCCATTCTCCATCCAATTCCTAGCCCAAGTCTTCATACCCATGAGAGAAGTCCATAGAAAATTCTCGGAAATTTTGGCTCGCCAGGAAAATCGGGATTATGACCGAATTTGGCCGGAAAACATCGCCACGGCCACCTCGAAAATTTCTCCGTCGAGAGAATATTCACGGAATATTAAATCCGGGTCCCATGTCTCCCACTTTGTAGTTCGATCCAAACCTCACTTCTCTCTCTCTCAATCGATCTCACCATTGTTTTGAGGCACACTTTCGTGCAAAAAAAAAAAATGATAATGATTGAGAAATAAATTCTCGGTTTAGGGTGAAGGTGAAGTAGGTTTGGATCCTGATGGGCCTTGGGTATGGGTCGAGAGTTCACTCCCCTTCTTTTTGGATAAGGGACACCTCTTTGACCTCCCCTTATCTATTGTTGTCCTTCCTTCCACAGTCACCCCTTATCCTCATACCGGGCTCCAAGATAGTATTCCTCCTTGGTGAAATGACAATTTTACCCTTTTGGCTCAAATAGGGTTATTTCTTCTTCTTTTCCTCCGCGACTCCAAAGTAACTATAAAACTTAAAACAGCGTAAAATACATAATTTACAAGAAAAATAGCAAAGAAAGCATAAACTACTAGATAGTAAATTAGGTGTATTCTACACCTATCAAATTCCCCCACACTTAGACTTTGCTAGTCCTCGAATCAAACTAAAAACTCACAACTTCAAAGCGTTCAGCGCCACAAGCATCCAAAGAGCTATGAGGACATAGAGTTTCGCATGCTAGTAATAAGAAGTTAGAAATACTAAAGAACATATTCTCAATTCTAGACAATATTGCTCCAAAAGAAATTGTGATTCTAAAATATTGCCAATGGTAGATTTTCAAATTACTAGTTGTTAATCTCAAGCATGGAACATCAAGATCCCTAAGCTAAGCATGCACCATCAAGTGAAAACACAACAAGTCAATAAAAATCATTATTTCAATTTTGATTCAATGCAAATAATCATAAAAAGAATTGCAGAAATTAACAAAATAATTGTTACCACATGATTGTTGGAAAAATAGCTTCTTCCGTCGCCTCAGCTAAGGGGTTTAGCTCCTCATATTATTCACGTGCTCAAAATAGTTGTTCATAGCTCAAAAGGATGAAAAACAAGAAAAAACTAATAAAGCAGACAACTTGCAAAGTTTAGTGGGCGTTACAAACTGACTGTTACAAAGCACTGTTGCAATATGAACTGTTACAGGAAACGATTGTAGATATATGTTGTAGAATAAAAGACTGTTTTCAAGGGTCTAATGTTCTTCGTGTTCTTCAGCAGCAGCAACAAAACCCGGTTTCCTGCAACTTTGATTTCTCGGCTCTGTGGTGTTCTAAACTTCCCCTAACTTCTTCTAAACTTCAATACCCCTCTCTGGAACTCGACAAAGCCTTTTATACACTTCAGAAACCTCAAAATCCCGATTAAATTTCTTCTTTTCTTTTCCTGGAAGTTACGACAATAATTTCTTCCCTTACTTGTTTCACGCGTTTCTGATCTTTCCAACTCCTCCCCAAATCTTCCTTAGATAGAAACTCATCTTAGGAAATAATATCTCGCCTTTAGTCTCCCTGTAATACCAAAAACCAATTCATACAGGGTCCGTGTATAACTCCACCTCTGTTTCTATCCAACTCGAGTTCTAGCCCAATCCAGACCAACTAAACATCCATACCAGCATTGTATTGCCAAAACAGGCCTAGCCCATGAAAATCAACAATTGAATCTCGTTAAAACTGGTCCAAATCATCAACCCTAATTCTGCCATTAAAACACCAATTTTTCCCTCCAAAACGTTCTTTTGAAATGAAAGAGATGGAGTGCCCCTAGTAATTCTGGGGGTGCAGATAGTAGTGAGGTGTAAATAGCAAGTAGGGTGCCCCTTATCAGTGGCATACCCCTTAGTAATTGAGATGCCCCTTATCCAAACTGAGACTCCGAATAGTGAATATCCTTCAGGTGCCTTTATCAACTTTTCGAGCCGATTTCTCCACACATGTTTATTTCTCAAAAAACACCTACAAAGTCATAAAATACCAAAATAAGCACAAAATCGAGTACTAACAATACATACAATTGAGATCAAAAGACACATAAATGCGTCTATCACATTATAATTGTTTTATTATAATTAAAGTAAATCACACAAACGTTAATTCCTATTTACTTGATAAGCAATCCTATTGTGATTGGTTAAGTACGAACCTTTGTATCAAGTAAACATACTTCGTTGTTGTATTGTCTCGATCTCGTATCCATAGACGATCACACGAAGTGTGAACCAATTAGTTGTATTGTCTCGACTCAGTCCATAGACAATCACTTTCGGTGAAAGGACTTATAGGTAGGAAAAGTTTTAGCTTGAGGTATATTTGGGTACCCTCGACTTTTCAGAGATTGATCTCCTTCAAAGAAAAAATTAAAAATAAAATAAAATATTGAGATAGTTAGGGCACAATGGGAACAAGAAGTAGCGTTGGAAGAAGGTTGGGGAATTCTGTAAATCGGATTACGAAGCTTAAGGCGTCCCTGAATCACCAATGGACGCAAATTATTGGATGAACATATACATAGCAGTTTACCTATGGGGCAACCTGCTCCTCGTGATTATTTTAAACAACTTATGATGATGTTGCTTCGATGAAGAATCTATGGAGAAAATACTTTTGTTAATTTTCCTGGTGCCAAACAATATACAAAATTAGTTTCTGAGGTATGTAGTAGAGTCGGAATCCAAAGTCTTTCTTGGTTGACCAGTTGAGATGATGAACAATTAATGATTGCCCGTTCTTGGAGAAAAGAATAATGATTATTCGTTTTATAGGAAAGGGGCAACGATTGTCCGTTTTATTCTTTAGGAACGGATAACTATTGCCCGTCCGCAATAGAAATAGGGAATTACCACTAGAGCTAGGCTCTTCCCATGCTGATGTGTAAAGGCATTTGGGAAGAGGCTGGGCATCTCCATAAGACCCGGTCTTATGATCAAAAGTAAAGGAATAGTTATCAAAATAAATAAAAATATTGAAAGAAAATCGATTCCCAACCGACGGAAATCCTAAACCCACCTTATAGGTGGGTCTTATATTCCCCTATATTTGGGAAACCTAAAAGTAAAGGAATAGAATTCCTGCAGTTATTACACATCCCAAACAAAAGTTTGGAATCATATTCCCGGGAATACGATTCCATACCCATGAAACAAACACGCTATCACTACTGGAAAAACCCCCTTTTACGACTGTTACTTCACGATGTTTCTCTTATATGTCGTAAAAAGTTACATTTTTAACTACCTTTATCCTATGAAACGTGGTAACATATATTACTGGCCAACTCTTAGTAAAAAGAGTTGGGACCAAAATAGAACTTGACAACGTTTTAAGAAAAGGTAGTGTTTTTATGTTACTACGACACTTAAATAGAGTTGTATTGTGGAGTATTTATTTTACTCGTGAAAAAAAAAATATTGTGGTGGTGAGTGATTTGAAATCGCGTGTTTTGGGTGCAAGACTAAACCATCAACCATTCTTGAGGATTTTAAAGTTACACTGAACTGTTCAGTTTTTCTAATTAGCTAGGCAAAATGTGGCTCCCCGATACAATTTAGATGCAAGTTAGTCCGGAACTCCTGGAAATTACATCTCTTCTAAGTTGTATCAATTGCCATTCCTGCATTTCAATATACAACTCCAACACTCGTACAAGATCTGAATTGTAACTACCATACATATCCTTCAATAATACTATATACATTTATACAAACAACACCCTGAAACCAAGTCCATGACAAACATAAGTGAGATAATAATGAAATTTGTTTCCTATTGATAAAAAATATCGTATACGACAATTAGCTAGCTTTTTATGCTAGTTGGACAGTAGGGGAAAAGCATATACAATGAAGCCACTTTACTTGTAACACCCCGATTTCGGCAGTGGTTCGCCGATGGAATGGAATATAGGTAATGATTTGTCCTTCCCTAACACCGAGGCCTTTTCAGCACAATTAGCTCCAGAGTTGGCAGAAAACTCAGCAGTTAAGCGTGCTCGGGCGGGAGTAATCCAGGGATGGGTGACCTCCCGGGAAGTTGTTGCTGGATGACCGCAGCGATGCCCGATGAAAATCCCACACCGCCGGATGACCGCAGTGGCTAAGTGGGGACCGTATTGGTGGAGGGACGGGTCATTATAAATGGTATCAGAGCCGACGACGGGTCACTGCCGAGGGTGGGAAGGTACGCTGGACGGGGTTGCTCCAGGTGCTTCTTATGAGGGGTAGGGAACGTTGGAGATCTGGGCTTGAAAATATATTTCAGATCCGAGGACGGCTCCAATTTAAGGTGGTGGTATTGTAATATCCCGATTTCGGCAGTGGTTCGCCGATGGAATGGAATATAGGTAATGATTTGTCCTTCCCTAACACCGAGGCCTTTTCAGCACAATTAGCTCCAGAGTTGGCAGAAAACTCAGCAGTTAAGCGTGCTCGGGCGGGAGTAATCTAGGGATGGGTGACCTCCCGGGAAGTCGTTGTTGGATGACCGCAGCGATGCCCGATGAAAACCCCACACTGCCGGATGACCGCAGTGGCTAAGTGGGGACAATATCGGTGGAGGGACAGGTCACTATATTAATTTTTTGAGCAAACAGTTGAATATTCCTACAAACTTCCTTGATTTTCTGAATCCACTACCAACAAGCACAATTCTAGTTGCAATGCATCCAGTCAATCTCCAATCACGCTTCCAAGTGCGCTAGCTCTAGCTCTTATCCCAATCCTAACCAAACCAGCTCGTTCTCCGATTCCACTCCCTACCAACCCATCTTTATCTCCAACTCCACGTATCAATATTCCAGTTCCTTATCCAGACAATGAGATGAACCTACACAACAGTGATGAATTAAGAAATGTTAAGGTTGCGTCTACAAACTACTTTTTCTATACTTCCTGAGTTAAAAAAATGTAGAGATCCAGGAGTACATTTTGACATCTACACTCTACGTTCTCTACTAAATCTTTAAACATATTGATAATTGATATCTAAAAGAGAAGGCAAGAAACAATTCTCATAAAATCGATCAAAGTCATCATTCATTTTTCACTTTAATACAGTAGAACCTCTATATAAGAATATCCCAGGGACCACTAGAAGTCATTCTTATCTGGAGGTTATTCTTATATAGATGTCTACCTTGAAACGATCAATATAAATTTGTTATTTATGTATCTAGGAGAAAACATAATTACGCACAACAAACATCATAATGTACCTAGGAAATACAAATATTAGTTAAATTTTGTTTAGTTTCACATGTATGATACGCAAGTTAAATATAGGAAGTTCGCTATGGAGCACAATGTACCGAGACAATACCTAGGAAACATACATTTTCTTTAGTTTCACATGTGAAATTTGTTTAGTTTCACATGTATTAGTCAAATATACGAAGTTTGCTATGTAACACAATTCACACAAAATTCAACGTGATATGGAAAATTGACAAATAAAATCATCATATGGTCAAAGATATTTGAATGACTTATACAAAAATAAAAACAAAAAATCACACCCGCTAAAAGTACAAGGATTTTTCAAATTGGTCAAAAGAATCTTTTCTTCTTAAACTTTGATGTACGATATGACCTATATTATCTATATAATATTGCGAATTATTCTTATATGGAGGTAAGTTCCTTAAGACGGGACCGAGAAAAAATATGACTTATTCCAATATGGAGTTTATTCTTAAATATAACTGGACCAAACCAGGACCAGAATTTTTTATTCATATATGGAGGTTATTCCTATATGGAGTATTCTTATATAGAGGTTCTACTGTAATATTAACTTACAGTGACAGGATTACTCCAGAAAAGGCAACACCAAGACCAAGGCCTAAGGACATGGGATCCAATACTATTGAAGCTACCATAAATCATTTGACTTTCTACCACTCCCCCATTTTACAACCTTATGAGAAAAGTCGTGAAATCGTTATGACGACTCTTTTCAGGAGTAGTTATTGGGGTTTTTTCCTGTAGTATATAAAGGGTGTAGGGGACTTTTTTTTTAGCTCAATGGTGTAGAGAACTTCTACAATGCTGAAAGTGCCTAATGTTTGGCCATCTTTGAAGTTGTTACTTGGTGCAAAATCATGGAGCTTCGATGTATCCTGAAATCTTGATTAAGATTGACTTAAAAGGAATTGTAACACATTTTTGCGACGAACTCCAATAATATATCTTGGCTGCATGTAAATATTCTCGATGGAGCTTCAATATTCTTTTTTTATATTTTTGGCATATTAGGAATTCATTGAGAAGACTAACTTAAGGCATTAGAAGTCATGGTTACAACAGTAGTACAACCAACAATACTACATGAAAAATAAAAGACAAACAATATCAAGTAAATGATAAAACTACCGAAAGGTGTTGAACACGCAAATATTGTCTCGTTAAAAGCCTTGACAAGGAAAACATATAAGGAAAAAACCTTGACGAAGAAAAGGAGCGGATCAGGATAAGTCATAAAGAAGATCCTAGAATTAAAAAATACAAAGATAACCAAAACTTTTATTATTCTTCAATAACCTAAGAAGTATTCATTTTACATAGGTACACAATGAGTAGTGTTCTAATACTGGCAATATGTATGGTTTCCCAGATAAGTTGTGAAGATTGAGCGTCATTGCTCGTGATAAAATTATCGAGATGTTTTATTAAGCCCTTCAATATTTCAATAAGTGGCAATGTAGGTTTTTACATAAAAAAATGTAACAAGGCGACAAGCTTGTAAATTTAGTATGAATTTTTGTGTAACTATAGACTGGTATAATAGACTATCATGTAAAATCTCGAGTCATCTAGTAAAGGATAAAAACTATGCAATTGTTTGATCCCTTTAACGAATTTTTCCTTTGCATCAATTGAGTGGTGAGAGTCGAACTCGCGAACACTCTCAACCTTCTTCAAAGGTGGTTCCAAAATTTGAGTTCATCATGAGATCAATTTTGTGTACCATTTTGCAATGTTTGGTTTATAATAACTGGTTTATGATGCAATTTTTGGAGACGAATTTTAAAGAATGAGATATATATTAGATAACATGCAACTTGTAGGCGACAAGTCACTTGTTAAAATTGGTCACTTTGAGTCATGTGGAATATTTTGAGTCATGTTCCCAAACTTTGAGTCATACTGGTATACTCAATTATAATTTATATTTTTAGTTATAAAGTGAATCATATGTTACATCGGATGATTTTGAGTTACACTGGCTGATTTCAGGTCACGGCTGTAAGAGCATTGCTTAGTTGCACTCACAAGTGTTGGTATGTTAAGTTCGGTTGTTGAATCCATATGTCAAACCTATACGCTTGAATCGTTCGCTAAAGTCAACTTCGAATTAGGTTAGACTTAATTTGTAGAGGTGTGGGATGAATACTTCAAGTTACTTATAAAGAATTGAAGACGAAGACTGAATATTACATCATAAGTCATCGAAGGTTATTAATTGAAGAATTGTTACCTTCCTATGATTATCAACCTCTATATTTATACGTCTATCTGTGGAAGAAATGAAGTTTCAAAGAAAAATATCTTGACTTTAGAATAAGAGGGTTGATCATTCGAATTGATCAAAGTGTTAAAGTATGTAATACATGATTAGTGTTCTACTACTCTTTGTATGTTTTCCGAAAATAAGCTTGCCAAGCTTTTGAAAACCTATTGTCGATCAACATATGATGTATTTTTAATCCCCATCGTTTGATGTTTCGAGAACAAGAGATGTAACTTTCGAAAATTATCTAGCTTTCAAAAACAAAAACTCTAGTTTTCGAACACAACTAAGAAAGTCAAGAATATGTGCTCATTGCCATGTTTTCGAAAACTGATTCTTTAACTTACGGAAACTAGGCATGTTTTATTGCTCGCTGCCAAGGTCCTGGAAACCCAATTACCTTATTTACGAAAATTTATCTCGGAAGCTCTTTCAAGATAGTTTTCTAAAACACAAGTGACATGACGAGGGTACCGTGTACACCACAATGTATTCGTAATCAACCTATACAAATACGCCTTGTATAGCCTTACGAAACCAATAACGGTCAAAAGATTATTTCAACTGGTAAATTGTCAAATTTCGAAACAAACTACTATGATAATAATTATAATGTGAAAAGTAAAGTAATGGAGCAATACACAAGATTTTGTTAGCGAGGAAAATTCCATGGTTGAAAACCCCAAGACCTAGTACAATTTTCAATACTCTCAGAATTAATCCGCTGACTACCACAACTTCGTATAGTTATAACCAAGTAAACACTCATTCTTTACTCAAATCCTTCAGTATCCCTACACTTACAACCAAGTCTACGCATGAGAATTCCAAGACATAGTCCACTATCTTGAGTTGCTTCACCGCTGTGAAGACTTCCACTCACAATTCCTTTGGATCGTAAACTGAAACATTAAAGGACAAAATTTGTTTCAGTAATCACCTCACTCATCGATCACCCAAACACATCTTTATACCAGAGATAAAGTATAATAAATGATCTTTTGTTATATCAATGAACTTCTTTGGTCAAAAATTAGACCAAGACATTGATTATCGAAATAATCAATGTCAGCGAACAGGCTCTATCCAAGCAACTTAATGCAACTAAACAGTTCATTCGATCTTTATACAAGTCTTATGTCAAAATAAACCGTTAATGGATCCCATAGAATCAAATATGCAAGAAGTAACACAAAGATCGGAACTAAAAAGAAAAGTCTTGAAGTTTTCAATCTTTAATTTCAATTTTCAAAGTAACTGCTACAAACAACTTGATTCCGCTATTGATCGATACACACAGAACATGGTTTGCTAATATTGATTGATCAATAGTTTTATTTACAGATCTAAAATCACTTAAATCTGTTCTAGTCAATCCTTAAACAAACTTGGGTGGCCTTGTATCAGGATACAAGGATCATAGAATAAACAAGTTTGATCTATCAAGGATAACTATACCTTAGTTCTTAATCAAATAAATAATCAATAAAAACTAAAAACAATATGATTTAATTTCCCGCCAACGAACTACTAAAATCTTCTTAATCCCCAAAAGACTATAAATAGAGGCAACGCAAGATGTTTCAATTGATTAGATTAATCATATCTCTTAACAAGTTAGCTTCCCACATGATCAATCAAAATGTGTGTTCAAATGATGAGTTTGTAAGAATACAAGACTCCACTATCTATAGTCTTATAACCAAGGCTTGTTTGGAAAACAAGATTTACCAATTTCGAAAATCCTTAAGATATGAAATGAATATTTATTTCCAAAATTAGAAAATACCAATTGCATTCAGACTATTAAACTAATATGTCTCATAGATGACAACTAATATTAGGTAGCACACAATTATGTTCTTACTAATATAGCAATTAGAGACATGCAAACCTCTGGGTTTCAGTAAGCATATAATTCGATAAGAAAATAGGTATTGAAATCGATTTCATGATCTGTCCTTGAGTATCGAAGGAATATACTTGAGCAATAAGATATTAGAGTTTAGCACATGTTCGAATAACTATGTTGAACATTCCCAGTCTAACCCCATGTACACCTCGATGTCTGCTGTTGATGGTGGTTTTTAGTTCAGGGCTAAAATTGTAAAACCCTGTATTTAATGCGTCGTCTACAAAAGGACGGAGCCATTTAAAAGTAATGAGTGCCCGGGCCTCTCTACTCACACATGTATTGAGCAATTCAGTATATTTATTCAGAATGGTGCATGTAGCAACAATCCCAAACATTCTGTAAAACTCTTGCCTGCATTACTCATTAGTGTATGGCTTATTGAGTATTTTACTATGCTATGTTCCCCAGCTGAACCCTTAGTATTGGTATGACATGACAATTAGTGTTCACTCGCAGCTGAGTAGCATGAGTTTCCCGAAGTATCAAAATTAAGGTCCGTGTGAAAATACTCGATCAGAAGACGCACTAACTGCTCTCTGAGAATAAATAATTTTATGCCAACACACATAATTTGTTCAATTTGTTCAATTTTGTGATAGCTCACAAGATTCAAGTTTTCGGCCTAATTAATTTGCAAAAATTAGGTCTTTTACGCCTTGCGCAAATATCTCAACCCTATTGGTCGAGGCCAAACCTAGATAAACTAGGAAACTGATCTGCCATGGAGCTAGTAGGAGCAAAGTCCTACCAGAAAACAAGAAACAAAAGAGGGATTGTGGCAAATAGGAGCAATGACGAAAGAGGGCGCGGCCACGCCACATAGCCGGCCAATCCGCTCCAATAGGCGCCGCATGTGGCCGTTGGCCACGTACATGTTTCTCTTGCCGGCCCCCTCTCCCATCAACCAATCAGATCGCTCTAAAATCGCCACACACACTTCTAATAAAGTTGGAAGTTGGTTGGACGACGCGCCAAATTCCATTAGGAATCTAATCTAGACGGCCCAAGCCAGTCTCAAAAAAAATAACAATCACGGCCGTACGATTTGGCCAATTGATTTATTAAGCCGCTCATAACGTGACCAAATAGGCATCACCATGCCACCACAAGCGCGCCTGTAATCCGCGCCAAAGTATTGGAATTGCCTACAAGCCATTCCAAACCGCGCCTAGCCATCACCATAGGCGCCATGCTAATTGGCTAGCCAACCTGCCAAATCGCGTCAGTACGCCAATCGGCAGGCCATGCCATTCCGCAGCAGCAATATGCCAATTATGCCACTTTGGGCCACAACATGCCACAAGCCATGTGGGACCCAGGAGACTCTAAAGAACGGCGTCCGCGCCATATTTTGATCACCCATGATCGTCCATGGATATCCCCACATTATGGCCTTGCCATGATTTCTTTGTTCAAAACGGCCAAAGCAGTATTTTCCAAGATGTCGTCGTGCCGCGCCACATAGCCGCACACGCCACTTAGGGTTTTGACATGCCAAACTCTAATTTAGCCAGGGCCATTATGCCGCCCCATGCCAAATAATGTCACCAGGCATTACGTTCGATGTGGCAACTAGGGCTAATATCATTGAGCCATATTTGGATATAATACCAATATGCCAAGATATAGCAGGCGCCACCTTGTCGCTACGCCATTGGTAGACACCACCTCGCCACTTAGCCACTAACAGGCGCCACATTGCCATTATGACACTAACAGGCGCCACATTTTCATTGTGCCACTAGCAGGCGCCACTTTTCCACTGTGCCACTATGCAGGCGCCAATGTGCCATTATGCCGCCTAGCTCGCGTGCGATTGGTCAGAATAACTAGGTCTTGCATATTAGACCCACTCAGCAACTTGTTGCACATTTTTCCACGAAACACTCGAGACATCAAACATGTCACAAACTGGGGGATACTCATCAGGGTATTAGTTTGACGGTTTACAGCGTGCGGCGTGCAACGAGCCCATTACAAGAAAGTGTCAGGAAAGAGCGGACGGTTAAATAGCATTAAAGAGAATAGTGGGTGTAAGGCTGGCCAGTTTCCCCTCACAATGGGAACGTGATGGTGAACCGCTTCTACACAATCCCACTTCTCTACTACTTAACCGTCTCCACTTCCTACAAGATCAGGGTGCTCAATGACTTGTATAAATAGGTTTTCGACCTATTTCGACAAACAACACAGTTTTGGCTATCAACACAAGTATCCAGAAAAACACCAAAGAACTCATAGCTTACATTCCGCAAGCGAGTTCCACCTTTCTGATACAAGTCATAAAACAACCACACCTTCATAGTTAACCATTCTGATCTCAACACCTTCTTCGCTTCCCTCCCTAAGATCAACCCTTCTCCTTCACTTTGTGACCGAAGCAAGACTCGAACGACCATTTCTTGGTTTATGCCAGAATTGTACAGATTGATCTCTCGAATCTAAAGTACTCCTGTGCAGTGCATTTGTTTAGGGTTTAGATTCGTTTCTCGGCGGCACACCCAAATTTACCATTTCCAGCAGAATCAATTTTTACCCCAAAACAATTGGCGACCACAGTGGGAGGTTAATCTCTTGGTTGCAAGATCAATTTTGAATTTCATTCCAATTTTCTCAAATTCAAGATGATGGATCTTAGGTCTGTGATAAGCACGTAGGTGCTTCATTTTATACCCATGATTATATTAGTTAGTAATCGAAATTTTGGCTAAAAATATTATTTTAGTGATTTTGTAGAAAGTACGAGTGAATTCGATGATCCGAAGAATAAAAGGCTAAACCAGAAATTAAATGGTGTTTGCGACACATGGCGTTGAGAAGCAGCTTAATTAATCATGCCTTGTCTAATTAACAATCGATATGTCAACACCTGGTGCTTTTTCATCTCATGGATATGAAGTGGTTATGAGTACTATTAAATTTGAGTACTGCCTTGGACACCACATTCTGCTAGTGGATTGTAACGTTACCCTGAAGATGTGGTCAGAGTGATAACATCGGTTCGGTATTGGCTTAAATGAAAATGAATCATGCAGTGAGACATGTCTGTCTCTCATGACCACAACTCTACGTGGTTGTGTAAAGTGGATTGTAACGTTGCCCTGAAGATGTGGTCAGAGTGATAACAGGGTTCATAGCGTTTTGTGAGAAATATTGGTCACTGAACACTAGTGGAACACGGCAGCAATGCCAGCAACCACAACATATAGAGTTCGATGGGGTTTCTGTCAAGTGAAGGGTCTGTCGCATACAAGGGAGAAAGGAAATGATGTTGTAGCTGAAATTCAGCTGGTCCAGAATAGAGTCTTGTGCTGTCGGCGATGTGTTGAGCTCGAGTTGTGGCTGAAATTCCATCGATAATACAAGGCAGGAAAGTGTCTTAGCCGGCCAGAAAATGGAGAAAGATACATGTGATGCTAAAGGGATATTGACTGTTCATTATGTAGGGTTTTCTGGTGCTTTAAGTTCATGTTCAGGCAATGGATTTGAAGACCTTTTTCCGTCAGTTCTGGAATTGATTAAACAACAGATTTTGGGGGTTTAGTTTGGCAGCAATGAGCCATGGTTCCTGGCAGTGATTGCTCGAGATGGATTTGAATGGAAATTCGCAATTGACAAACAAGCATAGTAACGATGGTGTTTGAGTGGGTTTTCAATTATCGAACTAGTGGATGTATGGAGCTCAGTTCCGAGATGGGATAACAACTGTAATGGGTTCTAGTGATGATTGGAAAGAAATGATGCATGTAGACTGAACTTGGTTTGTTGTGGTTGAGCTGGTTTCGGTTAGTAAAGAAGATGGTGGTGTTGTACATCGAGAGTGGAGTTAATGGAACTTCAGGCTACAAAGATAGCAAGACGATGAACTGAAATTTGGGTCGGAGTAATGAATGGCAGTGAGTTCTCAAGCTGGACTTTGTTGTGCCGAGAGGTAAGAAATGGTGTTTTGGTTGCTGGCAGTATTCAGTTGTTGTCGATGGTGAACAGTTGCAGGCAGTGATGGGATTTGGGAAGGAGATGGTTGTTTGACGAACAGAAAATGGCTTTGTGCTTAGTGGTGGTGTTCTGGATACCTACCGTCAGTGGTGTTCGATTTAAAAGGCAACAGTGGGTGACTAGAACTGGTGTTGTGTTCGTGATGTTCGCAGCCAAGTGAAAAAACTCTCAGGCGGATACCAAGTTTTTGGCAATGGGTCAGGCTTAACAAGGAAGAGAAATGGTGCCGAGAAGTGAGAACTGGTGATGTGCGTGGCAGCTCGTGGTTAGTCTGAGAAGAAGATGGAGTTAGGCAGTGACCGAAGTTTCGGCTGGGCCTTGGGAGATTCGAGATGTCTGACTAGGTCTTATTTGAGATTTTCCTACAGCACCTATATATGGATTAGCGTACAGAAACGGAAGAGGGGGGAGCTGCGGCCACAGATGCCGAACGGTGTCGAGAAAAGAAGATTAGGGTTTGAAGTTCTGTTTCATATCTTCCATTTGATTTCAATTAGCTAGAGGTTTATTCATATCTGTTTATGGTTTTTAAGAAAGCCATGGCTAATTAATTCCATTTAGGGTGAAAGGATGAATTTGTAGGATTTATTTGTTTTCATGAACAAGGGTTTCTACCAATTGAACTTAATTATAATAATTTTGTCTCTCTATCAATATTTATCTTTTAGTTATATTTTTCATGTGTTATGCCATGTATAGTTCATTGTTGGATTAGTAGAAAAACTCATTGAACCTAAGTAATAAATGAATTATGAATTTTCCTTGACTCTTCATGCCACGTATGATTGTGCTTAGAAATTCTACTTTTAGGTGAGAACAAATAATTCATTTTTGATGATTCTTGTCGACGATTCGTAAATGCAATATCTTCCATGTATGAGTAGTTAGGTTTGCCGCTCTACATGAGTTTATTTGAGACCCTTTTTGATTGAATGCAAGTAGTTTTCTTACAACGGATTCCTGGAACCCTAACATCTTTTTTCCCATTTATTCTATTTTATTAGTTTAATATTATTATTTCGTTTTCATTTTCTAAAAATCCAAAAATATTATTTCTGATTAGTTTTGTTAGAGATATTGATTACATTATTTCCACCGCTCCCTATGGGTTCGACCCGTACTTGTCGTTGTCTACTAGTTAGACACCGTGCGATTGCGGTTTATTATATATAGGGTTTTCCAAATCCTATCAGTCTGGATCAGCAACGAATCCCGATGTTACTGGCGCCGACAACACCCCTGGCGTCAACATTCCTGCAGGTGACACCAATGCACTGCCTACCAGCACGATCAACACATCTCGTGGCACTACATCCTCTGCCACCAACACCAGCGGCGCAGCAAATATCCCCTCCGGCGTGACACCTCCTGTCACTAGAGCCAGAGCTGTTGCCGCCACTTCCAATGTTTCTTCGAGTGTAACACCCCCAATTGTTACCAGAGCCACCGCCACTCCTCCATCAGGACGAGAGACTGGAGGATCCAGAGGATCCCAACCTCCTATTACCATTTTTGATTTGATGGAAAGACAAGAACTTATCGCTAAGGCTCAGACGGACATGGCCACAACTCAGAAAGAAGTGTTTACTTTCCTTAAGACACTAACGGAGCGGCTACCTCAAGAATCACGTCAACCCCAAATGGAGCCAACAAGGAGTACTTTTAATGACCCCGGTGTAGGCACCTCAGCAGGACGCGCCTTTATAGATGAAGAGGCTCGTTTTGCCCCTGAACATCCAATGAAAAGAAATCAGCCATCCAATTTCATCACGCGTGAGGATCTGGAGCGACTTCTTCAAAATCGAAGCAAAGGAAACCCGATAGACCTGCACCAACATCAACCTCCGTATCCTCCTGGTGTGCAAAGAGTTCCTCTCCCGATAGGATACTCTTCTCCTCAATTTTTCCTTTATGACGGTACTGGTAATGCTCGTGAACACATAACTCGTTTTCTGGAATCCTTAAGGGAGCACGAATACAACCATGTCCTTCGCCTCAAAGAATTTTCAAAGTCACTTACCGGAAGAGCATACACCTGGTACAAGAACATCGCACCAAACAGCATATCCAACTGGTCTGAGATGGTGACCGCTTTCTACAAGAAATATTTCTTCGTGTCAGAGCAAATCACCTTTTCAGACCTGAGAAAAATGTTTCAACAAAATAATGAGCATCCAAATGATTACGTCAAGAGATACAGAATTCAGGCACAGGATTGTCACGATCCAAACATGACTGAACAACAGTTGGTGGAGTCATGCATTAACGGTATGGTTCATATTTATCGTGCTTTACTATAAAACCCGCGCTTCCAGACATTTTTCGAACTCCGTGAAGCTGCAAAGCGGTCGGCTACGACGGCGCCAACACTGTTGGAAAGAACCAGACCGTCCAGGAGTGAAGATGCATGAGAGACTCGAGGGAACAGGCGTCTCATTAACAAACAATATAATACTGGACCCTATGTAAGCGTAGTGAGTGAAGGAGGAAAGAGGAAGGCTCCAGCGGCGGAACAACAACTCAATCATGCAACACCGGCGCACCAGACGGCTCCACTCCGGAAAGGCGCGACTAAAACTCCTGCACAACCACAAGAAATCGGAGATGCTGCTCCAAACTTCCCTTTCCCGATTGAGGAAGTAATTGAACTCCTGGAAGCGTGGATTCAAGATGACGCCATCAAACTACCTCCCGTCAGACGCCCGCCAACTGAGGAAGAAATGGCAAATCCCAAGTATTGTCGTTACCACAGATTCGTCAATCACCTAACTAATGAGTGCAACAAATTGAAACGCATCTTCAAAGAGAAGGTGGATGCGGGAATACTTCAAATAGGCACTGAGGGAGTTCACAGAGACCCTCTTCCAGTCAGAAGTTGTACACTCTCTGGGTACTCTTTTCACAAAGCCGTACAGTCCATGATGGAGCGTGTATGTGAGATCATTTATTTCTCCAAAGTACATCGTCAAGATGTATTTGGATCTCTCAATCGCATTGTGTCGGGCAAGCGGTTGTTTCCAGGGGAAACCGCTCCCAAACCCCAGCCTCTTCTGGAAAACACGACCAACAAATGCAACTGGGGACTCCTAACCACCGCTCACTTGAATAATGTTGAGTTTGACAACACACTGATTGACGCGGCCTCTGATTTCAACATTATCACCATCAAGACTCTGAGAGTTGCGAAGATTTCGAAGCAGGAAGATGTTCACTACCCAACTATAATCAAGAACTCAGAAGGAGAATCCAGAGATGCTTACGGGTACATCAATCTCGAAATCAAAGTAGGGGATGCTCTAACACACACCAAATTTCATGTGGTTAAAGAGTACCCGAATTATGATATGATCCCGGGACGCTCATGGATACATGATAACAAAGCAAAGCTAGGAGTATGCCCTTTGCCAGTGTCTATACCTGAAAGGGTCTCCAACAGGCCGTTCAATCCTGATGACTATTTGTTGCCGTATCAACAACTCGCGAATGTGACACAGCTGCCTAGAGAGAGCGCATCAGCATTTGTTCGCAGATTCCGAACACAAGTAAGTCTTATTGAACAACCCATTTTGCAACCAGTCACTCCTCCCTCCGCCAAGGCTTGGGGACTCGATCCGATTGTCAACCCGACCGTCACTAGGAGATGTGAATGGGATGCTGGTCCTTTCAAGTATTTCATCAAGAATTTAGAAGTTGTCACAGTTAAAGATGAGGAATCTAGGAAATTAATGGCGCAACGCCCAAACCCATTTCAAGTTGGAGATATGGTAATGAGAATTGTTGCTCAGCCTATTCTTTCCGCAGAAGGGAGAGACGAACCATACCTAGTGGAGGAAATTATTTTGGGAGGTTACTGCAAACTCATCAATGCTGACAGGCTAGAAGGCGTAGTAATACACGCTCGGTGGCTCAAACCTTTCAACATCTAAGATGTCGCACCCTTTTCTTCAAAATTCGCTTTTATTGTTTCCTTTAGCAATTTCCCTTTTCAGGCAATATTTGTAATTCCTCCAAAATGATTGCACTGCTTGCATTCATAATTAGGGTTTCAGTTTATCAGTCAATTAAAGCGTTATTTCTTTTTAGAAAAATTGCTCTTGAATCATTTCAAAACCAAAAGTCTCAAATAAACTCAAAACTCTCAAAAACAATTACCTACCAGCTCAAAACCAGAAATCACAGAGAAAACATCTCTTATTCCAAAATCATGTAAAAGGGAAGGATGATATATTCAAAGGAAATTCGCCAGCAGCAGTACTGTTTAGAGAAGACGTATTTCATGTCTCGAAGAGCAACCTACTTCAAGTTCAAACCCCTAGACGTATTCCTTTTTGAATTTGGAAGCAGCGCACAACCACATCTTCAGAGACGGCATCCACGCTCATACATACCAAGATAGCACGCCACAAATCTTCAGGAAGCGTGTAATTTGGAAGGGAAAATCAGACAGAAGGTCGGTTGAATCCTTAACCATAATGTTATTTCCCCTATTTTAAGTCGCCATTGTCCGGTGCTTTGGAGATGCTATTGTGGAAACAGTATTCTTTCCGCAGGGAGAAAACATGTCTTGCGGAGCACTATTTACACGCCAATTTCCCATCTATCGTGGAGCCTAGAATCACAAGGTATTACGGGAATTTTTCTGAAGATTCGGATTTCTCGGTCTAGGGTTTCATTCATTCATTCGATTGGAAACATAAAATTATCAAAACAACATGAATGAAAGAATACTATTTGATGAAGCCCTGGCTCCAGTCATATAAACGAAACCATTAAAATATCAAAAGCGTCAATAGGCTACGAAAAGATGTTCTTCTATGGAAAAGAAACAACAAAGTGGAAAAGCTAGTTATCAACGCCAAGATTAATGGCGCCTCCAATGGAGTCCTCCCCAGCAGCCGCATCAGTGCCTTCTCCAGTATCCATTTCAGCATCTCCTCCAGCGGCCACTTTCGCGTCCATTTCAGCATCTCCTCCAGCGGCCACTTCTGCATCTCCTCCAGCGGCCACTTCAATATCCTCTCCAAAAGCTATCTCGACCTCTTCCTCGGAAACTGCACCGTCCTTTTCAGAAACTTCCCCAACAGCCTCTTGAGGATGTGCCGGTTCGTCCACATCAGAGTCGAGAATTATGATACCGTTATGGATAGGGTAATCATGCTTATTCCCACCTGGAGATTGTTTAGGCTCGACCCTTCGCCGCTTCAGACGAGCCGTAAATCTTTTGGCCCTAGCGCTCTCTGGTTGAGAGTCTTCATCACGTTGAGACGCCTCATCACGTCTCCACTTCTCCTTCATGTCAACCAAAGCCAAGAAAGCTTGAACACGCCCCCGAATGATGCGTAAATGTGTGAGAGGCATATCTTGTATGGCACGACCAGCTTCACGAAACAGAGGATCAATTTTACCTAATACTTCCTGATAGGTGTAGAATACACCGTATTTACTATATAGTAGTTACGCTTTCTTTGCTATTTTTCGTGTGAATTATGTATTTTATGTTTGCTTTTGAGTTATCAGGGACTCTGGAGTCGCACGGAGGAAAAGAGGCGGAAATCATTCAAATTGAGTCAAAAAGGGCTAAAAGGTCATTTCACAGGCGAATACTATTGAGGGTCGAGTCAAGGATAAGGGGAAAATCTCTTAAAGGAGTATTAGTAACAACCAACTGTTGTTAAGGGGTAGCCACTTGTTATAGGGTATCCATTGGGGTGACCCTTATCTATATCACTTGGATGGCTATATCAACTAGCTTTATTTCTACACCCGTTTTGTAAGAGAGGAAATTGTTTTTTCTCCTCTTCATTACAATCCACCCGAAACAAAGAACACAACACCATGGAGGAAATCAAATCGAGAGATGATGATGCTATAAATGAAATTGATGGGATCTGGTGCTGTGAGATGCTGTTGCCATGAAGAAGATCAGAACTGTAATAAAATGGGTTTTGAGATTCAGATGGGGAATGAATTGGGTTCGATCTGTTAAAGATGAAGATGGTTTCTGTTGGTTAATATCGTGGATCTGAGAATGGAATTCATTGAAGAAATTGGAGCAACTGAGTTAGGGTTCATAGGAGATTCTGGTGTCGTCGGTGATACAGCGAGGAATTGAAGATGGGATTCACCTGAATTAGTTTTTGGGCTGGTTCAAATCAAATTTACAGAAGAAGGTTTGGATTTCTTTGAAACGAGTATGATGGTTTAATTGAGTTCGGATGGGTGTTAGCCATGGGCCTATTGTATGATGATTCTGTTGAGAGAGAAGATGGGTACCCGGTTAGTACTTGGAAGATGGAATATGAGTCTATCTGGGTCTTTATTTGTTGTTGATATTCAAGGTTTATGTGATGCCATGGAATCTGAAGCTGTTATTGAGTAATAAGGAAGCTGGGGGTTATGCAAGATATATATCCTGGTGATTTACTGGAAGATGCAATTGATGAATGGTTGATGCGTGTCGTACCACAACAAATTAATTAATACTTTACTACCTAATTAACAAGTAATATAGGGTAGTCAAGGTCGATCCCACGAGGAGCACGAGATTCTAGTTGTAAAAATTGTCACGAAAGGGGGGTGTAAAAAGCAAAAGAAAAATAAACAAAGCAAATAAAATCGAAAGTTGAAAGCAATAAGAAAGACAAGATCAAGGAATCCTTCTTCGTTACGAAACAATGAATCAAGTTATGTTCTTTTCTACTTGTTATTAGTCACAAATTATCACCAACCGTAGGTAAAGCGGCTAGCTCGAGTGCTAAACCCCTAAATCCCTTGTATCACCTAGGACACGGAAGTTCTCGACTACTCGGATTCTAATCACCAAGCCACCTAGAATTAGCTCAACCTAGATGTAACTTGGCTCATGCATTAAGTTTTGTGAATTTCTTAGGTTGATATTAGTAGTTAGACTCTTAGCTCAAGGTCCACTTGCTAACGTTGTTTCTACACACAATTGCTCCACGGAATCCCTCCGCAAGGTCTTGTGTTTGCTACTTATGTAAAGAGTCAAGAAACGATTACTTATCCCCTAACTTTCACTAGCTTTAGATTAAACTAACAAATCAATTTAGCATGCATTCTAAACAATCTATCAATCAATCATGAATGTCTTTAAGATCATTCCTATTAGTAAAAACAAACGACAATTATGTGAAAAACTTCAAGATAGAATTTAAAAACAAAAACTTAAATCATATGTTAAGAACTAGGAATTCATCCTCAATCAATAAAATTAACTACTCATGTTAAAGAGTTCACACAAAGAATAAGAAAAGAAAAGTGTTGTGTGTGTAGAGATGTGTGTGTAAATGATATGTAGAGAGGTGTGTATAGAAGTTGTAGAAAACTTCTCTATTTATAGGCTTCAATATTCTCCAAATCTTCTAAGGAGTAGAATCCTTTTCCTTTTGCAATTCAATTTCCAATTCCAAGCTTTTCTCAACTCTTCCACCTTCTCTTTCCAAATTTGAGTCCAATTCTCCATCCAATTCCAAGCCCAAGTCTTCACACATATGAAAGAAGTCCATAGAAAATTCTCGAATTTTGGCTCACGGAAAACTCGGTATTATGGCCGGAATTTGGCCGGAATTGTCACCGCCGCCATCCGAAAATTTACGTCGTCGGGGAGAATATTCGACGGAATATTCCGTCGATCCTCCGTTAGGACTAACGGTCAAAAAGAGTCAAACTGTAGTCAACAGCTAGTCAAGGGAGTCAAATCGGATACCATAGTCACGCAACGAGTGAATGATCTTACTCGTTCTAACTCAAATGAGTCAAGTATTGGAGCGGTCATCGGATTCGCTCGGATCGGTCACGGCTCCGAAGTTAACTCATTGGAATAAAGAATCGGCCGAGTTCCGTTTATTTACGAGGACTTCCTAGGCTAATTTCAAAGCCGTTTCCTTGGGTCTTCTCCGCTAAGAACCTAACATACATCTAAGTTTAACACAATCGAGCTTCACTTGTTCATCTGCTATTCTCAAAACCAACAAAGAATAACAGAAAAGAACTTCACCATTCATCTTGTCGGTCCCAAAGTAACCAACCACCATTGTTCGGCACTTCTCCGCCAAATTCTTTGAACTCAAACCCTTTCTTCAATTCATATCAATTAACCAAATTTCAATCGATTTCAACACCTCGGACCACCACACCAAATCACTAACCCATTTCTTAACTCAATCAACTCGGCCTTCATTCTGCTCCTGCTCTGTAACTCAAGCAACCCATTTTCCAACACCATCTGAGATCGCCATCAAAAACCCATTTGCTCATACATCAGCTCACAATCGACAGCAACAGCTTCAATTCCTTTTTTTTTTCTATTTCTCAGACGCGACATCAAACCTCTCGGTCCGATTTCTTCTCTATTAGCTCTCTTGATTCAGTTCTCCTCTCCGATTGCAATGTGACCTTTCTTCAAACCCCGAATCGCACCAAATGTTGGCTACAACAATCGGATCGAAACCCATCTTCGATTTCCTCTCTCTGCCTCACAACAATGGCAGAACCCATCGATGGCGAGAATCATCTATATCTTCTCGATCTCTCACAAACCCATTCAACCCTAGCTTGAATTCATCAATCCCATAATTTCTCACAACGATTGTACTCGATGTCGATTCGTCTCATCACTAAAGCCACGACCCATCTCCGATTTCTCCCGTGAATCTTTCCAGTGCGCTTCATTCTCTCGAGCTCTCGATCCCTTTCTCGCCTCCAACAGCAGCTCAACTTCATACTCCTCAAATCGTCATCTTCTTCTTCTCTATCTCGTTGAATCCATCAATTCCTTCATCAATTCCTTCCACAACTTCACAGCGCTTCTCTTCTTTTTTTTTTTTCGATTTCAGCTGCAAAAAAATGATTGAGAAGATAAATCTTCTCGAATTTAGGGTAGGTTATAAATGGGTCGGAATATTGGTACTCGGGTTTGGATCCGGTTCGGGCGTGGGTCAATGGGTTTGGGTTTCAACATAACCCAACCCTTTTACCAACCGATAACAAGACTATGTTTTTACGGATAAGGGCTACCTACTTTGGCGGCCCCTTAACTCAAATCATCCTTTCTCTAGTGCTCCTCCAAGAGAGTAGCCCTTAACCTTGGCTGGTCTATGTTTAACACTCCTCAAATTGGGTTGCCCCTTAACTTCAACTGGGCTCCATATATCAATCGCCTGAAAAATGACCTTTTTGCCCTTTTTGGCTCAAATTGGGTGATTTCTTCTTCTTTTCCTCCGTGTGACTCCATAGTAGCTATAAAACTCAAAACAAGCGTAAAATACATAATTTACAAAAGAAATAACAAAGAAAGCATAAACTACTAGATAGTAAATTAGGTGTATTCTACACCTATCAAATTCCCCCACACTTAGACTTTGCTAGTCCTCGAGCAAATCAAACTAAAAACTCACAACTTCAAAGCGTTCAAGCGTCCTAAGCATCCAAAGAGTTATGAGGACATAGAGTTTCTGCATTCTAGTAATAAGAAGTTAGAAAATACTAAAGAACATATTCTCATTCTTAAATGTTGAGTGAGAAATAACCACACCATAATGAGAGAACGCGTGTTTGAGAAACGATCAATAAGCATTTCGCCTCGACTTCTGCCTCACCAAATAAGATTTTATGATAATTGCACTCAAAAAGACGGCTTTTTTATGGTTCTCACATGTGTGCAGGTAGGAATGAAGAGAGAATTCCTGCAACACGTTGAATGGTGGGAAGGACAACTTCCGAAATATTTTTTAAAAACCCACATCTTTTAATATTTTGAAAAACCATTTTTCTGACGATCTCTACGAAAGGAAATCAACCATTATTATCGAGGATGAGATTACTTACTCACCTTCACATCCGATCGCCAATTATGATAACACCACTCTCACGGCATCCAATAGAAACGTCTTCCGCTTCTCGTCTTTAACTTCTTGGTCTTCGTCTTCGGTTTCAACTATTGATGATAAACCCTTGAATTTCATAAATCCTTAACAATTTGTAACTCTTTTTACCTTTAATCCTTGTCGCTTGAAACTTCCTTATAGATTTTCCTTCCCCACGGCTCATAAAAATAAGAACAAATATTTCTCTTGTTTTTCTCTTTTTTTTTTTTTTTTTTTTTTGAAAAACAAGAGAAATTAAATACAAAATAAACCATGGCCGTGGAAGAAGTATTTTACCACTTGATTCTTCACAACTTGTATCGTCTTTGAAATCATAAACTTCAAAAATTCTCACCTTTTAATTTTCTCGTTCCGTTGCTTGTAAACCTTAAACTTTTTCCAACTTTCTTTGTAGATTTTGATGTCGCTCCTTGTTGATGATGATGTGTTTCTATGGATCCGTTGTTGTCGCGAGAGAGAATGGTGCTAACTGCAAATCGAACTACAAGAAGGAAGCTTTCATCCATGGACGTCACCCTCATGATTGACAAAATTAGCACTCAAGAGATCAAAGAGTAGTGCTTCTATTGGTGGGAGGTTGGGTAGCTCACCATTCTACCCGAATTAACGTACGGTGACACACACTCAAAAGAAAGCTCTTTAGTAGATGGAAAATTCTGGTCGGTGCCTCTCATGATATGAATACGGGTAGTCTCCACTAATGATTGATCAAAGCAACTCTAATAACGCACTTCTCCTCGCACCAAATTCGCATCACCGGCATGATTAAATCCATTATTTAACACTCAAACAAGCAAGAAATCCGAATGTAGTTCTCTAACATTTCCAAGTTCAATTATGTCGGTCAAAATCTCTATGTAAACATACCTAGAAGTATGCTAGTGACTCTAAAATCTTTAAAAGTTGGAATTTTTAAGTAAAACTTTTTTTTTTTTTAAATTTTTTCATTTTTTTGTAATTTTTGTTTTAAAAACATGCTTAACCACTCCCCCACACTTAAACCTTACATTGTCCTCAATGTAATTGAATCCTCCTAGTAAAGTCAAGGTGGGAAATTTTAACATGATAAGAAACAAGAAAAAGAAATAACAAAAAGCAAAAGCAAAAGCAAAAGGATAAGAAATACAAAACCTATGGGTTGCCTCCCACTAAGCGCTTGTTTTAAAGTCGACGGCCCGACTTGGCTCTTGTAAGATTCATTCCCCATATACTAACAATCGGAAAATTTGAGGATCCACCCATAATACCTGTTTTGCAAACAATAACTCCATACAAATATTAGCACAAGAAAACAATAGTGAAATTATCGCCGATAGAAATTTCCCCACACTTATTCTCGTCCACACTCGGAAGTGTATAAAGAACATAGAATTCGGGAACTTCCATGTATTCCTCTTGGCAAACCTGCATAGTGTTAGCATCAAGTGTTTCCAATGGTGGATATTTAGAAACAAAATCATCCAAAAATACTTTCAAGCACATACATTCAAACCAATAAGAGGTAAAGGAGAAGAATCAATATGCAAAGGGTTAGACAAACCTTTCACAATTTCTTGTATTATAGAATCCTCTTCATCCTTAAAAAATTCAAGTGAATTACTCACCTCTTGTATATCGTGGTCCTCTATCAAACCTTGCAACCATTCTTCGTCGTTTTCTACCTTAACCAAAGTCTCGGTATCATCATAATCATTAGCAAGTTCAATTGGGTCTTCCACAAAATCAATGAATGTGGTTTCATCCTCTAGTATCATCTCTTCAACATTCTCATCATCGGAATCGGGCCATTCACTAAAGTGATTCTCATCGGTATAGATTGTAAGATCTTCTTGTGCGGGTGTTACACTAGTTATAACAATAGGTAAGTCATACCCAATCTCCTCCTTTTGAATAGGTGAAGGATCGTTATTATGATCCTGAGTTGGAATAACTTCCTCATTGTCGGAACACTCATACACTTCCGCGGACTCCCATCTTTCCCTAAGAAATTTTTGCCAAGCAATAAATGCATCTTCCTCAAGCTCGTCCTTTTGAATAGGTGCTTGATCATTATTAAGATCAAGGCTTGAGTAATCTACACTAGCGTCATCAAAAGTTTCTAAAGGTTGGTTAATTTGTTCGTATATTTTCTCCGAATTCCTTTGAATTTCTCGATGTGGTTCCTCCCAAACATAAGGTTGCTGGTCTTGTAGTGATTCTTGCAACTTTTGTTGAAGATCCCCATCATGGTAGACATCTTATGCGCAAAACTAGAGAATTTCTGATCATAAACAAAACTATCCTCCCATCCTTGTGATTGTCCACTTACATACCCGTCATAAGGTTGTTGATATGTATGAGAATATCCATAATGTTCTGTAGGAATTTGATCATAGCCAAAAGATTGGTTTTGATTGTATCCCAAGGATGGTTGGAAGTTGTCATAAAGTTGAGGTTGAAAACCATATTGATTGTTGTAATATGCTTGCTCTTGTCCACCGTACATGGAAAACCCAGACTGAAATAAGATTCAAAACTTAAGTTAGATACGGAATAGAATCCAACAAAGCAAGAATAAAGCAAAAAGAAAAATAAAAACAACTAAAATCATCCGCTGCTCCCCGGCAGCGGCGCCAAAATTTGATGCATGTCGTACCACAACAAATTAATTAATACTTTACTACCTAATTAACAAGTAATATAGGGTAGTCAAGGTCGATCCCACGAGGAGCACGAGATTCTAGTTGTAAAAATTGTCACGAAAGGGGGGTGTAAAAAGCAAAAGAAAAATAAACAAAGCAAATAAAATCGAAAGTTGAAAGCAATAAGAAAGACAAGATCAAGGAATCCTTCTTCGTTACGAAACAATGAATCAAGTTATGTTCTTTTCTACTTGTTATTAGTCACAAATTATCACCACCGTAGGTAAAGCAGCTAGCTCAGTGCTAAACCCCTAAATCCCTTGTATCACTGGGACACGGAAGTTCTCGACCACCAGATTCTAATCACCAAGCCACCTAGAATTAGCTCAACCTAGATGTAACTTGGCTCATGCATTAAGTTTTGTGAATTTCTTAGGTTGATATTAGTAGTTAGACTCTTAGCTCAAGGTCCACTTGCTAACGTTGTTTCTACACACAATTGCTCCACTAATCCCTCCGCAAGGTCTCGTGTTTGCTACTTATGTAAAGAGTCAAGAAACGATTACTTATCCCCTAACTTTCACTAGCTTTAGATTAAACTAACAAATCAATTTAGCATGCATTCTAAACAATCTATCAATCAATCATGAATGTCTTTAAGATCATTCCTATTAGTAAAAACAAATGACAATTATGTGAAAAACTTCAAGATAGAATTTAAAAACAAAAACTTAAATCATATGTTAAGAACTAGAATTCATCCTCAATCAATAAAATTAACTACTCATGTTAAAGAGTTCACACAAAGAATAAGAAAAGAAAAGTGTTGTGTGTGTAGAGATGTGTGTGTAAAAGATATGTAGAGAGGTGTGTATAGAAGTTGTAGAAAACTTCTCTATTTATAGGCTTCAATATTCTCCAAATCTTCTAAGGAGTAGAATCCTTTTCCTTTTGCAATTCAATTTCCAATTCCAAGCTTTTCTCAACTCTTCCACCTTCTCTTTCCAAATTTGAGTCCAATTCTCCATCCAATTCCAAGCCCAAGTCTTCACACATATGAAAGAAGTCCATAGAAAATTCTGGAATTTTGGCTCGCCGGAAAACTGGTATTATGGCCGGAATTTGGTTTAATTGTCACCGCCGCCATCCTAAAATTTCTGTCGTCGGAGAATATTCGACGAATATTCCGTCCGATCTCCGATTAGGACTAACGGTCAAAAGAGAGTCAAACCGTTAGTCAACAGTTAGTCAAGGAGTCAAATCGGATACCATAGTCAAGAACGAGTCACCGAATGATCTTACTCGTCTAACTCAAATGAGTCAAGTATTGGAGCGGTCATCGGATTCGCTCGGATCGGTCACCACCGCTCCGAGTTAACTCATTGGAATAAAGAATCGTAGAGTTCCGTTTATTTACGGACTTCCCGCTAATTTCAGCCGTTTCCTTGGGTCTTCTCCGCTAAGAACCTAACATACATCTAAGTTTAACACAACCGAGCTTCACTTGTTCATCTCGCTATTCTCAAAACCAACAAGAATAAAAGAAAAGAACTTCACCATTCATCTTGTCAGTCCAGTGCAACCAACCACCATTGTTCTGGCACTTCTCTGCCAAATTCTTTGAACTCAAACCCTTTCTTCAATTCATATCAATTAACCAGCTCAATCGATTTCAACACCTCAGACCACCACACCAGTTCACTAACCCATTTCTTAACTCAATCAACTCAGCTTCATTCTGCTCCTGCTCTGTAACTCAAGCAACCCATTTTCCAACACCATCTGAGATCGCCATCAAAACCCATTTGCTCATACATCACCACAATCGACGGCAACGCCTTCAATTCCTTTTTTTTTTTCTCTATTTCTCGCACGCGACATCAAACCTCTCGGTCCATTTCTTCTCTATTAGCTCTCTTGATTCGCCTCCTCTCGATCGCAATGCCTCTTTCTTCAAACCCCGAATCGCACCAAATGTTGGCTACAACAATCGATCGAAACCCATCTTCGATTTCCTCTCTCGCCTCACAAATGCAGCGGAACCCATCGATGGCGAGAATCATCTCTATCTTCTCGATCTCTCACAAACCCATTCGAACCCTAGCTTGAATTCATCAATCCCATAATTTCTCACAACATTGTACTCGATGTCGATTCGCCTCATCACTAAAGCCACGACCCATCTCTCGATTTCTCTTGTGAATCTTTCCACGCCTTCATTCTCTCGAGCTCTCGATCCCTTTCTCGGTTCTCCAACAACACCAACTTCATACTCCTCAAATCGTCATCTTCTTCTTCTCTATCTCGTTGAATCCATCAATTCCTTCATCAATTCCTTCCACAACTTCACACCTTCTCTTCTTTTTTCGATTTCAATTTGAAAAATGATTGAGAAAGATAAATCTTCTCGAATTTAGGTAGGTTATAAATGGGTCGAATATTGGTACTCGGGTTTGGATCCGGGTTCAAGCGTGGGTCAATGGGTTTGGGTTTCAACATAACCCAACCCTTTTACCAACCGATAACAAAGACTATGTTTCTCGGATAAGGGCTACCTGGGTTGGCGGCCCCTTAACTTGAACTGTCCTTTCTCTAGTGCTCCTCCAAGAGAGTAGCCCTTAACCTTGGCTGGTCTGTGTTTAACACTCCTCAAATTGGTTGCCCCTTAACTTCAACTGGGCTCCATATATCAATCGCCCGAAAATGACCTTTTTGCCCTTTTTGGATCAAATTGGGTGATTTCTTCTTCTTTCTCCGTGTGACTCCATAGTAGCTATAAAACTCAAAACAAGCGTAAAATACATAATTTACAAAAGAAATAGCAAAGAAAGCATAAACTACTAGATAGTAAATTAGGTGTATTCTACACCTATCAATGGTGTCAGTTGGCTGGACTGGAGTTGTGTGTGTGAAGTGCACTTTCTGTTGCAGTCAAGAAGAAGATAGATGACTGTGTTGCCTGACATGAGATAGGAGGTGAACTAGCAGGAGGGTTATCGTTGATGAGATTGATGGGGTTCTGCAATTAGGGTTGGAGTTAGCTGGTGAACTGAGGCTAGAGTTGCTGTTGTGATGGCCATGAATCGAACTGCTATGAAAGTGAATCATTGAGAGTTCAAGACAGGGGAGACAGAAATGGGTGCTGGCCTAGATTGTAATGAAGCTGAAGCAAACTGCAGCGGTGGTTGAATTCACAAGAAGCCTGGGAATGAATTAAACTCAGATGAATGTGGATTGTTGGAAATGATGTTCTGCAGCCAAAATGAGGTGCTCAAGATGTTACAGAGAAAGGGCTCAGGTGGAGGCTGTATTGCAGGTGATGAATAATATTGCAGGCATGTGGAGCTGCAGAATGTGTAGGGCGCGGATCGGGGAAGAACAAGTGATGAAGTCTGTGAAACGGGGCATTGCAGGTTATGTTTGTCGAGCAAAAGAAGCTGTGGTTGAGAAGAATTGCTGGTGGTCTTGAACTCGAAGTGGCAACGAGTTACGTGGCTTCGTGCAGCTGTAAACATTCGCAAGTGACTCAGGCGTTGGGTTGGGTCTGTGAGCACATTTGATGTGCAATTGTTGCCACTGGTATTTGAGATGATAGAGATGCAGGTTGAGTTGCTGGGACTGGTGAACATTGGAGGCTGTAAGGTTGGATTTCAATCCAAATTGAGTAAAGGAGCTAATGAGCTGCAGTTGGTGGTTTTAGAGATGTGGCTATTAACAAATGGAGATTGTATGATGTTCAAGTGAGTGTGTGCAGTGAGCTGAAATAGTTGGGAATCAATTGAGTTTGGTCAAGATTGAAATCACAGCTGATAGATGCATGTGCAGGGTTGTGTTGCAGAGCTGGTTGAGTGAGCGGCAGGTGCTGTGTGTTGCTAATCAGATGGAGATTGCAAGGATTCTGGTGCTGTTACTGAGAGTTTTTGCTGGTTATTAATGAGTTGCAGCTTTTACAAAGAAAGATGGGTTCTGTGAAGTTGGAGTCAGAAATGCTCGGTATTGTTTACAAGGGTTCTTGAGATGAAGCAGAAGCTGATGCTGCATTGCATTTGGTGGAGCTGTAAGGGAAGGAGTAGATTTGAGATGGAAGTATGGGGTATTAGGTCTGTGGTATTGCAACTGAAGAGAAATAACAGGGAAGCTAAGAAAGTATTAGAACTGAAGCAATTGCAGGCTAGATACAGTGTGGAAGAATAAGATGGAATCATGAAGCCGAGAAGAACAGGTGAATGTAAAGGGTTATATGATGCAGCTGTTGCAGGTGCAAGTGCAGCTCTGGTAGAGTATATATTGCAGAGAAGTCATGGTGCTGGTGCTGGTGCTGGTGCTTAAAGCTTGAGCAGAATGGAAGTGATGCAAATGGGTCTGGTCATGTCTGAGGAAGTTGGAGTTCTTTGCTCTAGTGATTGATGTTAGAGCTGGAGATTTTTAAGGTTGAGCTGCAGCTGGAAATAATGCAATATGCATAGCCATCTTGGCTGGAACAGTGATGCACCATCTTGGTGCAACAGAACTATGGCCTGTTCAACATGGCCTAGGCCTACGCCAATGCCAATGCCAGTTAGACCCTGACTCATAACTCAGCTGATTCACCCATCTGACTCACTGACCAGGCTTGACTCGGTCTGACTCTGAGTTGACCCGAGATGACTCGGTCCTGACCCGTTGATCGGTGACCGGGCGGACTTTGCCGGTCACCTGAAATAGTTTTCCCAAGAACTTTTCCTAGGTTTGATTCCTACCATAATCCCAAGCTTTTCCTGGTGACGATTTTGGACATATTTTCTACATGGGTTTTTCTCACACATGGGCTTGGTGGACCACTTGGAGATGGGTTTTGAGAAGATTTGACCTAAATTTGGAAAGAGTATCCTTTTGGAATTGAAGAAACATATAAATAGAGATATCTTTCTCAAACCTAGATATCTCCATTAGGGAGAACTCATACTTTTGGTTCTAGGGTTTAGAAACATGATAGGTTTTCTCTTTCTTCTTCTTATGAACTCCTATGCCATGAGTAACTAAGTTTTTATTATTGGTTGAAGATGTAGTTGGATTTTGCAACCAAGTTATGATTTTTATGAATTAGTTTTCTCTCAATATTATCGTTTGATTTCTACGGGTTATAATAATTGCATGATTGAAGTACCTGCAATATGATTGAATGTTTGTTTAGTCGAGTCTAGAATTGATTGAACTCACATCCATATCTATAGCTATTTTAGGGTTTTAATCGAGCGATAACCTTGAATACGAGTAGCATGATATGATTCTAGGTTGTAGTGATACATCCTTGAAATCATATGTAGAAATTGACCTTTGTTCGAATTGTTTATGCAATGTATTACAATTGCATTGATTAGCCTATTTCAAACTTAATGCTCCTAGGAATTGAACTTGATTAGCGCAAGGCGTTAGGTTATTCTTTAGGTAGATTTCACATAATGCCCTAGCAATGTGTGTGTTGATAACTTTGGAAATTACGGAGTATTCTTGCAATAAGGTATTCTATGGATTTTGATGATAGCGAGATTAAATACGAATTCTATTCATATATTCATAAACTTGTTTACAATTGAAGATGAAACCTTTATCCAATATTTTCACATCCTTGATTTGCGTACTTTTTATTTGCTTTTTGTTTATTTTTATTTACACAATCGTAAATTCTTCGGGTGTTTTATATAGGAAACCATAACAACTTGACAACCTAGACCTCTCTGTGGGAACGATCCTTTCTTGCCCTTGCTATATTTATATTTTGAGTAGTAAGAAAGTGTAATTTATTTTTGACGCTTATGACCACGGTCAAATTTTGGCGCCGTTGCCGGGGAGGCAACGGTTGTTAATTGTTTTTGGTTTCTTATTTTTGTTTTTAGTCTTTTTCTTATTCTTTGGTTTCTAACCGAGTTTTGAGAATCTCGTTTCAGGTACCGATTTCTATGGACGGAGCATATTGGAGCAATCAATACGGCTTTCAACCTCAACAACATGAAAACTATCACCCTTATGGGGAATACAATCAAAACCAATCCTTTGGTTATGGTCAATATTCCACGTACCCTTTTAGTTGTTCTCATACATTCCAACCTTCTTACGGTGGGTATGTAAGTGAGCAACCACAAGGAGGGGAGACTAGTTGTACTCCTATTAATTTTTCCTCTAGTTTGGTAGATGAAATGCAACAATTTATGGCCAGCATGGAGTCAGTTTGTGGACAACCAAGCGTGGAACCAATTTCATCGACCGAATGTGCTCATAGTATGTTTGGCCCAATTTCTGATCGTAGTTATGATCATTCACCCATTCAAAGGGAAGATAATTGGCCTAACAATACTATGTAAGTAATTCTACTTTTTCTTTGTCGAATGAGCTTTACCAACAAATGGAAACACTATATTCGGAATTTGGATGGAACACTCCAAGAGCTTCAAAAAGGTGTTTCCACTTTAAGACAAGGCATTGAAGAATACAAGGAGGAAATGAATAGTTATGTTGAAAAAGGCGAACCTTCTAGGAATTTTGTTGATATTTGTGTAGTTAACTCAACTCTTGATCGTAATAATGATCATTCACCTATTCAAAAGGATGAGTTCGAGATTAGCAACACTAAATTCGGTTGAGGACCAATGTTATGATGACTATGATAGTGATGATGATTATTATGAAAATACATCGCCTAAACCAATTCATGGTGACATCCCGAGGAGTTTACAATGGAGTCTTTTTGCGATCAAGGTGAAGACGAAGAGGAATGTGATGACACTAGTGTAGCTTATCGAGCATTGATCTTTATAATGATCAAGAACCTATTCAAAAGGTAGAGCTTGAGGATGATGCAATGAGTGTTCTAAAGAAATTCCTTATGGACAATATTGCATCCGCAAAAGAGTATGTGCCTTACAACAAAAAGGAGGAATATGTTGAGAATGAGACTCGTTATGACCAATATTGTGGAAGACCCAATTGAGCTTGCAAATGATTATAATGATGATGTTTATGCTCTAAACTTTGGTTAAAGCGGAAACGGACGAAGAATGGTTGCAAGGTTTGATAGAGGACCATGATATAAAAGAGGTGAATTATTCACTTGAGTTTTTCAAGGATGAAGAGGATTAGTGATAAAAGAGATTGTGCAAGGTTTATCTAACCCTTTGCCTATTGTTTCTTCTCCTTTACCTCTTATTGGTTTGAATGTATGTGCTTGAGAATATTGTTGAATGACTTTGTTTCTCGTTTTCCGCCATTAGAGATACTTGATTCTCATACAATGCGGGTTATGGAACAAGAAATCGTGGAAGTACCACGACGCCTATATTCTTTATACACTTCCAAGTGTGGAAAAGAATAAGTGTGGGGGAAGCTTTTATCGGTTAATTGCTTCATTCTGTTTTATATTACTAATATTTGTGTGAAGCTAGTGTTTGCAAACAAAGCTATGGGTGGATCCCCAAATTTTCCGATTATTGGTGTATGGGGAATTCAACTTGCATGTCGGACTGACGACTTTAAACCAAGCGCTAAGGGGAGGCAACCCACCGGTTTTGTATCTTTACCTTTATCTTTTTATTTTTATGCATTTGCTTTTTCTTTTATTTTCTTTATTTTTGCATATCATTTATGAATTTCCCACCTTGAACTTTCTTTGGACGATTCAATTTTACATTGAGGACAATTTAAAGTTTAAGTGTGGGGGATCATTTATATGTTTGTATAGTTTATTTATGCCTTTTTAAAAAAAAAAAATGAGAAAAATATAAAAACCAAGAAATTTTTTGTGCTTTTTGAACTCCGAAATCTAGAAACTTGTGCCTTTAGGATGACACCATTAGTGGATGGAACCATTTTGAATGCAGGAGTTGAGGAACCAATTAACTAAAAGGGAAGAATATAGCTCAGAAATCACAAATTAACATGATAGTTGTTACCGTATCTCGGAATATCACCATATCACATTCTATTTTTATTTTTCCATATTTATCTATTGTTCTCTAAGTGCTTTGGTGGGTCACTAAAAATCGACGTGTTATTACTGCTAGGATGAAATAGAGTGATTGAGTTACTAGAAAAAGAGAAAAAAATTGAACAAGAAAAGAAAAAAAAAATGAAAAAATATATGAAAAGAAAAAAAAAAAAGGACCGATCAATTAGACCAAAACGGAATAAAAAAGACACTTGGGAATAGCAGTATGTGTGAAACGTAGTCCCTATCTCCGTCGCCTAAACAAGCGTGGAATGCAGGATCCAAGGCAACTATCATATACGTGTTGACAAGGAAGCATGCGCTGGATCCAAAAGATCTAATCATGCCGTCTAAAAAAAAAAATTGGATCCCGTTTGATCCAATAATATAAAAAAAAAAAAAGAAATTATTATTGTGTTGAATAAAGTCACTCTTGGTTCCCTTGTATATGCCAATTGATTTGATGTAGCATTCAAGACTAAGTAGCTCAATCCAATAGGATTAGGTTCATCTTAGCAAAGTGACCTTGACAGGATATGGGAAACATCGAACACTTGTGAACATTCGCCAACATCTACATCTTTATCCATCTTCTTAATCTTTTCATTGTGATTGTGGTTTGTTAGTTTCAGTATTGTGGCTTGTTCGACTATCTAATTAAAGTTTATTTACTAATATATGAATTGAATTTGCAAGGTACCTCCTCCTGTAGTCATTTTGGATTCATTCATTGATTTGTCACGAATAGACTGGAGTTGGAAATATAGGTTTTGTGGGTATATCTCTAGTAAACCCTCACGAGACTATAACTCGTCCACTAGGGACACCTAGGGGTTTAAAGGCTTGTTATTTATGCTAAAAGTGACCGTAGCCTCGACGACACGGAGTTGTTGTATTTTATTGTTTTGTTTGATTTGCTCGAGGACTAGCAAAGTCTAAGTGTGGGGGAATCGATAGGTGTAGAATACACCGTATTTACTATATAGTAGTTACGCTTTCTTTGCTATTTTTCGTGTGAATTATGTATTTTATGTTTGCTTTTGAGTTATCAGGGACTCTGGAGTCGCACGGAGGAAAAGAGGCGGAAATCATTCAAATTGAGTCAAAAAGGGCTAAAAGGTCATTTCACAAAGGAATACTATTGAAGGTCGAGTCAAGGATAAGGGGAAAATCTCTTAAAGGAGTATTAGTAACAACCAACTGTTGTTAAGGGGTAGCCACTTGTTATAGGGTATCCATTGGGGTGACCCTTATCTATATCACTTGGATGGCTATATCAACTAGCTTTATTTCTACACCCGTTTTGTAAGAGAGGAAATTGTTTTTTCTCCTCTTCATTACAATCCACCTGAAACAAAGAACACAGCCATGGAGGAAATCAAATCGAGAGATGATGATGCTATAAATGAAATTGATGGGATCTGGTGCGGTGAGATGTTGTTGCCATGAAGAAGATCAGAACTGCAATAAAATGGGTTTTGAGATTCAGATAGGGAATGAATTGGGTTCGATCTGTTAAAGATGAAGATGGTTTCTGTTGGTTAATCTCGTGGATCTGAGAATGGAATTCATTGAAGAAATTGGAGCAACTGAGTTAGGGTTCATAGGAGATTCTGGTGTCGTCGGTGATACAGCGAGGAATTGAAGATGGGATTCACCTGAATTAGTTTTTGGGCTGGTTCAAATCAAATTTCTGAGAAGAAGGTTTCGGATTTCTTTGGGAACGAGTATGATGGTTTAATTGAGTTCGGATGGGTGTTAGCCATGGGCCTATTGTATGATTTCCGTTGAGTGAGAAGATGGGTACCACTTAGTCTTGGAAGATGGAATATGAGTCTATCCGGGTCTTTATTTGTTGTTGATATTCAAGGTTTATGTGATGCCATGGAATCAAGTCATTATTGAGTAATAAGGAAGTCTGGGGTTATGCAAGATATATATCCCCGTGATTCTTGGAAGATGCAATTGATGAATGGTGTCACTTGGTCGGACTGGAGTTGTGTGTGTGAAGTGCACTTTCTTTGCGATCAAAGAAGAAGATAGATGATTGTGTTGCCCGACATGAGATAGAGGTGAACTAGCAGGGAGGGTTATTGTTGATGAGATTGATGGGGTTCTGCAATTAGGGTTGGAGTTAGCTGGTGAACTGAGGCTAGAGTTGCTGTTGTGATGGCCATGAACTGAATCTAGTGATGAAAGTGAATCATTGAGAGTTCAAGACAGGGAGACAAAATGGGTCTTTGGCCTAGGATTGTAATGAAGTCAAGCAAATCAGCAGTGGTGGTTGAATTCACAAGAAGCCCGGGAATGAATTAAACCGGTGATGAAGGTGGATTGTTGGAACTGATGTTGCGAGCCCAGTGAGGTGCTCAAGATGTTACGAGAGAAAGGGCTCGAGTGGAGGTCATGTGCAGGTGATGAATAATATTGCAGGCATGTGGAGCTGCGAATGTGTAGTCTGCGGATCGGATCGGGGAAGAACAAGTGATGAAGGCTGAGACGGGGGCATTGCGAGTTGTGTTTTTCGAGCAAAAAGAAGCTACGGGGTTGAGAAGAATTGCTGGTGGTCTTGAATCAAGTGGCAAATGAGTTACGTGGCTGTGCAGGCTGTAAACAATCGCAAGTGACTCGGGCGTTGGGTTGGAGTCTCAGAGCACATTTGATGTGCAATTGTTGCCGCTGGTATTTGAGATGATAGAGATGCAGGTTGAGTTGCTGGGACTGGTGAACATTGGAGGCTGTAAGGTTGGATTTCAATCCAAATTGAGTAAAGGAGCTAATGAGCTGCAGTTGGTGGTTTTAGAGATGTGGCTATTAACAAATGGAGATTGTATGATGTTCAAGTGAGTGTGTGCAGTGAGCTGAAATAGCAGGGAATCAATTGAGTTTGGATGCAGATTGAAATCACAGCTGATAGATGCATGTGCAGGGTTGTGTTGCAGAGCTGGTTGAGTGAGCGGCAGGTGCTGTGTGTTGCTAATCAGATGGAGATTGCAAGGATTCTGGTGCTGTTACTGAGAGTTTTTGCTGGTTATTAATGAGTTGCAGCTTTTACAAAGAAAGATGGGTTCTGTGAAGTTGGAGCTGTAGCTGTCGGTATTGTTTACAAGGGTTCTTGAGATGAAGCAGAAGCTGATGCTGCATTGCATTTGGTGGAGCTGTAAGGGAAGGAGTAGATTTGAGATGGAAGTATGGGGTATTAGGTCTGTGGTATTGCAACTGAAGAGAAATAACAGGGAAGCTAAGAAAGTATTAGAACTGAAGCAATTGCAGGCTAGATACAGTGTGGAAGAATAAGATGGAACTGTTGAAGCTGAGAAGAACAGTGAATGTAAAGGGTTATATGATGCAGCTGTTGCAGGTGCAAGTGCAGCTCTGGTAGAGTATATATTGCAGAGAAGTCATGGTGCTGGTGCTGGTGCTTAAAGCTTGAGCAGAATGGAAGTGATGCAAATGGGTCTGGTTGTGCAAGGAAGTTGGAGTTGCTGCTCTAGTGATTGATGTTAGAGCTGGAGATTTTTAAGGTTGAGCTGCAGCTGGAAATAATGCAATATGCATAGCCATCTTGGCTGGAACAGTGATGCACCATCTTGGTGCAACAGAACTATGGCCTGTTCAACATGGCCTAGGCCTACGCCAATGCCAATGCGCTAGACCCCGACTCATAACTCACCGATTCACCCATCGACTCACTCGACCAGGCTTGACTGTCCGACTCGAGTTGACCCGAGATGACTCGGTCCTGACCCGTTGATCGGTGACCGGGCGGACTTTGCCGGTCACCTGAAATAGTTTTCCGGCAACTTTTCCGGTCGGATTAAGGCTATAATCCCAGTTTTCCGGCGACGATTTTTGGACATATTTTCTACATGGGTTTTTCTCACACATGGGCTTGGTGGACCACTTGGAGATGGGTTTTGAGAAGATTTGACCTAAATTTGGAAAGAGTATCCTTTTGGAATTGAAGAAACATATAAATAGAGATATCTTTCTCAAACCTAGATATCTCCATTAGGGAGAACTCATACTTTTGGTTCTAGGGTTTAGAAACATGATAGGTTTTCTCTTTCTTCTTGCTATGAACTCCTATGCCATGAGTAACTAAGTTTTTATTATTGGTTGAAGATGTAGTTGGATTTTGCAACCAAGTTATGATTTTTATGAATTAGTTTTCTCTCAATATTATCGTTTGATTTCTACGGGTTATAATAATTGCATGATTGAAGTACTGCAATATGATTGAATGTTTGTTTAGTCGAGTCTAGAATTGATTGAACTCACATCCATATCTATAGCTATTTTAGGGTTTTCATCGAGCGATAACCTTGAATACGAGTAGCATGATATGATTCTAGGTTGTAGTGATACATCCTTGAAATCATATGTAGAAATTGACCTTTGTTCGAATTGTTTGCGCAATGTATTACAATTGCATTGATTAGCCTATTTCTGAAACTTAATGCTCCTAGGAATTGAACTTGATGAGCGCAAGGCGTTAGGTTATTCTTTAGGTAGATTTCACATAATGTGAGCCCTAATGTGTGTGTTGATAACTTTGGAAATTACGGAGTATTCTTGCAATAAGGTATTCTATGGCTTTTGATGATAGCGAGATTAAATACGAATTCTATTCATATATTCATAAACTTGTTTACAATTGAAGATGAAACCTTTATCCAATATTTTCACATCCTTGATTTGCGTACTTTATTTGCTTTTTTGTTTATTTTTATTTACACAATCGAAAATTCTTCCGGTGTTTTATATAGGAAACCATAACAACTTGACAACCTAGACCTCTCTCTGTGGGAACGATCCTTTCTTGCCCTTGCTATATTTATATTTTGAGTAGTAAGAAAGTGTAATTTATTTTTGACGCTTACGACCGCGGTCACTTCCTCAAATGCGAAACCACTGGGTTTGTCAACTTCAAAGCTCTTCTCCGGAGAATTAGAAGAAAAAATAATCATCATGAGTTCCCATCATATGCTTTGCAGAAGTATTATGCTTATATCAACAACCCACATGGTAAAAATAAAAGGAAACTACAATAGGATATGAAGCTATACCTGGAAAGAAGATGAGCGCAACTCTTTGGTGATCGATATGAAAGGAAAGTTCAAGTGCCCTTTTATATTCTACATAATAATATCCCGGAAAAGAAAGGACTCTCTACCTACCGTGAACAAAGCCTAAGATGCGGGATATTGGTTTATCTACCCAAAGACAACTTACGTGTGCCAGGTTGACTGCGCGTGTACTTCATTAAACATGTCTTGCTCAAAGACCGAGCCAACCTCTATCCTGGTAACACCTGTCTACTTTGCCTCATAAGTTTTATTTTTATTTGTCACCATCTAGTGCTTACCCCGCAACAATGTCACTGTTACGTGCTAAGCAGGGGACTTAATGTTGATGGTGATTTTTAGTTCAGGGATAAAATTGTAAAACCATGTATTTAATGCGCCGTCTGCAAAAGGACTGAGCCATTTAAAATTAATGAGTGCCCGGGCCTCTCTACTCACACATGTATTGAGCAATTCAGTATATTTATTCAGAATGGTGCATGTAGCAACAATCCCAAACATTATGTAAAACTCTTGCCTGCATTTCTCATTAGTGTATGGCTTATTGAGTATTTTACTATGCTATGTTCCCCAGCTGAACCCTTAGTATTGGTATGACATGACAATTAGTGTTCACTCGCAGCTGAGTAGCATGAAGTTCCCGAAGCATCAAAATTAAGGTCCGCGTGAAAATGCTCGATTAGAAGACGCACTAACTGCTCTCTGAGAATAAATAATTTTGTTTCAACACACAAAATTTGTTAAATTTGTTCAATTTTGTGATAGCTCACAAGATTCAAGTTTTCGACCTAATTAATTTGCAAAAATTAGGTCTTTTGCGCCTTGTGCAAATATCTCAACCCTATTGGTGATAGGTGTCATAAACACCTTCATTTATATCTATAGTTTATGCTTTCTTTGGTATGTTTTGCTGTGAATTATGTGTCTTATGTTTAATTTTGAGTGTTTTGGTACTGAGTCAAATGGAGTAAAAGATAAAGAAATATGCACAAAACGTGGCAAGTGTTATTGGGAGTGCATTAGAAGATAGAAGGCAACCAGCTGAAGCTCAAAGAAAAATGTTAAGGCTGCCTCTGTGGTGGCCACTATCATATACTGAAGTGCCTATATCATTTTCACTCATTACCTAGGCCTAAAATCTAGATTGGTCTATCTCAATCATTTGCATCTGAAATTGAGAGAGGTGAGAAAGAAGAGGCGTTGTATTTCAAGACAAGGGAGAAATGGGATTCAACAGACAGGCTGCTGATGTTTCAGATCGAGATGAAGGAGGGGAATGATTTGCTGTTGAAATTCAGAAGAGAGAAAAGGAATGGCGGCTCCAATGTTTATCAGTGAAAGGAAGAGGTGAATTCACAAAGAGATTGAGAGATTAGGAAGGAGAAATGAGCTCTATTGATTTGTACTGAGATGTGATTAAAGGGGTTTCGACGGATTCCTGAAGAGGAGAAGAAGATTAAGGAGAATATCTGTCCTGTCAACTGAATCTGAGAAGGATGTTAGGGTTTGAATTCGGACCGAATGATGTGTGAATATGATGCCGCAAAGAAGATGGGTTTGATATGAATTTGAAATTGGTGACGAGATGAAGGGTTTGTGGTGTTTGGTTGATCTCAGAAGATGGGTTTTGGTAACTGTGAGAGAACCAAAAATACATGGAAGAAGATGGTGGTTGTTCTCTATAGATGTATGTTAGGACAGGGTCTGATGAATCTGTTGCTTTACAACTGAGTTTGAGAGCTGGATGAACTGACAAGAGCAGCTGCAGTTGGAATTGTTGTGTTGGTGCTGGTAAAGATGCAGATGAAGTTCATGAAGCTAAGATGAAACTGGAAGCTATAGAAGATACAGTCAAGCTATGATGTTGGTTGGTCTGAGTTAAGATGGGTTTTGCTCAGGTTCTAGTTGAGAATACATGGCAGTGGCTTGGCTCTGCTGAGAGTTGTAATGCAGTCGTGTCGTGGTGCTATTGTTGGTTCAGGGTGGCTTGATATGGAGTTGTGATGAGTGCACTGCAAAAGGGAAGTTAGGCGAGGCTGTGAAGAGAGAGGAATGGATGAAAGGCTGCTTAGATGAATGTTATGAACAACGAAACTGATTGGAAGCAAACCTGGTGTTACGCAAACAATGTGTGCGATGGCTAGAGTTGGAACCGGAGCTTGTGGATATGATGGTGTCATTTGGCGGAACTAGAGTTGCCGTAAGACATGGATTGTTAGTCTTTGTGTGGTGCTAGCTAGTAGTGGTGATGGTTTTATGATGTACACTGGCTTGCAGGAATGGATAGCAAGGAACTGGATGGTTGAGATATTCAAAGTGTCAGTGGTGCTGCAATACAATGAAGAATTGCTTGTAAACCTAGATGGAAGAATGAGAGCAACAGTTGATGGGTTTTGTGGTTGTTGTAATATGGAGGTTCATGTGGTGTTGTTAGTGAATTGAGGCTGGTACTGGTGCTTAAAGCTTGAGCAGATGAGGATGGTACAGATTCAAAGAAATCAGTGCTGTAGAAGATGGGTTCATAGTGGTTTGTGCTCAAAGCTCAAGCTCGATTGGTGAATTTGGTTGTTGCAAGGAGTTGTGGTCGGCGCGTAAGTCAGGGAAGAAGAGGAGCTACAACTGGTGGTGCAGTACAACTGTAGAATTGAACTGGAAAAATGGAGGAAGCACCAAGAAGTGGTTTTGTTGGCGCAGTTGAGAATTGAGCATGGGAATGGTTGTTTTTGTGTGCAATTTGGTGTTGCAGCTATGAACTATGGTTTGTATGGCAGTGTGGAGTGTTATCAAACACTTCTGGTATGAACTGGTGGTATGTATCTTGAGTAGCTTAAGCTAAGAATGAATGTGTTGAGCTATTAGTGCTGGTATTGATACAGAGATGGAGTTGTTGGAGGAAATGATTTTGAGTTTAACCGTGCCGAATTGCGTCTTGAGATGCAGTATCATAGATGTGATTACGTATGCAGGGGATGGAGATTGAATGAGAATAGCATGTGCAAAAGTTGAGCTGGTGTTAGAATTACGGAGAAGGCATCGGCAAAGGTGTTGAGTTGGTTGCCGTGTGGATGGCTAAGTGATGCGCCATCCTGGAGCTAATTTGATTATGGCACTGGGTGAAATGAGCTACAGCCGTGCACTGGTTTTGGCCTAGACCAAATCAGCTGAGTTAGCTTCTAACTCAGATCTGACAAGGTTCAGCTGACATCACTGAGTTGGCTCGATGGCTCATCCTGACTCGGTCTAGCAATGACTGAGTTGACCAGATGACTCGGTTGTGACTCAATTGACTCGGTCTTGCTTTGACTCGTTTGACCGGTGACCTGGGTGGACTTTGCTCCACCTAAGGTATTTTCGGTGTCGGATTAAGGCCATAATACCATTTTTTCCAGCGACATATTTTTGGGCAGAATTTCTACATGGGTTTTCTCACACATGGGCTTGGACGACTTCTATCTATTGGACTTTTGAAGACTTGACCTAATTTTGGAACAATAGAGCTATAAAAGGAAGACTTCTACAATTTTGGAGATCACGTATTATTCTTGGAACTTGGAGAGAGCCGCTTTTGTTTACGCTACTAGGGTTTGATTTTGTTCATCTTCTTCTTTTCAATTAATATTTCTATGATGAACTCCATAGCTATGAGTAGCTAATTTAATATTATTGGTTAAGGATGTAGTCCTATTTCTAAAACTTGTGCTTGAGTTGTGTATTAGTTTTCTCTCTTGATTATCTTTTAAATCTCTACTGTTTTTAATAATCACATGATTGATGTATTGTGATAGGACTAAGATGTTTGGTTAGTTAAGTGGCCAATTAATTGAACTTGCATCCTTGTCCATAGCTATTTTAGGGTTTTTCATCGAGCGATAACCCTGAATACAAGTAACATGATATGTTTACGGTTTGTAGTGATACACTCTCGTAATCATATGTAGAGTTTGACCATTGTCCGAATTGTTATGCGCAATGTATGACAATTGCATTGATTAGCCTATTTCAAAACTTAATGCTCCTAGAATTGAACTTAATTAGCGGCAAGGCGTTAGGTTATTCTTTAGGTAGAATTCACATACGCAGCTCTAATGTGTGTATTGATGAACTTAGGAAATTAATAGATTATCTTGCTCTCTTGATTCTCTAGGCTTTTGATAATAAAAGAGATTAAATTTTAATTCTAATCATGTATGCAAGCACATGTTTAAGATTGAAGATGAACTCCTTGACCAATATCTTTCTCTCATTGATTACTTTCTCCAATTTACTTTGCTTTTGATTTACTTTTATTGCTTACATAAAAATCAGAAATCCCCCCAATTGGTTACTTTAGGAAATTGAATACATAATAATTACAATCACCTCTCGTGGAAACGAACTCTTTCTTATCATATACTTTAGGAAAGTGAAATTATTTTTGACGCATACGACAAATGATCAATTGGTCGAGGCCAAACCTAGATAAACTAGGAAACTAATCACATGGAGCTAGTAGGAGCAAAGTCCTACCAGAAAACAAGAAACAAAAGAGGGATTGTGGCAAATAGGAGCAATGACGAAAGAGGCGCCCACGCCACATAGCCGGCCAATCCGCTCCAATAGGCGCCGCCTGTGGCTGTTGGCCACGCTCCATGTTTCTCTTGCCGGCCCCCTCTCCCATCAACTAATCAGATCGCTCTAAACTCGCCACACACACTTCTAATAAAGTTGGAAGTTGGTTGGACGATGCGCCTAATTCCATTAGGAATCTAATCTAGACGGCCCAAGCCAGTCTCAAAAAAAAAAAAAAAAAAACAATCACGGCCGTATGATTTGGCCAATTGATTTATTAAGACGCTCATAACGCGACCAAATAGGCATCACCATGCCACCACAAGCGCGCCTGTAACCCGCGCCAAAGTATTGGAATTTCCTACAAACCATTCCATACCGCACCTAACCATCACCACAGGCGCCATGCCAATTGGCTAGCCAAACTGCCAAATCGCGTCAGTATGCCAATCGGTAGGCCATGCCATTCCGCAGTAGCAATATGCCAATTATGCCACTTTGGGCCACAACATGCCACAAGCCATGTGGGACCCAGGAGATTCTAAAGAACGTCGTCCGTGCCATATTATGATCACCCATGATCGTCCATGGACATCCCCACATTATGGCCTTGCCATGATTTCTTTGTTCAAAACGGCCAAAGCAGTATTTGCCAAGATGTCGTCGTGCCGCGCCACATAGCCGCACGCGCCACTTAGGTTTTTGACATGCCAAACCCTAATTTGTCCAGGGCCATTATGCCGCCCCATGCCAAATAACGTCACATAGGCATTAGGTTCGATGTGGCAACTAGGGCTAATATCATTGAGCCATATTTGGATCTAATACCAATATGCAAAGATATAGAAGGCGCCACCTTGCCGCTACGCCATTGGCAGACACCTCCTCGCCACTTTGCCACTAACAGGCGCCACATTGCCATTATGCCACTAACAGGCGCCACATTGTCATTGTGCCACTAGCAGGCGCCACTTTGCCACTGTGCCACTATGCAGACGCCACTATGCCATTATGCCGCCTAACTCGCGTGCGATTGGTCAGAATAACTAGGTCTTGCACATTAGACCCACTCAGCAACTTGTTGCACATTTTTCCACGAAACACTCGAGACATCAAACATGTCACAAACTGGGGGATACTCATCGGGGTATTGGTTTGGCGGTTTACAGCGTGCGGCGTGCAACGTGCCCATTACAAGAAAGTGTCAGGAAAGAGCGGACGGTTAAATAGCAATAAAGAGAATAATGGGTGTAAGGCTGACCAGTTTCCCCTCACAATGGGAACGTGATGGTGAACCGCTTCTACACAATCCCACTTTTCCACTACTTAACTGCCTCCACTTCCTACGAGATCAGGGGTGCTTAATGACTTATATAAATAGGTTTTAGACCTATTTCGACAAACAACACAGTTTTGGTTATCAACACAAGTATCCAGAAAAATACCAAAGAACTCATAGCTTACATTTCGCAAGCGAGTTCCACCTTTCTGATACAAGTCATAAAACGACCACACCTTCAGAGTTAACCATTCTGATCTCAACACCTTCTTCGCTGCCCTCCCTAAGATCAACCCTTCTCCTTCACTTTGTGACCGAAGCAAGACTGGAACGACCATTTCTTGGTTTAGGACAGCATTGTACAGATTGATCTCTCGAATCTAAAGGACTCCCTTGCAGTGCATTTGTTTAGGGATTCGTTTCTCGGCGGCACATCCAAATTTACCATTTCCAGCAGAGTCAGTTTTTACCCCAAAACATCTGCATAAAGTTCGTAGATAACATACATATCAAAAATATTGAATAAGGTTATTCTTTTTCAGGATCGGTCCTGGGATTGGTTTTGACTTGCGATCGTTTCTTGTGAGAAGGGATCGGTCGTATGCTTAAGATCGGTCCTGAATTCAGATTTCAACTAAGAAACAAGTTTCACAAGTCTACTTAAACTATGTTTCTGAAATTGCTTCTGAAAATGCGGGGGTCTAAGCACCACACCCAACAATTCGTTTGGCAATCTGAGAAGACTTACTCCAATATACTTTCTAGAGAATCAACTAGATAGTCAGACTTAATCTAGAGTAAAGTATATCAAAGAGTTTAATATCTCTGTTTCATAATGTAATCAGCAAACCAAACAAATAGAAATCCGCGAGCCTGATTATTATGTGAAACAACTTGAACGGTACCAAAGACCAATGTTCAAGTGTCAATCAATGTAAATCAACAACCAAAGGTTGGATATTCTAATTGATTGATCTTAACGTACAACCTGTGATATTTCAATTATATAACAAAATATAATGCGGAAAAGAAATAACACAAACACCAGAAGTTTTGTTAACGAGGAAAATGCAAATGCAGCAAAACCCCGGGACCTAGTCCAGATTGAACACATACTGATTCAAGGTACAGTTGCGTTCCTTACGTCTCTAATCCCAGCAGGATACTACGCACTTGATTCCCTTAGTTGATCTTACCCACAACCAAGAGTTGCTACGACCCAAAGTCGAAGACTTGATAAACAAATCTGTCTCACACAGAAAAGTCTATAGATTGAATAAATCTGTCTCCCACAGAAATACCCAGGAGTTTTTGTTCTATCTTTTGATAAATCAAGGTGAATAGGAACCAATTGATAATCCGGACTTATATTCCCGAAGAACAGCCTAGTATTATCAATCACCTCACAATAATCTTAATCGACTAGCGAAACAAGATATTGTGGAATCACAAATGATGAGACGAAGATGTTTGTGATTAATTTTATCTTTACTATTGGAGAAATTTATCTCGAGTCAATTATTTCAATTGTACTCAATACAATAGAATCGGGCAAGATCTGAACATGCAACTACAATGAAAATAGTTGGATCTGGCTTAATAATCCCAATGAAGTCTTTGAAGTCGTTAACCTATAGGGTCTCGAAGAAAACTAAGGTTAAAGGAGAATCGAATCTGGTTTTTGCAACTAGTAACACACGGGAGGTGTGGGGATTAGGTTTCCCAGTTGCTAGAGTTCTCCTTTATATAGTTTTCAAATCAGGGTTTGCAATCTAAGTTACCTTGGTAATAAAGCATTCAACTGTTAGATCGAACTTAGCTTGTTACACACAAATGAAATATACCCTCATTTAGGTTTATGTAACCGTACCCAAACGTGTACGCCATGTTGGCTCACAAATAGTTAACTGAGGTTATCCATATGATTACTCTCATACCAACCTTATTCATCTTAACCATATTTAGTTCAAATGACTCAAATGAAACTAGTTAAAGAGCCGTTCAATTGCTATATTCTCATAGAAGTATACAAGAACACAATTGAAGCAAAATTGGCTTGATTCACTTGAATCAATCATGAACATTATAGCCACGGTTTGCAAAGATTGCATTCCTTATTATATAAATGTTTATGTTAATGTTCATAACCGATTTTAGAACTTTAACCTTCAAGTATGCAAACAGGTATGCATACTTGAAATACCCGGACCAAGATTGGGTTTCGCCAGTACGCAAACGGGTATGCGAGCTTTCAATCCCAACAGAAATTCTCAGACATGAACCTGTACGCCAGTACGTAAACGTGTACGCATACTTAGGTTCCTGGAATTCTCAAACCAACAGGTACGCAAACGAGTGCGCATACTATGGTTCCCGGACATGGATTACATATGTGCAAGAGTGCACAACATGACATATCCAATAATGCTTAAGTGTTCTAAACTCTTATTTCAATCATTGAAACTTTCTTAGAGGATGACAATAGCCGTTTTCACACACTATTAGCATCAAAGCAATTTTCAAGAAATAATCATAATGAAACATTCCAAGACTACACCAAATGATTGTATCACACAAACCATGTAAGATGTTACTTGGAAATTTTCTCATGATATAAGATGAACTTGGTCGAAGCGAAAGCTTGCCAACACATATTTCGAGAAATATGTAACGATATAAACTCAACTCGAAATCTCAAATGTGTATATAGAAAACTATATAGTAATACGACTTATGTCTCAATATAGGAGATAGAGTAGAAATAGACTTTCCAAGTGATAGATGAGTTTCAGTCTCCACATACCTTTTGTCGATGAAGTTCCACAAGCTCCCCTTAGTAGTTCTTCGTCTTCAAACGATGAACGCCATGAAGTCTAAGCTCAACTACACAATCTATGTCCTAGTCCGAGACATCTATAAATAGGCTAGAAATTAAGACTTATAGTTTTTATAACTAGCATTGACAAACATGCTTGAGATAGCAACGCATGCGAGTGCAACCAAGCAGTGCTCTAACAATCTCCCCCTTGGTCAATTTTAGTGACAAAACTATCAATACATATGGATTACAAAATAATTAAAAATTGTAGCTTCTCATCCAAATGCTTGATCTCCTTGCCATCTTCAACACGACTCGAAAACTTCGTCACTTCCAAGTACTCCATGATTCTAAACGTGTTCAACTCAGCATCATAGTTATTGAAGATCCGTAGCGATAACAATAAGAAAACAAATGCTCTCAAGCATTTTTATACAGTGTCATAGTATTATTACACAACATCAAAGTTCAATTGTATCACAACTTTGAAAATAATACTATGGTGATATGTATCACTCCCCTTAGTCAATACTTCATCTCGACATGAAAACCACTCCCCCTTACATAATGATCTGTAAACCATATGTATTTGTAGTATGAAACTACACATTAATTCTCCCCCTTTTTGTCAATATAAATTGGCAAAGGTACGAAAACTAGTGGGATCCTCATGAAATTTTCATAGAGATACTTCATGACCAAAAGAAAATAACATACCAACTTATTTAAATGCAATCATAAAGCCGAAGCTAAATGCATTCATCAAAGAGTTTATAAAGACACAAGATAACCCCTATAATATTCCACAACCACACTCCCCACAAAGATCTAGCAATAAATCACAAGTTCAAAAAGAACTATCCCCCATAATATGTGAATCCCGAAAGAACAACAAAGGCGACCTTGCTTTTACAAGAAAAGAAGGATTTCTTTGGATATAACCAAATCACATGAAAACATGGATTTGAATCCAAAAATCTCAATTGAATCAACCACAAAAATGATCAATTCAATTGGTCATGCTCGCCATAAGAGAACTTACGGAGCAACACAGTATATGCACAACAATGTGGATCGGAGATCGACCAATACTGTGGAATATACAAGGATTCATTCTATTTTTCAGCACTATTTGCACAATGACATATAATAGACTTAATCCTTGTAAACAAAAGTGTATCCTTTCTTTCATCAAAATTTGCATAATGCCATAAAAGGCTTTAACTTTTGTTTGTCAAAAGTTCATTATATCTTTTATCAATACTTTCATACTGACATAATAGAGATAACTTCAAGTATGGGACAGTCACAGGTTCACGGACGTAAACAACATATCCCATAACAATTTGCAATATATAAGATCATAAAGATTAAAATTGCAAAAATCATCTTCCAAAAAACTTAGAATTTAAATAAATAAATCTAAAAACATGAAGATGAAAACGTTGGACATAGCTATGTGTACTCACAATAATAGCTATTCCAAACCCTAGTAATCCTTCTAAAAACACAAGAGATAAATTCTCATAAGAAGTTTCCTAGACATTGAGACCTCTGAAGAATTCTTTATCATCCCCGAACTCCTTGTCGTCAACAGCCATAGGTACATAAGGTTCGTGAAGAAAGGAGTCAATTCCAACAAACCTTCTAGGCTGATGATGTCGAACCAAGGACTTCTGAATTTCGAGAGTTCTCATAACAAAATCCTTTATTTGCTGAATCTCCTTCCTTGTTTCCTTCAACTCTTCAAGAACACCAGAAAACTTCTGAGAATTTGAAGGAACAACTCTTGGCTTCCTCACATTCCTTTTTTTTCTTTCAAAGTTGGAGGTAACGGAGATTTCTCTTTTTCCTTTATGATTGATGGCTTAAAAATCATATTAACATCTTTTTCATTAGAAGACATTATGCTTGGAGTATCCATACGTGTATGGATTTGTGGGAGGAAATCACAATTTAAGCTCAACAGGGAGTCTTAAGATGAAAAGATTTTCAGAGAAGGAAAAAGAATGTAGGGTTATGGAACCTTTAACCACACAGGTTCACGCACGCACAATTCACAACCCTAAAGAGAGTATAATTGTCGAGAATAACCCTCTTTTATTGATTAAACAGGGAAGTCCCTTCCAATATGAAAGAATTCCAATTTTGCAAAACACGGCAAATCTAAGAAAATAAAAACATTTTTTTCTTTTCTTAAAGCCTGAGGTGTGCACAATCTTGTCTCTTTTAATCAGGCACATGAGACAAGATGCACCAAAACAACACAATTAAGTTGTGCTGCGGTGAACAACAATTTGTCCACCATAACCTTTTTGAAAGGAATTCATAGAACCCTGTCTATCAAAATGTTTAGACCATACTCGTTTTTCTAGTGGTCTTGTCTTCTCTTTGCAAACTAACTTCTTTAAAGAGGATAAAATCTTACATACCTCAGCGGTTTTTTGAACAAGTTTGAGCTTGTTTGCTAGCCGATTTGCCATTCGTTGAAGTTTATTGACATATCTCATCTTGTGTTTGTACTTGAAACACTTTGAGAGTTCATGACCTTTGCGTGAAGAATAAGAGCATGTCAACGGAAAAGATGATTCGAGACTCCGAGATGTGCAAGATGCTAGACACAGTAGTAGAACCCGAAAAATCAGACAAAGAGTTTCCAACATAAAGGTCAATTTTCTCTTCCAGATTGATTGTGTCTCCTTATGAAAGAATATCAAGATTGATGTATGTATTGCTACAATTATCAAAATCAATATCTTCACAAAGAAGCGCAAAACTTGATTTTCGTCTTCATTGGAATCATAGTGATCGACATTTCATCAAGTGTTGCGGCAAGACCTTTGTCCCTAGTATATTTTCTACGGTTTGGACACTCATTTGCAAAATGACCAAAACCTTTACACTTAAAGCACCGTGGCATATCCTCATCATCAGCCTCATCAGCATCCATGTTTTTAGGAGGAATGCGATTGTGAGGTTTAACTGATGATCTGGGTTTGTCTCTGGAGAACCGTTTACTTCTCTTCAATAGAAGATCTCTAAACTGTCTTGTGATCAAAGAGACTGACTTGTGAAGCTCTTCATTTGATGAATCAGCCTCAGAAGAATCATCCTCAGAGACATAAACACTTTTACTTTTGTCAAGTAATTTAGTGTTCTTTTGTGCTTTGAGGGCAACATCCTTTCCGATTTTGGATGTATGCTCATGATCAAAGATCTTTAGCTTTCCAACCAACGTGTTTCTGGAGAGAGCATCAAGGTTATTTCCTTCAATGATGGCATGCTTCTTAGAATCGTATCTAGATGTCAGCGATCTGAAAATTTTCATCGCAATGTCCTTTTCAGGAATAGTCTTACCCAATGCAAAGGATGCATTAACAATTTCAGACACTATGTGATTAAACTCATCAAATGAATCTTCATCTGCCATACGAAGGTTTTCCCAATCGGAATTTAGGTTTTGAAGCCTAGCTTCCTTTTCACTGGTATTCCCTTCGAATACGGTTTCTAAGATATCCCAAGCATCTTTAGACCGAGTGCACGTAGTTACATGGTGCTGAATATCTGGGGTAATGGCATATATGATGGCATTCAAATCGTCGTAGTTTTGCTTTGCAGCAAGTACCTCGACGGCGTCATATGCACCAATATCCTTTGGAACGGTCGCATTTCCTATTGCCACAACAGGAGCACCATAGCCATTAACTACATAAACCCATGATTGAAAATCACGCGCTTGAAGAAAGGCACGCATAGCAATTTTCCACCACAAGTAATTAGAGCCATCGAAGACTGGTGGTACGTTTATAGAGATAGCACTTTTGTCCATATCAGATCGCTACAAACACAGACTTATGAGGTCTTTAATGTGTTTGCCTGCTCTGATACCAATTGAAAATGCGGGGGTCTAACAACCACACCCAAAAATTTGTTTGGCAATCTGAGAGGACTTACTAAAATATACTTTCTAGAGAATCAACTAGACAGTCAGACTCAATCTAGAGTAAAGTATATCAAAGAGTTTAATATATTTGTTTCACAATGTAATCAGCAAATCAAACAGATAGAAATCCATGAGCCTGATTATTATATGAAACAACTTGAACGGTACCAAAGACCAATGTTCAAGTGTCAATCAATGTAAATCAACAACCAAAGATTGGATATTCTAATTGATTGATCTTAACGCACAACCTGTGATATTTCAATTATATAATAAAATATAATGCGGAAAAGAAATAACACAGACACCAGAAGTTTTGTGAATGAGGAAACCGCAAATGCAGAAAAACCCCGGGACCTAGTCCAGATTGAACACACACTGTATTAAGCCGCTACAGACACTAGCCTACTACCAATTAACTTTGGACTGGACTGTAGTTGAACCCTAATCAATCTCACACTGATTAAAAGTACAGTGGCGTTCCTTACGTCTCTGATCCCAGCAGGATACTACGCACTTGATTCTCTTAGTTGATCTCACCCACAACCAAGAGTTGCTACGACCCAAAGTCGAAGACTTGATAAACAAATCTGTCTCACACAAAAAAGTCTATAGATTGAATAAATCTGTCTCCCACAGAAATACCCAAGAGTTTTTGTTCCGTCTTTTGATAAATCAAGGTGAACAGGAACCAATTGATAATCCGGACTTATATTCCCTAAGAACAACCTAGTATTATCAATCACCTCACAATAATCTTAATAGACTAGCGAAACAAGATATTGTGGAATCACAAATGATGAGACGAAGATGTTTGTGATTACTTTTATCTTGCCTATCGGAGAAATTTAATCTCGAGTCAATTATTTCAATTGTACTCAATATGATAGGATCGGACAAGATCAGAACACGCAACTACATAGAAAATAGTTGGGTCTGGCTTCACAATCCCAATGAAGTCTTTGAAGTCGTTAACCTACAGGGACTCGAATAAAATTAAGGTTAAAGGAGAATCGACTCTATATTTTGCAACTAGTAACACACAGGAGGTGTGGGGATTAGGTTTCCCAGTTGCTAGAGTTCTCCTTTATATAGTTTTCAAATCAGGGTTTACAACCTAAGTTACCTTGGTAACAAAGCATTCAATATTCACCATTAGATGAAAAACCTGATTCAACCAAGCTAATATCTTTCAACCGTTAGATCAAACTTAGCTTGTTACACACAAATGAAATGTACCCTCATTTAGGTTTATGTAACCGTACCCAAACGTGTACACCATGTTGGCTCACAAATAGTTAACCGAGGTTAGCCATATGATTACTCTCATTTCAACCTTACTCATCTTAACCATAACTAGTTCAAATGACTCAAATGAAACTAGTTAAAGAGCCGTTCAATTGCTATATTTTCATAGAAGTATACAAGAACACAATTGAAGAAAAATCGGTTTGATTCACTTGAATCAATCGTGAACATTATAGCCACGGTTTGCAAGATTGCATTCCTTATTATATAAATGTTTATGTTCATGTTCATAACCGATTTTAGAACTTTAACCTTCAAGTATGCAAACATGTACGCATACTTGAAATACCCGGACCAAGATTGGGTTTCGCCAGTACGCAAACGTGTACGCATACTTAGGTTCCCGGAATTCTCAAACCAACAGGTACGCAAACGGGTGCGCATACTATGGCTCCAGGACATGGATTACATATGTGCAAGAGTGCACAACATGACATATCCAATAATAGTTAAGTGTTCTAAACTCTTATTTCAATCATTGAAACTTTCTTAGAGGATGACAATAGCCGTTTTCACACACTATTAGCATCAAAGCAATTTTCAAGATATTGAAATAATCATAACGAAACATTCCAAGACTACACCAAATGATTGTGTCACACAAACCATGTAAGATGTTACTCGGAATTTTTCTCATGATATAAGATGAACTTGGTCGAAGCGAAAGCTTGCCAACACATATTTCGAGAAATATGTAAGCGAGATAAACTCAGCTCGAAATCTCAAATGTGTATATAGAAAACTATATCGTAATACGACTTATGTCTCAATATAGGAGATAAAGTAGAAATAAACTTCCCAAGTGATAGATGAGTTTCAGTCTCCACATACCTTTTGTCGATGAAGTTCCACAAGCTCCCCTTAGTAGTTATTCGTCCTCAAATGATGAACGCCGTGAAGTCTAAGCTCAACTACACAATCTATGTCCTAGTCCAAGACATCTATAAATATGCTAGAAATCAAGACTTATAGTTTTGATCACTAACATTGACAAACATGCTTGAGATAGCAACGCATGCGAGTTCGACCGAGCAGAGCTCTAACAGCTTCAAACATAATTCTAAGGTTTGGTTAAACTGAAAGTTCAACACACTAAATAATAACGACTTACCAATTAGTGTAACATCGAGAACACAAAGTTCACATATAAACTATACTTCGTAACTCCATATACTAAAGCTGTAGAGACAACTAATATATGATTCCTCAATGATACTCTGATCATAGTATAAATACCAATTCGCCAATACCAAATTCATTGTTAATAAACTTAACTTCACATGTGATGTTTTCAATGAATACACACTCGAAAGAACAAAAGATATAACTGAAAAAAAATAAATTATGTAGTTATTAATCTCGAACTGAAGGATGATGTGTTTGTTTTCTTCGATATATCTTCAGGTTTTCATGAGTAACCAGAGAAAGTCTTTGAAATGACCACCAAGGCACCGAGTACACCAATCTTTTCGATATCAACCTATAGATACACACCTTGTATAATCTTACAAAAAAAAATTAATAAAATATTATTTTAACAAGGTGCAACTTCGTATATAGCCGAAGTTCGAGACCGGACTAACTATGTGATTGTACCAAGTGGATTAACATACAAGTATATTTACTTTAATTAAAAAGATTTATAGTACAAAACAGAAGGGGTTTCTGAGCCTTTGACGGTCGGATAACATTTTCAAAGACAAGTGTTACATCCGACCATCCCAGTCTCATCCCAACCATAGACATCCGACAGATGTAAGATTTGTAACCTCCTTCTATTATGAATATTTTCATTGATAACCTCATAATTAGTTCTTCAATAATTAAAAACTTAATGCCCCAACAAAAAATAAATTGAAAAATTAAATGTTATAACCATGTAAAACTCATATTTTCTATTCATTTTTTTTACTTAACTCATATCTTTTTAAAATCGAATAAGCCAACCTTTATCAACCTGCAAAAAAAAAAATATTAGGACATTTGCGATTACAACATGTAAACTCATAATCCTTTAATTGTCCTTCGTCAACCTGCAAAACAAAAAACTCTATATCCTATTTTTAAAATACAAAAATATTTTTCGTTTGACTCTTTTTTTAATTAAATAATCGAAAAATAAAAATAGACACATACAATTCATATATATCCAAAGAATGACTTCAATTCCGCCACTGCTGCTAAAAAAATCGACCTCTTCCGATTCGACATTATTGCCGGGCTTGGTGATATAATTGAGATCATCAACAATTCCATAAAGGTGGTCATCAATCAATTTTAGGGATGATTGATGATATGTGGTCCCATGCAGTTAGTGAGTGAGTACAATGACCTTCTTGGATTTTCTTATCAAACTTCTAGGTTAGATTTTAAGTGATGACTGCGTGCAATTTCTTACCCTATATAAACGACAATATGTCAATCGAAGAACATATACATGGGATAGACATAGATTTATTTTTAATTTTAAATGGAATGTGATGGAAGAAAAAATACATGCAAGTTAGATTTATGGAAAAGATTTAGAGATTCAATTGATTTGATGCTAGAAGCAATACCTTCATTATTCTCACCAACATGATGTAGAAACAAAACTTGATTATATTTTGTTTGTCGCTTTGACTTCTAGCCTTTTATGAACTTTCTACGCCAAGAAACGTTATAAACATGGCATCATAATTGAGGCTAAAATTATGGACATGCATTGTAAAATTAAGGTTTATACAACTCACTTTTTTTCTAGTTATTTATTACAGTGACCGTTACTGTTTAATGTGTGTCTCAGCTAAGGAAAATCCACTGGATCGCAGTGGTAGTTTGAAAAACTTAGACAAACCAAATGTCCATTGTTAAATTAATGCTCGGTTGAACCCACAAGTTTTGATATCTCAAGCTTGTTGTCAATGTTAGATAATCAAAACTATTTCTTGATAGTCTACTAAGTCAAGTCTCATACTAGGTTACAATTTGGTAGTTGAGTATCAGACATCACCCTCGAAGACTGAAGATCAACGAAGACGTTTGAAGAAATTTTGTATCAGATATGTGAAGCCTGAACCATTATATTTTACTCACTTTCTTACCATTCTATCTATTGAGACTATGTCGTATGACTTCTAATAGATTTACAAAAAGAAATTTTGAGTCAAGCTTGTCTTGTTAAAAATTTCGAAATATGATTCTAACATAGATGTTCAAAGGTCCTTAACAATATTAGTTCAAGACAATTTATTGTTTGAGAATTAGTTTGTGGACCAATTGAAAATCGCCCATATAAGTGATTTTATCATTTGGGAAAGTTTCAAACATTGAAGAGAGAAATTCATGAACTTATGATATTTCTTCTCAGGGTAGGTTGGCAAACCGTTTTCAACCCATAGATATTTGATTATAGAAATATATTAAGGTTGGCGAACCAATTCGCATAAAGCAAACCGCAATATTAGTTGGGAACAATTCACGAACCCGGTTGACAAACCGCGGTGAACTAAATTTTAATGTTGGCATAAAAGGCTTGAGGTTGGCAAACCCGGTTGGAAAACTGTGTCCATCAGAGTTCATAATCCAAGTATAGTTGGTAAATCCAGTTCACAAATTGTGTCCATCTGAGTTCTCAAGCCAAGTAGGGTTGGCAAACCCAGTTCACGAACCGTAGCACCCTGAATGTCCAAGTAAAATTTAGCTAAAAGACTTATTTTTTTAATATGTTTAGAATTTATATGACTCTCTTAAACACTTCCAAGACTTCATTTATCACTAAATCTAACAATCATTATTGTTCTTATGGCATATTTTCCAAACCTAACAATCATTATACACGGTTCTGTAACCGGACCATAATGTATATTCTTCCATTGTATTTTCAAGACTAAAGTGTTTTCTTGATTTCCAAGTTATCTTAGCTTGAATTCTAAGCAACCCTCAGTCTTGCAAATCTATGAATAAAGATGCTCTTTTAACTGGGAAATTCAATCCCTGACACTTTGTGGAGTGTCCTCTATAGACCTAGTTTTCCTTTGAGAAACATAATCAGGTTTACGACTAAAAGACTTCGCTTTGGGGATTCGTGAAGTCGGGTCTGACTATCTTTACCTTGATACTTCCTGAATCCTGATCTTGTTTTTCTATTATCGAGGTTTTCGTAATCTATTTCAGGAAAGTTAGATAGTAATCACGGAGTTCTATTCATCTCATACTTTGATCTTGTTTTTCTTTGACGTTATCGAGGTTTTCGTAATCTATTTCAGGAAAGTTAGATAGTAATCACGGAGTTCTATTCATCTCATACTTTGGGATTCCTCAAGATAAATATCTGAAAACTGATCTTTTGAAGATTATTCTTGAGAGGTGGTAAAAGATCCAGGATTCTCATATAAGTGAGTGTAAGTGTTTCGGAGTGTGAGGTTTGCTAGCTTTGACTATTGTAAACAGATTTCCAAGCCTTGATCTTTGATCTAAAGGGAGACCAAATAGGCTTATCTGTTAGAGGCAGATTGGTACCAAAATTCTTCACTTCGTCTAAAGAAACTCTTAGGTTGTAAAGGACGTCATCTTAGGGAATCAATTACGTAAAACCATGCGAGGTTCAAGAGACGTAAGGAGCGAGACTATAACTGAATCTCTTGGAGGGTGGATTCGGTCTCAACTACATTTTAGTCCTAAGTTTGATAGTAGTCTAGTGTCTGTAGCGGCTTGATACAGTTTGGTGTTTAAATCTAGACGAGGTTCCGGGTTTTTTTTGCAGTTGCGGTTTCCTCGTTTGGTGTCTTGTGTTTTTCCTTCTCCACATTATATTGTTTATCTTTGTAATTGGGTTTACGCAAGTTGTACGTATTTAAACTTAGTATATACATCCATATAGTTGTGATCGATTACAAGACTCGTTCATTGTAAAATTCGTATTTTTAAAGATAGATAAGAAGTCTAATCACTTGGTAGAATTCCGATTGGATTATTTGGATACAACTAGATTAATCTTGGATATTGATTTTTTAGATCGTCAAAGTATTCTTCTTAACAATCATGTTCACAACTCCTTGTCTATATATATACTGATTGAGAAGAGGTAGAGATATAAACTTTATATACATATTGTCAAGGATCATTTGGTTGGTTTACTTGCAATTATATTAGTTTTTGTCCATACAGGTTGTCGAACGAAAAAAATTGGTGGTGTACTTAGTACCCCTGCATTTTCATACATAATGAGGGAAGGAAGTCAAGAAAAGTCAAATAAGAAACCGCATCGACGACATATATATGACCCAGACTATGCAATGAACAATTAATGAGGCATACAAACACTTGGAATCCGTGAACCGAGGGGACATGAAACGAATGGTTCTCCTGCCAGAAGTTACACCTGGACACCCGTTGGGGAGGTCCAAGTCTAAAGATGACAAGGGGATTACAAAAATTATCAAGGCTGCTGAAGAATATCGCGAGGAATTGAGACGGTGATGTCCAAGAGAGTATATCGATGTTACTTTGAGGAGGGAGATGGAGGAAAACCCATGCTTCATGCATCACCTGTACGCATAACTATTGATGATTTGTGAAGAGAATGAGAGAATGGATTTGAGGCTCCGTCGAAACCATACAATGGAAATGACATGGGATAGTACCGGAATGAAAGACATATGGATAACGAACATAGGACGATAATACCAGCAATCGAGGAAGAATTTATGGGTCGATGTACATTTATTGCTCATCTGATGAAAATTCAGCATAATGGTCTGGATAAAAAAAATACTACCTCCGTTTTAAAAAACAGATAATATTGTTATAAACGGAAGTTTATTAGGTAGATGCCCACTTTAGTGGGACCCCATTACTTGGGCACCAAGTATGTAACTCTATAAATAGAGTCCCAAACCTTTGTAAACACACATACATATGAATGAAATTCTCTCTGCTTGTTCTCCCTATTTTTTGTCCCCTTTTCTATTCACAAGACGTCGTCATCAGCACGTAACTCCAATCACTGAGCGCTAAAGATTTTTTTAACTTTCTAGAAGATTTTTTTTCCTTTGATTTCCTTTGATGTAATCGTTTTTTTTTTAAAGAATCCTAACAAGTTTGTTGATTTGTTTTACAAATCCAGTGATCAAATATGGATTAAGCTTTCCTTCGAAGATACAAACACAGCAAGGGGAGATATATTCTAACCTTTCTTATATATACTGAGTCACGTTTTTATTATGTGCTTATATTTGATTATTTTTTTCTAAGCAAGATTATTTTTGATGAAGCATATGAATATATTAATCATAAGCCTTATTTTGGTTCACGGTCCACAATTAATTTTTTTTTTTTTTTGATAGAAAACGAGATTATATCAACTAGCAAATGTAGTACAAAAGATTTACAAGGTCAGTTTTTTCAAAAACATTAGATAAGATGCTAGATTTTTTAACTTTTTGAGTTAACTGAGTCGACATTTGCTGGAGTTTTTTAATTCTTGCTTCCTTTGCGATGAAGTCTGCTACAGAATTATACTTCCTGGCAATAAATTTGACTCGAGCTTGAGGGAGATCCTTCAAAATCGTCTTAACTTCCTGCATTGAGTTTTCTGCTGTCCAGGAGATATCTGCGCTAACCTTATTAATTGAGTCCGCCAGAGTCTTACAGTCGGTGACTATTGAGACATTGGATAATATATTTTCCTTTAGCCATGAAAACTCTTTTAGCAAAGATTTTGTTTCTGCATGTACGGCTGAGGCAGCCCATTCTGTTCCCGCTGATAAGTGCATGAAGGCCTCATGGTCCACTGAGTACAGGATAAAAGCATAGCCCATCGACAAATCCTCCTTTTTGAAAGAGGCATCTATGAAGATTATCCAGTATGTGTTTAGCTTTGACCATGTTTTACTCGAGCAATTAGTCTTTTGAGTAGATGAAATCTTGAGAGGAGGTGCTGGAGGGGTAGATTCTAGGAATCTATTAATTTGATCAATTAAAGTCTTCGGCTCTGGTTTGATTTTCTCAAATACCACTGTGCATCTATATTTCCATAGGAACCATAGAATAATAGAGATTTTCCCTGTTAAAGCTGTGAGCTCGTTATCCGTGATCCACCATTTAACCCACGAAGCGATCCAGTCAGTCGCGCAACTCCAATTTAGGTTTCCAAGGGAAAACCCAAACCAAATGGCCATAGCAAAAGGACACTCTCTAAAAAGATGATGCTCCGTTTCTTGTTCTTGATTATTACACATCTAGCAAATTGTTTCAATATCCGGATTGTGAGCTCCTAGTCTGGACGAAGTTGGAAGGGCTTTTTGGACCAGTTTCCAAATGAAAAGTTTAATCCGAGGAATTACTGGGGTTTTTCCGATTTTTTCCCAAGGAAATTCTATTTGGGAGTTAGTATCAATGTCTTGCTTCGCCAAAAAATTGTAGATATTCTTGGCAGAAAAATTTCCCGAATGATGATGTTTCCATTTAATGGTATCCTGTTCTTAGCTTCTTGGAGTTATCGCAAGTATTTTTTTCTATCCTATGGTTCGAAAAAATTGTCCAATTTTTCCTGGTCCCAAGTGTTATCCTCCTTTATTAATTCTTGAACCATAGATGGAATTGGAATTGGTAGGTTGGAGAGTTTAGGAACCAAGTCGGTATCTGGAATCCATTTGTCTTCCCATATTTTACCAATTTTCCGTTTTTGATTTGCCAAACAAAATTCCCTTTGATCAGGTCTAATCCTTTTTGGATGTTTGTCCAGATCCAAGACAAATTAGACTTTTTGGAAGCTTCTAATGGATGTGAATTTGGGTAATATTTGGCTTTAAGAAGCTTGACCCATAATTGATCATGTTCGGCTATCAGTCTACTGGCGAGCTTAGTGAGGAGGGCTATATTGTAATGATGTGGGTTTTTGATTCCTAAACCTCCTTGGTGTATGGATTTGCAAATAATTTTCCAAGCTCTAATGAAACCTCCTTGCTTTTTTTTTCTCTTCTTTTTTCCACCAGAAGTTTCTTTGGATGCGATCCAGTTGATCAAGAGTTTCTTTTGGAAGCGCAAGAACTTGCATTTGATAGGTTGGGTAGGCCTAAAGAATAGATTTTATTAAGACGGTCCGACCCGCTTGAGACAGGAGTTTAGATTTCCAACCTTGAAGAGTTGAATAATATTTTTTTAGGAGTGGTTCAAAGTTGTCTTTCCTATTCTTGTCGAAAAAAAGCGGGGTACCCAGGTATCTATCATTTTTTGTCATCAGGGGAACCTTTAAGATTTTTGCTATAATTTTCCCATGTTTCGGATGAATGCGAGGGCTGAATAAACACTAGATTTTTGTAGATTTACCATCTAACCAGTGATTTTCCCAAAGAGCGTTAAAATGTCCAGTATGTTTTTTGCTTCTCATAAATCTGCCTTTGTGAATAGAAAACAGTTGTCTGCAAAGAATAAATGGGAGATGTTGGGAGCATTTTTGTTGATCTGGAGCCCTGATATTTTCTTTTCTTGAATAGCTTTTTCAAGGAGTCTGAATAGGATTTCCATGCAAATTAGGAACAGATACGGTGATAAAGGATTACCCTATCTTAGACCTCTCGAGGTGTTGAAAGTGGGTCCCGGAGAACCATTTAGGAGGATCGAGAATGAGGTTGTTGATAAACATTGCATAATGAGTTTTGTCCAGTTCTCGGAAAAGCCAAAAGCTGTGAAGACCTTCTCAACAAAGGTCCATTATACCCTATCGAAGGCTTTTGAGAGGTCTAGTTTTAACGCTAGAAATCCCTTATTTTTCTTGGATATGTTCATAGCGTGAATAAGTTCATGGGCAATTATGATATTATCTGTGATTTGTCTTCCAGAAAGGAAAGATGATTGATTTGGGGAGATTATCTTATTAAGTATGGGTTTAATCTATTAGCTAAGATTTTGGAAATTATTTTGTAAATGGTATTGCTCAAGCTAATAGGTCTGAAATCTCCCGGGGTTTGAGGTGTGGAAGTTTTTGGGATGAGGGTTATGTATGAATGGTTGAAATATTTGTTGAGGACACTGGATTTAAAGAAATCTTTGCACTGATTGAATAATATCGTTTCCGAGGGTGTCCCAGTTTGCTTTAAAAAAACCTGGTTGAAAACCATCTGGACCTGGGGCTCCCAGTGGTTCATATTAGAGAGAGTGAGCCAAAGTTCTTCTTTTGTGGGGATTTCTGTCAAAGAATAGTTTTCTTCATGGGTGATGCAAGGTTTGATTATGCTGGAAAGCTCGAATTCGGAGTTGTTTATCTGGGATGCTCCAATTTGTTGAAAATGACTAACCAAGAGTGAGTTGATTTGATCTCTATTGGATAACCAAAGCCCAGACGGTTATCTGAGGGAGTTTATTGCGTTGATTCTCTTCCTATTTGAGGCAGTGGCATGGAAGTATTCTGTATTTTGATCATATTCTTTGAAGAATTTATCTCTTGAGAGTTGATGATAGTAGTCATTTTTTATTTTGTACCACTTACCTAGCTCCTCTTGAAGATTTTTTAATTTATCTATGTCCTTGGAAATGTTTCCCGATCTATGGATATTGTCAATTTTGTTATTTAGGGATTTTATATTTTTGTGAATATTCCCAAAAGTATTTGAGTTCCAGTGGGCTAAATCGGATGAGAGTAATTTAAGAAGCCCGTAAAAGTTTTGTTCTGGGTTATTCTCATAGTGTAATTTCCAAGAAGCATTGACTACCATAGGAAGAGAGGGGTGAGTTAACCAAGATCTAATGCATCTAAATGGTTTCTGAAGCCTAATCTTTTCTGGGTTAGAATCTAGTAATATTGGCGTGTGATCAGAACCTACTCTCGGAAGATGATTTACCTTGGTATCCGGAAAAGTCTTGGCCCATAGGAATGATGTAAGCGCTCTGTCAATTATTTCGCAAATGTTTGCTTCACATTTTTTGTTATTTGACCAAGTAAAAGGAGCTCCGTCATACCCCACGTCTTGGAGGCCCAAAGAGTTAATTATGTCGACGATGAAAGATTTACTACTTGAACTCGCCTTATTTCCGCCTTGTTTTTCATCTGGGTCCAATATGACATTTAAATCCCCTATTAAAACCCCAGGGTTTATTTATCTGTTGTGCAATGTCTGAGATATGGGTCCACTGTGCAATTTTGTCGTCATCTTCAACGGATCAATAGACACAAGTGATCAAAATATCTGCATCTCCTATCTTTGCTTCAAAATGGCAAACATTAAATTTTGAGGATATTAATTTCATTTCTATGTTGTTGTGCCAAGCGATTGCTAAACCCTTTGATATTCCTACGGAGGGGACAATAAATCAGTCATGGAAAGGGGAATGTGTAAAAAAATAGTCCATTCGAGACAATGGAGCTTTTGTCTCGGCTAAAAAGACTATGTCGGGTTTGTAGTATTGGCAGAGGAAATTGAAGTGGTCTTTGGTGATAGGGGTTCCAATGCCCTGGAAATTCCAGGATAAAAGTTTCATAGTGCTAGAACTAAGGGTTACCTAACAGAAGAACCGAGAGAGAGAGAGTTCTAAATGACTGACCAAGTGCAAAAAAGGAGTGATAAAAATGAGTTAAAAACCAACCAGAGGAAAACCTCAGCCAGAAAAAAAAATACTTTGACTAATTACAGACAAATATAAAAGGAAATAAAAACAGAAATTAGATAACAAATAAGAGAAAGATAGAAAATAAACCAAGAGGATTAGGCCTCATAGTCTCTGATGGAATAAATAAACAACAAAGTTTCACAGATCTACTGCTTCTTCTGGAGATGTCATGTACTAATTATGGTTGGAGTTGTCACCAAGGTTATGATCAATGCTCTTCTATTCAACTAGAACTTCTGACTGGACCTTTGTAAGATGGAAATGATGCACAAGTACAAGGATGATTGCACCTTCTGTTGGATTTCATCTAATATTAACACTTATCACCACCATCTGCTTGTTGGTTAACGAAGGAAATATGATGTACCCAACTATCTTATGCTCAATCAATCCACGGATATTACAAAGATTGATATGTAAGATATGTAATTCAAATTCACCCCAAAATCTGACCTAAACCAATTCCAACAAATAAAAATACAAACCTGATGGGAAATTAATCTGAATTTTTCTTGGAAGAAGGAAATTCTACTTTTTAAATGCCTAAATTTGGTTAGAAAACACAAGTACTAATCAGAAACTTGTTCGGGGATGTGACCAAGGATAGGAGACAAAAGCATCGCTATAGAAGGACTCCAATGTAAGAGATTAGCAAAAACTCCCATTTAAACAATAAGAATTTCCAAACTCTCATATTTCAGAGGACTGGGTCATGTGCATCTTAAGAGCAACCCAAAAACAGATAGAAAAAAACCATAGAAATTTCTTCCTTGAACCTACAATTTTAACTACAAAAGCAATTCTACCCTCATGAGACATAAGAAGGATCTCATCTAGAACTAGTCGAAACTACTGCTCAAGTTCAAGGTGTTTGAGGAGAAAGAAACAGAGATACATCACCCTGCCAACCAACAACAAGGTGATACAAAAGCCCAGCTGCCAAGCTACAAAAAAGAGAATTTTTCCGAAGGTTTTAAAGGACGGAAGACTACCTGGAAGGAAGAGATGCACAACAATAAATCACAGAGTTTAAATTTAGAAGCTTGGGATTTAATTTTCAAAATATAAAAACTCCAACAGAGGATTCCATGAGAATAATTATCAATGATAATGATTAGTAAAAGGAACTAAATACCAAATTATAGGCATGGGTTTACTAGGCAGTCCTTCTAAAGAACTCTAAAAGGAAGAAACAAGCAAAAACTCACAGGAATTTGGATTGATGGATACAAAAACAAGTAAACAGATTTATATTGGGGTGAATTGAATTAACATAAATTGATATCTCATGATTAAAGATTACCTGAAATCCATGGATTACCTAACAAATCTTCATTAGTTAGGGTTTGTTGTGTACTTGGATTTGAGGTGAAACCGGGATCCAGGACTTCTTCCAACTCCATAAACTTTTAATTCATATCTCCTAATTTTGCAGTAGATCTAGAAACTTGTTTATGATTTATCCATCAGAGGCTATGAAAAGGAATTAGCCACTCATGGCTTAAAGTTGGGAAGATAAAAAATTAGGATAATAAAAACTGGATATGAATAATGAAATTGAAAAGAATTAGGGATTAAGATGAGGAGATTTAAGTAAGAAGAGAAACTCGATTGATGTTTTTATGAGAAATTTGTGGACATGCAGACGATCATGTTGGGAAAATTTTTGAATCGGTGAGAGTTCTGGGTCGACTCAATACCGCCCGATCTTCAGAGCCCCCTCCCTATCTCCTCCGCATTTAAATCGATTTAGTCAATAATCATCCACAACTAATGTTTATTCTGTCTTGACATAGATACATATTTGAGTTAATATCTCAAACGGTAGCCATAAAGCTTCAATACTGATGTGAACGGATTTTAGCTGGAACACGGAACCAACAGTGCTTGTTGCTAGCGCACAGTGGAGAGATAAATATACGTTTGATTTCTTGCACAATAAAATCTTAATGTTTTTCTTTTCTTGCATTAGTAATTTTTTTTATTTTTGCCAATTGCCGTGTGTATATAGCAGGTGATCAATTTTTAGTAAAATAAAAATTGATTTTCGTTCTTCTCTTATCTTTTAATATAAAAAAAGAAAGAAAAAAACCATCCAAAGATGGTTTACAATTTTTGTTCCTTTAATGAAACTGTAGTCACCAAAATTTGGTGTGTATTCAGACTTGACCGTCTTTAAAGTCACATGCATAGTTGAAAAACCTACGACCAATTAAATTTGGTATCTTTATCCGTTGGATTTAGATCATGTGATTTTTATCTTCGATTTCCATTTTATTTACTAGAAGCCATCCGTCAAACATAAGATGGATTTTCCATATGCGGTAATGAAAATAAAAATATCCTTTATTTGTCGATACAATTTTGTTAATTGTACAAACCAATTGATATTGGTTTTATCCCATAAGTTCTCTTTAACGAGATGTTAAGATTGGCATTCTAAGAACTTTTAGCCAATTTTGGTTATTGGTTTCTATTCCTTCAAAGAAATTATTCATCATCCACAAAGAGTGGATTTTTTTTCTCTTCAAAGAATAATGATAATGATTTCTTAAAAATAAACGTATAAGCCAACTAGATTTGGTTTTCCCTATCGATCTTAGAGTGACAAAGTATCATTATTATGGTTTAAGCCAATTGCAAACAACAATTTAACGGGGAAATTCTGCATTCTTGAGCAGTATTTGGCAATTTTGATTTTCCCTAATGGTAATAATCTCCAAAATTTGGATCTTTCAACTTGTAGTTGGAACACCGAGGATACAAAAGTTCAATGGGTGCGCACCCGGCTTGTTAGCCTATGTCATTAGTCCTAGTAGTGACTAAACTGATCTTGAATTTAATGAAAAATAAGTGTCCAAAATTTCATTATGAATTACTATATTGTTGGCCGTATAGGTCACAATTTTTATCCTTTTGGAGTTTTATTTACATATTTTATATTCTTTTGGTTGAACCAATAAAATTTATGGTTGATGTTACATTTTCATGTCAAGTAGACTACAATTTTATTTTTTAGGACAATTTTTTATGGCTCTAAAAGTTATTATCCATTGTCCAACTGGTATTGTTAACATGAATATATGTCCTCGAATTTATCGGATAATACTCTACGAAACTTATTTTCGTATATGAGATGCAAATATTTCCGCCATAATCAGGGGGAGACTATACACTACCAGCAAAAGTTGGTGTTAATTATTTGAATGTTATATCAGTTTATCTCCCATCATGATCAATTTGAAAAGGGCTGCTATTGACTAGGCGTGAAATGTCTCATTTGCTTTTACATAAGCGTTTGCCTCTTTAAGAGGAAAATCCAGTCACATCTAGTAAAATAAGTAGTGTTTCATAAGAGGCTACTAGTAGTGCTCCAATTGAGTGTACCGAAAACACGATAATTCACATTTTCAAAGTTATTATCTCCTCATTTGAAGATAAGGAGATTATAATGCCCGTGGGCACTGGTACCAGCAATTATATGATATTTTTTTTCATGATATGCATACGCTTGAGAATTGTGTGGGATCGTAATTAGTTAATATGTTGTCGAATGTTCATTTAAAGTAGCTACTGAAATAAATGATGGTGGTTTTGAACATCTCTGCAGAGGAATATCGACATATGTGATTGTTTGGCATACAATCCAAATAAGATTGGATTGATTTCTCGATTAACGCAATTTTGGATCCAAGACTTAACACCGTAAATGTTCCAAGCCTATTAATTACAGGTTGGTGTAGTCATAATGATTGTTCGTTGTAAAAACGATTTGAGGGTTTCATTTTTTTTCTCAAACCCTAGGATTGATTCAACAATATTCTTTTTTCCTTGAACAATGCATTTGGATGGGTGAAAACCTCTTAAATTTGGGGTGTGGATGAGGAATGAATCTAAACCTTGACAAATGCACTTGCGCGGTGAGTGCTTGTAGATTCGAGAGATCGATAAATCCTAGCCTAAACCAAGAAATGGCCGTTCCAAGACTTGTTTCGGTCACAAAAGTGAAGGAGATGGGGTTGATCTTAGGGAGGAAGCGAAGAAGGTGTTGAGATTGTGAAGGTGTTGGCTTGCTTATGACTTGTAACGTGAGCAAGCTGGTGTAGTGTTTGAATACGGTTTGTATTAACACTTGGTTTCTCGTCACAAACTTTCACGTTTCTCGTTGGAGGTAAATGATGGAGTAGTGGAGTTGTGTGTCGATTTTTCCGAGGTCCATGACCTCCTAACACGTTTTGTGATGGCGTGTTGCTCCGCCGCAAACCTAAGTATCCCCCGTTTTGTGACATGATTGATTCAATGTGGATCGTGGATCCACGAGAGAGATAGCATTCTTTTCGTAAAGTCCTTGAAGTATAATGCATTTGGCTCCTCACTAACCAAATAACTCACTGGTAGTCTTGATGTTTGAGAAGGACTCACTCTTCAGTGTGGGAAGGGTTTTGTAGAGGGCATTCGTGTTGAGATGATATCCATTTAAATTTGTAAGGCCACTCCTGGTTGAGATCGTTTGCTGGCAGAAATCCCTTGCCGCAAAGGAGTTGGAAACCGCATGACATCCCAAGTTTGGGCGTGCGTTCAATCTTGGCTCTGGGCCTTGGTCGATCATACCGGCGTGTAGGCTATTGTTCACACCTATACCCGATTATCCCATGAAAACGTGATCTAAGCCACTCAAATCATCCGAAGTTGAGCTAGATTATTTGGGAGATCAGCGTGAGTTTGGTCGGGCGTTTTGGATTACAATGCCTTTAAGAGGAGGTAGATGGGCCACGGTTTTTGACCGGCCTTGGTTAATCCAATCAGTTCCATTCGCAAAAGATGGACGCGCGTGATGACTTGAAACCCTAATTTTGGCTTTCAAAGCCGGCGCCCATGCTCTTTTGAGCGGATTTGTTGTAACCAACCATGGTTGATGCTATCAACTTTTTGAGTCTACATCTACACCCTCCATCTATGTGGACTCTTGACATGTAGCCCCATAATGCTTGGTAACGGTTTCTTGGCAAGCGACACTAAAAATGGAATTGATCTTGTGGTCATCCAATCATGCTTGTGGAGTTGGATGACCGCGATCGAATCATATCCGCAAGCTAAGGCATTTTTTTGCTTAGGAGTGATGGAATTGATCCGTGGTCATCCAATCATGCTTGTGGAGTTGGATCTAGCGATCGTATCATATCCGAGTTTCAAAGTCCTGCGCTCAATCGGGCTAGTATAACACACCGAGAGGGCTCGGGCTAGTTATAACACACCGAGAATCGGCCATGCGGGTATTTCGTACATGGATTCATTATAGTGCTTGGAGGTTCGTGTTTACTTATGAGTAACACTCGCCTCATGCCAATAATGATTCATTATAGTGCTTGGAGGTTCGTGTTACTCATAAGAGTAACACTTTCATCATCATGCCACACCGTTGGCATACAATCCAAATAAGATTGGATTGATTTCTCGATTAACGCAATTTTGGATCCAAGACTTAACACCGTAAATGTTCCAAGCCTATTAATTACAGGTTGGTGTAGTCATAATGCTTATACGAGAAACTTGTTCGTTGTAAAAACGATTTGAGGGTTTCATTTTTTTTCTCAAACCCTAGGATTGATTCAACAATATTCTTTTTTCCTTGAATAATGCATTTGGCGTGGTAGTCTTTGAAGGACTCGTGTTGCATTCGGAGAATATATTTAAATTTGTAATCCTTGTAGGATTCAATTTATATCCAGGCGGCTCACCTGACTAGATTATATCAGGTTTAACAATCCTTTAAGTGTTTTTTGAAAGTTTTGCAAAGTACCAAAATCCGGATTAGTTGATGCTATCAACTTTATTGGTCTCTTGATGAGCCCTTAAAAACACTAAAAATCCACGTTTAAGCAGCATTTTTTTTTCTTAATCCGCAGTTTCAGAATTATGTTTGCATCACGCTTGTCTATTAAATAGACTATACATTATGGTTTGATGCTTGTTTTTTTCTCATACTCATATAGTTGAGTTAGCACCCATAAATATGTCAAAAGTTGTACTCTTTTCCCTTCGTTTCAGGTTTTGTCCCATGTGGTTTTCCTGACAAGGTTTTAACGAGGCAATATCTTTTTGACATTTAATTTTCTTTCAAAATGTTGATATTTATGCTCTCTTTCCTTCGTACATATATATTTTTTCCCATTGGGTTTTTACTGGCAAGGATTTAGTGAGGCAGTTTAATTCAACATGGTGGTCATCCAAGAGGGAGTTGTATCAATTTGGTTTATTTGGTGGATTCTTACCATTAACTAGGTCATTTTGTTTGACTAAATCAACATATATAGCAAGCCCTCAAGAATTTGGAATGTCATTCGGATCCACATATGGTATGACCACAAATACAGTTTTGTTCACTTATGGTAATTTATCTACATCTTGGCACATTGTTGAAGAAACTACATCAACAACTTATGTGAATCATCTCCGAGAATCTAGCAACCCAAGGCACAAGTCGCAATCTATTTAAAGAAGCATGAAGACAAGAGAACACTACTATTAGAAGACGAACACAAAAGAATACAACATCAACTAGCAAATTTCTTCACAAAAGCATAGTAATCTTCTGCATTCAAGAATTTCATTCATCGAAATTGGAAAGTCTCGACTCAAAGATTTGCAAGCCAAGATTTAACTGAAGTACTTATTAGGGGGAGCATCATAGTGAAAGGTATTTTACTGGACTATCTAGTTGTACTGTTTTTCCTTCGTCAAAGTTTTGTCCCACTGGGTTTTCCTTATCAAGGTTTTAATGAGGCAACATATGCATGTCCAACTCTGTTCTAAGTTATCTCATAATTGTACTCTTTTCCCTTCGATCAGGTTTTGTCCCTTTGGATTAACAAGGTTTTAATGAGGCAATTGCTTAGACACAGTGGTCATCTAGGGGGAGTGTTATAAACGGAAGTTTATTAGGTAGATGTCCACTTTAGTGGGACCCCATTACTTGGGCACCAAGTATTTAACTCTATAAATAGAGTCCGAAACCTTTGTAAACACACATACATATGAATGGAATTCTCTCTGCTTGTTGTCCATATTTTCTGTCCCCTTCTCTATTCACAAGAAATATCACTTTTTCATTTTAGCCTAAAAGTAGGCCAAATTGAAAGTGACAATATCTCTTTTTTAAAACGAAGGGAGTATTATTTAAGGGCAAAATAAAATAATTTTCAATGATTTTTTTTATCAAAAACTATTATTTTAATCAATTGCAAGTGTATCTGAATTTATAATTATTTGGATAATATCTAAGATTTTCATAGCTACAAGTTCTCACGGGACAAACTAAGTCTTATCGTAGTTTATAGTTTTTAATAATTATTAAAATTATTCCGTCTCATGTCATATCGTTATAACACGGGTTGTTTCGAGTAAATAATATAATGCAAAAGTTAAGTAAATTACACAACACATAAGATTTGTTAACGAGAAAAACTGTCTGGTAGAAAAACCAGGGGACCTATTCAAGTTTTAGATACTCTCAGAATTAAGCCGCTATACAAATTGACTACCGCAACTTCATATAGTTGCGACCAAGTAAACACTCTTTTGTCAATCAGTTCCTCCAGTAAAACCTCTTCTCTTAAACTATGCTTTTGAAATTACTTTCAAACATAATTCCAAGGTTTGAATCCATTTAGAAGTTCAAAACACTAAATGATAATGAATTACCAATTAGTGCAATGTTGATAACACGAAGTTCAAAGATAAACTATACTTCGTAACTCCATATACTCAAGATAGAAAAATAACTGGTATATCATTTCTTATTGATACTTTGATAATAGTATGATTGACTAAGTCACCAATACTAATGGCATTGTAAACAAACCTCACCTGGAATGTTGCGTTTAAGTATGTAACAAAAGATGAAAATGGAACAATTCAAGTATGAAATTACTAACCTCGAACTGAAGAACAGTGTCTTCGTCGTTGCCGACACGTCTTCGTGAGTAACAAGAGCAAGTCTTAATATTTTTATGTTTTTAGTGTAACCTAACGAAGTTGACTTAAGAAATAAAATCAAGCAACTCCGAATTTTGGAACTAAACTTGACAAATTGATGCATTGTGGGTTCAGCTAGCAATTTTCTAACAATCTCAATATTTATATGCTCCTAACATGACAAAGTTGACTTTAATAATCAAATCAAGCGACTCAGAGTGTTGGAACTAAACTTGACAACCAAACGAGAGATATCGATGCATTGTTGATCTCTAAATTTCTTAGTCCCAAAATAGTGACTTAATTATTTGATGTCATGATTCAACGAATACTTATGATGCTTGGAAGTATCTTTACTTAGGTAAGAGGAACTAATATCTTTTCATTTTTTTTTTCTAACTTTCGATAGTTGAAAATTTCTTAATGTTAAATTCTTGTTTATTCTAAGGTCTTTCTCTTCTTATATAAGACCACTCAAAAATGACCAACTAAATTCTGTAAACATCCGTTGGAATCTTTGATAAAACTCACTTTTTCGTATTATCAGATGCATGGAAGTCTATTTCAAGCAACTTTGAAAATATTTTTTGGGGATAGAGATGCCCGAAAGTACTTCTACTTAGGTAAAACAAAAACTATTATATTTTCAGTTTATTTAACTTCTGATAATTGTAACTTTCTTGATGTTAAGTTCTTGTTTATTCTAAGGGCATTCTCTTATGATATAATCCCAATAGAATGGTTAATTAGATTTTATAAATATTCGTTGGAATCTGAGGATATAACTCACTTTGTCGTATTATATAAGTCGTTTGTATGGTTCACAACCTATAATCAATAGTCTTAAAAGTTTTACGTATTTGTGATCCATGCCGAGTTTTGTTCATCATAAAAGTTTCATTGACTGTATCAATTTGATAAAAGTTTAGATATCGCATTAGACGAACCTTGCCTTGATGGAACACTTTTATAGGTTCGTCTAGTAATCTAGCTTTTCAAACTAGTAGAACATGGATTTTATCCGAAATAAACAAGGTTCGGCTGAAAATAATATATCAAATAATCAGTCGAACCTAAAGGTCTTCTAAATTATAAACTGGGTTCGGCTGAAAGCGTGATATTTCAATATCATCCGAACTGTTCTTCTGAAACATAAAAAAATCGAAGAACAATGATCCGGCTTCTAACATGCGGATCTAAATCTCTCACGCACCGCTCCACACGACTCATTTTATACTTTTGGTTTTAATCAATAATCAAACATTTATGAATCAACAATTAACCGCTGACGAAAAATAAAATCAAAACGATTTAATAATGATTAGATTAGGTTTGGAATGAAAATGATTTTTAATATTGATTAGTTTAGGTTTATGTTTTAAATTTACGTGAAGGGAATTTAAGTAATTTAGAATAATGGAGTGTAACTTAGTAATCTCCATGCTACTAGGATACCCATTATAAATCCACCCAGATAAGAAAATGATTTTGTATGCCTCAAAAAAAAGAGTGCGAATTCGTGCACACTCCTTAACGAGTGTATATTTCACATTTCAATATATACCCTTGATTTAATTTAGGGAGTTATGTAACGAGGATCGTGATTCTAAATATGGAGGGTAATGGGGCCATCAGTTAAATAAGCAACCAATCAGAAAAATATGTGAAATATACGCTCGTTAGAGGAGTGTGAACAAAATTGGACTCCAAAAAAAGGTTTCTAACTTTTACCTCGGGGAAGACTGAAGAGTATTAGGGTTTGCCCTGTTCCACACTCCAAAAGCCCAACCTATTCGTGTATCCTAAGTTCCTAACTCCCGACTTGGAAACAAGTGGATCAATCAATGCTCAACTACATCCACATCAATGCGACTAAGAATTTGGTGATAAAACTAGGGACTTTTTAGAAGATATATTTCTTATAAAGGGGTTCAAAGAAATTTAGTCTTTTCATATTCATTCTATTTCATCTGTGACGGACAGTAGCTGAAAAAGTGCACAAGGATGGGGATTCTTGTTTACTTTTTTTCGTTCTTCTCACTATCACCAGAAAAAAACCCATAATCAAATCACCAGAAACCCTAGCTGATTAACTTCTTTTTCTTAGGGGTTTCTCTAGTTTTCTTGTACTTGTTAAAGGGTTTCATTTTTCATCGATGATTTTGTCTTTCAAGAAAAAAAGAGGGATAAGTTAGGGTTTCTCTTACTCAAAGGTACGATTTTTTTTTATTTTTATTTTTTTTGGGGTTAATTAGCCTTGTTTCAGCTGAGAGATTAGGGTTTTTTGAGAAGGAAAGTGTGGGTATTGGGTGAATTTCTGTTTTGAGTTATGGATCGGGGAGAAATGAATGATGCAGAAGAGGAAGCTAGGTATCCTTATGATGAGCAGGAAGGTGATGAATATGAAGAAGATGGTCATGATGGTGAAGAAGAAGTAGAAGAGGAAGATGAGGGTGAGGAAATGGAGGTTGTGGGGGAGGAGGAGGAGGAAGAAGAAGAAGAAAATGTTGTTCAAAGGGTTAAGGAAGAAGTTGAGGAAGTAGATGAACAAGAGCAACTACAACAAGATCATGCTGGTGCTGATGATGATGATTACGAGGAGGAAGATGAGGATGACACTGATGACGAGGACGAGGATGATAATGTTGATGGAGGTGGTAATGATAATGGGATGGATGAAGATGATGATTCAGAAAGGAATGGTAAAAAGCGAAAATTGAGGGATTTGTCATTAAGCTATGAGTTTGCTCCGCGTGTAGTAGTACCGCAACCATCTGCAATTGCAATGTCTGTTCCAAAATCTTCTTATGGTGGCCGAAAGAATGCTGCGGCTGATTGGACTGAACATGCAACATTTGTTCTGTTAGATACTTGGGGAGATAAATTTCTTCAGCTTGGAAGGAAAAGTCTTCGGCTAGATGAATGGATTGAAGTGGCTAAGAAGGTTTCACAGTTATCAAATGTTGTAAGAACTGATACTCAATGTCGCAATCGGTTGGATACGTTGAAGAAGAAATACAAGAAGGAGAAACTCAAGATAGAGGAAACTGGCAATAATAATAGTTCCTGTAAGTGGGTTTACTTTAAGAAAATGGATATGTTGATGAATGTATCTCCAAGGCAGCCTGGATTAGCTTGTGGCATGGATTCTCGTGAGTACGTGTTTACGAATCCTAGGGTTTATATGAATCACTCGAATGGATTGGATGAGATGAGGGACAGTCCAGGGAACTCTGAATCAACAGAAGCCGATGATGATAATTCGGATGGCCTTCCTCCTAAAAAAGCAAGATATGTGGAGAATGGCGTTGACAGATCTTCCTTTAGGTTGCTGGCAGATTCTATTAAGAAATTTGGTGATATTCACGCAAAAATTGAGAATTGTAAGAGGCAGCAAATGTTAGAATTGGAGAAGATGAGAATGGAGTTTCATAGAGATTTAGAATTGCATAGGAGGAAAATTTTGGAGCGAGCCCAGGCAGAGATAGCAAAAATGAGGGATGAAGATGACGAGGAGTTCGGTGGAAGCGCTTCCGCCGGGGATATGAGCGACTGATGTAAGTTCCCTGCTTAGAGTTTATTCATATTAAAATTCCTTAAACTTTTGTTATTTCTATGTCATTGTAGTTATGTAGGAAACTCTTGTTGAATTTGTTTTCTTATAAATCGATGCACTCGTATTGCTATACTCAATCTAAGTAGGCGAATGATAAGTAGAAAAGTTGCCTAGTCTAATTTTCTTTTGTTTAGAACCAGTTTTTCATAAGTGACATGAAAGCATTGACCGATATGCTATGTCCGTCTTTCTTATTAGAAAATGCTATCATTTTGTTAGCAACTCGTTCGTCTTGTAACTTCAGGAATTATAACCATGATTAGGGGATCTGAATTATGATAATTTTTGCCAGCATTTTCAAAATAAGGTCACCATCTGAACAACATTGTTTGCATGCCTTCCAACTGACTTGTTATTCAATTATTGTTGGTTAATGTTCCTAAGGTTGGTCACTCATATTGCTGGTATAGTTGAAACGTCTGAATAAAACCCTGGAAGAAGAGTGCATGGTTTACATGATTAAACATCATCAGTTAAACCCTAGAGCTCTTTATACATTGGAAATGTTGGTATATGTGTTCTTAGAATTGAATCACCCTCGGACCAGATCTATGTGCTTGTGTGTAATCTGTCTATGCAAAATGTGCATGCTTTAACAGGTAAGCCCTCGTTGTTCACAGGAAGATGATTTTCCCAATTACAGAAAACCCACCTCGAAACCTGCTCTACTCTGGGTAGGAAAAGATTTGACTCTTGAGCAGAAGAATTAGAAATCTGGGGGGACTAGCCTATACTTATAAATCTAACATTTTGCTATGATTCTTCGCCAGGCAGTAGGCCTGTAGCTCTTACCTCACATGTGAACCTCACCCTCTTTTGGTCATTGCCATGGTACAATGTACATAAATTAAGTTACAACCTTAGGGTAGTTATACTTCTGGCTGATGGAATGACTGAAACAGTGAATTTTAGTGTTTATCCATCCAGTTCACTGAAAACTTTTCATGCTGATGATACTAAATTTATTTGCTTTTGCCTGCATCAGATTGTCCTTATTTTTTGAGCTCATGTTTGCTTCTACTGATCATACAAACGAGAGGCAAGTTTGTTTGCTAAAGGAGGAATGAAGGGTTTCCAATGGATGGTCTTTTTATGGGGTTGAAGAAGAGAAATGAATGTATTTTGCTGTTTCCTGTTGCAGGACTGTAGGACAATATGCGGAAGAAATCACTTTGTTGCAGAGATGCTTTGGCAACAATCTTTAGTTTACTGTACTATGTATTCATTATGAAGTCCTTGTACTAGTAAATTATCTACATGTTGTAGTAAAAGTTGAAGTTTGGGAGCCTCCCTCGCGTTTTCTCTGTCTGCATTGTTCTTTTTTTTGAATTCATTTTCCATGTAGTGCGACCCGCGGTTACCCTTCCCTTTGTTCCCTTTTTGGTGTCTTGTCAACATGTTATTGATTGCAGGTAACGAATACAAAGAGACAGTTTACTAATTTGACCAATAGTAAGGGTTAACAGGAGCTGGTATTGATAGATTTGCATAGAGGCCAGGTGTTCTAGCCCGAACATTTGTTATGTTAGACTGCCTACAGGATACCAACCATTGCGGGTCATAGTGACTTTTTGCATTCCCAACATGAGCCTTGGCTCTCTATAGTGTTTTTTTTTTTTTTTTTTTAACAAAGACAAGGTCATTACATCATGGTTAATATAAGGATTAAGAAATCTGGTGGATCTGGTTATACAACTACCAAGTCCAAGTACCAAGCTAAGATGGGCTGAAAATTAAATAAGCTTTGTAAAATGCAAGTAATTTCATCAGGTTGAAAGGAAACGGCATACAGTGCCAAGATCAGTCTGTTGTCAATGGTAGTCTCATTCCAGCTTTGTTTTAGTTTTTTTTTTAGCATCACAAATCACATTGTATTTTGCCATGGTTGGATTTAGGGATCGACCAATTTCCAAAGACTTAGTGGCCAGTGGGTAACTTACCCATTGGGAGCTTTGTCTGGTTTGAGAGTAGTTTAACTCTTCCCTAAATTTGTGAAAAGAAGTTGCAAGTTACAACCCCAGACCAATACTCCGTCATTATTGTGGTTCCCCAGCCAAAGGGAGGGAAAACTACGTACGAAAAGAAATGAGTTACTCAACCAGTAAATCCTTTGATTTAAAAGCAGCAACAGATGAATACTGAGTACTCATAAATAACGTGATTGAGAAAATCAAATTCGCTGCAGATCCGAAAATGAAATGTCATCTATGTACACAATCTCAAGATGGCAAACAACCCCGAAAATAAATAAAGGAATGGCAGACCAAAGGAATGCCAGTTATATATCTTTGACTAAAACCAGCTTCATGAAAGAATACAATCACAAAATGGGCAAAAAGGAACACACAGCTCTCACACAATCAAAATATCAGTTTTTCTACCTGTAAAATGATATACTCAGCCAAGACAGGATTACTGCAGCGATGAAGACAGGGGAAGATGAAATCATAGTACAATATCCTTGAAGTATTCGTGCTCGAGAGCATTTCGAGCTGTAATTCTTTTACTTGGGTCCAAACAAAGCATTTTCTGAAAAAAGCACAGGGTAGCGTATTAATAAGAAGCATGACTGCCAATTATTACTAGCAAAAATTTAAAATCACTTTTGATTTACACCCTAGACAACGGTTCGTGGACCATTGGAGGTGATCCAACAGATGCTCTATTCATCATCATTGTCACAAACGATCAGAGCACTCAACACCTTTGAGCCTAAAACCATCAATCTTAAAACTCTAGCTGAAAGTTTTGGCACAACTTTATTTATGTGATATTGATCTATACATGGTGATGCGGAAAAATTCACCAAAAACAGTCATGTCTAGTGTCCATGAGGGACACTCCACAAACATATTAATGGATGTAATACATGCAAAATACTTCATTATCTATGTGCTTTCTTTTATAGTTGTATCTTTTGACAGGATATCAGGAAGCCCGGATTAACTTACATTAAGAAGATCAATTCCACAAGAATCGAGCTTAGTGACAACACCTGCCAGGTCCTGCATATTACAAGTGGAAAAACTATTCAAACCAGTAAACATATTTAGGAGGATCATAGATAGCAAAAAACTTGAGAAACTACCAAAATGAATTTACCTTAGCAGGCCACTTCGGAAAGGCAGATTTGAAGTCAGGTAAAGATGTCACCCCGGGCCAAATTTCCTCATTTGGAGTGCCCATAATTCTATGAAAAAAGAGCCACAAGTAAATAGGTAAGCCCGATATTAATGAAATTATGCATACAGTTCAGGGAAAAGGGTAGTTGTAACTGAGCTATGAAACCTGAAAATTTTGAACAACTCATCAATCTCAGAGTCCCCTGGGAACAGAGGTCGCTGGGTCACCATCTCAGAGAATATACAACCCACTGACCAGATATCAACAGGAGTGGAATAATGGCGAGACCCTAGGAGGATCTCAGGTGCCCTATACCATAGGGTCACCACCTGAAAGGATTTCCAGACAAAATTAGAAAAGCCATGAGTATGCTATACTTGTAGATGGCAATCTTTACGAAGTTCCCGTGTTTAGTACAATAATATCTACAATGGTGTAGATCCTCACAGAAGGAAAGAGGGAGGCGGGGAGTTGATTCCACTTAATATGGGTACTCATACAGAATTCATTTCTATATCAGGGGATAAAACATGAGCATTCTTATGGAAATCATGAACAACAGAGATTTATAATAGAGCAAAAATTGCTCATTACATATTTATAAATGCTGATCACATATAACCCCTTCATGTTTTCCATTATACACTCCAATAGAGATATGAAAGAAGTAACTAAATTGAACCTCATTAATCTGATAAAAATAAGTGTGAATGAGAGTTCTAGCATTATTATTTGGCAATACCATCCTGCTGACAGCAAAAGCAAACAAAAGCAGAAATTGTATTTTTTTAATGGCGCTACACATTACCTCGTGAGTAAAAGTCCTGACAGGAATACCAAATGCCCTGGCTAATCCAAAGTCTGCCAACTTTAGTGAGTTGGTACGACGATCTATTAGTAAGTTCTGCGGTTTCAAATCTCGGTGGAGAACTCTATGAGAATGGCAGTAAGAGATACCACGGAGAATCTGAAACAAAAACCTCTGCAGAAGAAGAAAATTAACAATGATTTAAATCAGTAGAAGCATCACAACATTCCATGAAAAGTACGAATTTACTTATCCTCAAAACACGGTAGATACAATATAAATTTTCGCACCAACTTACTTATCCATAAAACATGGTAAATACAATATAAATTTTTAGGGACAGTCTGTCACAGAGTAATGAATAAAGCGTGCTCAAACGCTAGCCATACAGATTTCCATTTGGTAATTACTAACAATAACCAAGACAAACATTTTAACTCAAAACCATGATTCAAATAGTTACAGAGTTTGACCACAGATTCAACTCATGCTATTATAATGCAATTACTAGCAAAGAGCGTGTAAGTTAAAAGGAATGATCTCACCCACTTTTACTAAACGTGGATCCTTAGCAAGCTCGGGACACGAATCCATATGCTTCTTCAAATCCAGGTCCAAATACTCAAAAACTAGATACAAGCGCTTCTCACTGTGAACTACATCCTGCAACCTATTTTATTCAAGACATTACTAAACATTATGCTCAGAACCATGATCAATACACAAGTAAAATCAGCATCACTGACAAAGAAGTGTTATCAGCATTGAAACTTATAATCGTACACCAATATGAAATAACCATCTAAATACACCAATTGAACCCTGAACCAAGAGCACTTAAGCTCTATAAGAAATAACCATCTAAATACAAGGTCACCGAGAGCACACAAGGTCAACGAGAGTGCAATCCGTGCCATTTCAATACAGGGCACACTGCTGTATGACAGTTGCCCAACACTTCAACATAAGAATTAAACAGCAGTCTATCCACATTGTGTATACTTGCACATAAGAGTGTGAACATGGCATATCATCCTAGATTACTATTATCCTAGCCTCGAAACCATCACACAATGCCCTTATAAGTACACCTCCGTTGCCTGCCATAACTTCAAAATTATACTTACACTAAGTAATTTTATCAAATAATAACCCCACACCTTCATCAACACAATTCTATTCTACTCAACAAACTGCAACCGACTATAAACCAAAATGAATTCAATATAACATTATACCTGACAATATTATCATGCTGCATTTCCTTCAACAAAGAGATTTCTCTAATAGCTGTACTTGGAACACCTTCATCTTCTTGTTCTAAACGAATCTTCTTAAGAGCTATAGTCTCATTAGTTACACGGTCACGAGCTTTATAAACTACACCATAAGTTCCTTCTCCAATCTTCTCAACTTTCTCATACTACAAACCAAAAAAATCATTACCAAAACCCCAATTAAAACCTCAATTAAAACCCCAAATGAAAATAAAAAAACGTTAAACCCTACTACAAAAATAAACAAATTAGTATTACCTGATCCATAAGATCTACTTCTATTAACCTTCAATACAATCCTTAACCTCACAACTGAAAAATTCAACGAAAAAATTACGTAAAAAAAAAGAAGAAAAAAAAAAACTAAAAGTTTAATCAATGAGCGTGAAAATCTTAGATCTATTGATAGATTGTTTTACCTAGATGAGTAGAAATATTTCTGCTAGTGCTGTTCTTAGTTGATGCTGTTTCCTCCTCCTCCTTCTTCTTCTTCTCTCAAGTGGGGGGGAGAATGAGAGAAAGATGAAGGAAACGAGTGAATAAGGCTTTTTTTCTCTTTTCTTTTCTTTTCTATTTTAATTCTCTGAAATGATATTTTTGCTGTTTTTTCCTCTTTAATGGATCACGTGCTAAATACATGTTTTTTTGTTTGTCTTTAATCTTTTTGACCGGTTACATTGTTTTTATACGTGACTTGTTGCATTAACTTGGATTTTTTTAGGGGGGAAAACCGTTTGTCGGTTTTAGTGCCTGCGATAGCTTAACAACTTTGCTACGCACCAAAGAAAAGGACCGAGTAATGAACTTCGGGGTAATGGTCCTGGAATGAGTCCGAGCATTGGGATAGGGAGCGGGGCAGGAATGGCCCCCCCCTCTCACACGGTGCTGATCTCGGTGTTTATTCTTTAGTAAATGCATCATTTTCGATAGCTTAAATGGTGTCGTGTTTTATTTGCTTACAATCACATCGATTACATCAATAAACAAATTAAAATACAAAATACAAGATTTACGTGATTCCAAACTTAAAAAAAAAATGAAGAATGTTAAAAATAGTGAATATCCGTAATTCGAAAAGAAATTTGATGTTTTGATGGTCTGAAACCACTATACAGTTCACCGTAGATCTTAAATGCTTTCATGATGAAGAAGTGATATGCATGAATTGCTCCGATCGATTTCGAATTCTGTTGATGTTGTCTGGTTTGAAAATTACGTTGTTGAAAATTGATCGTCCTTGTAATGTGCCCGATGATGAAGCACCACCAAAAAAGATAATATAAACCACTCGAAGAGTGCATATATAAGAAACGATAATGGCAATGATAGATACCCTATCTACGGAATATAAAAATACAGGAGAAAACCTGCCATTAATTGCTAATAATGCAATTTTGTTTTGTTTTATTTAATTTAAATATATATATATACATAATCTATATTACTGTACCCGATTTTAAGTTCAATTAAAATCTGGGCAGAAACAACAGAACTTGAGGCAACAGTGAAGAAGATTAATGCAACCCATGGAAATAACAGTTAGGTAATTGCTTGTTTTAAGATAGAGTTGCAGAGCAGAAATAGGAAAGAGAGCGAATCAAGGCTTCCCCAAGCCGTTTTATTTGTTATTTTATGCAGTATGGTCGTTTCTAATTTTACCGCTTACAGGCCCAAACACTTGTTAATTGTTCTTGTCTTATACTGAGAAGTCAAATACCTTAGATTAAGAAAAACATGAGTTTTATAAAAATTCATCTGCTTTTTAAAGTTGTCCCTTACTTTTCTGACGAAAACTAGGAAAACTAGGATTAGTTTTAGTATACTATTATCATAAATAAGGGTAATGTATAGGAGAAAAAAAAGAGTAAAACTCTGCTTATATAACTTGGATGGAGGGAATATCTGACAAGTAGTAAGCACGTGCGTTGCCCGTCAGCAATGCTATTTTTTCTTACTTTGCAAATAATACGTTGGTGCTTCGACACCATATGTTATACTTTTCACCCGTAAATTATTCGTTGTTTTTTATTATGTACTTGCGATTCAATCAAAAAAAAAATTGTAGATTTTTTAATTTATTCTTAAACTATGTCTAACTTTTGAGGAAAAAACATACAAAAATTTGGAGAAACTTAAAAAAGTTTGAAAACAAAAGTTTGATATCATTATTTATGCTCGTTGCGCAGATAATTTAATGGGCTTTCTGAATATATAAAATTCACCAAAACCCGACATATAGTTTGAAAGATACGAAGTTTTTAAATATATAAAAAGGGCATCTACTCTTATGTCCCTGTAAATATTCTTTATATCACTCTTTTAAAATCTTACAGCTGATAAAAACGATAAAATTTAATAATCCAACGACGGAGAACAATAGTTTGTGACGGAAGTCTTTTTGTCACCGAAATCTTTTTTGGAATATTCCTAGATTTGATGGTTCAAAACTAAATTTGGAGATCTGACGGTTATGAAGGATGGAGCTTTGATATTCTCTTGCTCACACTAAAAAGGGGGAGATTACATCCTCACATATAAGATTTCGTTTAATTTGTAGTCACGAAAATAATCAAGAAAGTCGTAATGAAACATGATAACAAAAAGAAATGAGATTGAGATTTCTAAGAACGTTCACAGTTGATATATGGTCGCAGCATATTATTTGGGTACCTCCTCAAATTTAGATAATTATGAGACTTGCATAAAACTTAGAGTATCATAGGCAAATTTAAATAGTTTAAAGAATTATTTATTGAGAAAAATACCGAATTGAAAAACTTGAATAAAACTAACATAAGAGTTGAACTCAGATTTTAAATACCGACAAAAAGAGTTTTGCTATTGTAGCAGAAGAATTTCTAGCTAAAGCAACCTTTTTATTAAACGTTAATAACAAATTTAGGGGCCTTACGTCGTTGCCTAGATCGCCTATACTCTGCGACCACTCTGAGTCTATATGCTAATTAATGTTGCACATTTACAATAATTATATCGGCAATATATTTACCATTTATGTTAAACTAAATTAGTATGTCTATCATTTTGAACCCACCAAGTGTTGGTATGTCAAGTTTGGCTGTCATATTTTAGTATCAAAACTCAATTAAGAGTCTCTTGATTGAATGTACTGGAATCAACTTCGTAATTAGGTTAGACTAGAAAGTCTAGGAATTTTGAGACATACAAGTATTACCTTGAATACCTAAAGAACGTGAAGACATATCGACTACACTGAAGACATCATCCTTCCACTTGAGGTTAGTGATACTTATTTGACTTGTTTCCATTCCTATCGTTATTTTCAAGTCGTTTAAGATTGAAAACATAACATGCGATGTTATATTTAATACTCTAGTATTAGACTTGTTCATATTAGTATGATCAAAGTGTCAAGGAAGAATGTTTGATTATGAAGTATAATGTTTATCTTTTGGACTTCGTAAATGCAACATCGACATAATCTATGTAACTTGTTACTTGATTGTGTATTGGATATATGTGTAATTTCATCCTAGGAAACTATGTTTGATTACATATGTTTGAATGAAGTACATATACCAAACTTGTTTCGTAATCGAAAAGAAATCAATAGGTGTTTTGGTTCGGTTTTCTGTAAAGATCTATTGGATAACCAATTTAAACCCGTGGTGGGAATTCTGGTAGAACCGATCTTAACTTATGTTGAGAGTCAAGGTAGAACAATCCATACCTACTTTGGGATACTTGGTAGAACTGATTCCTAGCTATTGTTGGGCGTCTTGGTAGAACGGATCCTTACCTATATTGGGAATCTTGGTAGAACCTGTTAGAGCACTACTCGGTCGAACTTGCAAGCATTGTTATCTCAAGCTTGTTTGTCAAGTTTAGTTGCCAAAACTATAAGTCTTTCTTAGATCATAACTCGGTTGAACCCACCAAGCGTTGGTATGTCAAGTTTGGTTGTCATATTTTAGTGAATCAAAACTCATTTAAAGAGTCGCTTAATTATGTACTAAAGTCAACTTCGTATTGGTTAGCTTGAAAGTATTAGGATATGAGACATCACAAGTATTACGAATACTTGAAGAAATGAAGAAGTAAGGAGCTACAATGACAACATCATCCTTCCACTTGAGGTTGGTGATATTTGACTTGAACTGTTTCATTCCCTAACGTATCTTTCAAGTCGTGCATATTGAAAACATAACTGCGAAGCATGAATGATTATACTCTAGTTAGACGTAGTATTAAGGAATACAATACGAAGTTTATTGCTTAACCATTAAACTTTGTGTATAAGACATCGACATAATCTTATGAATGCTATTGTGATTATGTATGTATATGAGGTGAAGATTTCATCCTAGGAAACAATGTTTTACATTCGTTTAAAGGAAGTAAATTCATAAACTTGTTTTGTGAATCGAAAGGGAAATCACTAGGCTTATTGGTATTGTTATTCATTGTATATCTTTTGAACTACAAATATGTGTTATTAGTATAACCGCTCATGACTTGTTTATGTTCTTGGTAAAATTATTCACAAATACCTGACTTTTGTATTGGTATAACTTTTATTAGTGAAACCGATCTTAAGTAATCACCTGAGATGATATGATCGATTTAGTGTTATTGGTATGACCAACTCTAGGCAAATGGGAACCGATCCTATGAAGAGGTGCAACCTATCACAATAGGGGAATCGATCCTTGTATGAGGTGCAACAAGTTTCTAGATATTGGGAACCGATCCTATGAACATGTGCAACACGTTTTTAGACATTGGGAACCGATCCTATGGACATGTGCAACAAATACAAGTTAGATACCATATATATATGGGGAACCGATCCTAGTACCTAGTCAACCGAATTTTGGAAAGCTAGTGTGACTAATCTAGTAATCACATGGAGGTAGAACCGAAACTTGTTTTGGTAGAACAGTGAAACCCATGATTGGTTATTGAGTGTTCTTGATCAATCACATAGTTCTTGAAAGTCAGATGAACCAAGTCTAAACTTGTTTGGAAGTGTGGCAAATCGGTTTCAAGATTGTAAGTATGAAAGAGAACTTACAAAGTAATGATGTTGACATTCTTTGAGCATGTGCAGTAACGCTTATCTTTTATTGTTCAAAGATATTCCTTAATAGCTAAAGGAAAAAATCCAGGATCGAAAAATAAGTTGAGAATCTTTTGATTAAGGTTTTTAATTTTATTTTTGGAAAATGAAAATTAGTAATGTGCATTTTGAAAAGGCGAGGGTACCCAAATATACCTCAAGCTAAAACTTTTCCTACATATAATTCCTTTCTCCGAAAGTGATTGTCTATGGACTGAATCGAGATAATACAACTAATCGGTTCACACTTCGTGTTATCGTCTATGGATACGAGATCGAGACAATACAACAACGAAGTATGTTTACTTGATAAAAAGGTTCGGACTTAACCAAACACAATAGGATTGCTTATCAAGTAAATAGGAATTAACGTTTGTGTAATTTACTTTAATTACAATAAAACAATTATAATGCGGAAATATAAAGTAAATGACACAGCAAGATTTTGTTAACGAGGAAACCGCAAATGCAGAAAAAACCCGGACCTTGTCCAATTGAATACTCTCAGGATTAAGCCGCTACACAAAATTAAACCTAACTTCGTATAGTTGAGACCAAACAACTAAACCTATAGTTCACCTAGTTCCGTCTGTATTCCCACGCCTCCAACTTATGAATAAGTCACGTACTTGGAACAATTACTTTGGTTCGTATTCCAAACAGTAAAGGAACAACAAATCTGTTTGGTATTAACTCTATTCAACCAAGTGATGTGAGTTAGACAAAGGCTCTTCTGTTTATCTTAACATAAACTCCTTCGTCAGGTTCTTAGATCTATCTTATGTTCAACTACCAAAGGTAATTGTTAAGATTTTGCAATCAATACTTTTAATCACAAAGAATTGTATTGATGCCGATGTACACAACTAATCAATCCAATCTACCACAAGGATACACCGATTATAGTTGGATCCTCGTATACCGAAACAAGTATTGTGCACACCAAAGATTATGAACCCCAAATCAGAAATCTTCAATATCTTCTTTGTCTTTAAATCTTCTTAGATCTTCAATAAACACCTGCACACAACAACTTGAATCTCTTGTGATCAATCACGCACAGAATGGAGTCTGTTAACAATGGATTATCACAAGATCGTCTTTAGCACTAACAACAGTCTAAAGATCCATGTTGAAACTTCGATCTAGTTTGAGTGAATCTTATATCAGAAGAGAAGATTCTCAAGCATAAACAAACTAGGTGCAATCAACGTTTAACCACCGTTAGTCAATCAAATCAATCGAAAACACAAGATAAACCACAATTATCTAGTTTCCCACCAACGATACTCGTAGATCTTCTTAATCCCAAAGAAGACTTTGAACTGAGCAGCCGTAAGAGATTTCGCCTGATTAGGTTACTCTACTGTCCAAATAGGCGGCTACACCAGTAACAACACACCGAGGAAGTTTGTGTCACGAAGGATTAGTTTTCTAGAAATGCAAACTTCAAGTATTTATAGACAATGAAGTTTGGACACCAAGGAATTTCCAAAACCGAAAATATTCTCAAAGATATTCAATACATTCCAAATTCGGTTTCCATAATTCCTGGAAATGCTCTGTCCAAAATAATGATAGAAAATCTCTCTGGGAAATCTCAACTAGTAAATGCATATTACTAATTCTTATTTTCCTAAAATAAAATTAACAACCTTAAATAAAAGATTCTTAACTTATTTATTTCGATCCAGGGATTTTCTTCGTGTAGCTATTAAGGAATAACTTTGAACAATAAAATATAAGCATTATTGCACGTGTTCAAAGTATGCCGACATCCTTACTTTGTAAGTCCTCTTTCACACTTACAACCTTGAAACCGATTTGCCACACTTCCAAACAAGTTTAGAATTGGTTCATCTGACTTTTAAGAACTATGCGATTGATTAAGAAACACTCAATCACAAATCATGGGTTTAACGGTTCTACCAAAACAAGTTTCGGTTCCACCTCCATGTGAGTACTGTGCATAGTCACACTAGCTTCCCAAAATTCGGTTGACTAGGTACTAGGATCGGTTCCCCACATATATATGGTATCTAACTTATATGTGTTGCACATGTTCATAGGATCGGTTCCCCTTTTCCTAAAAACGTGTTGCACATGTCCATAGGATCGGTTCCCCTTTCTAATATAAACCTTGTTGCACCTCATACAAGGATCGATTCCCCTTTGTGATGTGTTGCACCTATTCATAGGATCGGTTCCCCTTCACCCAGATTTGGTTCAACAAAACATAAACTCGATCATAATCACAGTAGCATTTAAACGATCATGTCGATGTCTTATCTGCAAAGTTTAATGGTTAAGCAATAACCTTCATATTGTATTCCTTAATACTATGTCTATCTAGAGTGTTCATGCTTCGCAGTTTTGTTTTCAATGTGCACGACTTGAAAGATACGTTAGGAAATGAAACAGTTCAAGTCAAATATCACTAACCTCAAGTGGAAGGATGATGTTGTCGTTGTAGCTTCTTACTTCTTCACTTCTTCAAGTCTTCGCAATACTTGTAATGTCTCATATCCTAATACTTTCAAGCTAACCTATACGAAGTTGACTCTAGTACATAATCAAGCGACTCTTAAAATGAGTTTTGATTCACTAAAATATGACAACCAAACTTGACATACCAACGCTTGGTGGGTTCAACCGAGCTATGCTCTAATGATCGAATTTTAGATAGTGGTAAATAAGGTTGTCGTTCACTCGGACTTGATGAGATTGATTTCAGATTTAATAAACGAAAATACTAGAAATAAATAAAATATATACAAAATATGTCACAGGATGAAGAATTTACTAGGACTCAGGATTTCACTGTTTTTCATATTCAAGTGGTTCAGAAATCATAGGCAATTATAGCTCAAAATAAAAGAAACATTAACTTTATTCTTTGCCAAAGTAGATTTCGTAAAACATTAGTTGTATATTGTAAGAATGAAGCATCAAAATTACCTAGAACTAAGCATGCGTCATCAAACAAAGTCACAAATAATTAATTGAAATCATAAACCATTAAAAATCGATGCAAAAAGTAAATAAAGAATTAATTGAGTTACCACAGGGATGAAAAACAGCTTCCTCCATCGTCCCAGTGATGGGGCCTAGTTCCATATATTGGAAGCACGCTCAAAATTCATTTTTATTGCTCAAAGGGTGTTTACAAAGATGAAAATGGAGGGAAAATGATTAAACCGGGTTTGTAACACTTATTTTTGTTACAAACAACACTGTTACCGAGAACGATATAAATTTTCTGTCGTTGTCACTATAGCACAACGACTGTCCTGGTGTGTCTTATGTTTTTCGTGTTCTTGAGGTGCAGCAGCAGCAGAAACGACTCTGCAACCTCTGATTTCTTCTATGTGATGATATTTTATAAAAAAAAATTGATATGGATTCAATTTGAATCCAAAGTCGATTCAATCAATCAAAAACTGCGAATCATAATTAAATTAATAATGATTTCAAAATCGAATTTAACAAAATTAAATTGAGAATGACTTTAAAACAAACTCAATTTGTATTGAAAAGTGTAATCAGTTTACAATTTCAACTATCTAAAATACTGCAAAGTTTCATGTCTGAAAAACTTCTTAGACCAAGTTGGAAAACCTTAACATATATTCCTATTACAAGCTTAAAAACCATAAAGTTTCATCACTAATTTGAAGGTAAGACTTCACCATCTACGCCTCAATTTTTCGACAAACTAGTAACAATCCACGAAGTCGGGGTAGATCGAGAAGATCGCACGGTACCTATCACACATTAAGATTTAAGATTCAATTAAACTCATCAAGTAAGAACTAAACCAGAGCAAAAAATTACGAACCCAAGAAAAATTGAAGGAATACGTACTTGATCTGCTCATGGATCCTCTAGAAGTTGCATTTGAGATTGCCCAAGCAACCTCCTTTTTTATATCAAACTCAAAGAGCCAGTTTGAAGCGGATCGATTAGAGGTCCAATAATATCGAAGACTATAACAGACTACAGAAAATTTGAAATGAAAGCATATCCCGTTAGAGCAATTGTCAGAAATTGCAGGAAGGACAGATACAACAGTTCTAATTAGAATCCACCTTAAAAACTTAACAAACACTACCTGAATTTGGTCGTTGTATCGGCGAATGTTTGAGACAGTCCAAACAAGGTTATTTCACAAAAGGCTTGCATTCAAACATGCTTTTCTTTCCGGCTGAGTAATGTTTGAGATAGTCCAGCAAGCTTCTTTCTTGATACTTTTTTTATGGTTTTGTGTCAACAGGTTCATGAGGTAGTAAAGTGCTTGAAGTTCATTGACACACTAGATAGAAGACAAAAAAAAACATAAGCCAACATAACAAAAAACCATTTACATATAACATTTCATCACATTCCATAAGGATATAAAATAAACAAAGCCATTGATACCTGGGTGTGACGATCATCTCCAACAACAATATTTCCAACCGTGCATAGGGCATGATTGAGTACAATAGGAGATGGGCGACTGCCAGAAGATACAAGCACTACGTACTCCAATTCTTACTGGTCCATAAGAGGTCAATACTTGTTAAAAATTGAAGAAAACGGGAACAGGCAAGTGCTAGTTGATTTAAACAAAAAATTCTCTACCTATTACAGACAAGTGCTTGTTGAAGGAACTAAAAATTCGCAATAAGCACTAACTAAAGTATTACGTTAAAAGCAAGAAATAAGTTGTTCACATCAAGTAAGGTGGATTGATGCCAAGCTGAATATCCTATCCATTGAGATTAAAGAAAATCTTAAGCAAGCATAAAGTATGGCACAAAAATATAAACAAACACATATACGCAGATCGAACCAAATAACTCAGATGCGCAATTTAGTACCTGGCCTAATGCTTGCAAGCGAAGTGCATGAAGCGCCCCTTTTGCTAAATTTACATGAAGATCTCTCCTGCAATTAAAACACAAAGATTGATCTCTCCTAAATTTACAATCAAAACTACAAGGCTGCACCAAATCTATTGTTCCTTCTATTGTAGCTCCACCAATCAAAAGAATGTCATTCACTGTGTTATTTTCAAAAAGACAAACATTAGCAAAGCACTTTGCTCGAACTTGGTGAAAACAAAAATAACTCACGCCATCCATATCAAATCAAGATTAGCTATATTTATAGTTGGCATGATCATATATATCAATACAAAGAATCTCTAGCTATAATTGGTCAGACGAAATTTGTAATATATCCATTACGAATAAAAGAGCATCGCGTGACGCATCTAGAGTATGGAGGAAAAGGTGGTGATGGGTTAGATGAGGGTGGCATTTTAACAACGATGACAAGTCGTCCAAACATGTTTTGCTGGTTAAGGGTTCCTCTTAATGCCATATCTGCAATATATTGTTATGCCATCTTTATAGAACAAATACCTAGCAAGGTACTCAAATGTCTGAAAACCTTGAAGCAATGCAAAAAAAAATAGTTAATGCCCATATGGAACCTATAACCCATATGGAAACTAGTTAATATTAGTTACAATGAAAACAAATCAATTAGACACTAGTTTGTTCCATCAAACAATTACATCCCTGCGAGAGAACTTACCCCACTCCTTCAAACAGCTATTTGCCGCCAATGCATAATCAGGGATATGCTAGAAAATACTATGCCCCGACAATCGGTCCCTAGACCATCTCTTCATCTGTTTGACCCCATATAAACATTGAACAATCCACAACATCCATTTCATTAAGTTGGTCTGCAACGATTCGGGGGCTGATCCAAGAAAAAATAAAACAATTAAGAAAATCAAAGTGAAATAACAAACAACAATTATAGAAAAAGGCTAACCCTTTGCACTATTGATCCTCGCAAGTAATCGAAACAACCCCCACAATATGTAAATTGTCTCAAGTCTGTAGTAAGCAGTATACCTTACATAAAAATTAAAAAAAACCCATGACTTAAAAACCTAAACCCACCAAAAAACGAACAATAACATGAGAATATCAAAACCAAAGAAACCCAAATCCACATATTTGAACCTAAATAAACAAAAAAAAGTTACAATTAAAGAAACCCTAATTTGAGAAATTGAAATCAGAGGACCTAAATAAGCAAAAACAATTTAAATTAAAAATCCCTAATTTGAGAAATTGAAATCGAGGATGATGTTTGTATGCATACCTAAGTTCCTCATGAAGTTGTTGAAGTCTGTTCTTTAAAAACCCATTTCACACCATCCAAACCGAAACAACATCCACACACTATCATCATCATAGAACCTAAAACCCAAAATTAGAAATTAAATAGAACCCATATGATGAGAACCCTAGATTTACCAAGAAAACTAACCTCGTCGTTTATCATAGCAAACTAACCTCACGAAATTAAAAAAAAATTACCAGGCAATTTTATTGGCATGTAAAGAACCCTAGATTTCTTCATACCAATTCAGTTGGAGAGGAATTTCAAAAATTAAAGGTTCAAGAGTTTCATTTAGGATGGATCTCTTTGAAGAAGAAGCAAAACCTAAACTTGGAGATGGTGATGGATATGGTGGTCGCTCGGTTGGGGTGAGTGAGTGGAGAAGACGATGAGGGAGGCTGGTTTATCTTTAGAATTAGGATTTTAGGGTAAAGATATTTTGGGTCATATATGCTGCTATAGACGGCTAAGATCTCCTTAGATCAATGGCTCACAGGAATTGGTTGAATATGCCTAATAATTGAGTTTTACAAAAACTAAAGACTCTCACAGTGGTTTCTCAAAAACATTTTCTTACAAAAATACCCCTGAGAAAAACTACTGTGTCGGAGACAAGTTTTCTTTTTTTATTTTTTTTATCAATAAAACTACTGGGGATCACGGCACTAATAATTAGTTCAGATGATGACAGTCGTATTCTTAAATCCCGGAAAGTGGTTAAAATCTCATTTTCCACTAGCAATCACCTCTATTTTCACCCCTAACTCTCCATCCCCCTTGTACGACTCACCTACTTCTCTTTTATACCCAACATGACAAAGAAATCACGCGTAATAACTCTCATTAATTCTCTTTCCTTACTTGCAGCAGCACCTTTTTTATCTCTTCCACACGCCTGCATCCTCCAAACACACTGAGAATGAGTCTCTGGTGAAATAAAACTCGTGCAAGAACGCTATCTACACATTATTTCCCGTTATATTCTCTGGTCAACACCGAGTTTACTTCCTCTTCCCTGTTTTCTTTCACTCGAGCTATCCAGCCAAACTTAGTCGAACCACAAACCCATATGTTGCCTGTTAAGGCAAAACAAGCCGGACTAACGAATTCCAACGATTTAATCTCGCTCAAACACCTCCACATCAAATCCAAAATATCCCGCAGAATATCGAGTATTTATCACTTTCCTGTTTTATCAAAAACTGATTATCTGGCCCATCTCTGTTGAACTAAACCACCAGAGTACGCCTGTTTCACTTAGTCAAGTCAAATCCAACCAAAATATCTGATCAAATCTCTTGAAAACTCGCTCCAATTCTCACGCAATAATCTGCATTATTTTCCCGCCAAAATGGAATTTGAAAGGTAGAGGATGACCTCACCCTAACAGAAATGGGGTGTGAATAGTTGTTGGCCCCATGGGGTGCAAATAGTAGTTGAGGTGCCCCTTAGTAATTGAGTTCCCCTTAGTAATTGAGTGCCCCTTATCCAAAGTAGGGGTCCGTTTAGCACATGTCCTCCGAGGGTCCTCCGAGTAATTTTTCGAGCCGATTTTTCCAACAATGTTTATGTAACACCCCATGTTTTTAGCATGGCGCATGCTAAAAGATGCGCCATTTGCTTGTGATGAAGCTTCATCCAAAGCTTCCGCAACGTGAAAAAGGTGGATTGGCTTAAGGCCAATACCGCGCCAAAAATGGCGCATTATGTTTGGCATTTGGCCAGGGCCAATGTTGCATCATCATGATGCATTAAGCCGATTGGGTAGGTGGGCTCGATCTTACAACAAATCATTGTGCAATAAACGAAGCTTGATCGAAGACCGGGTGGTGCGCAATCATTGTACGCAATCGTTGTGTGTAATCATTGTGCAAATGATGTAAACAAGTGGTGCACAATCATTGTGCAAACAGACGAACGAGTGGTGCACAATCATTGTGCAATGAACGAGACTCGGCAATCATTGCTCTGGTCCTTCGAAATTCATGGCGGCCATGAATAGTGAAGCATGTCAATATGCTCCCCTTTTCATACTTGTAGAAATTCCATTAAGACATATATAGGGAGGGGTAGTTGGTTGAAGGTGCATATGCGGACTATGTACCAAATAAGCTTCATAGCTTAGCAGAAGGGTATAAATGATGCCTAAGGCTCATTTATAGTTGCGTAGCCTTTCAAAGAGGGTATTTGATGCGTTGGCATCGCTATGCCACAACGCGGACCCGATGATGCATAATCATTATGCATCTTGGCGGAATGGCCTATACGGACCAGGCCATTACCGTTTTTGCTAGGCCACAGCCTTGCAAACGATTTGGTTTAAGTTTCGTCCCTTCGTGGATGAACTACTATTCTGTGCTTGATCCCTTTGGAGTAGGGAAGGGTACGTAGGCAGCCGCAATGAGTTGCAAAAGATTGTCGGTCCAAAGACGTTGGCCCCTCATATCATCTAAGCTCGGTAGCTCGACGCAAGAGATGATTGTGGCCAGACTTGATGAGGCCTAGTTGCATGCCGCAAGTGGATGCTCATACTTCCTATCAAGTTATAAAGAGTTGGTAACGTGGGAAATGGCAAGGGCTTGATGGTGCGGCCTACGCTAAAGTCCAAGGCTTATACAGGGCAATGACGGATGCTCGGCTAGCTAGGGAATTCGGTGATGAATTCCCTACGTAAAAAACAAAGCCGAGACGCATGAAAAATGCATTGGCATTGGCCTTATGGCCGTAAACCCTTTTTGCGGACAAGGGTAAGTTGGAACGGTGTGGAAGCTAAGTTAGGCTGCACGTCATGCTCCACGAGCATGCTTGCAAGGGCAAATGGACGTGCATTTGCCTAGCTTTAAAGGCCCTGGATCGTAGCTTCATCATGGCGCACCTGGAGATCACGGCTGCATGGGCAACGCGCCAAAGGCGTAATTTTCCGGTCCGTCCGAGATGGTATCGAGCAAGTTCCGAGAAAACTCTAGGGACTTGTGCGGAGTGGACTCATTGGCGAGTGTTTTCCTTGATGGAAACATAAAGTTGGAGAGGAGGCCAACTTTTACGCGGAAGAGTTTGTAATCGCTTTGCCGGTTACTATGAGAATCGAGTTGAGCTTGTTCAAGTCTCGTTGAGATTGCCCGGCCTCTGTGGCACCCCGCTTACGAGCATCCGGGAAGACCGTGCAGGACGGTGGGTAGACAATGGGACTGATCATCCCCACACGTTGGCACTGGCCAAGGGTGTGCGTTGTCAGGCCTGGCTAGCATCCCACTTACGAGTGGCAACCTGGATGACCGTCAGGGACGGTGGGCAACTGGATACTGATCCACACAGCACTGTGCTAAAATTTTGTCATTTTGATGACATCTTTCAACTTGTGAACCTTAGGGACTTCTGAGTGCGTAGTATGGGATGCGCATTCAGGATACCTGGTCGAGATATCCTCTTGGCACTGGCCAATTGCGATTCTTGGTATTGTTGTGGGCACTTTTGGATTCCTGGGCAGGTGGTATGGGACATGTGCTCAGAAGGTCTAAATTGTTGTTCATGACAACTTGAAGAAACCCGTGATTTCGAGCATCCGGTATGGGACTTTTGCTCATGGAATCCAACTCAAGAGATTGTCCACAATAGCTTTGGTTTTGAATTTCGGGACGAAATTCTTTGAAGGGTGTGATAATGTAACACCCCATGTTTTTAGCATGGCGCATGCTAAAAGATGCGCCATTTGCTTGTGATGAAGCTTCATCCAAAGCTTCCTACGGCGTGAAAAGGTGGATTGGCTTAAGGCCAATCCGCGCCAAAAATGGCGCATTATGTTTGGCATTTGGCCAACAGGGCCAATGTTGCATCATCATGATGCATTAAGCCGCTTGGGTAGGTGGGCTCGATCTTACAAATAAATCATTGTGCAATAAACAAACAAATCGAGAAGACCGGTGGTGCGCAATCATTGTGCGAATCGTTGTGTGTAATCATTGTGCAACGGACGGGGACAAGTGGTGCACAATCATTGTGCAGACAGACGGAACGAGTGGTGCACAATCATTGTGCAATGTAACCGAGACTCGGCAATCATTGCTTGGTCCTTCGTAAATTCATGGCAACGGCCATGAATAGTGAAGCATGTCAATATGCTCCCCTTTTCATACTTGTAGAAATTCCATTAAGACATATATAGGGAGGGGTAGTTGGTTGAAGGTGCATATGGACTATGTACCAAATAAGCTTCATAGCTTAGTTTAAGGGTATAAATGATGCCTAAGGCTCATTTATAGTTGCGTAGCCTTTCAAAGAGGGTATTTGATGCGTTGGCATCGCTATGCCACAACGCGGACCCGATGATGCATAATCATTATGCATCTTGGCGGAATGGCCTATACGGACCAGGGCCATTACCGTTTTTGCTAGGCCACGACCTTTGCAAACGATTTGGTTTAAGTTTCGTCCCTTCGTGGATGAACTACGGTCTCATGCTTGATCCCTTTGGAGTAGGGAAGGGTACGTAGGCGGCCGCAATGAGTTGCAAGATTGCCGGTCCAAAGACGTTGGCCCCTCATATCATCTAAGCTCGGTAGCTCGACGCAAGAGATGATTGTGGCCAGACTTGATGAGGCTTAGTTGCATGCCGTAAGTGGATGCTCATACTTCCTATCAAGTTATAAAGAGTTGGTAACGTGGGAAATGGCAAGGGCTTGATGGTGCGGCCTTTATTTACAAAAAATACCCACAAACACACAAAACACCATAATAAGTACAAAATCGAGTACCAACAAAATAGAAAATTGAGATAAACAAATTACAAGAATTCATTAAACATACGCTTGATTCCCGAATTCAACGGCACAATAACCTGCATTCATTCAATCCTTTAAATGCCGTTGTTGACATTATAATAACAAAGCTAATACTCCCCCTAAATGTGATATAGGTAGATTTCATCAATCCGCACGTCTTTGTTGTACCAATTAATATGATATGCTACTCCCCCTTAGTCTATGCTTTCACTCTTTCGTTAGATAAACGTTTAAGCACCAATGTTCTTTTCCTTAGTGATACCAATCAATATAAAATCAATACCAGTATCACTTGTTTACTCCATATATTTCTCCCCCTTTTTGTCACAAAGTGACAAAGAAACGAAAAAATAAAGGACAACATGAAAAGAATCTTACAAATCTCAAAATAGACTTGCAAACCTCTAGAGTTAAGCACGAGGGTTCCACACACCATTTTTGATAACCAATATCAAAACCGAAATTACAAAGTAATTTGTTTTGATATGTTACCAAGGAAACAATTGCCCGAAGCAATTTTCCAAATTTAGTTTAGCAAATCAAAAATCAACTAAGCACCTTAGTCCATTTGCTAAACCGATTGTACAAATACAATCGCTTCATTCGATAAGACCAAAATAAAGATAACTCTATTCTTCTCATCGGGTTCTAATTATCCATATAACTTAGACCTTTCAACTTTAAACAAGACAAGTACTAGGTTAGTTAACTAGTATTTCTTGTTAAGGCATTCGATTAGACATGAATAACCGAAACGTCCACTTTTATAAGTCTAACTAAGATAAACTTAGTTTCTCTTATCCGAAATCAAATTAGACTAAACAACTCATCTCGTAAACCTTTCCTTTCGTTAAGCCATAAATAATTCATACAAACCAAAGTAAATCAACTTGTATAATTATCTCAACCGGAAGCAATTGAATCAACATTGACATTAAAGCACCGCAATTGCACCAAAATTTTGTAAGCCTAAACAATTGATACCACACAATAAAGCAAGATAACAATAGTTTTTCTTAACCAGAACCAATTGAATCACACACACATCCATACACACATCATGGAATAAAACATCAATTGTATCAAAATTTTGCTAAGCAAAAGCAAAATATATATGAAATAAAATCAGGCTTTTCTTAAACCGGAAAACAATTAACTAACAACATCGTTACCTCAAATTTCGCATCCACTTCTCCAATATGTTTGCATCTTCTTCCGGGGAGAATTGATATCGAAATATCATTATGTTGTCATCCTTATGCAAAAACAAAAGAATAACAACAACCAACCTTTACCAGAGAAAGGTTGAAAATCGGTTTTAACAATTGCAAGCAAAAGTTGAAAACCGTCGAAACACATATGCTTTGATGCTAAACCAAAACCGATTCAACATATTGTGACTTTTTCACATATTGTTTCTACCAGAACCCCTCATGATCCTTTGATAAAGCCTACCAACATTGGCTAGAACTTAATCCTACTAAATCAAAAAGTCACCCAAACCATAAGGGTTCACAACATTATGAGATCGAATATCAAGGTAGTAAAACCAAAATCAAACATCCCATGAACATACATAGCAATAATAAAACATTCAAGCACATGCTATGTAAATCAAAAACCATCACAAGAAAATTATAAATAAAATAATTTTATTCATAATAGTGTTATTCATAATAAACCTAATACAATCATTGAAAGAAATCAAAAATTGTTGTTTATTTTCCTGGATTAAGTATTACAGCATATAACTTAATCTCTAGTGGTGCTCTTGTTGTTCACTGAGGTTTCTTTAGTGTTCAAACTTTTGAAGCATGTCTCAAGAGACTTGTCAGCAACCACTTCTTGTTTCTCAAGCTTTTCAACTTGAATCTTCACATCAGCAATATCAACTTTTGTTTCCTAAATCTTATCTTTGAGCCAATCTTGATTTCGAACCGTTATAATGAGATTGGTTCTTAGTTCCTCAAAACCTTGGATATAGTCAATCATACTGTCAGAACGAATCCACTTGGTTTTGGTTGGATCTTGCAGGTTGTAAGCCAACAGACATGACTCATCTTGTGAACCAACTGAACTATCAGAATCATAGTCAGACATGATTTTTGATAGGATTTTTTTCTTCCTTTCTGTATCGATTCCTTGACAATGTTTAACCCTCTGAGCTTCCTCCTTATTAGCCTTAGAGATAATGCGAGTTATTGGAGGCATGCTTGATCATATATATATATATATAAATGATTGATCAGGGTATCAGAATACAAACAAGAGATAGTTTCCCTTTAAAAGAGACAACTTTCGGTTCGAAAGATATCAGGGGAAACCGAAAATATTAGACAATATATTGTAGTGTATCTAGTACAACTACAAGGAGAAAATGGATCAAAATGGTAGCAAGCTACCTTCTCTCTGATAAACAGAGCCTGGACTTCAATTGAAGTTTTAATTAGGTTTTCATTACCTTCTCAGGAGAAGAATGATTGGTCTTTAATACACCAATATCTCACTAACAATCTCAACGGCTAGTAACTCATCTACTCATTACAGAACTCGAGGAAATGACTTAAGGATGAGTACACCCAACAATTGGTTAACTGCACCCCCTAACAACTAATTCAGATATAGAGTACGCATACTAGACCGTGTGGTACATGACACTTGCCCCTCCCATTTAGAGATCCTTGTCCTCAAGGATGAAGTCTGGGAACTGAGCTTGAATATGAGCAGCATCCTCCCATGTTGAGTCAGTAGAGTCCAGTTGCACCATTGTACCAAGACTTGTGGAATTTGAGATGGTCCCACAACAAGTAACTCTAGTGTCCAAAACAAAGAATGGTGCAATGACAAACTGACCTGCATGGTCCACTAGGGGAAGTTGAGGTGATGACACAGCTTGCAATCCTATCTTCTTCTTCAGTTGTGAGACATGAAAGACTGGATGAATTCTGGACCCCACAGGAAGCTTGAGTTTATAGGCAACAACTCCAATTCTTTATAAGACTTCAAAGGGCCCAAAGTACTTGGCTGAGAGCTTGAAGTTCTTTCTCACAGCAACTGATATTTGTCTATAAGGCTGTAGCTTCAATAAAACTAAGTCACCCACTTCAAAGCTTTTGTCATACCTCTTTTTATCTGCAAAAGTTTTCATCCTACTTTGTGCCTTGGATAGTTATCCCTTCAACAGTTGTAACATAATGTCTCTTTCCTGCAAATAATTCTCCACAGTAGCAACAGAAGTAGAAGAGTGAATTGGAAAAACCATATGTGGAGGAGTATATCCATATAATGCCTGAAAGGGTGACATCTTGAGGCTAGAGTGGTAATTGGTGTTAAACCACCACTCAGCTAAAGCCAACCAGTGCATCCATTGTTTGGGGTGAGAACTTGTCATGCACCTCAAGTCTTGCTCCACACATGCATTAGTTCTTTCGGTTGCCCATCGGTTTGAGGATGGTAGGCGTAATCCGAGCTTCAGGGTGGTTCCCAATGATTTGAACAGAGCTTGCCAGAATTGGCTAATGAAAATCTTATCTCTGTCACTCACAATTGAACTAGGAAGACCATGAAGTTTAAACACATGAGAAAGAAACTCCTTAGCAACTGTCATGGCAGTGAATGGATGGCCTAGAGGAATGAAGTGACTATACTTTGTCAATCTGTCTCTGACCACTAAGATGGCATTCTTTTTAAATGACATTGGAAGGCCTTCTATAAAATCTAAGGATATGTGTTGCCAAGCGATGATCGGGTATGGGAAGTGGTTGGAGTAGGCCCCCGGAAGAGAGTTATCTCCCTTGTTGCATTGGCACAGATCACAGGAGGTTACAAGCTTGATAATATCAGTCTTCATGTTGGGCCAAAAAATGAAGTTCTAGCTCTGTGGTAGGTGCCATGGATGCCAGAATGGCCCCCAACTGCTGATGCATGTAAGGAGTGTAATATAGAAGATCTTAGGTCAGTACCTGAGCCAATGTAGAGTCTCCCTTTGAACCTCAAGATGCCCTGTGCATAAGAATAGTTGCCTTGTGTTGGAGAGACAGTCAGTTGAGTAATAAGTTGAAGTGCAGTGGAATGTGATTCATAGATGGAGATAATGTCTTGTACCCACTGAGGTTGAGATACTGACAATGATGAACAAGAAGCAGAGGGCAGCCTGGACAACGCATCAGCAACCTGATTCTCTGACCCTTTTTTGTATTTAATAACATAGTCAAGACCCATTAATTTGACTAACCATTTTTGCTGCAAGGCAGTTGATAACTTCTGATCCATGAGGTACTTCAAACTCTGATGATCAGTGTTTATGATAAATTATTGACTGCATAGGTAGTGCTTCCACTTCTGAACAACCATGACTATGGCCAAAAATTCTTTTTCATAAGTAGACAAGGCTAATGCCTTAGGACCCAATGGTTTGCTTAGAAAGGCAATTGGTTTACTATTCTGCATTAGTACAAAGACCAATCCCTATGGAACAGGCATCGGTCTCCAAGGTGAATGGCCGAGAAAAATGCGAGTAAAGCCAAAACTCATGCTTTGAAGTCATAGCGGTTTTGATGGCGAGAAAGCTTGAGTTGCGGCATCGACCATGTAAAGGAATCCTTTTTGAGTAGGTGCAGTGAGAGGTTTACTGATATTTCCATAGTTTTTGATGAACTTGCGATAGTAACATGTAAGCCCTAAAAACCCTCGGAGTTGCTTCAAGTGTTTGCGGTTGTGGCCAATGAACCATGGTCACGACTTTGTCGTGGTCGTGAAACACCATTGGCATTGATAATGTGGCCAAGGTACTCAAGTTGTGGCTGAGCAAAAGCACATTTGGAGAACTTGGCAAACGAGAGAGTGCTTCCTTAGCGAGCTAATGTAAGGCGTAAATGATCCATATGAGCCTCCATGGATGGACTGTAAACTAAGATATCGTCAAAGAATACCAGCACGAATTTACGCAGATATGGTTGAAATACCTCATTCATTAGAGCCTGAAAAGTTGCAGGAGCGTTAGTAAGCCCAAAAGGCATTACTCTGAATTCCTAATGGCCATGATGGGTGCGAAAAGCCATCTTGTGAATGTCAGGTGCATAAACTCGAATATGGTAGTAGCCAGAACGAAGATCAATCTTTGAAAATACCATAGAACCATTCAACTCATCAAGTAATTCCTCTATAAGTGGAATTGGAAATTTGTCTTTAACAGTTATGTCATTGAGTTTACGATAATCAATACAAAAACGCCAAGTTCCATCCTTCTTCTTAACAAGGAGAATAGGAGCAGCAAATGGGCTATGACTGGGTTGTATCACACCAGAGGAGAGCATTTCAGAAACTAAGGATTCGACCACAGACTTATGAACATAAGGGCATTTGTATGGTATTTGAGAAGTTGGGTCAGGACCAATTTTGAGTGGAATTTTACGGTCAAGTGACCGAGAAGGAGGAAGTCCTTTAGGTTCTGCGAAAACATCTGAAAAACTGTCGAGAAGGGTGGATACTGCAGGTGGTGGTGGTAGTATAGGTGTAGTAGAAATGGAGAAAAACTATCCAATGAGTGTAGGGGTGTTACTCTTTAAAAATTTCTTAAGAGAATAAGCACTGAGAAGGCTCAAGGAAGGTTTAGAAGAAGTACCTTGAAGGGTAATTAGTGAGCCTTGATGTACAAAAATACTCGTGAGATCAAGTTAAAAGTAACATCACCAAGTTTGTGCAACCAAATCGACTCCCAAAACAATATCACAACCACCTAGAGGAAGAGCTCGTAAACTTTCATAGAATTGATGTCCTTGCATTTCCCGATTAAGGTGATGGCAAATACCCTTGCTGATAGTGCTATCTCCATTAGCAACGGTGACAAGCATCTGACCAGTTGGTGACACATGAAGGCCTAGTTTAGAGGTGAGAGCAGCATCAATAAAGCTATGAGTACTGCCTGTGTCAATAAGCACAACCACAGGATGCTTGTTAAGATGACCATGAATTCTAATAATGTCATGAGCAATATTCCCTGTCAAGGCATGTAAGGAAATCTCAATAGTAAAATCAAGTTGAAGGAGATGCATCGTAGAGTTCTTCAGTAGATAAGGACCCAGGTTCCTCCACATCATCATCAGCAATTAACATGAACAACTGTTGAGTTTTACATTTATGACCTTGTCTGTAAAACTCATCACAGTTATAACAAAGTCCTTTGTCTTTCCTAACCTGCATTTGTGCATGGGTGAGGCGTTTAATAGGTGGGAGAGAATTGTCTGGTGAGGTTCTTGTGGGAGTAGGAGGGTGAGTTACAATTGGGGATGATGAAGAGGTATTGTTCTTAGTAAGGGTAGAGGATGTAGAGAAAAAAGGCTTGATGGAAGATGGTGGGTGGGACACCAAGAGTGGTGAAGGTGTAAATGGTCTAGAGAATGATTTAGTTTGTTTTGGCTGGTGCTGAAGAGAAGCTTGCTGCAGCCTAGCCAAATAAAAAGTTGTGGCAGTATTCTCAGGCTTGAACATCTGCACCACTGTACAAATCTCTTCTTTTAACCCACTAATAAAGCTTAATGTATAATAACTCTCAGGAAAATAAGGATTGTTGGTTACCATATAGATTTTATAATGTTCCCAGAGATCATATTAATCCTCTACAGTGGTAGTTTGGTTGAGCTTATTGAAACTACCTATATAGTTGTCCTGGGCAATATCTTCAAATCTAGCACAAATATCATGTTTAAAAGATTCCCAAGAAATAAACTCTTTACCCTACTGGTAATTTAAGAACCATGAATCTACTGAAGAATCAAAATGTATGGCAGCCATATCAACACGCTCATCATCAGGAAATCGATGCAAATTAAAATACCTTTCACATTTAAGGATCCAACCACGAGGATTAGTACCATTAAAACGTGGAAAATATACCTTAGGAGTACGAGTAAACTTACGAGAGTCGGAGTTGGTGAATTTGTGAATCAGCTCATGGAAGTCGGTATGATGTTCATCCGGATTTTGTTGAGGAATCGCCGATCCAAAAGAGTCTGGAGGTGTAGAATGAGATGATTGAATCAAATTAATAAGAAGATTCATCTTGTCACCCAAGGATAGAATCTCAGTCTTCATCTCCGAGATTGAATCTGTATGTTGAGTAACAATTGTGGAAATCTCAGTATGTTGAGTAACAATTGTGGAAATCTCTTGAAGTTTTTCTTTGGTGGCCATGGCTACGTTAGGTTCCAGGATGGAGTCGATACCAATTGTAGTGTATCTCGTACAACTACAAGGAGAAAATGGATCAAAATGGTAGCAAGCTACCTTCTCTTGTTTCTACACGATAAACTTATGTAAAGAGTGAGCACCTAAACAATCTATCACTTCAATTGAAGTTTTAATTAGGTTTTCATTACCTTCTTAGGAGAAGAATGATTGGTCTTTAATACACCAATATCTCACTAACAATCTCAATAGCTAGTAACTCATCTACTCATTACAGAACTCGAGGAAATGACTTAAGGATGAGTACACCCAACAATTGGTTAACTGCACCCCCTAACAGCTAATTCAGATATAGAGTACGCATACTAAACCGTGTGGTACATGACAATTCTAAATATAACCTAAGTTTGTCCGAACTTCCCAAGTTGGAAGGTTTATTAAAATCCGAAAATTCTAAATATAACCTAAGTTTTTGGAAGATCATGATAAACATGAACATTTTTACACAACTATGGATTCGCAGCCATCCATAAAGTTTCACAATTTTTCTGTTAAACAACTACACAAACAACTGTGCTCCATATTTATTGTGCCTTTCCCATCCATGAATAAGAGCCCAAAAGGATGAGAGTGCACAATTTTGATACAATTAGGTTGCATCAGAGTAAGCTTTTTCTAGCTTACAGTGAATATCAGAAACATAGTTCATGTTTCCTTTAGGGAATTTATGCCCAACATATTTTCTCCCAAGACGATGATCTTTTCTAACTCTGGAGATATGATCATGTGGAGAAACTGTACTGATGTGAGAATTTTCAGAGATAGATAAATCTCTCTTAATTATTTCAATGAGATTTTCATATGATTTTCTCATTCTAAGGACTTCCTTATGATCCACATCAGTGTGATTATCTGTAAGAATTATTGGAAACTCCTGATTGTTTCTTTTGGCAGAGATTCTCTCTTTCCCTATCTTCTGGAATCGTTCTTCATCAAAACAAGGATTGTTTCGATAAGGATGAGGAGGAATCTTTTTCCAGAAGCGATTATCAACTCTTTCTTCTAATTCTTTTGAGTTGATCTTATCGGGTAGTGGTATAATCTGTCTTTCTACTAAGGAATGGTCTTTCAGTTTTTTAAGACAAGAAATTTCCTTCAATATTTTTACCACCGTATGTTGAAGAAGTATAAGTTTTCTGTCAAGTGATGGAAAATCGTATTCCTTAAGATCACTTTCACGGAATCGGTTCAAAGTTTCCTTTGTACAAGATTTCGTTTGATCATCAGTAGATCTAGAAGCTGGTTTTTCATCCTCTTCTGACTTGATGTAGTTAGGCAAACTACCATCATCTTGATCTGTTTCAGATGTGACTAAACCGGTTTTATCACAGTTTATAAAAGTCAAGCAAGGACTTTTAGTTTCCTTAGCATCAGAAGAAATCACAACAGAATCATTCGTCAGAGTCATAGGATGTGTCTCTTTAACAGTAAGAGATTTACCAAGAGCTTCTAGTTTGACTGTGAGACCCATATTCTCTTTGGCCAGAAAATTCAGTTGAATATCTTTATCTCTGATCTCCTGTTTAAGAAGATTTCTCTCTGTCTTTAATAACACCACTTTAGAAGACAAAGATTTTATAGGCTTTAGGAGTTTCACCAACTCTTGATCAGCATCTTCCTTTCCATCAGAGATGGACATAGAAGTTTTCGCAACTCCTGGATCACGAGTCAATGAAGTAGTAATATCTTCAAATTTTGAGTATTCAAACTCTTGCATAACGTTAACTGAATCAGACATAGATTCAATTTCTTATAGGTTGGATCGCACCAAACACAGATTGTTAGATCTTTTCGTGTTTGCCTGCTCTGATACCAATTGAAAAGGCAAGGGTACCTAAATATAACTCAAGATAAAACTTTTCCTACCTATAAGTCCTTTCTCCTAAAGTGATTGTCTATGGACTGAGTCAAGACAATACAACTAATCGGCTCACACTTCGTGTGATCGTCTATAGATACGAGATCGAGACAATACAACAACGAAGTATGTTTACTTGATAAAAAGGTTCGGACTTAACCAAACACAATAGGATTGCTTATCAAGTAAATAGGAATTAACGTTTGTGTAATTTACTTTAATTATAATAAAACAATTATAATGCGGAAATATAAAGTAAACGACACAGCAAGATTTTGTTAACAAGGAAACCGCAAATGCAGAAAAAACCCGGGACCTTGTCCAGAATTGAATACTCTCAGGATTAAGCCGTTACACAAAATTAAACCTAACTTTGTATAGTTGAGACCAAGCAACTAAACCTATAGTTCACCTAGTTCCGTCTGTATTCCCACGCCTACAACTTATGAATAAGTCACGTACTTGGAACAATTACTTTGGTTCGTATTCCAAACAGTAAAAAAACAACAAATCTGTTTGGTATCAACTCTATTCAACCAAGTGATGTGAGTTAGACAAAGGCTCTTCTGTTTATCTTAACATAAACTCCTTCGTCAGGTTCTTAGATCTATCTTATGTTCAACTACCAAAGGTAATCGTTAAGATTTTGGAATCAATACTTTTAATCACAAAGAATTGTATTGATGTCGATCTACACAACCAATTAATCCAATCTACCACAAGGATAAACCGATTATAGTTGGATCCTCTTATACCGAAACAAGTATTGTGTACACCAAAGATTATGAACCCCAAATCAGAAATCTTCAATATCTTCTTTGTCTTCAAATCTTCTTAGATCTTCAATAAACATGTACTATACTTAGTACAATTGGGGATCAAGAAACTAGGAATTGATAGTGATAATCTCAATCCTCACGGATTGAGCATACTGGTTCCTAATGAACACAACGAACATAAGTTCTTCTTAGATTAATTGATTATTCCTTGCCCTTTCATTACAGGATATGAGTACATATATAACCCACTAACTCTCTCAATATCCTACGGCATCAAACTATCAAGGTGGGATAATATAAACCCCTCAATACAACTGAATAGATACTACTAATTAGATACTCACATGAGATAAGGGCACCCCGTGCACATGACATTCCACTCCCCTTGAAACCATCCTTGTCCTCAAGGATGCAAGTGAAATGGAAGAGCTCGAGTGGTTGCAGAACAATGCCAAGCTTCTCAATCAAAGTACCATGCTTGCTATATTCATCCTTGGAACGAGTTACGAAATCCTGTAAGACCATATGTCGGATAGTAGCCATTTTATTGGTAGACCTAACGAAGATATCAGTCGCCTTTGTTATCCTTCTTAGCAGCAACATCTTTTCGTTCTGAACACCTGGAATCTTCAGTTGGTTTGAGTGAATAGTCCCCATGTACAGGTGATCAACTTCAGCTTACGTTTTCTCTTGAGACACAACCATCATCAGTATCTTATCTGTACAGGTCTGACCATGAATGTACACAAGTACACCATTGAGTTGTCCATCACAGTTTGGTGCAAGTTGCTTGAGCTTGTAGTATCCAGTGACCTTGTGATCATCCAACTGCTCTAAAATCTGAAAGTGAAAACTATCCAACACCTCGGAAGTCCAATCTATTGTGAACCACCGAACCGTACTTGCACAAGCCACTGACTTGGACACAGCTAGAGTGTGCATTATAGTATGTAAGAGTACGATGACAAGGTTACCGTGCGTAAAATAACCTTGGACTGCCTTAATAATTATAGTACCCATCACACAACCCAGCCAAATATAAGCAACACTAGTCACTTTGGAGTTCGCCTCAATGTCAGCTTGGAATATTCGCAGACTATTTTCTGTAGTTTCTGCTGGACTGCAGCTTTGAACTGGAAAATGGGTTATAGAAAACCAGTACATGTCAGAGTACCCAACTGATGTTAATCCCATGTTAACCCCACTAAGATTTCCTGCACCCAGTGAACCTGTAGAGAACCATTCAAATTTCCACCACCGAGAGGCTACAATCATCCACACTTTTGAAATATGAAGCACAGTGAGCATGGACCGAATCCTTTTCATTCCTGTAAGGAGTTTTGGTGAGCTCAAAACCTTCTTTGGTTGATAGATAAAATCCCACATTGGACCATTAGCCAACATAAGACCAATCGAGGCCTGGGACAATGATTTGGAACGATACCCCTACTTATAAACCCACCCATAGGTTACCTTCTTACCATTCTGTAACACAATTGAGATGGTTGCCTCAAAACTTACTAAGTATCTCTCTAATAATCCAGGCACATACCTCTTACCTCGATGAAATATCCTACGAAAAGAGTGGATGATAATGGTAGAACATTCATCGTTTAACAGTTTTTGAGTAGTGAGTAATATTACCACAAGGGAAAAACCATGGAACTGCACAAAGTCACCGGCTGAATTCAAGACGTGAAGCAAATGGGTAGACAATCGAGAAGAAAAAACATCACCATCAGGCCATAGCTGCGACAATTGATGAACTGAAGCCTGAAAATGCACTAGACAGGCCCCATGAGAGTACACAGTTGAAGTGTTGAATGGGAGTGGCTGTGAATATATACTGCTAAGAATGAAAACTGCACATCCACAACAACTCAGAAATTGTGTTTTCAATGCTCCTCGCTTCCACAATGTACCCAATGTGTCGCTGGTAATATATAACACCCCATCTTGAAGCTGCAAAGGAGTATCTGCTACACTTAACATGAACAAGTGTGTAATATCTAATAAAACAATTAGGTATATATCTCTATGTCTGATGAGTGCCAAATATTGCATATTTCTACATCTTTTTATTGGCATTTAACTCATCTTTTGTACTCAGAAATCAGATATTATCCCAGATTCTGTGTTTTCTTTGTTTTCAAGAATAAATATTTGTACTAATTAATTTTGTGTTTTTAGGTAATAAATAAAGTTCGGAGAAATTGAGGAGCCAAAAGAGCAGAAAATTGGAGACGAGCGTCTATGGAGCAGAAGGCCAAAGCCCGCGCGCGCAACAGTTGCAACCCAACAAGGAGCAACCATCTACAAGACATGGGCCCAAGCTATCCAAGACCCGACCCGGATCCGAGTCCGTCTCCTTGGAGCCGTTAGATTTGCCTCACCTCCATCTGACGCTCGCTCCAACCTTCGCATCGTCTTCTCACTGTGCCCGCTCAACAGCGAAATCTCCTACACCTATACCCTCGACCAAAACCATTCTCACTTCCATCTTCTCTTTCTTCTCCGACACAAATAAGAGAAAACCCCATCCTTCTCTTCCCCGACCATACCTGTTACAGAGCCACCACCTTCACCATCCTTACCCTGACACCACCATCAACAACAGCCGCACCACCTTCTCCCCCTCCTACTTGCTCTCTATCTCTCTCATAGCCTCTTACCTAGAAGCTAAGTTGGAGATAGGAAGAACTAGGGTTAGGGTTTTGTCCAATCAATCAAGGGAGTTGCTGAAGCCGAATTGACAGAGGAGAGCACACGATTCAGCGACGTGGGTGAGAGGGTATTCTTTTGTTTTTCTATTTTTTAAAGTAAATTAGGGTTTGGGGATCTGCATGTATAAATAGGATTGAGAATTGTGTGTTAAAGGGGATGCCTGGGCTAGCCAGAGCACAAGCTTAGTTTATTTGTGTTTGAATTGCTTTAATGTTCTAATTTAGTTTACCAGGGTGTTGATGAAACCCCTGATTTTCATGTCAAGCATATTTACATTAGGTTTTATTCTTTCTATGTGATATTGTGTATGATTAGTAGTTAACCAATGAAGCTTATGAGCTCGTGATGAGTCATGTCTTGTAAGAAGACAGCTCATACTAGGGGTTAGTTAGCAAAATTAGTTAATAAACATCTAGTTTAGACTTTCATGGGAAAGCTCAAGAATATGGCTGAAGTTAGATTGCCTGCACATGAGAATAGAGGTGGATTCACCACCCTGATGCTTTACGTATTGTCACTGCCTTAGTTTAGAGTCACAACTCCAACTCAGTCATGTATCGACACCAAAAGCCCCATATTTTTGTTACATTTCTTTGAAGTCAGTTTAGTAAGCATTAGATCATCTTAAGCACCACAAGTCTCTGTGGGATCGACCCGTATTTGCCCAGTTCTACATTGTAGACACCGTGCACTTGCGGTTTAACAAGTAGGCATAAAAACAAACCACTTCCCAAGCCTACCAATGTCCACATGAACCAATACCCCCCTTCGAGAATGCACCATAAAGAACCTTGGTAGAAGTAGGTAACCTAACTTGATACTGTAAGAGAATATCAGCTGTACAACCCTTCCAATTCCATACACGAATACAACCAGAAGACTCAAAGTGAGCAACAAGCAAGTAACAAGGACCTCTCATGACAAACTTCAAATAATTTCCATCAAGAAAAGCATGAAAATGAACATCATCATCAGAAAAAATCCACACAACACTATCGGGCAGTGTACCAATTAAGGCTTGTGTCTTTGCAATACCAATTACCCTGACAAACATACATAACAAAATTTCACTTCTCTCAGGCATTTGAACAAGCATCCATTTAGCACCATGAATGTCAACAAAAGGAACACATAAAATAGCAATTGAAGTCATAAACCTCAAATCCGAATCATACCCCATGTTAAGAATTAAACGAAGAATGAAGTTACCATGAGCAATTGATGAAATAACAACACATTTACTAGAATCGAATAACAAACGAGAATCAGCAAGTTGGACTATATGTGTATGAATTTCGTGCTCACAACATACAATATCCATTAGAAGCATTTTAACAAATAACTTCCTGTAGGTACTAGAAATACTACCATCAGCCAACATACTAGTAATTTTATCTCGAAACCGTGAATCTGACCAGAACCCATTCTCAGAATTCAACTTATACACAGGATTTCTATCAAATTCATCCATTAAAATTGAGCTAGCATATAGTGCAAAAGAACATGAAGTAAGTGAATCCAAACTAAACTCATAAACACCAGCTAAGTAACAAAACCTCTTAATGAGTTTGAATTCTTTTCCTGGATCAAAAATGATACGAGAAGAATCGAGAATAATGGAAAAACACTTACCCCATTTGATTTGATTCTTCTTTTCAAAATTATTTACTTCAATTTTATGAATTTTTGTTAACTGACAACTCACAGCCTCAGTTGAAACAACAACTTCATTTTCAACGAAGAAAAATGGAGGAATCAATAGCAAATCAGAAGAATCATCTTCTTGAACAACACCAGGAGGAATCGATTTGATTTCCTCAGATGGATAGACCGTGAAATCACCAATTGAAACAACTGAGTCTTCAATGTTTGATGTCAATTTTAAAAACCCATGTAAAACCTTAGCTGAATCAGTTTGAGATCCATAATTTGAATCAGACTCTAAAATTGAATCTGTAGTAGCATCAATAACAGAATTTAGAGTAAGATCTTGACTGAATTCAGGTACCAATGCTTCAATGAAAACCTCTTCCTCCTTCGTAACTTCTAGATCCCCAACTTCATCAACAATTTCTGCTTCAGATTTTGGTATAAGTGATTCCAACTTGCTCCTGGCGATGGAGATGAGATATTCTATAAACGGAAGATTTAAACCTCGAGTTGGTGAAGTTACATCTTCCAACAGTTGCCTACGTTTCTTCTCCAAATCGCATAAATGGATATAGGCATCGAATTTCGCCATCAATTGAGCCATACCATCCCTCGGCGTTGGTGAAAATTCCTCAGCGGCCTCCATGGAAAAAATTGAACGGCTCTGATGCCAAATGTACTATACTTAGTACAATTGGGGATCAAGAAACCAGGAATTGATAGTGATAATCTCAATCCTCACGGATTGAGCCTACTGGTTCCTAATGAACACATCGAACATAAGTTCTTCTTAGATTAATTGATTATTCCTTGCCCTTTCATTACAGGATATGAGTACATATACAACCCACTAACTCTCTCAATATCCGACGGCCTCAAACTATCCGGGTGGGATAATCTAAACCACTCAATACAACTGACTAGATACTACTAATTAGCTACACACATAAGATAAGGGCACCCCATGCACATGACAAAAAACCTGCACACAACAACTTGAATCTCTTGTGATGAATCACGCACCGAAAGAAGTCTGTTAACAATGGATTGTCACAAGATCGTCTTTAGCACTAACAACAATCTAAAGATCCCTGTCGAAACTTCGATTTAGTTTGAGTGAATCTTATATCAGAAGAGAAGATTCTCAAGCATAAACAAACTAGGTGCAATCAAATTTCAACCATTGTTAGTCAATAAAATCAATCGAAAATACAAGATAAACCGTAATTATCTAGTTTCCCACCAACGGTACTCGTAGAGCTTCTCAATCCCAAAGAAGACTTTAAACAGATCCTCCGTAAGAGATTTCTCCTAATTAGGTTACTCTCCTCTCCGAATAGGCGGCTACACCAGTAACAACACAACCGAGGAAGTTTGCTGTCACGAAGGATTAGTTTGCTAGAAATGCAAACTTCAAGTATTTATAGACAAGGAAGTTTGGACACCAAGGAATTTCCAAAACCGAAAATATTCTCAAAGGTATTCAATCCATTCCAAATTCGGTTTACATAATTCCTGGAAATGCTCTGTCCAAAATAATGATCGAAAATCTCTCTGGAACATTGGCAACAAGTTTCTAGATTTTGGGAACAGATCCTATGAACATGTGCAACACGTTTTTAAACATTGGGAGCCGATCCTAGTACCTAGTCAACCGAATTTTTGGAAAGCTAGTGTGACTAATCCAGTACTCACATGGAGGTAGAACCGAAACTTGTTTTGGTAGAACCGTGAAACCCATGATTGGTGATTGAGTGTTCTTGATCAATCACATAGTTCTTGAAAGTCAGATGAACCAAGCCTAAACTTGTTTGGAAGTGCGGAAAATCGGTTTCAAAATTGTAAGTATGAAAGAGAACTTACAAACTAATAATGTCGACATTCTTTGAACATGTGTAGTAACGCTTATCTTTTATTGTTCAAAGATATTCCTTAATAGCTAAAGGAAAAAATCCTGGATCGAAAAATAAGTTGAGAATCTTTTAATTAAGGTTTTTAATTTTATTTTTGGAAAATGAAAATTAGTAATGTGAATTTACTAATTGGAGATTTTTTAAGAGATTTTCGGTCAATGTTTGGACAAAGCATTTCCAAGAATTATGGAAACCGAATCTGGAATATATTGCATATCTTGAGAATATTTTCGATTTTGGAAATTCCTTGGTGTCCAAACTTCCTTGTCTATAAATATCAAAGTTTGCATTTCTGGCAAACTAATCCTTAGAGCTAGCAAAACTACCTAGTTGTGTTGTTACTGGTGGAGCCGCCTACTCGGAGAGGAAAGTAACCTAATTATGGGAAATCTCTTACGGCCGCTCGGTTTAAAGACTTCTTTAGGATTGAGAAGCTTTATTAGTACCGTTGGTGGGAAACTAGATAATTGCGGTTTATTATTAGTTTTCGATTGATTTGATTGACTGTTGTTGAACTTTGATTGCACCTAGTTTGTTTATGCTTGAGAATCTTCTCTTTTGATATAAGATTCACTCAAACTAGATCGAAGTTTCGATGGGGATCTTTAGACTGTTTGTAGATCTAAAGACGTCTTGTGATAATCCATTGTTAAAAGACTCCATTCCGTGCGTGATTGATCACAAGAGATTCTAGTTGATTGTGTGCACGTGTTTATTGAAGATCTAAGAAGATTTGAAGACAAAGAAGACTTTGAAGATTTCTGATTTGGGTTCATAATCCTTGGTGTGCACAATACTTGTTTCGGTTAAAGAGGATCCAACTATAATCGGTTTATCCTTGTGGTAGATTGGATTGATTAGTTGAGTAGATCGGTATCAATATGTTTCTTTGTGATTAAAAGTGTTGATTTCAAAATCTTAACAATTACTTTGGTAGTTGTTTATAAGATAGATCTAAGAACCTGACAAAGGAGTTTATTGTGATAAACGGAAGAGCCTTTTGTCGAACTCACATCACTTGGTTGAAAAGAGTTGATACCAAACAGATTTGTTGTTCCTTTACTGTTTGGAATACGAACCAAAGGAATTGTTCCAAGTACGTGACTTATTACAAGTTTGAGGCATGGGAATACAGACGGAACTAGGTGAACTATAGGTTTAGTTGCTTGGTCTCAACTATACGAAGTTGGTTTGATTTTGTATAGTGGCTTAATCCCGAGAGTATTCAATTATGGACAAGGTCCCAGGGTTTTTCTGCATTTGCGGTTTCCTCGTTAAAAAGATCTTGATGTGTCATTTACTTTTATTTTCCGCAATTATAATTGTTGTTATTATAATTTAAAGTAAATTACACAAACGTTAATTCCTATATACTTGATAGTAATCCTATTGTGTTTGGTTAAGTCCAAACCTTTTATCTAGTAAACATACTTCGTTGTTGTATTGTCTCGATCTCGTATCCATAGATGATCACACGAAGTGTGAACCGATTAGTTGTATTGTCTCGACTCAGTCCATAGACAATCACTTTCGGAGAAAGGATTTATAGGTGGAAAAGTTTTAGATTGAGGTATATTTGGGTACCCTCGTATTTTCAATTGGTATCAGAGCAGGCAAACATGAAAAGATCTAACAATCTATGTTTGGTGCTATCCATCCTATAAGAATGAACTCGAGTTCTCACGAATCGACTTCAATTAACGTACCGCCAAGATTTGACGGAACAAACTAACTATGGTGGAAATCTGCTATGAGATCTTTTCTTCAATCACGAGACTTTAATACATGACTATTAGTTGTCGATGGTTATATTTGTCCAAAGATAGAAAATTCAGAAACTGAGTTTAAACGCTTAGTAGATTTTTCAAACGAAGAAAAGGCTCTTGCAAATCAGAATTCAGATGGTTTGAATGTTATAATACATGCTGTAAGTCGTGATCTACAACATCATGTATCAACATGTCAAACTTCGAAAGAATCTTGGGATAATCTTCATATCGTATTCGAAGGAAACACATCAGAGACAGAAGCTAGATTTCAAACTCTTACTTCCGATTGGGAAAACCTTCGAATGGATGACAACGATACTTTTGAAGAGTTTCATCTTAAACTCTCCGAGATAATTAATGCTTATTTCTCTCTTGGAAAGACTATTTCTGAAAAAGACATAGTATGCAAAATTCTCAGATCGTTGCCACCAAGATACAATTCTAAGAAGCATGCAATCATAGAAGCAAATGATCTCTCAACTCTCTCACGAAGCACACTCGTTGGAAAGTTAAAGATCTTTGATCATGAATCACAGTCTATTCAAAGTAAAGGAATCGCTTTTAAAGCTTCAAAAATTCCGAAAGCTCCAATGGAGAGGAATAGATAGATGGATGATTCAGATGAACAGATTGCAGAAAATTCTGATGATGAAATTAAACAATCATTAACATTGATTACTAGACAATTTCAAGATCTCTTGAAGAAACGAAATAAGAGATTCATAAAGGATACTCATCGATCTTCTCGTCCACATGATCGAGTTCCTGTCAAAAAGGATCATGAAGAAGATGATGAATATCAGCCACAATACTTTAAGTATAAAGGGTTTGGTCATATTGCTAAAGACTGTCCCAATCTTAATAAATACACTGGAAGCAAGGATCTGGCTGTAACTCTAGATGATAGCTCAGATTCATATGATTCTGAAGAAGAGGAAACAACTAATATTGCATTAGTTGTCAATTTTATTTCTTCCTCCTGCATTAGTGATTTACCCATTTTAAAAATGGACATGTCTTCCGATGTTATTAAATCATCTAATGGTAAAGGAAAAAATAAGACAAGATGCAAAAACTGTCTCAAAAACAAAATTGCTAAAAGTTGCATAGGCAACCCAGGTCAATCTCAAGACACTTCACTAGTTCAAGGTAACAAGAGAAGAATTTCTCATACGATACTAGATCAAGAAAACTCTGGTTGTTCAAAATTCCTTAATGAGAGAAAATCTCATACTAATACCACCTGATCGGTATTAGAATTCTTTCCTCACCATGTGTGCAGAATTTTGAGTGAGGAAGAAGAAAAATCAAGGCACTTCTGTGTAGATTATGGGAATAAAATCTAATATTTGAAAATATTTGAGATATTCTTATTTATAGGAATATTATATTTTCGGAAGTATGAAAATTATAAAAAGATCTTTCTCCTTCTTTGGTCATTCCTTGTCCGAATCATGAGTCTGGATCCAACATCTTCTCTTGGTGAGATGCTAGATCGGAAAGATCAACTTAAGATTAAGTCTGCATCTTCTCTAGATATTAAGGGGAAAATCAAAAAGAGAGATTTTCTTAGCAAGAAGGAAAGAGAAAATACGTTGAAGAAAGATCAATGTATTGAAGCATTGACACACTTCTGTGTTCAATCCAAGACAGAATTACATGCTCTTGCAGAATCCTTCGCGAAAATTTCTCACCTGCAAGAAATTCTGGTCAAGCAACAAGGTTATCTACTTGAAGAAATTCACAAGCTGAAGACTGAAAGTAATAAACCACCTTCATTTAGCACTGATATGAAGGACTGAGTTGCAAGGAAAATATACATCAATTTTTGATTTCCTTCAATGATTGTATTAGGTCTATTATGAATTATGAATAAAATTATTTGATTTATAATTTTTCTTGTGATAGTTTTTTATTTACATAGCCTGTGCTTGAATGCTTTATCTTATTTTTATGTATGTTTATGGGATGTTTGATTTCGGTTTTCTGACCTTAATATTCGATCTCATATGTTGTGAACCCTTATGGTTTGGGTGACTTTTGGTTTAGCAGGATTAAGTTCTAGCCCATGTTGGTAGGCTTTATCAAAGGATCATGAGGGGTTCTGATTGAAACAATATGTGAAAAAGTCACAATATGTTGAATCGTTTGGTTTAGCATAAAAGCATATGTGTTTCGGGGTTTTCAACTTTTGCTTGCAATAGTTAAAAACCGGTATTCAAACTTTCTATGGTAAAGGTTGGTTGTTGTTATTCTTTTGTTTTGCATTAGGATGACATCATAATGATATTTCGATATCAATTCTCCCTGGAAGAAGATGCAAAGATATTGGAGAAGAGGATGCGAAATTTGAGGTAACGACTTTGTTAATTAATCGTTTTCCTGTTTAAGAAAAGCCTGAGTTTATTGCGTATATTTATTTCTTTTGCTTAACAAAATTTCGGTACAATTAATGTTTTATTCCATTATTTGTGTATGGATGTGTGCGTGATTCAATTGTTTCCGGTTAAGAAAAACAATTGTTATCTTGTTTTATTGTCTGGTATCAATCATTTAGGCTTACAAAATTTCGGTGCAATTGTGGTGCTTTAATGTCTATGTTGTTTCAATTGCTTCCGGTTGAGGTGAATAATTATGCAAGTTGATTTAGTTGGTTTGTATAAATTGTTTATCCTGGCACTTTTAGGGGCGACCCCAAACGAATTAGGGGCGACACTAAAAGACAAAAAAGGTCACCCAAACGTATATCTAAGCTACCCCTTATCTTCGATTTTTCAAAATGGCCAATATGCCCTTATATAATCTTTAAGGAAAAATCCTTTGATCTTTGTTGATTATACTTTTCTTGAAAAGTACGTAGCCTCTATTCTTTTGCGATGTTTGAGAAGTGAATATGAAGTATCCAACCCTTGAAGAAATATAAGAAGTACTTAATCCTCTAAATATAAGAAGTATTGCCCATCATGCGAAACTCTCGCTCCAAGTTCTTTGCCTCATGCTATGCTCTATTCTTTCGCGAAGTTCCGAAACTTTGCAAAGTGGATAAAAGGTATTAATCCTTGAAAAAGAAGTACTGCCTCTGTTCATGCGAAGTTACTATTCCATTTTTGGTGAGGATTCTTGCTATTCACTAGTGAACATCCACTTTGGAAATGATTCTTGCCGAGAAGATGAAGAACATAAAATGTTTTCTTGGTTATCCATAGTTGCCTCTTTCTTTATCTATGAGGGTAGAATCCTTGAGAAAATGTTGATTGAGCAAATTGGTTTTGCATTCTTATTTTTCCTCTGCCTCATGCTTTGTGCTCATGGGAGCCTACACCATAATCTAGGTTAAAGGTGAATCGGTAGGTTAAATTGAAACTATACCTACCGATTGTTGTGTAGATACTTAATCACCTACTTTCTTCTTGACCCTTAATAATCCCTTTTATAATCGGTAGCTTATCCAACATGTAAGACTACGATTATAAGGAGCCCCATGTCCAACCTTGGCCAAATTCCATAGGTATTGAGTGTACACGTTCATTGAGATTTGAACTCGCGACCATAACCACTTGGCTTGAGAATGAAACAACCTTGGATGTAGCCATAATCGGAAGCCTAATAGGTTACATACACTACCGATTATAAGTTGCCCCAAAATGAGTTTTTTCTAAAATCCTTCACGTGATGAATTTTGAAATATACCATAATCGGTAGGGTATATAATTATATAACCAACCGATTATAACGAGCCCCGGATCCAACCTTTGCCATATTTCATAGGTTTTGAGTGTACACAGCCAGCCATAACCATGTGGTTTGTTAAGTTGGATGTAGCCATAATCGTAAGCCAAAAATGTTCCAAAACCTACCGATTATACAGTTGCCCCAAAATGAGTATTTTCTAAAATCCTTCTTGTGATGAATTTTGAAATCTACCATAATCGGTAGAGTTAACAACTTAACAACCTACCGATTATAAGGAGCCCCAGATCGACCTTGCCAAATTCCATAGGTTTTGAGTGTACAGAGCCAGGCATAACCATGTGGTTCGTGATTTGGATGTAGCCATAATCGTAAGCCAAATAGGTTCCACAACCTACCGATTATACAGTTGCCCCAAAATGTGTTTTTTCTAAAATCCTTCATGTGATGAATTTTGAAATATACCATAATCGGTATAGTTTACAACTTATAAACCTACCGATTATTAGCGACCCCGGATTCAACCTTTGCCAAAAACGAAAATATTCGGTAGCCAAAACAATAATCGGTAGTTTCAGAAAATAATCGGAAGCAAACTTTGTAATCGGTAGGCTGGGGTCTATATATACGTGTTTGGAAAAAAAAATTGAGGCATTGTGAGATAACTCATTGACTGAAAGAAGAAGAAAAAAAAAAAAAGTGGGTATATGTTGCCAACTTCCGATTTTTGCCAACTTCCATAAACATGGATGGGTACGAAGAAGGACGTGAAGTTGTTGAAGTTCAAGGTTCACTACCGTTTAGAGATGACGATTTGGGGTATTTGTTGAATGATCCAAACTTTGATGGAGATGAAACCCTAGATGACGCTTTCATGGAAGAAAATGGAGAATCACCCGAGATCGAAGCTAACGATGCATCAAACATACATGTATGTTGTTAACAAACTCTAATACCCATGTTATCCATGTTATGTGCGTTTGTGTGTGTTTTCGAACGTGAAAATTCGATTTCTGCATGCATTGAATGACATGAACGACATATATTCGGTAGTTAATTTAGTAAAATATCTACCGATTATCAATAATCGGATATATTTTGATGTATTAATCTGCCGAATATGAAAAAATCCCCAAATTGAAAGCTTCAATTTCTCACAATCGGAAGTTGTATACATGAATAAAGCCCCGTTTGGGATTGTTTTTTTTTAACCAAAAGCACTTTGTAACAAACTTGTAACAAACTTTTACCAAAAATTGTGTTTGGTAAACTTTTTTCAAAGTGCTTTTGGAGAAAAGCACTTTTATTTTAGACCTGCTTTTAAAAGCTACTCAACACTAGCTTTTAAAAGCTGGAAAAACAGAAGCTGTGGACCCACATTATTCGATTTAATTGATTCTCTATTTTAACCTTGTTAATTTATTATAAAGACAAGTTTTACCCTCAAATATTGTACATTTAACATTATATTTCTAACTTTTATTTAAAGTAGATGGTAAATTAAAATATTTCTAATATTTCTAACTTTTATTTTATTTCTCTATTTTTTATTTTTTATTTAAAATAATAAATACAATAATAATTAAAATAAATATAGTAAATTTTTTAATAAATATTAAAATAATAATATTTTCTATGAAAACCATAATCATAAAATCTTTATTAAATAATTAAAAAAAGTAAATAAAGTAAATAAAATAATAAAATAGATATTACTTATATTTTTTAAAATATATTAAAATTAGAAATATAATTTATTATAATAAAATTGTATTTAAAACTAATTTTTGAAATATGTCTATTTTCGTCATTAACTACATCACAAGCACTTTTCAATACCAGTTACCAAACAGAATTTATAATTTTTTAATTGCACAATGCTTTTTAAATTATAGTTTACCAAACGCGATGCCGATTTATTTCCACAGCACAGCACAGCAACGCACAGCACAACACAACAAAAAAGCGCTTTTCTAAAATTCACATCAATACCAAACTAGCCTTAAATGTCCGATTATTGATATTTAATAATCGGTTGGTTTATGAATTTATAGTCCCTCCGATTATTGAAGTTTTTTATACAGAAGAATTGTTCATTTGTGTATGTCGTTAATCGGTAGACAATATTCGTACATGACTACCGATTTCGCATAATCGGTTACGTTGTGTAGTATTACATTACCGATTGTTTTTTAATCGGTTACTTATTATCTAAACTTCCTTCCGATTTCTAATGCATAACTTGTTGTTGTTGTGCGTAGGCTATTGTAGCGGTTGATGACGATTATTATTTGAGGCCTGATACTTCCCTACACTATGCAAACGATTTGGTATGTTCATGAATTATCTTTTGTTTTTCCAATCATGTATGTTACATGGTTATGCTTATTTTTTTTGGTTTGTTATATGCGCATTTAGATATTTGGAAGTAAGAATGAAGCAAAGGAATGGGTTATGAACAAGGCAAAAGAGAAGATGCGCGTGGTAGTTCAGAACCCTTGCGTGAAGGACATTAGGTTTGAAATGGTTTGTGAGCGAGGTGGGAAGAAAAAGAGTCACGAGGGAAAGAATAATAAGTATGTAAGGAAGACGGAGAGGAAGAAGTACCGAACTCATACAAAGAAGATTGGATGCCCATTTAAGATTGTCTTTTATAAGCCCGATGGTAAGGAAAGTAAAGATTGGAAAATGTCTAAAGTTGCTAATGGTTGTCACAACCACGATGATCCGGATACTCTTATTGGACATGTAATGGTTGCGAAGTTAAAAACACATGAAATGGAGATGGTGAGGTCTATGCGTATCCAAAAGGCGAGTGCGATCTTAAGTAAAATAAAGGCGGACGACCCCGACAACTTGTCTTCTTTGTCTACAATTAGGTCGGCTCTAGCTACGATCAAAAGGACATAATGGGATGGTAGAACGGTCATGCAACAATCGCAGTGGTTAGCTGAGTTACACGACTACACGTTGAGAACGGAAGAAAAGGATGGTAAAGTGGTACGTATTTTCTTGGCACACCCCGAAATGATAAAATTGGCTCAGTGTTTTCATCAAATTTTGTTGATAGATGCCACTTACAAGACAAACAAATATAACATGTCGTTGTTGAACATTGCTTGTCACACTTCGGACAAAAACACGTTTACGATTGCATGGGGTTTAATGGATCATGAGAACAACGTGAGTTTTATTTGGATGTTGGAGACGCTGAGGTCCATTTACAATGGGGATGATTTTCCAAGGGTTATTGTAACGGATAACGATCAAGCCTTAATGCATGCAATAGCGGTAGTGTTTCCTGAAGCCCGAAACTTGCAATGTACGTGGCACATTCAAGGCAACCTCAGACACAATTGCCATCGCCATTTCCAAGCTAAAAAACCAAGAAAGGGTACCAAGAGGTCGAAGGAAGAGGATGAGCGCATTAGTAAATTAACCGAGGAAGAACGACAGGAAGAGAAGAGGTTATTTGATGAAAAATGGAAGGAGGATGGGATAATTTGGAGAGCGTTCATGAAAGCATGGGACAAGATCGTTTGGTCAATGACCGAGGAAATTTACGAAAGAAACTTGAATAAATTTGAGGAAGAATATTGCAAGGACTACCCAAAACCCGTTGAGTATTGTAAAACACAATGGTTACCGATTAAGGAGAGGTTTGTGTATGCATGGACATACGAATATCGTAACTTCATGAACGAGGCGACAAGCATTGCGGAGGGGTCTCATGGCCGATTAAAGAAAATACTTCTAGGTAGTCAAAATGGAGTTGTGTCGATCCAAGAAGCAATCCATGAATTCACCAATCGTGATCTCATAAAGATTAAGGATTCTATGCAATTTAGTGTACATAAATTCCCTACGGAACATGAAAGGGAAAGATTGCTTCTAAGGGGCATTGTTCATAAAGTTTCAAGTTGGGCAATAAATCACATGATGGAACAATTGAAGTTGTATAAAGCTTACGATGACGAGAAAACAGTTTGTGTTTGCAAGGATATGATAGGTATTGGTCTCCCATGTCGTCATAAAATGGGTAGGTACGTTGATGTGATTGACATCAATGATATTCATCCATTTTGGAAGCAATTAAATTTCACTCCAAGCACCCCCGTAGTCGATGGTCCGTCGTTCATGGAGTCGGAATTGTATGCAAGAATAGCCGAGCGTTATGCTACAACAAATGGCGCCAAGAAGCAAATATTGATGCATGATTTGGAGCAAGATCTTCACCCTCGTTTAAGGGAGGTTGATGAACCTATTAAGCAAAAGGGGGCGGGTAGGCCGAACACCGAAGTGTCGAGGACCATTGAAAGAAAAGAATTAAAGGATCATTTGTCTAATAAAAGAATATTGTGTCGGCATGAGCGTTCGGAAGCCGAATTTGAAGATGATCCGCAACCCAAGAAAAGAGGTCGTCCAAGAAAAGATCAAAATGGACCAACCGGACAACAAGTGAGTCCAAAGGTCTCTACGAAGCCTTCTCAAGTAAGTCAAGCCGATGCGGTGGAAGAAGTTGTGTTAGTGGAGACCCAAACTAGCTCCGTAGTTATTGATCAAATGAGCGACTCGCAACAAACACAATCAACGGAAATGGTGACTATAAGAGAGAAGTATGGTACTCTTCGTTGTCCTAGGGATTTATATGGAAGACCAACACGATCAAGGTATATGATTATAGAAGAGTATATGAAACAACTCCCTCCACTCATTGTTCCATTTGTTTTGTCCACCGACGAGGTTGATGGGGATGGCAATTGTGGGTTTCACGTCGCCTCGGAACAAATTGGTTACTTTGGAGAGGCGGTGAACGAAGATGTCACCCAATGGAAAAATTTAATAACTAAGATGGCGGTATAACTAATAAAGGACAAGGATTTATATATGGAGATGATGAAGGAAGGAGATAGGCACGACAAAGAACTAGAGTTTAAAGACTTTGTTGCGCGTGTAAAGTGCCGAAAGGGATCGAAGACAATCGGATCCAAGTGGATGACAATGCCTAAATGTGGATATCTCTTAGCGGACGCTTTGAATTACGTGGTACATTTCTTTGTTCCTCCTAGGTATGGACATTCTTTTACGTTTACACCTACAAGGATGGTTTGCGATGAATCGGTTAAAGATAGAAGAATTGTTATGGCATTTGTGAATGAGATGCATTTTATCGGTTTAAGAGTAAAGAGGGATTGCCCATTACCTCCGTTGGGTGGTTTGAGTGATTACTTCCCAACGAATCATTGTAACGATTGGTTGAAACAATATGAGACCAACATGTTGGATTGGGATCACGTCATGAAGGAGGACTTCCCAGAAGGCGTACTGGAATTGGTTCCCTCGGATGATGAAGATCAATGATCGTTATGTTTGAAAGATGTATTTTCGAACGCCTTATTTGTACATGTTTTTTTTGGAATTTTGTGGAAAATACTGTGAAGTATAAAGCTATAATCGGTAGTTATATTTTTAATATATCTACCGATTATACAAGCTTTTGTAAACAGACTCAATCAATATTATAATCGGTTATTAATTTTTTGACTTTATCGTCCGATTAAAAGGCTGACAAAACAACTGAATTTTTTTCCCAGAATCGGTAGATTACATATTACATAAACTTCCGATTGTCACCAAACTATGAAAAAAGAAAAACTGAAAATTGTTCCCAGAATCGGTAGACAACATATTGCATAAACTTCCGATTGTCACCAAAGTCTGACAAAAAAGCTGAAAATCTTCCCATAATCGGTAGACAATATAAAATAATAACTTCCGATTGTAACCATCAATCAACATTTATACTTATTCGACGACTTCGGAGTTCATAACTTCCATCATAAGTGAATTCTTCACCGTTTTCCACTAAGTACTCTCTTTTTGCGAGTGTCTCCTACATAAACAAACATAAAATAATGTCAACTTCGTTTTAGTAAGAAAGATGAAACACCCGGTGTTATTTAAAAAGAATAACCGAGCGTTATACTTACAAATTGTTGGATCGACAAGCTTAAGTGGCTAGTGTTAAACATCCTCTTTTGTATCGTTATGTAATCATTTACCCCTTTTTGGACAAGTCGGAAACGATCATGAACTTGTTGGAGTGATCTTTGCTTTGGATTTCCACACTCTCGCACAAATTGGCTATATACCCTCGCCCAAAAGACTTCGGGTGTTAACCTTCCTGCTATGACATCTTCACGTCTTGTTTCACGATACCATGTTTTCACAATGACCAAATCTTCAACTGCGTCAAACGTTGCCATGCTTGTAAGTTGAGATATAGAATGAATTCACAAGAGTAGACGATGGAAAATCTATTTGTAGAATACACGATGTTGTATATGTGTTGTTTGGTGCATAAATAAGAAGAGTTGACCCTCCTTATATAGATGACAGTCCCAACGTCTCTTTTTTTTTTTTGAAAATATGGCCGTTGAAACGTACTTTTACAAGACTGTACTGAAATTACGTACAATTATTACACACAATCGTTAGGAAATGTTTGAGCAAAGCGCCCGATTATGTGTAATCGGTAAATATTTATTGTTATATACTTCCGATTATAGGATGTTTTGTCAACAGAGTTCTCAGTTTCATTAGAGTAGTATAATCGGAGGTTTATCAATATGTATTATCAACCGATTGTGTGTGGTTTTTGAGGCACGGCTAGTTTCTTTTGAACGAACTAGCCGTTGGAGTATAATCGGTAGTTAGATCAACAATTAAAACTTCCGATTATCATAAATATTTTGAAATTCATAACAATATCACCTACACATCATCATAATTTTACATTGAACTCCCGCAATTCTATTACAAGGTATTGTGATTAGCGTCGGGGACGTGTTGGACGAGTCCTAAACGGATTAAATCTTTCCATCGCCCAAAGGATTCTAAAATGAGCTTCATAACGGAAGCTTGATCTTTTCCATCTCCGCCATTCCCCGACAGATCGTTCTATAACCTCATCATTGGTTTCACCCCTCAATTGATATTGATTCACAAGATAAGTTAAATGGACGAATTCTTCGACGTGTCTGTTTATTGAACCAACTCAGCAGAAAAGATCAGCGGAGTGACGGTTGTTTGGGTTACCGGTGTCGGCGCAGAATTTTTCGTGAATTTTCCCCAAATAACTCATACTCATTATGCCTCCCTGCCTATGTTCTTCTCCTCGTCTCGGATAGAATTGAACATAGCGCCTACATAAAGATAAATCTTCTTCGATCGTGAACTCCGTAGGATTAATGAATGGTTGGGCCATTATGTTGAAGATGATGTTGGAGAGAGTTTAAAGGTATTTGTGTTCCATATAGGGTAAAAGGATACAATCCTTATATAGAGTTTAGAGTTCCAACGGCTCTATTTTGTTGGGGCATCTGTATAATCGGTAGTCAAATGAAGTATTCACTTCCGATTATACAGTTGCCCCAAATTTTGTTTTTGCAGAAATGTCATTTTTTTCGAATTTGGGGACTAGAATAATCGGTAGTTAATAAGACTTCCGATTATACAGTTGCCCCAAATTTTGTTTTTGCAGAAATGTCATTTTTTTCGAATTTGGGTACTAGAATAATCGGTAGTGAATAAGACTTCCGATTATAAAGTTGCCCCAAATTTCTTCCTTGGCAAAATCACCAATTTTGGGAATTTAGGAGCTACTATAATCGGTAGTCTATTGAGGTTATTGTTCCTACCGATTGTTATAGAAGCCAGATGCGCGTTAGGCACAAAATCGATATTAATCGGTAGTATAATATCGTTAATAAGCTTCCGATTGCTTTATAATAATCGGTCACAAAATAGCTTCCGATTATGTAAGGGCATTAACGTATTCTCCGCGTTTTTGGACATCCCTTAACGGTGTATATGGGTTGGGAATAAAAAAGTCGCCCCTAATTCGTTTGGGGTCGCCCCTAAAAATGCCAGGTTGTTTATGGGTTAACGAAAGAAAAGGTTTTCGGGATGAGTTGGTTAGTCCAACTCGATTCCGGATAATATAAACCAAGTTAATTCTGATCTTAGTTAGACTTATCAAAGTAGAGGTTTCAGTTATTCAAGTCCAATTGAATGCCTTAACAAGAAATACTAGTTAACTAACCTAATACTTGTCTTGTTTAAAAGTAAAAGGTCTAAGTTATATGGATAATTAGAACATGATGAGAAAAATAGAGTTATCCTTATTTTGGTCTTATCGAACAAGCGATTGTATTTGTATAATCGGTTTAGCAAAGGAACTAAGGTGCTTATTCGATTTTTGATTTGCTAAACTATTAGGGAAAATTGCTTCGGGCAATTGTTTCCTTGGTAACATATCAAAACAAAATTACTTTGTAGTTTCGGTTTTGATATTGGTTATCAAAAATGGTGTGTGGAACCCTCGTGCTTAACTCTATAGGTTGCAAGTCTTGTGAGATTTGTAAGATCCTTTCGGTTTGTCCTTTATTTGTTCGTACCTTTGTCATTTTGTGAAAAAAAGGGGGAGAAATATATGGAGTAAACAGGTGATAATGGTATTGATTTATATTGATTGGTATCACTAAGGGAAATGACATTTGTGCTTAATCGTTTATCTAACGAAAGAGTAAAGCATAGACTAAGGGGGAGTAGCGTATCATATGATATTTGTAGTTATATGGACTACAAAGGAATAACAAAGACGTGCGGATTGATAAAATCTACCTATCTTACCTTTAGGGGGAGTATTAGCTTTGTTATTATAATGTCAACATCGGCATTTATGGATTGAATGTATACAGGTTATTGTGATGTTGAATTCGGGAATCAAGCGTATGTGTAATGAATTCTTATAATTTGTTTATCCATATGATGTAAGAGTTTTGTCACTAAAATTGACAAAGGGGGAGATTGTTAGAGCATAACTCGGTTGAACCCACCAAGCGTTGGTATGTCAAGTTTGGTTGTCATATTTTAGTGAATCAAAACTCATTTAAAGAGTCACTTGATTATGTACTAGAGTCAACTTCGTATAGGTTAGCTTGAAAGTATTAGGATATGAGACATTACAAGTATTACGAAGACTTGAAGAAGTGAAGAAGTGAGGAGCTACAACAATAACATCATCCTTCCACTTCAGGTTAGTGATATTTTACTTGAACTTTTTCATTTCCTGACGTATCTTTCAAGTCGTGCATATTGAAAACATAACTGCGAAGCATGAATGATTATACTCTAGTTAGACATAGTATTAAGGAATACAATACGAGGTTTATTGCTATTGTGATTATGTATGGGTATGAGGTGAAGATTTCATCCTATGAAACAATGTCTTACATTCGTTCAAAGGAAGTAAATTCATAAACTTGTTTTGTGAATCGAAAGGGAAATCACCAGGCTTATTGGTATTGTTATTCATTGCATATCTGTTGAACTACCAATATGTGTGATTAGTATAACAGCTCATGACTTGTTTATGTTCTTGGTAAAACTATTCACAAAGACCTGACTTTTGTACTGGTATAACTTTTATTAGTGAAACTGATCTTAAGTAATCACCTGAGATGGTATGATCGATTTAGTGTTATTGGTATGACCAACTCTAGGCAAAGGGGAACCGATCCTATGAAGAGGTGCAACCTATCACAAGAGGGGAATAGATCATTGTATGAGGTGCAACAAGTTTCTAGATATTGGGAACCGATCCTATGAACATGTGCAACACGTTTTTAAACATTGTGAACCGATCCTATGGACATGTGCAACAAATACAAGTTAGATACCATATATATGTGGTGAACCGATCCTAGTACCTAGTCAACCGAATTTTTTGAAAGCTAGTGTGACTAATCCAGTACTCACATGGAGGTAGAACCGAAACTTATTTTGGTAGAACCATGAAACCCATGATTGGTGATTGAGTGTTCTTGATCAATCACATAGTTCTTGAAAGTCAGATGAACCAATTCTAAACTTGTTTGGAAGTGTGGCAAATCGGTTTCAAGATTGTAAGTATGAAAGAGAACTTACAAAGTAATGATGTCAACATTCTTTGAACATGTGCAATAACGCTTATCTTTTATTGTTCAAAGATATTTATTCCTTAATATCTAAAGGAAAAAATCCCGGATTGAAAAATAAGTTGAGAATCTTTTAATTAAGGTTTTTAATTTTATTTTTGGAAAATAAAAATTAGTAATGTGCGTTTACTAATTGGATTTTCTAAGAGATTTTCGTTCAATGTTTAGACAAAGCATTTCCAGGAATTATGGAAACCGAATCTGGAATATATTGCATATCTTGAGAATATTTTCGGTTTTGGAAATTCCTTGGTGTCCAAACTTCCTTGTCTATAAATATCAAAGTTTGCATTTCTAGCAAACTAATCCTCAGAGCCAGTAAAACTACTAGTTGTGTTGTTACTGGTGGATCCGCCTATTCGGAGAGGAAAGTAATCTAATTAGGCGAAATCTCTTACGACCGCTCGGTTTAAAAACTTCTTTGGGATTGAGAAGCTCTATTAGTACCTTTGGTGGGAAACTAAATAATTGCGGTTTATTATTATTTTTCGATTGATTTGATTGACTAACGGTTGTTGAACTTTGATTTCACCTAGTTTGTTTATGCTTGAAATCTTCTCTTCTGATATAAAATTCACTCAAACTAGATCGAAGTTTCGACGGGGATCTTTAGACTGTTTGTATATCTAAAGACGTGTTGTGATAGTCCATTGTTAACGGCCTCCGTTCTGTGCGTGATTGATCACAAGAGATTCAAGTTGATTGTGTGCAGGTGTTTATTGAAGATCTAAGAAGATTTGAAGACGAAGAAGACTTTGAATATTTCTGATTTGGGTTCATAATCTTTGGTGTGCACAATACTTGTTTCGGTTAAAGAGGATCCAACTATAATCGGTTTATCCTTGTAGTAGATTGGATTGATTAGTTGAGTAGATCGGCATCAATACGTTTCTTTGTGATTAAAAGTATTGATTGCAAAATCTTAACAATTACTTTGGTAGTTGTTTATAAGATAGATCTAAGAACCTGACAAAGGAGTTTATTGTGATAAACGGAAGAGCCTTTTGTCGAACTCACATCACTTGGTTGAAAAGAGTTGATACCAAACAGATTTGTTGTTCCTTTACTGTTTGGAATACGAACCAAAGGAATTGTTCCAAGTACATGACTTATTACAAGTTGGAGGCGTGGGAATACAGACGGAACTAGGTGAACTATAGGTTTAGTTGCTTGGTCTCAACTATACGAAGTTGGTTTGATTTTGTATAACGGCTTAATCCTGAGAGTATTCAATTCTGGACAAGGTCCCGGGGTTTTTCTGCATTTGCGGTTTCCTCGTTAACAAAATCTTGCTGTGTCATTTACTTTTATTTTCCGCAATTATAATTGTTTTTATTATAATTTAAAATAAGTTACACTAACGTTAATTCATATTTACTTGATAGTAATCCTATTGTGTTCGGTTAAGTACGAACCTTTTATCAAGTAAACATACTTCGTTGTTGTATTGTCTCGATCTCGTATCCATAGACGATCACACGAAGTGTGAACCGATTAGTTGTATTGTCTCGACTCAGTCCATAGACAATTATTTTCGGAGAAAGGACTTATAGGTGGAAAAGTATTAGATTGAGGTATATTTGGGTACCCTCGTCTTTTCAGTCTTGATTTCTAGTCTACCTATAGCTAAGTCTCGGACTAGGATAGTAAGTGTAGTTGAGCTATAGACTCCACGATGTTCATCGTGCAAAGACGAAGAACTACTCAAGGAACTGGTGGAACTTCATCGGCAAAAAGGTATGTGGAGACTTGAACTTATCTATCACTCAATAGTCTATCTATTCTATCTCCTATCTTAAGACAAAAGTCGCATGGCTATATACACTTCAATTATACACATTTGCTATTTCGAGCCAAGTTTATCCCACTTATCTATTTCTCGAAATATGTGTTGGTAAGCTTTCACTTTGGCCAAGTTCATCTTTACTCGTGACGAAAGTCATGTTGATTATTTCAATAACTTGAAAATCGCTTTGATGAAATATAGTTTGTGAATAACAAATAACATCCTCTAAGAAAGTTTCAATGATTGAAATGAGAGTTTAGATCATGAAACCATCTTTGGATATATATAAACATAGTGTGTTTTCATATTTGTGTAAAAGTCCAAAACCGGTAACCCAAAGTATGCGTACCCGTATGCATATTTGGCGGTTGTTGGAAATCCGGGTGAGTATGCATACCCGTATGCGTACTGGCGGAAAGTTCACGTCCGTGAATTTCTGCTGGAGTTTGGAAGTGAAAAAAACTCAATCTGGTTACTTAAGTACGCGTACCTGTTCGCATACTTAGGTAGGTTACTTTCTAAAATCGGTTTGTTCGAGAACTAAAATATTTATATAATAAGGAATGCAATCTTTGCAAACCGTGGCTATAATGTTCATGAATCGATTGGAGTGAACAAAAACCGATTTTGCTTCGATTGTGTCTTGTATACTTCTATGAGATCTAAGCAATTTAACAACTCTCTAACTAGTTCATTTGAGTCATTTGAACTAGTTATGGTGAAGATGAATAAGGTTGATATGAAAGTGCTCATATGGCTAACCATTGGTTAACTATTGTTGAACCAACTAAGTGTACACGTTTAGGTACGGTTACTCAAACCTAAATGAAGTTACATTTCATTTGTGTATGACAAGCTAAGTTCGATCTAACGGTTGAAAGATATTAGCTTGAATCTAATCAGGTTTTCATCTAACGATGAATATTGAATGCTTTGTTACCAAGGTAACTTAGATTGCAAACCCTGATTTGGAGACTATATAAAGGAGAACTCTAGCAACTGGGAAACCTAATCCCCACACCTCTTGTGTGATACTAGTTGTATAAGCTAGAGTCGATTCTCCTTTAACCTTAGGTTTTTCACGAAACCCTATAAGTTAATGACTTAAAGACTTCAATGGGGTTGTGAAGCCAGACCCAACTATTTTCTCTATAGTTGCGTGATCTGATCTTGATGTTTCTATCGTGATTGAGTGCAATCGTAAGATTGGATTGAGATTTATATCTCCGATAGGCAAGATAGAAAAGTAGTCACAAACACCTTCGTCTCATCGTTTGTGATTCCACAATATCTTGTTTGCTAGTCGATTAAGATTATTGTGAGGTGATTGATATTTCTAGGATGTTCTTCGGGAATATAAGTCTGGTATATCAATTGGTTCATGTTCACCTTGATTTATCAAAAGACGGAGCAAAACTCGTATTTATTTATGTGGGAGACAAATTTATCTATTCATGTAGACTTTTCTGTGTGAGACAGATTTGTTTATTAAAGTCTTCAACTTTGGGTCGTAGTAACTCTTAGTTGTGGGTGAGATCAGCTAAGGGAATCAAGTGCGTAGTATCCTGCTGGGATCAGAGACGTAAGGAGCACAACTGTACCTTGGATCAGTGTGAGATTGATTGGGTTCAACTACAGTCCAGGCCGAAGTTAGTTTATAGTAGGCTAGTCTCTATAGCGGCTTAATACAATATGTGTTCAATCTGGACTAGCACCGAGGTTTTTCTGCATTTGCGGTTTCCTCGTTAACAAAACTTCTGGTGTCTGTGTTATTTATTTTCCGCATTATATTTTGTTATATAATTTAAATATCACAGGTTGTGCGTTGAATCGATCAATTGGTAAATCCAACCTTTGGTTTTTGATTGAAATTGATTGATCCTTGAACATTGGTCTTTGGTACCATTCAAGATATCTCTCTTATATTCAATCGGGCTCGCAAATTATCATTTGTTTGATTGCGGATTGAATTGAGAGATTGGGATATAACTCTTTGATATACGTTTCTTAAGATTGAGTCTGAATGTCTAGTTGATTCTCTTGAAAGTATATTGGAGTTAGTCCATACAGATTGCTAAGCGAATTATTGGGTGTGGTTGTTAGACCCCCACTTTTTCAATTGGTATCAGAGCAGGCAAACACGTTAAACACCTCATAAGTCCGTGTTTGTAGCGATCTGGCTCTATGGACAGCTGTAATATCTCTGATAACGCAACATCAGTTCAGAGTCTCTCTGATGTGTTTCAAAATCCTGAGACATCTAAGAAATCTCATGTATCCGCTCCTTTGACTGAATCTGTCTTCAACTAGGAAACATGTCTTGATGAACAGTTGGATGATATTTCAGATGAGAGTGATTCAGAAGAAGGAGAAAGTATTGATGAGGAAGTCTCTCAATATATCAAGCTCTTTGACCATGCTTTGAAAGAAAAGAAGTCAACAGCTTGCTTAAGTAAATATTTGGCACCTCTCTGTCAAGAAAACAGAAAGATGAGAAAACTCTTTAAAGGTTATGATTGTGGGTATAAACTCTTACAATCTACCGTTAAATATCGAGAAGAAGATGTACGCTAAAAATGGTCTGAATGTGATAATCTTCTTCGAAATCTATTTGTGTTGAAAGAAAGACTTGCAGAATCTGAAGCAAGATACGACTCTCAACAAAAATGTTTTAGTGAGAGAGAACTCAGTCTTCTCACCAGAGAAAAACTTTTGGAGACTGATCTCGCTGCTGCCCTTGATAAGGTAAAATCACTGGAAGAGAATATGAAAAGATTCAATTATAGCTCTACAAAATTATCTTCTATGCTTGGAGCATGTAAAGAACATCGTGATACACGTGGCCTGGGCTATAAAGAAATAGACGCTCCAAGTACTAGTAAAATCAATTTTGTTCGTGCTAATGACAGCTCTTCATGTGAAAAACCCTTTCCAGCAGCTGACGTTCGTAGGAGCAAGGATTGCCCACCTTCGAAATCAACTCGCATGAGAACAGTCAAGAGCAATACCTTTACTGCTATTATTGCGGAATAAAGGACACCTTGAACGGAGATGTCGTTTTCGACTTAGGAATCAAAAAACTTCATAACATCTTGCATGGATGTCTAAATAATTAATTAAACCTGTCTCTCATCTTGCCGAAGTAAAAGGGATTGTCTGGAATCAAGAAAAAGTTGTGATGAGTCATTCCTTGATTATGATCTTGAGACAAAAAAAAGCATACAATTGTGGAAGGAAGAATGTCAGATGGACAACTGACTCTTTAAATTACTCTGAGAAGAGAAAAAGGCATAGGAGGAAGAAAAAAGGTTCAAATTCCTCTACTCTCTCTGAAGAAGGCCTTGAATCCAAAGTGTCTGCGCCAGACTTCATTCATATCAATAATCGAGTCTCAGAGCTCAAGACCAGCATAAACAGACTCAAACGGAGCATTAAGAAGGCAAAGAAAGCAGCAGTTTCAGGTATCCATTATTTTCCTCTGTTTAAATCTCTTTCGACTAATCCTATTGATTTTTTTGAAAATCTTCATGAAGGAAAGAGAGAAGAAGTCAATATTCTTAATGAGAAAAATACTCATTAAAATACAACTTGACTGCTCCACGTAGCATCCTTCTTGTAATTGTGGAAGGATGCTCATAATGCTCAAGAAGATCTTTTGTCTTGAGAAAGTAGTCGTTGTTATATTATTCTTTTCATTATCTTTTCACTTTACATAATGATGATCATAAAAACTGTTTAGCCTTGCTCCAGTACTTTGCATAATGTAATGTTTTTTTTATCGTCCATTATTGAGAATAATTCCTTGTTGATTGTCTTGAATTTTTTTTTCTTTTCATCGACCAATCAGTTGTTGTTCATCAACAATTGTCTTATGTACTTTTGAACTAAGGTTGTCATCAATCTGTTTATAATGGGTTCTTGAGTTTTTTCAAGACTTCTTCTAAATTTGGCTCCATTATTCTATTGGTCGTGTACCAAGTTTGTAACCACATGTGCACGTACACTTGACCTGCATGGAACATATACGATTTTCCCTAGGGTTTCCTATGAAACACTCATATATATATATATATATACGTATGTATCATGCTCCTCTTTGATACATACACGTTCCGAAACGTCAAAAAGTTTGCCAGAATTTTTGTGCACAATGGATGGATGCAACAAGGAAGACAAAGTTGAGAAAGGCAAGACTATCGAGTTTCACGAGAACCCTGTTTTCATTACCTGCTATCATGTTGTTGATCATGAAAACAAACTACCAGTTCAGATGTCATCACAACTGGTAGGAAATCTTCTTCGATATTTTGAGGTCGTACGTGAACAACTTGGAATTGCAACAAGGAATGTCAAATTTCTGAAAAACGAACTGAAGAAAGCAACTGATGAGCTCGTCCATGTTCATTCTCTGGTTGCTGGCCATGTTTAATATTTTTCGAATTATATTCTCTAAGAGTTGTTTTGATTTTATCTAGGAAACTTCTTATGAGAATTTATTCTTGTGTTTTTAAAAAAGGATAACTAGGGTTTGGAATAGCCATTATTGTGAATACACATAGTTATGTCCATCGTTTTCATCTTGCAATGTTTTTAGATTTATTTATTTAAATTCTAAAGTTTGTTTGGAAGATGATCTTGCAGTATTAATCTTTATGGTTTTATATATTTCGCAACTTGTTATGGGATATGTGTGTTTGCGCATGTGATCTATGATTGTAGGATCAGAATATCGCGACATCAATACTTCGCGAGATTAATAAAAAACGACGTTGCGAGGGAGTCACAGGGAAGTAAAATAAATGACGCAATGAATGACGACAGCCAGAACACGAGGAAGATATGAAAATATGGCGAAACTTAAGAGTGTCGCGAGATTGTATACTTGTACACTTGCGATATTTCGCAAGTCATTCCCGAAAATAAAGGACAGTTTAGCTGTTATCCACTGTGTACTACCCTATATAAAGGGTTGAGTCAGTATGTTGTGGGAGAGTTCTTTTTTGAATTGTTAAGCAAGTCATTAGGAGAGAGAAAGTTTTAGAGTGATTGTAATTCTATAACTCATTTCTATTTCATATTATAAAGATTCAAGTATTCAATCAATAGGAATCATAATCATTCATCTTAAATGTCTTAATTGTGTATATTCTAGTGAGGGGTGTAGTGTAGGATTTCCTGCAACTACATAATGGCGCTAGAAACAGGGATTGAGTAGAGATCAACCTTGTGAATTGAAAGAATCGAGAATAACAAGAAAGAAATTTCGTCTAATTTTCAAACAACTTACCGAAATTGAGAAATGGCTAGAAGAAGGAATACATCGAACAACCAACAACTCGTTAGAAGAAGCGGGAGATTAGCTGAGAAAGGAGAAATGAAGTAGGTGAACCATCAAGAATAAACGCAAGAGATAGAGAAGAAGGCCAAATTCAACCACCAATTCAACCAGCACCGAATAGAATAATAGATTATGATAGGGTGAGTGTGCATACGTGGAGATCAGATTCTATGGAAGAAAGAGAAGAAGTGCAACAATTGATAAATAATGGACAAGAGGAGAGAAATCGAGAAGAGGTGGGAGAAACAATTCATGGAAATGAAGAAATCGCAAAGATTAGAAGCATTGAGGCAAACAATACATGAAGAAAGGCGGTTAGAAGCGGAAGAACGTGCAAATTTAACAAGGCAAAACCATGAGTTAAGAATGGAAAATATGAGGTTGCAGAATAGAAAGTCGAGAAGTAGTACCAGGTCAAGATCATGATCAGTTAGAGAAGATATGAGGAGAACATTACCTGTAGAAAATGTTAATGAAGAAAATTTAGAAAGGGAGCCAAATCTCAGTGAAGGATGTTGCGAGAGAAGAGAAGTGGTAGAAGATCGTTATATTCCACGTCCTGAAATTTTACAGAATGGCCAAAATGACGGAAATCAAGAAAATAGGCAGCGTCAAGGGCGTAATAATCCAATTGGTGAAGAAAATCAAGAAGAAGGAAGAAGAATACCGCATGGGAGAGAAACACGGAGGAAACAAAAGGAGATTGAAGATGACATCGAAAAACATTATATTGAACAAGCGCGCGTCTAGCTTGCGAAAGGGAAAGATTAAGAGTAGAAATGGAAGAACGGGAATTGGAGGAAGCAATTCGGCAGAACAATCATGACAATCGAGAAAGAAGGCGCGAGCAAAATCGCAACAATGGAAATATCAATGAAGAATATGAAAGAATACAAAGGAGAACTGATAGACAACCAAGAAGAGAAAATGATAGATATAATGGTGTGCGAATTCGTGAACGAGATGAAGGAGAAAGTCGCAGAGAAAGAAGAGAAGAAAATGCTGAACAAGAAAATCAAAGTAGACATGAACGCAGAAGGAGAGAGGCAGAGCTAAAAAGACCAATAAATTTGAATCCTGATGTAAATGAACAAATCTTAAGAGAGTTGGCAGAGATGAGAAGAATGTTAAACAATAGAAGGGGAGGAGGAAGAAGACAATTGGATGAGGCCATCGAAGAAGCTGCGAAAACCCCCTTTACACTAGAGGTGCAGCTTAGGAGGAATACCCCCAAAGTGCAATTTACCCGCATTAACCAAAGATTTTTGATGGAACAACTTGCGCAATACAACACATCAAAGCGTATGTGAGATGTTTGGTACAATGGGAAAATCATGACGCCATATTGTGCAAATATTTTGCATCAAGTTTAACAGGAGAAGCACCGAAATGGTTTGAGGGTTTACCAAGAAACACAATCACGTCATTCAACCATTTACAAGCTATATTCTTAGGGGCATATATAAGTAACAACTCCTCGCGACCAGGAATTGAAGATGTATTTGGGCTGAAACAAAGAGTTGGCGAAAGTTTGAGACACTTAACTGTGAGGTGGAAGACAATGTGTAGCGAAATGGCTGGACGAGTGGATGAAAGATATCTTATTCTATCATTCATAAACGCTATGTTCGCAACCAATTTGTTATATATTCAAATTTTTAGAGTCAAGAATACAATTACAATGACTGAGTTAAGAGAACTTCAGGAGGAATATATCGCTCTAGAGGAAAGGCAAAATGAGATGGAATCATACCCAGCCATGAATACAAATTCAAATGTCATAATGCAATCTTATTACCCAAATTGATAAACACAAAGAGCGAGAGCACTTCGCAAGGGCAACAAGAAAGGATAATAGATGATGGACAACCAAAGATAGTAGCTATGGGAAGCCGTGATCGAAGAATTTGAAAGAGAAAGGAACTACTACAACCGTGGCGGCAATAACAAAATTCAAAGACTTGATCATCCGCAAGAAACTTATGGAGGTCGAAGGCGAGAATTATCATGGAGGGCAGCAAGTCACAGAGTAGTATGGGAGGAAATCAAAATGCCACCATTAAATACTAGTGTGGAAAAATATGGGAAGCTATACTCTTGATGGAAAACAGACCCGCACCATGGAACATGGGGAATGAGCCACCACCAAGTGATAGAAGTCACGAGTTCTGTTCTTACCACCGCTTTCATGGACACCTAACAAATGACTGCAGAAATATAAAAAGAATCATCCTCGAATGATTGACCAAGGAAAGTCAATCATTTTCTAAAAAGTGAAGAGAAGGTTCAACCGTTACCACCACCGCCAGAAATGCACAGACAAACTCAAAAAGGGGAAAGAAACATTCGTAATAGAAGTTGGAACGAAAGCTAAAAATTTGTTTTGCAACTCCATTGTACATTCATACCGAGCAATTGAAGATTTTCATGATAATGTTCTCGAGGGTTTTTGCGAGGGATGCTGATAATAGAGAAGTGATGAACATCGCGAAGACATCGCAGTTAAAAGAATGGCAAATGCAGATTATTTCTTTCACTGCAGAAGAGATTCCTTAAGGCAGAGAGATGCATGATAGCCCATTGGTCGTAAAATTGGAAATTAATCCAAAACCTGTAGATGGCGAAGATGATGAAGCAGAAAGTTCCTGGGCGATCAATAGAATCTTAATTGATACGGGGAGCTCAGTAAACATTCTTTTTTACCATACTTACAAGACTATGGGTGGGAAGGATGAAGAGTTGATACCTTCGACGTATAAAATATATGGTTTCAATGGCACAACGAATAAGCCTAAAGGAGAAGTTCATATGAGAATACCCTTGCAAGGATTATCAACTGAAATTTTGTTCTGTGTAGTCGATGTGGAGTCCCCTTATAATGCATTGATCGGAAGGTCATGGTTGCACGAAATTCTGGGTGTAGCGTCGACTTATCATCAGTGTATAAAGTTTCCTCATCCTAGCGGTGTTGGAGTTATAAAGGGAGACTGGATGGAAGGACAAAAATGCTATGAGATTGATGTGGAGAGTTGTGAGGAAAGAGCTGCAAAAAGAAAGGGCTGGAAGCAAAATATAAAAGATGAACAAAGAAGAGAAAGGTTGATGGTGGATACCATAGATACAAGAGGTGAAGATACATTGCGAAGCAAGTGCATGAAAACAGTTGAAAATTATGATGGAAAGGAATCATTAAGAGGTTTGAATGGTGCAGAGGCAGAGAGCAGCAGGAGCAAAAAGTGTAAGAAATGAATAATCATTATTATCAAAAGCAATGACAAAGGCATATCAAGAGTAAGAGGAAGAAACAATAATTGAAGAAGAAATACGCGAGAATCTCGCCATCAAGAATGTATGAAAATTTGATTGAAGAATTGAAAACCAAAAATGAATAAACAATGCAAGATTGTGCGATAGCTTCGCAAACAAAATAACAAGAGAAAACCAAAAATGAATGATTGAATGAATTAACAAAAATGAAAGAGTGAGTGAATGGGACGAACCTTTATGGCGTACACCCTAGTTCGCGAATGATATTTCGCAAGAGGCAAATGTAAGACCTAAAGTGCGTCATATAAGGGGGTATCTCTTGACATGGCTCAGGAAAAGGTTACACCGCCCCTGGAACCTGAGTCATGAAAATTTGGGGCCCATGAAAGCCTATCCGGGAGAGATACCTTGGATTTCCAACTATATATATAAGGTTATACCCTGGTTAGACGCCCGAGGGTCTCTTCCAAGGAGTCAGTGTATGCTCAAGGCGCCGAGGTACACGGTTGAGCCAAGAGTGCCTGGGACATTTGAAGTGTCTCGGCCATTCTTGGCAAGTCTTGGCACATGCTGCACTCGGCCCAAGAAAACTCCACTTAGGGTGCAGTCTCGTAACCATAAACCCTATAGGTATAAGGGATAAGAGGTCACAAAACAACGGTTGTTGTTAAGACCGGATGGGAGGAGCTAGTCTTGTATGGCCGATGTACGCCTCCTTGAAGGGGCAACCATGGGAGATGATAAGGGCGGCACCCTCCATTAGGGAGCTGATAAGTGTCACAAGACGGCAATGTCATGGGGCTTTATATTCGCAAGAACATTTAGGCCTGTCATATTGTCGCAAATGAAATATCCTATGCAGAGGCAAAAATACTAAAGAAATGATAAGACAAGATCAATGGGTCATTACATGAAAGTGTAAGGACGCCCCGCGATTTTGTCGCAATACGTCAATGTCATGGGACTTTATGTTCGCAAGAATATTTAGATCTGTCATATTGATGCAAAATGAGGGGTGGCAAAATAAGACCTTTAACTAGGAAGGCAAAATAAGACCACACAAAAACAATGATAAGACAAGATCAATGGGTCATTACATGAAAATGTAACGACGTCCTGCGATTTTGTCGCAATGATGAATTTCAACATAAATGATGATAAAATAACACAAGAAATCGAGTAAGCAAACAAGCTTGCGAATACGATTATATTTCTTCATTTATTTGTGAAGAATCAAGAATAAAGTTTCGAAATTAATAAGTATCATTACTTAAAGATTATCGACTTGATTTATCTCATGTGAAAATAAATAACAGAGGCAAGTATGGGAATGATTAGAATAAAAACTTGTTATTTATTTTCATATGATAGATTTACAATAAGAGATTACAAAATGGAAGGTTAGAAGGATAAATGTACAAGTATCACAAGAAGAGAAAGGAAAATGGAACAATCTAGCAACTTATTCTTCTTCATCAGATTCTTTATCAGATTCTTCTTCTTCGCTTATATCACTATCAGAGACATCTGAGCAAGGCATATTTTCAGGAATTTCATCGAGAAGACAAGGATATGAAGAAAGAGGAATGTTGTGATCATTGCAAATCCTTTCAATAGTTTGATTGCGAAAACGAACAACATCATTATTGAAATTCGCCACAGTAGTTTGTAGTTGCTTCTTCATCTTAGAATATTTGTCATTGCGAAGAGAAGTCTTTTGCAGTTGCTTCTTCATCTTAGAATATTTGTCATTGCGAAGAGAGAAGTCTTTGCAAGTTGTGCTTTCTCGCATTCAAGTTCCTTGATTCTAGTTTGAAACCTCTTCTCGCATTCTCGCGAACAAATGACAATGAGTTAGCAGCTTAATAACAGCTTTTATAGAAAAGAAGCGGAAAATAATAATGAAGAAGAAAACAACCTTCTCTCGAAAATCATATCTTTAACCAAGGCAAGCAAAGATGCTCAAGATGAAGACCGACGCTAACACCTAAGTTATTTCGTGTTATCTAGAACCTTCGCAGCCCAAGCGAATTCATCATCATTATTTATGACAAGAATTGAACGAATTTGATTTTCTCGCTCATTAAGTATGTCATTCTCCCCGAATTTCTCCATCTTCTTCCCAAGAACAGCGAAGGAATTCATCTCGTTCAATTTGGACTTCAAGAATAGTTTTTTGGAATTTCGCTAATGCTTGAGCCCCTTGATTAGCAATGCGATCCTTATCATATATAAGGCTGCTAATTTTCTTCCTTAGAATATTATTATTCTCCTGAGAGCTAAGATAAAAACGTTTAAATCGGTTGGCTAAACCTAAACTAGATCTATGTTCAATTTCTAAAAGACGAAATTTGGTTCGAAGTTCATTTAATGAGAGGGAATTAATCTTGTTTGAAGAACTACTTAAAGATTCATTAAGGTGAGCGAGAAGAGCATCATCATCCATAGGTTCAGGGAATGAATGGAGAAGGATGGCTTCGTCAGAAAGATTATAAATGTCCGCGAAAATGATAAGTCAGGCAAATAAAAATAAATGGCAAAGTAAAAATGAAGAAAAGAGGAGGGTGTTATACCATAAAGTTGCTGATTAGCACTTTGAAGAGTAGATATTTTGTCCTTTTGGGAAGAAGACTCAACTTCCAACTGTTGAATTTTTTCATCCTTCTTGCGAGATGTCGCAACTTCAATTTCTAGTTCTTTGATCTTCTCTTTAAGTTGAAGATTTTTCTTTTCAAGATTGTTGCGTCTTTTCTCGAGGTCTGAGGCAACAACAAAGGAAGCTCTCCCAGACTATAAAGAAAGATAAAGAAATTATTAAGATAAGGTTTATAATCGAAATTACAGAGAAATAAAGAGATATGAACATACCAAAGCACTGAGTGCATTTAAGAAGCTGGGAGTCATTGTTCGGGAAACCCCGCGAAAAGAATCATTATCCACTAGCAGGGGAGCATCGCAAATATTAGCGAGAGCTTCGCAAGTAGCAGATAAATGATCATCTCCCAATCCTTGCATAGAATCGGGGAAGACACTAGACAATTGCGCCATAGCAGACTCAATCGAATGATTCTCCTTTACAGAAGAAGTATCAACCTCATTTTCATCTTCGTCAGAACTCTCGCTGGTTTGGGAACTAGAACGAGAAGAGGGATGGATTTTCCGTTTTTTAGAAGATGGAGCAGAAGATTTATCCTTGCGAAGAGTGATTTTATTCTTGCCCTTAACCTTCGTAGCTTCGGGAATGTCAATTTCTTCAACAACCTTCGCACACGAATGAAGATAAGAAACAGAGGCAACAATATTGTTAAAAATAACAAAAGAAAGTATTTCTTACTTCATCCGTGATTGATCGGAGTATCGCCATAGTACTCGCCTTTGGACGTCTTCTATAACTCTTTTTCAATTTGGTAATCTGAAAATTTTACAAGCCTAGTAAATATAAGAGGAAGGAAATATCGTAAAGCAAACCTGAAATAGGAAGTATACCTCTTTTGCCTTCTCGGGCCACTTAAATTCCCAAGGATGATAGTTTGCGAGATTCGCAGGGAGTGTATGAGAACCTGCAATATAAGGTCCGCTCAAAAATAGAGGAACAACCCACCACTTCTCATCTTTGGAGTACCGAGGAACATTATTTTTGCCCGAGTGCCAATCAATATCTTGCATAATCAACTTATCATTGGAAATATTATCTTTTCTCTTCAATCGAGCACCCCAGCGAGATTTATCATTTCTCATATTTATTACTTCATAATTTTCAAAAAAGTTTTCTATAGTATACTTCTCAGCGACTATTTCTAAACTTGCGAATCTAGGATCTTTGACATCATCAGGATATAAAGATCCCTTACCAGCGCCACGGTTGGCGAATTCAAGCATTAGACGGATGCAATCACCGCTTAGTTGATAAATAGCTCGCGAGAATTTCTCATGAGCAAGAATTTCATAGAATAAAGGCATCTCGGGATTGTAGAGAGGAATGGGAAGGCTGCGAGGATTTGACCTAGCGAGATTATGATTTTCTCGATCATCACACCGATGATCGAAAACAACTTTGCAGAAAGTATAGATGAAGATTCTTGATCAGGAATGGTTGATAGGATGAAGCCCTTCTCTTGTAAATTCTTTTGAGCTTCATTAAAAAGGGGTTTATATATACGACCAAGTGAAACCATTTTTAGAGTATGGGAATGATTAGAGAATTGAAGATCAAGAGAGAGAAAGAAGGGAAGATTTACAAGAGTTAAAACGCAGATTGCGGAGGAAGAAAGTTGAAGAAAAGTTGCAGAGAGAAAATAAAAGAGAAGAAGAGAAGAGTGAGAAAACTATATATAGAGAGAAGAATCCTCGAGAAAACAAATGCATTTAATGCAAGATGGGACGTGAATGGTCAAGAATAAGCGGATGAAAGAGACGTGTCAAGAAAAGAGTGGAAGAAGAAACATTTGTAATAAATTCCGTGTAAAAGTACGGGAGTGAAACAGATAAAGATGAACAATTGCGGCATTTCAAAATATTGGTTCTCATGACATTCTCTTCTTCGCAGAGAAGACATGAGAAGAGGCAAGATGTAGGATCAGAATATCGCGACATCAATACTTCGCGAGATTAATAAAAAACGACGTTGCGAGGGAGTCACAGGGAAGTAAAATAAATGACGCAATGAATGACGACAGCCAGAACACGAGGAAGATATGAAAATATGGCGAAACTTAAGAGTGTCGCGAGATTGTATACTTGTACACTTGCGATATTTCGCAAGTCATTCCCGAAAATAAAGGACAGTTTAGCTGTTATCCACTGTGTACTACCCTATATAAAGGGTTGAGTCAGTCTGTTGTGGGAGAGTTCTTTTTTGAATTGTTAAGCAAGTCATTAGGAGAGAGAAAGTTTTAGAGTGATTGTAATTCTATAACTCATTTCTATTTCATATTGTAAAGATTCAAGTATTCAATCAATAGGAATCATAATCATTCATCTTAAATGTCTTAATTGTGTATATTCTAGTGAGGGGTGTAGTGTAGGATTTCCTGCAACTACAATGATTGTCTCATACGTTGTCAAAAGTTAAGTCTTTCATATATCGGTATGCAAGTATTGATAAAAGATTGAATGAACTTTTGACAAACAAAAGATAAGCCTATTATGTCATTATGCAAATATTGATGGAAGATAGGATGAGCTTTTGTTTACAAAGATTAAGTCTATTATATGTCATTGTGAAAATGGTGATGAGAAATAGAATGAATCTTTGTTTATTCCGCAGTATTGATCTTCCCTGATCCATATTTTTATGTAAATATTGTGCGGCTCCGTAAGTTATCTTATGTGAGCATTTCCGATTAAATTAATCATAGGTTCTGAAAATGTGGGGGTCTAACAACCACAACCCACAATTATTTTGGCAATCTAAGAGGACTTACTCCAATATACTTTCTAGAGAATCAACTAGACAGTCAGACTCAATCTAGAGAAAAGTATATCAAAGAGTTTATATCTCTAACTCTTAATTCAATCTGCAATCAGTAAATAGAAATCTGCGAGCCGATTGAATATATGAGGAGTAACTTGAACGACGACCAACCTATCTCTACAGGATGTCAAGCCATTTCCAACTGTGTCTTGTATCTCAAAAAAGCATGTTTGTTCAACTGAGTCGCAACAGCTTCGCTCATTTTATCTCAGTTATATCATATCAATTATTGTGTATTAATTATATTGATAATTAGATAAGGATGTTTTAGTCTATTATGAAATATTAATTTATAAAAGTTTGAGTGTAATATCCAAAATGAATAATTGAAAAGTATTTTTTTAATTCCTGGGAATCTAAATAGTATCAAACTTTACATGTCTTTTTCACCCAGAAATTGTTGTTTTAGGGCTATTTGACCAATTTTTTGAACTTAGTTTTACATTCCAAAGCATCTAACTCTATAAATGTGAGAGATGGAAACAATGTGTTGCTTTGGAAAGATCTCGAAGGCCTTTGCCCATGAATGCCCACCGAATGGGATTATAAACAGAAAAGAAATTTTGAATATATTTTGTTTCCTAGAATAGAGGAAATAACTCCAATAGTGCTGAAATTTCGAGACTGGCAACAAGGAAGCCGCAAAATGTTATAACTGATATCAAAATAAAAGTTATATAAATGATATCAAAACAAAACATAGAAAAGAAAACATGGTCTTCAGTCATGAGTTTTTCAGAACAGTCGTCTCTCTTCTCGCAATCAAGACCTAATAGGAATTTTTTCAAGATCATAGCATACAACTATAGTATCATCTCCCATTTCGATTTCCTTCCTTACTCTGTAAGGAAGATGAATCCTCTTATCTTTCTTTTGAAGGGTCCACATCGTGCCCCATCCTCCAACGGAGGCGTCACCGGATTTGTTGTCTTCGGCAACCCCAGTTACATGAGTCAGGCAATATTGAGCAAGTTTTGCGGCATCTAAAAAAGAAATCTGATTGGTGAGATGGGTATTCAAAAGATTGGTGAGATGAGTACGACTGTCCGGGGTGACACTCCCGGAAAAATCAAATGTAGTGACATGATTAACATCTTCTTATGCGATTGAGAATTGATGAAGTTTGGGGACTCCACCTTCAAGAGTTGCGGTGATAAAGGAAGAGTTTATGTCTTTCTTGGCTTTCCCTTCTATTGTTTTTGGCTTCTCTTAAATATAGCCCACACTTTTACTAACCATAATCCAAGAAGTTTAAGTTAAAATGAAAAACCAAAAGCTAAAATGAAAAACAAACAAGTCTTAGTTTTTTTGCTAACAATTAAACGTAAGTCCATCTTACTCAAAATAAAATCTAACTTTTTTTCTTCTTCTTATTCATGCTTAAAGTTAATTATAATTGTTCTTTTAGTATTCTCACAAGTTGAACAATTATATATAAACTCTAATTCTTACTTTTCCCCAAACAAAATAAACCCTAATTCTTAGTTTCTCTAAAATAAATTTATCTTAATCATTATTACATCAAAAGTGATCGGGGTGTATATTCTATTTATTCCCTTAAAAAAATTCCACAACAACGTCAATCGAATCTTTTCCTAGGACCATTGTTCTAGAACTCCATAAACATAATCTATATAAAAAAAAATCTGGAAGATGATTTTTTTTTTTCTTAACCATGATTAAACTAGAATTAATTGAGGGTGTTGATTATTCTTAAAAAAAAAACAAACATTAACTATGTCAAATATCTTACATAATTTACTTTTACTTTTTTTTATTTTTTTTTATTTAGGGATTTGATGGTTATGTTTTATTATGGGCTATACATATAATAAATATACATAATTTCGTGGGCTATGTCGAATGATTATGAATGTCTGTTTGGTTAGCTTAAACTTTTATTTTTATGGGTTATAGTTAATAAATGTGTGGGCTACATTTAAGAGAAGCCTTGTTTTTAATAGCTTCCGATGTTTCTTAATATCTCTGTCACCTTTGAAATCCAATTCCATTCACCGTTTAACCTCTTTTCGCTCTCTGGCTGCACTCCATTCATTTTGTAGTTCTGTCATAATCGTTTTGAATCTACCAGCAGCTTCATACGATTTGAGTTAAATTTTCGAATTTCCCATTCGGCGCATCAGAATTTCCTCAAAGCTGTTAAGGGGCACCATGTAGTTGGAAGTGGTGCGAAAGTCGCTCATTACTATGACCCCATCACGATGGGGGATGCCCATAACATAATTCTCCCTTTTTTTGTCAACAAAATTGTCGAAGGCGAAAAATAAGGATCATAATAAATTAAATTAAAAGAGTGTCAAGACTAGAGAACACATACCAACTTTTAGTTTAGACGATTTCACCAAGAAAAATAGGTTTGCGCCAAGGAGACGTATAAGTACAAGAATCTCCTACAATTCCATATCCGCTCTCGACACAAAGATATTATGTTTTAAGCACAAGTTCAAAAGAACTCTACCCAATTTGATGTCGTTCCCAAAATAACAACATGATCGATCGCTACTCTAATCACAAGAAATGTTTTTTCTTTGGATATTAACAAACTTACCAGCCAATTATGAACAAAGTAATATTTTCTCTCTCTTCTGCCAGTTACGAACAAAGAAGTTAAAAATAACGATTTATTAGTGAATGGTTGAAATTTGACAATTTATTTTAGTGGGTTTGTTTGTAGAATTCACCGTTTCCAGGAATTTATAATCCCATGGGATTTATGTAAATTCCATGTGCGTTTGGTAACTCAATTAAAATTCTTAGGATTTATAAAGTTTTCTTATATTAAAGTCTTTGTACCGTTTGGCATTACCCTCAAATCCTAAGATTACATATATATGGGATTTAGAGTTAAAAAAAACTGGGTCCATAAATTCCTTGATAAGTTTCCCAGCAAATCTTAGGGGGGAGGGGTCGGACTCTTTATGGAGGATTTGCTGGAAAACTGAATCCCGTAGGAAACGTGATTCCAAGTATTCGGTCAACCAAACATACAGAGGGAAACGTAATTCTACCAAATCCCCTGGACCCATAAATTCCACCTTTTAAATTCTACATCCAAACCCACCATAAATATAAGTCATTGGTGAATGGTGATTGGTGAATGACTCACCAATCGGTTGATGCACACCGATTAAAAGTTTGGTCGATTTATAATATTAGAGATAAAATGGATCGATGAGTGGTTCACCGGTCGGTTAATGCTTCACCTCTCATCTTCCCTATGGGATAGGGAATAAGGATTAAAAGAATTACCTTCCCATAAGAGATAGATTTTCTTTTAGGCCAAGCACTATGGTTGGGCATTTCAATAGCACTAGCCAAGCGTGAGGTTTCCACCTTACTGGATGATTGTTTGTGAAGACTCGGATGAATGGGTTTCAAGTGGGCATTTCCTCCTTTGTGTGGTTCAAGAAGGGGCAGGATGATCTTGTTGGATGAATATAATGTTTTTAATCCCTAAAATTAGGCATTATTTAGCTTAAAAATAGCCAAGAGGTGTTTTTGAGGGTGAAAATACGTAATGAGGTTTCCACCTTACTGTGGGAGAGGGGATCGGCTTACAAAAAAATAAATTCGATTTACCGTATAATGTTTTTAATCCCTAAAATTAGGCATTATTTAAGGACGCGCAATTAGGGGATACTTTTATTAATTGGGGGATATTAATTACTATCCCCATCCAATAGTTTCTGCTAAGAGGTGTTTTTTGAGGGTGAAAATACGAAACTACCATTTAAAAAAAAAAAAAAACTAAATCAAACCTAACTATACCCCACTCCCTTTCAAATTCTAAATATTCTCTACTCCCTTTCAAATTCTCTTCCCCTTCTCTGTCGGCTCCTCATTTTGAATACGTTTTTTTTTTTTACATTCGGAAGTGATGAAGATCATGCCGGAAATGATTTTTTTTTTTTACATCGCTGGCATTGTATTAGTGATGAAGACCATGCCGGAAGTAAGTGATGAAGACCATGCCTAAAAATGATGCCGGCGTGCTCGATAAATAACTTACAATGCCGGCATCGTAATTTGGGAGTACCCATTTTGTAGCATTGATTTTGTCGGAATTTTGTAAGTTGGGAGTATTCATTTTTTAACCAAATTCATATTACCTCAAATTTTTTCCTTATCAAACTAATCATTATTAAAATACATTATCAAACTAATCTTTTAACTTAGCTAGTTATAATTAACCACTAAACATGATTAGTGAGGAGTATATTAGGAATTAGTTAAAATACATGGATAATGGGCGACTCTGATTTACTATATAAATCCTGTTTTTATCTTTTTCCTATACTCCCCAATTAGTAAAAATATCCCCCAATTGCACTTCCTTATTTAACCATACATCCTATAAAGTATTTTTGTGACTCATCGCTTACGTTCAACGAGGAACAAATCTGCTCCACTCTTTAGCGAAGCCAAACACATTCGCCACATTAAGGCGAAGTGATGCTCCGCAATACTTATGTTTCGCTCTAATTAAGCTACAATTAAGCGAAATAACTGATCATGCTTGGCCTTATACCCATATATAAGCAGGGACGAAGTTATGCAGATGCCAAGGGTGCCTCCCGCCCCCCTAAATGCTTTGTATTTGCTTAAAAATCCTTTACATTTATCAATGTTTCTAAGAAAGAATCTATTATTAGCCCCCCTTGAATTTATGTTTTTCACTTGGCCTCCGTATTTCGAATTCCTAGCTCCGTCCCTGTTAATAAATGTAGAATTAACTATAGCTAAGCGAAACAAGCTACCATATGCTTGCCTTATATAACTGTAGAAGCTAGTGATCGACTCTAAACATAACCTGCACTCTACTTTGTTTCTCGTTTCTTAGAGCAGTTTCTACGGACTTAACAAAACAAGAATTTGTTGATTTTGATCCCATTATGAACTCAACAAACATGAAAAGTGGACGTACAAACCAACAAATTTGTTGGTTTGTTGAGTGAGATGGAACACGTAGCGCGCGTGATGTAAGACCGGGCGATCGTGAAACAAGCGCTGGCGTTTGAGGCAGAAACGCGCGAGCCATCATCAATCGCTGACGAATTTTCTTCCACCGCCCGCGGTTATTCCTCACACGCCCAGTACAATTCCTGATTCCAACAATTACTTTAATACTTTTTGGGGGGATTTTGTGTTTCCCCCTCAAAAAAGATAGCTATTTTGCAATACCCCCTTTATAAATCGGTAATTGGTGAAACCCCCTTTCTGTTAACTTTGCCGTTACTATTTAGTTAACTTTGCACGTGCAACACGCCTGTGTCATAACCAAAAAAGAAAAGAAAATAAATATCTTTGTGAGACATTAATACCCCTGTATTACCTAATGATTCTTAGCCTTTAAATTTTTCTTCCTTTAATCTTACGGTCCTCAGGAAAGATCTTAAAAAACCCTAAAATAATCATCATCTTCTCCACTTCCTCCTCGGACATAAGAGTAAGAACACAAGGTTACACCAGTATATCCTCCCCTCCACATTAATCGATCAAAAATGAAAAAATCCCGTCAAATTAAATTCCTTCTATGAGATTACTGTTTGGGAAATCCTTAAGGATCAAATTATCTTCCCGATTAGAGCTGTCAACGGGCCAAGCTAGGGTCAACCCTAACCCTAGTACTATTCATCTACAAGCCCAAAATCTCAACCCTAGCCCTAGACGGGTTGGCTTGGCGGGTTCACGGGTTGGCTTGTTTTACTAAGCCACACAAAATTCAAGTATTTCTATTTAAAAATAATTTTATTTTTTTGGTGCTAATGAATCAATTTATTTTGGATTTGATATCTCTATTTTATTGATATGTAATGTGAAGGGATTGATGATCTAAAATAATACAAAGGATTTAATTACTAATTGTTATTCGTTAATATGTATATAATAAACGTAAAATGTGTTTTTTATTTCTTAGGTGTAGGCTTCTTTGGTTCTATTGAATGTAAATTTCAAGTTATTGGTTGTCATTCAATTGTAAATAAGATATAAATTTCAGATTATTGAAAAAATATAAAATGATATCACGGGAATTTTTTTTTTTGTGTCTCACATCAACCAAAAAATCAGACATATGGCTGTATGAGCGACTATATGAGCAGATACTCACGGGTTGACGGGTAACCCGCGGGTTGACCATAGCTTGGCTTGTTTTCTACTAGGGCTAGATATGCTAACCCTAGCCCGGCTTGTTTAGCCAACGGGACAAGCCGAGCCGGGTTGAAACAAGCCAAGTTAGGTCCAACCCGCAAGCCGGGTTGAAAATTGACAGCTCTATTCCCGATCAACCATTCACAAGCTCGAAAGATACAGTTGCAAAAGATATGGGTGAAATCATAGTGTCATTTTGTCACATATGAAGACAACTAAACATGCAATCATGAATCACCAGTTTCTCTTCTACGGAGAAAACCAACACCAGTAGCAGTAGTTACTTCTTCGTCTCTTTCATTCATTTGAATGATTAAATTTATTGAATGGATTTTGGATCTGGTGGTAATGGTTAAGCTTATTGAATATTTGAATGATTAAATTTCAGATACCCAATTGTTATTTGAAGTGGGTTTTTCTCGAATTTTTGTTATGGTTAAGCGATGATATCCCCAATTGCGTTTTTTCGTCAAGAACAAGGGGTATACATGATTTTTTTTCTTCTTAATATTTTCTAGGTTAATTGGATATGAATAGAATCCTATCATTTGAATATAGAAGAAGAATAATAATAAAATAACTCACTATTTGTTAAATTGATTTGCAATTTTGGGTTTATATCTCAGATTCAAGTTGCAGGTTTAATGCTCTTTCCGAACAAAGAGAAAGAACGATGGGCATCTAAAACGTGTGGAGAGTATAATACATGCGAGGGTATTTTGGATAATTATTCGAAAATATCTTTATCTTTATCACGTGTATCCTGATACTGAGTCAGCTAACTGGGTCGTCACGGCAGTTACAACAGAAAGGGGATTTCACCAATTACCGATTTATAAAGGGGGTATTGCAAAATAGATATTTTTTTTGAGGGGGAACCGCAAAATCCCCTACTTTTTTATTCACTTTATCATATTTTATCTCACTCCATCCTATTATATCTCACTTAAATATTATATTATATATTTTATCTTTATCCTACAAAACATTTTATATTAAAAAGAGATATCAGTAGGGCCTGGAAAATCAAATCTGTTTAGTTTTGCTTTAATTTTCCATAATGGAAAACACAGTTTGTTCATCCATGCGGCTCAATAATTTTTTTTTGTTCCCATAGGAACTACCCTTAGTTGCTCATTCACTTTCTCTCTCTAGAAATCCTTGGAAAGTCTCTCGACTAAAAATCTATCAAGATCCACCTTGGTTAACAAATTTACTAACATCTCACTCGGTTGTATACAAGATTTAACATCTCACTCGGTTGTATACAAGATTTTACTGCTTTACCTTCCCGACTCTTCTGCTCACGCGAAACATCTAGGGCTTTTTGATAAAGTACCCTACACTTCACTTTACACTAAAAAAGTACCCCCGTTTTTTAGAAATTTGTTAAAGTACCCTTTATTCAAAAGGCAAATTTCATCCAGTTAAGTGCTAGGTGGCAGTTATCTTTCCAATTAAAAGTCCTATTTACCCCTGAACTACATCTCCTTGGAGGGGAGGGTAAATGATCCGACGATCCTGAAAGCGGTGTAACGATCCTAAACCGGGCTCGACGAACCTGAAAGCGTTGTCACGATCCTGAATCAGGCTCGACGAACCTAAAAAAATGTCGTAGAAGGTCGATTTTCTTCCAACCAAAAACCCCAAAACACTTGAAATGATGAACCATTTTGGGGGAATGATGTAACAAACCTGAAAGAGGTGTAACGATCCTGAACCGGACTCGACGAACATGAAAAATAATGTATAAAATCAATGTGGGAATAAGTAAAGGGCAAATATGTAAAGTAAATTAGTCTTAACTAACACTAAATGTAAAAACTAACGTGAGGGTACTTTAACAAATTGTTAAAAAACGGGGGCAGTTTTTTAATGGGTATTTTTGTACGAGGGTACTTTTTCAAAATTCCCAAACATCTATCTTGCGCTGCTGGTGTCATGTCATTAACCCTCACCACACATTTAATTTCCCTCCAAAAAAGAAAAGAAAAAAGCAGAATCGTACCTGCACATCCATTTTTGGGAATTCTCATCTCTCACTTCCTGTCATTCATTTTCTCTCTCCAAAAATCCTTGGAAATCTTGACCAGTCATGTCGTCTCCTTCACAAACCCTAGCTCTAGTAGTTTCAGAAGAAAGAGAAGCAGCTGATACTCAGCTCTCATCTCTCGTCTATGGTAAACCTCGCATTACTCTCGGTTGATGTTTCAATTTCTGGTGATTTTCGTTAAAAGTTCCTTAAATTGTACCAAGTCTTGCTCAATTTTTTTACGGTCGAAGGTGAAGTGGTTGATCTTGAAAAGTTCAAACGATTCAACAAATCAGGGAAGCTTTGATGAACTTTGTTTTAGATTCTGAAAATTTCACCCCCAAGTTCGTCAAATTAAGGAGGATTTGATGCTCTGTATCAGATTTATAAATTTCTGGTTGAAATCTGATGTGTAACAGTAATAGTTACTTCTTTTACTTAGATTTGTGAGGATTTTGTTAATTAATGAAGATTCAATGTGTTTGCTTAGAAATACTGTCATTAGATTGTCGATGTACATAGATTTCGAGATTCAACACAGAAGTGCACTTATTAACTCCTGAAATATTGACATCCCTGCCAAATTTGGTTGGATTTAGTTGTTAATTGGTCTATGTTTTCTATAAATTAGACGAGTATCAACTATATATTCCCTGAGTTTCTTAATCTACTTTTGGTGACTGGTGTAGTGTTTGATGTTATTTTGTTTGCTTTCTTTTGATGATTGCAGATGTCTCACAACAAGTGCAAGTAGCAATGGAGAGCATGCTTAAGATGACTAAGTAAGTCAGATCTCATACTTGCATGTAACTGTATGATTTGTATCCTTGGTCCTTCCGTCATCTAATATTCCAATTGCATAATCAAAAGTTTCAGATTATACTTTATTGTCACAGACTCTGAATCGTAGAGGCCCAGTTTAAGTCGAATGTAATGAGAGCTTTATACTTTACAGTTTAAAAATTTTAGATTAGATTTTTGACATAACTTAAAAACAGTGAAATAGATCAAAGCTCAAGTGGAATAATGGAAGAGATTGAGAAGTGCAAGGATTCTGCAACTGAGAAGAAGAAGATGTTGGACGAAGAAAAAGAACGTTTCCAGAAAGCTGCTTACATGGCTTTAGATATGCTGAACAACACTGTAAGTTACATTTCTCATCATTTCTATTATCCTTTGCTGCGAAGAATTACATTTTATTGTAGTGAAGTGTTTCACGACAAGTAGTAGTATTATGGTTAGTTACACTAATATACATTCCTGACTCCAGCAAAGAAATTATACATGTGGAATAATACAAAGCATAATAATTTGTCTCTTAACAGTAAAACAGATGATCATTCTCCCTTAAAACGCTCAACTCTTCCACCTCTGATCCATCATTCATTATAATCTGGCTCCCAATTTTACCGAATTTTTCCTCTGCAACCAGTATACAAGGTTAAACTTTCTAGGTATCCACTGAATTATGCAACTGGTTAGTTTTATTTTCCATCATTTAAGCAAATGAAAAACATTTTTGAGGTGCAATTTTGATTTTAAAGAAATATAGAACATGTTTCATTCTAGAGATGCATAACCTGCACACTAGGCCTTTTAGTTATGAAACTGCAATACTGGCAGTTTCATAAATAAAAGGCTTTGTGTTTGCTTTTGTGATGCTTATGTGAGTGAGCTAGAATTGTAGTCCTTTCTCAACATCAATGTGAACAGTTACTTAAATCTGTGTTGAAGTAGGTTTTTACTTGAGGAAAATTCTGCTAGTTCCCTAAGTTCTTAGATACATTGAATTTGTGTGTAAAATTGGCCGTTCAGAGTCTTTTGAAAGTTTATTGAATCTGCTTTACCTGCCAATTGTAAAAGATCTTCCATTGTTTCTGGTAAGTGAATAAGTTTTCCAGGCTTGCTGCTTTGCGCTGTATCTGTTTTGTTGGGATGATGCCCATGGATTACCAACCTCATGAGTGAACGTGGCGTAGTAGAACATAATGATGCTCCTGCATAATGATGCAGTATATTTATGTCAGAAACACCATCCGAACCAGATATATGATATACCCTCCGTTCCATTTTAGATGATGTTTTAGGGTTACTTTTTTGTTCCATAATACTTGAAAGTTTTCATATTTTTCCACAAAACTACCAATAACACCCTTACATTTTGTCTTGGAACTATAAATTTATTTTTAAATGCACTAATAGCAATTAATGTTTGAAGACTTTTCTCAAGGGTATAGATGGAAAATCTTCTTATCTCTCTCAATTTCTTAATCTACGTGAAAACTTCAAAAACATCATCTAAAGTGGAATGGAGGGAGTATCTATGACTACCATTCCATGTAAAATTCATTTTGAATTACTGTAGCTTAACCAACTTGTAACTAGTAAGAATAATTTTTGATAGTAGGTTTTCCAAGTCAGGAGCTTTACGAATTAGGTTTTCTTGGCCTTTTTTTGGAGCTTTATCCATTGTGGTCAAGGTAATCATGCTTAAAAGTTGTTCACATACTTGGTTTTATCTTGTATTGGCTAGAGTCCTGAACTTTTAAGAACTGCGAGTACTCTCTTCACCTTTAGGCCTAGGTGAAACCAAACTGAATGTTGTGGGCACTATGTGGTATTATGAGGCCAGTGGGAACTTGTCTTTGACGGTTATAACTAATCAATTCAATTCTTCAGGTGGTTGTCAATGATTGACATGGGACATACATATCTTTTATACCCATATGAGTTGGCATAATTACATCACTATATTAATTACTGGGTTTTAGTTTGAAACCTTTACCTTTGGTGCTTCCATCATGAACTACTGATGATGCTTCACGCTCATGTACTTTGTCCTTTGAAATGCTTTGCTACAATCAAATATAATTAACCTTTGTTTAACTTTAATGTTCCAATGCCGTGAAGCAATGGTAAAACAGAACTATGAATATCAAAAGAAAAAGAACAGCATTGCGCATAAATTCTTCCCAACAAACTAAAAATGTCATATACCCTGTAGACTGATTTGCTTATGTTACCTCAGTTGCATGATTCAGGTCACGAAGCAGTTCTGTTACCAATGGAATTTCATCTCGTATTTCTCTTTCCAAGTCCTTCAAATGCTGAACATGGAAGAATTAGGTTATAAGATAATAAATCTGGACAATGTTAACTATTTCCGCAATTGTTCAACTTGAAACCATTATAATAAAATTATTATGTTCAAAAATATGCTCTATCCCTATGAACTAGGTAAAGATACTTGTGTACTTATGTATCATGTTTCTTCTATGAATATCAAACCTTGGTGACATTTGAGATGATTGTTTGTCCATCATCATCATGTTGCCGCACAATTTCCTTGAAATCTTGATGACTTATTCGAAGAACTTGGGTACACCTCTTGGTTCTCACTGTAAACGGCTGTGGAATATTGAAAAGCACTGCGATTTCTCCTGCCATTTCGTAATGGCCTAATTTTGATAAGATCTATAAAAAGCAAAACAATTCATAGTTAACATAGCAAAATGGAACTCATAATCATTCTAGTAGAAATATCTATCTCCCAATTCTTTTGTTTGAATCTAAAATTATGTTTCCATGCTTCAGTAATACATATAGTATGCAGATATAAACACTTCTTTTTGCATTTTGTATATGTTTTGCAGTTTTGCTGCTAGTATAGATCTTTGCATACACTTCTATATATTACACAACTTTAGCATACTTGTTGAGACCTATTATTAAATGACTCGTAATTTTTTTTCCATTCTTTGTTCCAGAACTCTGTTGTCGCGGAATGAAATTGACTGCAGCCACTAATTTGCGGTTCAGACTTAATCTTCCGTATTTTACTACGTTTTGCACTCAGAAGAGAAAGGAGGTAGTACTATTGTACAGTTTTTACTTAACTAAGGTCTCTTAAGGTTGTGGTCTTTTCACAAGGGAAGGCTTAAGCTTTAAATCAAATTCTATTCCCTGTGACTCTGATTCTTCATGTACTTTTTTGGTGTTACAAACTTACTTGGTGGTGAAAGCTTATCGCATTATAATGGTAAGAGTATCTCAATAGTGAGTCAGTCCAAATGCTGTATTGTTTTTCTTTCCTTGTGGATACTCTCCCATTTGCAGGTCCGTTGTTAAGATTTAATATTTGTGACTGAAGTATATAACAACTGCACAAAGACGAGTCTCCTGTAGTTACTCTATGAAAGATTGTTGTGCAAGGTTGGTTACACCAATTTAACATTTAAAACCTTTATTTCTAGTCCTAATATAAGATATTTGAAACAATTGCATGCATCTAGTATATATGTATACTTTTATGGGCGAAGAACTATCAGACAATGCTAAAGCTTACCTGTTCTGTTCCATCCTTGTAAATTAACAATTCCTGCACATTAAGAGACATTAGTTAGAGTCGGCACTCAGGGAAAGTTTGCCATGTTTTAGGTTTCTAAGAGGGAGCTAGTATATATTACCACTTGTCCATAAACAATGATATAGAAGTCTTTTGGCATCTCATTTTGTAAGATGATATCAACTTTTGGCGGGAAATATTCTGCTTTTACTTCAGTAATCTGCATCGAAAAGATTTAGTTCTGTTACTGCTGTAGGTAAAGTTGCAATAAAATGATGAAAGAGTAATCATATAGAATTGCTTACCAAGTGAACAATAAGGCTATCAGAAACTTCTTTGAAAAAGTAGGCTTTCTGAAGAGTTTTCTTGAAAAGATGTTGACCTATACTGGATCTTAATGCTTTAGGCAGATTTTGTAACTCTTCACCTTGCTGCCACTCCAGCATCTCATATTTATGGTGAATGTGAGCTAGCATTTGCTCTTGTAAGGTCTCTGGAAGTCTGTTTGTGCTAGCAAATCTTTCTATGTGATGCTCTTCATCTCTCTGTTAAGCAGTTTCTTAGGTTAAAGCAGCTCATAAGAAAGAACATTACTAACATATCTTTTGCTTGATTTTTTTTTTTTTTTTTTTTTGTAGTTTGTGTGTAGTACATTGAGCTCTATTGTCAGAACAGCGTGGAACTCATGAAATGAATAACAATATTTCTGTACAGCAGAGTGCTGAAATTTAGGTTGTGTCTAGTTGTGTTTCTTCCTAGGGACAGTAGATCTTTGAACATTCCGACAACCTAGCAAGGATACTGTACTGAACTAAACTGCAGTAAAACAGTCTCGAGAGTATTTAGCTGTTAGATTAGTTCATCCAGACAGAAAATGGCAAGAAAATTGTAAGAAGTAAGTATTTATAGACATACATGGACTTCATGAGAATATTATAAAGGTGCACAGTAGAGTGGCTCAGATGGCTTATGTTATGCAATTAGAATGATGGCTTATGTTACGCAATTAGAATGATCAAAGGAGGAGGAACTTGATTCTTACCATGGCAAAAGTTCCAATGGCACGGCGAACAATGAGATTGGTCATATTACCAATAAGGTAAGCAGTAAGACCGATGTTAAAAAACATAAAAAATGTGTTGGCAATCTTCTCCGTAGTGTTCACAGCGTGCAGATCTCCATAACCAACTGTTGTAAGAGTGGTAATAGTCCAATACAAAGAATAAGTATAGCGTTTCCAAATACTTATGTCCTCGAAATTTCCTATTTGAGCACCAAGCCATGTTTTGTGTTTATCATGGTAATGTATAGCCATCCAGTACTGTAAGCAACCTACCGAGTGTACCACAAATAGGGTCACCTGCAAACAACATGCAAACAAACCATACATGAGTATATTCCTAGTTCCATCTTAGGTAAGCTGATAGTGTATATTCTGCTTCTGCACCTAAATTCTGGTATAGCATCTATAATCCTATTTTACTGCAGGAAAGCTTACACAAATGAGTTTAACTATCCTTATCCAATGGTAGCTGAAACGCGTGTCTTTCTCCATCCTGATGCATGATTAGAAAGAAACAGAGAAAGTCAATTAGACGAAGAAGCTTTGTGCCACTACTTTGTCATGGTTGGTTTGAAGCTTATATACTGTATTAGTTAGTCTTAACAGAAACATTATTCGGACCTTGAGAAAAGCTTGCTAGCACGGCGTAGCCGCCACAAACGAAGGAGATTGAGGAAACCGAAAACAGCAGTACTGTTTGTACGACCACTGAAGAGTCCGTATATGTGTTGAAATGGCAAAGTTGACGCCACATCCATTATAAACCCTAACCTGACAATGTACCTGTTTCATCAAAATTCAAAAGAAGAACTAGACTTAGAATTTCCACATAACTTAGGACCAACTCTATTCTTCCAATGTTCAGATTATACCAAGGGAAATATGACTGTCTCACTATCCAAGTTCAAGCTAGCTGTCTACTCTTACACAAGTAAAATACAGTCATGTACTACACACTTGACTTGTTTCTAGAGTGAAATATTACAAGCTCTTATTCCAGTAGGATAGAAAATAAATTACCTTAGAGCAATCCTTTTGCGATCATCAACGAGTAGATAAGTATGTTTATCCAAATAGGCTACAAAAAAAGTAAGTACAATGTCAATGGCGAAGAAACCATCAACCACCAAATCAACAGGCCAAAGAGACCCTGTTGCTATATGGCTGAATGCCAGCTCGAATGGAGATGCCCACGCCGAGTATATGACTAGAACCACAAGAAAAGTTTGCCACCACCTGCATTTACAAACTCCCCATAAGCAAATCCTGAATTATGAATAACTAACTAAATCCAGTGCCTTGTAAATCATTTGCATTTGAACTGATTCAACTGAACAAATATCATATCGAGGTAATGTACACCCTGCTTACAATTGGGTGTACTAATCTTGTAACTGGAAGTACACTTGGCTAGTGGAAACAAAGTCGTACTGTACACCCACTTCCAGAGTAGGTGCACCAAATATCCCGTTTTTTCATTTTCTTGGGATCAAATAACACGTGTTTTGACCATCTCCCCTAATCCCTAACCCCTAAACGTAATTAACTACACATTTCACAAGAAATTAACACTAAATCGCTCCACCGACTTTTTGACTTGTAGGGTTTAGGGTTTTTAATTTTCCATGGCTTTGAATCTACTACAAGAATTTGACACATTCAAAGATTCAATGTCAAAATAATAATGCGACATGCACAAATTTGAAACGATTCTACCAAAACAATTAGCAAGAATTGACATTTTCAAAGAAGATTAAGGACTTGCCTGTATCGACGATCAAAGGGAGCGATAATAAATCTTTGGAGTTGAAGATGACTATCATTAATAATGGTTCCAAATGCAGGCAATACACTACTAGAAAGTGTAGCTATATGATTGATATCACCGCTTTTACGTCGAACCAACATTGGTGCTGCTTCTGCTGCGGCATCCAGTGAATTTATTTTACTCATCTTCTTCGATAGTACTGGTGATATGCTTAACAATGGTATCGGTGTTTGAGTCATCGCAGTACTCTCTGTGACACTCATCATATTACAGTATCAACAGTAAGAAACGCACAAAGAAAAGAAGGAAGAAGAGGAACGAAATAAAATGTAGAAACAAGAATCAAGAAAAAACTTGTTTCGATATGAATTTTTTTCTTTGCGGACTTTGAACGAGATAGATGGAAGGCTCCAGGAAAGTGGTAGTTGTGGTACATAATCCGCAAACTATGGTGTACATCTTAAGGTGTGTTGAGATGCGCGAGTGCCGTGTGGTTATATTATACTCCATGCCATGGTCACCGGACTTTAGTTAATATGGAGGTTAATTTGGAAAAAAATATTAAGCTGGGCCAGGATTTCAATGCTTATCAAAAATGTGCGGACGCATTTGTCATCAAAGGTGCATCACTATTCACTAACAATACTGAGATTTGCGTAACGGAACCTCCTTAAGAAAATCCTAATTCCCGACCAATACGGTTAACATATGACACATTCCCTAACAATTTTAAGAGGTTCGAATTGTTTTTGATACTGAATAGCCATGGGCTCACTCCCGGAAAACCCATCCCACCAGGTCTGCCCTGAACAAGATCCCGCTTAAGCACCAATTTGTTCTGACAACATGTTACTATGTTAGGATATCGAAGCTGCACGCAAAAGAAAATGCACCACGATTATTATAAACTCTTTCTTTTTTCAAAAAAAATTTCTTTTAATTTTTCTTTATTAATTGCCATTTTTTTCCATTGTTAACTACAACTTTCATTTTCTAAATCACCATAGAGGCCCCGTTGATACCATATTAGACCCCTCTTTCCTTCAAGCGTTGATTACAGATTTTAAACCTCCCCAAACTTTGTTTAGGGTGAAACTTGATTACAGGAAGAGACAAGGCCGTCGCTTAATAGCTTTGTTGATACATTGAGGATCACGAGAAGTATCACAGTTTGTCAAAACCCCAAAAGAATTACAAGGAGAAGCAGATGTCAGGTATGTTGTTTTAGTGTTTAACTCTGCTCTTCTTTTCAATTAAAATTTAATTGGTTAACTATTCTCTATTATCAGATCGTACAAATTGTGTCATCGGCGATAGTGTGCGTAAAAAGAACAAATTTTAATTGACACATGCGAAACAGCATAGGGTTGTGTCTTATTAGACCTCCGTATAGCACTTGGTCACGTTAGTTGTGTCTTATTAGACTAGCACTTGATATGGTCAAGTTACAGCTGAACTTATTTATCTGAATCTTTTTTCTGTCTATTATTATAATTGCAAGGATCAATGGAGTCTCTTCCTTCAGATATTTTGGTACATCTTCTTCTACGGGTTCCAGCTGAGTCCGTTTTAGAGTGCAAATTAGTGTGTAAAAGGTGGAAAACTATCATCCATAGAGAAACTAAATTTTATAAAATGCATCACACTCACCAGCTTACCCATCTACATGAGAGTATAGGCGATAAGGAGGATATGGCTGCTAGGATGGAGCCAAGTCTAATTGCGGCATGTCGCCTTTTAGATGGTTCTTGCAGAACTTTACTTTTCCATGGAGGACAATTAAGTGATAGGATTAGCACTAGCAGTAATAAGAAATACTCTTACAAGCAAAATATGAAGAGGTTCATTCATCCTCGTATGCACGATTATAGTTTATGTACGCACCTAGTTGGCTCCTGCAATGGTTTGATTTGCATATGTGTACTCCATCATTCAGTTATCGATCCCATCTACATCTGTAACCCCCTTACCAAAGAATACGTTTATCTTCCGGAATTGACCGATATGCCTATACAAGGAGAGTCGAAGTTGCTTACTTTCGTAGCATGCGGATTTGGATATGCTAGGTCTACCAATGAGTACAAAAGGACGTTAGAATTCTTTACCCTAGTCATACCCACTTAGGCTTCGGTGAAGTATACACACTCGGTAGTGGTTGTGGGTGGAGAGCGAAAGGTACTACTTGTTTCCGATTAAGTATAGACACAGGGGGTACTTATGCAAATGAAGCTATTTATTGGACTGATAATAACAACAAAGTTGTGGCCTTCAATTTGGCCGATGAGGAGTTTAGACTGCAGTCTGTCCCTGCTTGTATCGAAAACTATCTTGGTGGATATGGACTTGTAGTATTGGGAGGACATTTGTGTTTTTACAAGGATGCATTACCCATGCAAATATGGTCCTTGAAGAAAAGTAATGAGTTGAAGGAAAATTGGTGTATGGATTTTGATATAAGGTATGAAGGCATAATAGGTTCTCGTAAATGTTGGTTTAAACCTGTTTTACTTGCAAAGAACGAAGAAATCATATTCACATATCATGACTCTGTGTTTTATTCTTTCGACACGAAGACAGCAACCTTAAAAAGGATTTCGGATGCTGATAAAGCATCAAAAGTTTTTACCTCTATCAAACCAATGGCTCACATGAATACCTTGGTTTCGTTAAAAGATATTGGAGGAAAAATCAAACAGATACATGCTTCGAAAACACTTGGAAAGAGTTCGTTTCATGGACGACTATTATGATGCTAGCAAGTTTCACACTCAAGCCGTGACAGATTCAGTGGAAATATGATGCTATCAGTTAAGAACTCTCTCGGTCATAACGACTTACTCTCTCATCCGCTATTTAGGCCTCTTCCTATGCACATGCCAAAACATGGTATTTGGCATATATGCACCCACTATGGGTATGCCAAACTGCCAAACTCATATGCCAATATGTTATTTCTGGCATATAGGCATACACGACAGAGTTTCCAGCGAGCGATAGAGTCTCGGTCGCTCGATGGTCAAAGAATCGTTCGATGGTCGATAACTCGACAAACACAATCAATCTATCGCTCGGTACTATGATAATCGCTGACCGAGATCTTCATCTAACGGCTACAATTTCCCCCTCTATAAATACCGATTTCAAACTCATATCAACTCACACCAAAAATTCTAAAACTCTCTAGAATTTCTTAATTTCTCAATCTTTTTCAAATCTAAAACTATCACAACTCCTCTACAATTATATTTTCTTGTAAAATGGATTCACAAGCACAAACTCAAGGCAAAGGCAAAGGTAAGAAGAATCGAGTCCGTGGTGCAAAATACACCATGATAGAAGATGAATGTATTTGTCGTAATTATGTTTTTTTTACCCAAGATTGTATCGGTGGTGCACACCAACATGGTAACACCATGTGGGATAATATATTTCAAAAATATGAAGAACAAACCATGAACATCAATGGTCGTGATGCAAAAGGATTGTCGAACACTTCATTGTAATCAACCGGGAAGTAGCGCTTATGCTGCATTGATAATGCAAGCCAAGAGAAAAGGAAAGGAAAGTGGTCAGACTGATGTTGATTTTGAAAGAGAGGTTCGTACAGATTAGCAACGAAAACATGGTAAACAGTTTGCTTTCGAAAGTTGTTATCATATTTTGAAGGGTTTGAACAAATATAATCCCGATTACTTAGCAAATAATCAAATAGTACCCGAAAAGTCACCATATAATTCTTCTCCCTCAACACAAAATTCTTCACCATTTTCACAAGGTCCATCAAATTCTTCACCGATACCCCTACAAGCTCAAATTCCAACGTAGTTTTCAATAATTATATTGATGGTAATACTAAGGGAAAACTTCCGGGAGGAATAAGGCAAAACGGCTAGAAAATTAGCTCAAGAAGGAGGGAGTTCCGTAGGGATTTAACATGGCGGAGTTTATGGATTATCAAAAGACCATCGCGAATGAAAGATCCATTCAAAGGAAAATTCAAAACCGGGAGAGTAAGAAAAGTCGTCTTTCTCAAGAAAAATTCCAGTTTGACTATGACAAGCATAACATTCTTCAAGCTAACACCTCAATTATGAACGCCCAACAAAAACATGTATGGCAAATCGAATTTGACAGATTCAAGCACGATTGAAAAGCAAGCGGATTTACTAACAACCGTGATGAAGAAGATGATGATGATGGAACTGATGATGAGTTTGATGAAATAATTCCTCTAAATGATTAATGTACTAGTTTCTAACTAGTTTAATGGCGGAGTTTAAGTTTTAATGTTCTAGTTTAAGTTTTAATTTGATATGTTGTGCATTCCAATTAATATTAGTTTGAAATGAAATGTTGAAGCTTATTAATTAGAAAAATAACAATACATAACATAACTTAAATCAAGCTAAAACATTAAGAAAATACATAAAATCATCTTCCATGCTCTGCCCAAAGATTCAATCTCGAGATCATCTCTTAACCGGTCATACAAATTACGGTTCTGAATGTAGTTAGTCATTTGACCATAATTCCTTGCAGGGAGGCCTCTTTCAGGTCGAATCTCCGGCCTCAAATCTTCATCATCATAGTTAATCCAATCCGAATCACGTCTGGTTTCCTGAATTACCATGTTATGAAGAATTATGCAAGTGAGCATAGTCTTGTGCATTTCACGAGGACTCAACCCACGATATGGGCCACAAATGATAGCGAACTTCCTCTTCAAAATTCCAAAAGCGCGTTCCACATCCTTCCTCAGTGCCATTTGGGCATCGTTAAAATATCGGTATGAACGGCCCAATGCACCAGCAAGAGGCTGACGGTAGCATTGAACCAAGGTGGACCATTTTGGGTAGATACCATCCGCAAGATAATAGCCATGAGTGTACTGATGGCCGTTGATCATGAAACGGACAGATGGAGAAATTCCATACTTCAAATCTTCAAACAGAGGCGACTTGTGCAAAACATTAATATCATTTTGTGAACCCTAAGACCAAAAAAGCGTGCCATATCCAACAATCGTAAGAAGCAGAGCTTCTAGGATAACTGTTGGTTTTGGATAATGACCTTTATATTGACCCACCCCAATAAACAGGGCATCCATGCCATACCCAATGCATACAATCGAGACTACCTAGCATTCCTGGGAATCCCCTTTCCTCATTCTCCCTTAATATTTGTCTAACATCTTCGTCGGTTGGTTTTCGTAAATATGTTGGACCAAAATGATTAATCATTACTTCAGAGAACAATGAAAGGTAAGTGTAAGAAGTTGTTTTACCCATACGAAGGTACTCATCATTCGCATCCGCTGGAGTGCCATAACCTAGAATCCTTAAAGCCGAAGTAACTTTTTGTTCGGGACTATGACCTCTAATATTCAGTGCATCAAACTGATAATTGAATTGAGGTTCCACTCGACAAAGCTCTTCAATAATCTTTTTCACCGGATGACGAGGCACGCGGAATCGACCTTGAAAATCTCGATCGAGTACACACAATTGGGAAGAAAATAATCGTGCATGAGCTTCTGATGGTAAAATTCCCTCCCTCGATACGTATATCTTCTTGATAATACTTCTTTGGGCTCTGGAACTCTTGGTATTTGACCCGTATGTACAAGCATCATAGTTTCGATTAGATTCTCATCTCTTGACTTCCTCTTCGTCAATTTCTTGCAACCTCATACGATAACTTTCTTGTCAGTAACTTTGAACATATTCATAATAATATCCCTTTCTTCATTGGATCTCGACATTGTGAAGCTTAAAATTGAGAATAAAGGAGTAATATCTTTAGAAGCGGTGTGAGTTTTTTTATCGAGGTAAAATGACGTATATATAGGAACCATGGGGAATTAGCCGTTTGCGAGAATAACTACTTGGCGATAACCATTGTACCGCCAAATAAGTTATTGTTTTTATCGAGCGATATTGACAATATCGCCAGCGATAAAGACTTTATCGCTGGCGATATTGTCAATATCTCTCGCTAGGGATTCGATCGCTCAGCGGTTTCCCCATAGTGGCGCAAATGGTTTGGCATGCCACCTGGCATGCCAAACACCATTTTTTTGGCATGTGCATAGGAAGAGGCCTTATGAAACCTATTTGTATTACACGTTGGTATTATTAATTAAAACTTGGTTGTGAATGATTGTTCTTGTTTCTTTAAGTATTAAAGACCGATCAACGTTTTTTTTTTTTTTTTTGAGGAGAAAGCTTAAAATTTGTATTGAAAAAAAAGAAAGATATTACAGAATGGAAATGCACATGGCAGTGCTACAAAGAGCCGAGGAGAAATCTCCAACAGCAGAACAAGAAAAGCTACAAAGCAAGGCTGCTGACAAGCAAATGCCAAAGTCTAGCAAGCTAAAACCAAAATACAACTCTCTAAGCAAACAGACCAAAAGCATTAATTGATGTTGAGATTATTAGTCCCACATTGTCTGGGCATCTAAGATCCTGCGGTTTATAATCTTTTAGGGCCTCTCCACTCATTGCCAATTGGTTTTGAGTTGGATGCCCGCAGACTTTAACATGGTATCAGAGCTAGGCCCGTACGCGGGGTGTAGGCCGAATTAGTGGCCACCGTGACCGAATGACTGGTCACATGTGCACCCGTGACCGAATGACTGGTCACTCGTATAACCTGTACGTGGGGTGGACCGTGACCGAATGTCACCTGCACACCCATGACCCACACATGCGTAGGTCCACGTGTTAGGCCGAATGACTGGCCTTACATGTGAGGGAGGGTGTGAAAGGACAATAGTCCCACATCACTAGTTTCCGCATAATGAACTTAAAATATAATATGATAGGGCCGCTCCACTCATCGCCAATTGGTTTTGAGTTGGATGCCTGTATTCTAACATGGTATCAGAGCAGGCTATTTACGACGAGTCATTTGACCGCGCCTTTACTCCGCGTCACCCTATTTAATTGTCCACGTGTTAGACCCAACGAGGCTACACGTGAGGGGGCGTATTGAGTTTATTAGTCTCACATTGTCTGGGCATCTAAGATCCTGCGGTTTATAATCTCTTAGGGCCTCTCCACTCATTGCCAATTGGTATTGAGTTGGATGCCCATATTCTAACAATTGAAAAGGAAGTAGAAGCACCAAGCAACTATATCATTTCTTATTTGTCGACTTTATGTGACCTATGCCGAGCTTGTCATTGATAGGCTCGTCCTTCCACCCTAGTTTTCCAAGCTCCCTCTCCTTTCTAGTTTCTGAAATTTTTCATTCAACTCATCAATGATGTTCCTATTTGGCTGTTTCCTGTTAGGATCGTTTATCAAAGCTGAAATTTTTTCAACTCGTTGCGCATTTAAATCCCTTGAAGCATTCGAAGCCTTGCCATCATCATCTTCTTGTACATCGTCTGGTTCAAAGAGACGCACTAAATCCATATCATCCAAAAAATCAGGATTTTTAACAATGAGAATATGGTCCTCATTAGGGTCTTCTTCTCTATTCTTTGCTCTTTCCTCAAAAGATTCATTTCCAACAGTGGCGCTAGTGTCTAATATGCTAAAAGGATTTGAATGCCCAATTTTCTCAACAGTGGGCACATCTTCCGTTCTCCTTGCATTCTTCTTTTTGCTAGAATAAGCAACCCATTCCTCTCCAATAGGATGAGTCTCGTTTTCCAAGATTTCACAATCATTTCTCTCAATCCCAGCTGAAATAGTTTCTTTTACTGATTGAACAAACTCTTGCATATTCTCCTTTGTGATCAATTCTCTCCTGATATTGTCATTATCAATAACATGGAGATCGTCATTCACAATTGAAGCCCCAATAGAGGCTTGATTTCCCATGCCTTTCGAGTTCTCGGTGGGGTTTAATTCACCTGTAGTGGAGATTGATTTGGTCTTGGGAACCCACTTTTTGATAGCTTTTGGAGCAGGATTTGATCTGCAATTCTCACTATTATGACCAAAACTCTTGCAATAAGAAAAATCCTTAGGTTTCCATGGGTATTCAGCCCTAACTTCGTACTTCTTATCTTCAATTTGAAAGGGAAGTGTAGCTGGGTATGTGCAGTTAACATCAACTTCCACACAAACCCTTGCATATGCTATTCTAGTCTTCATAGCTGTTGGAGTATCAGTCATGATTGGCTTTCCAACAAGACTAGCAATCCTGGAGAAACCCATTTCATTCCATATATGAATAGGCACATCCTTAAGTATCAACCAAATAGGTACAGAGGAAATTTAACTAATTTGTTGCTCAATGAAGGGAGACCAGGGTCTAATCAGAAACAATTGACTGCCAATGTAGACTGACCCCAATTCTAAGACCCTAATTCTATCTTCTTCTTGAGAAAATTTGAGCTAGAAAACTTGTTCACCATGAATGGTCATTGAAAATTCTCCAAGTGTCTTCCATTGAGCATTCATACAGTCTTTAACATAAGAGAATCCAGGCTTCTTTCCTACAAAATATCCTACCACTAATGATTCACAACAATTGATAGAGGATTGAATCTCACCTGCAGAGAAGAAGGCTCTCTTTTCTCCATCAATTTTTTTTTGGATCTTGATACTTAAGCTTTGTTGATGATGGAAGAATAGGTACATCAGAGCTTTTAAAGAAAGATGTCCATCGATTGTTGTTGTTATTGTTTGGATCTACATCTTCTTTGCCAGCACGCCCAACACTTCCAGATGGTGAAAAAGAAGATCTCAAAAGGGGGAACTCTTCATAACCAAGATTCAAGTCCTGTGTAGAAGGATTCGATCTATTTTCTCTCTGATTACTAGATGTTACAGGGATTAAAGTGGAAGAAACGCCTCCAATCATGATGATAAGGAGAAAAATTATGCCCTAGAAAATCGCCTTTGAATCCCTGGACACGTCATCTTTTTTGGAGAGAGAATGAGAAATCCTGAGACCGATCAACTTAATTAATAGGTTCATCAGTGTATTGATGCCATTTCTTTTGTCAATCTACTTGTTGGATGCACATGTTGTTTTACATCAAATTCTTACTTTGAATATTTAACGCCATATCGTTATCTGTTCATATACAGTTCTTTTGGTAGCATAATGTCTAATACATACTACAGCTCTAAGCCTTTGCCATAAAAAGGCCTCATGTGAACAATTTTGCTTTAGTTTAATTCTATCGGCATTCAGGAATCCTCGAGTATTTTCTTGGGATTCAGACTCTTCGACGTTTTTTTATCACTAAAAAAATACACATTAGATATATTTTCTGAGACTGATTTTAAGAACGAAGCTGGCTAACTTTCCCATAGATGAACATCATCGTCTAGCTCTTGATGATGTGTTTATGTATTCGAGTCCATTTCAATGCCATAGACTTATTGATTGTTTGATTTACTTAACTATTACTCGTCATGAATATTGTCATTCAGTTCATGTTTTAGTTCATGGTATTTTCCCACACAAAGATGGCGTTGCTTTATAACTTGTTGATGCCATGTTTTTTTTTGTCCATCTCCTTGTTCATGCCATGTTTTTTTATGAATCTACTTGTTGGATGCACATGGTATTTTACATAAAATTCTTACTCTGGATATTTAACGTCATATCCACAAAAGGGTTTCACGTTAAATTTTTTGCTATAGTTTAATTCGATACGTATTTTAACTGTGTTTGGCAATCCTCAATTATTTTCTTGGGGTTTAGTTTTTTTAGAGGACTCGACGACGTGTTTTTATCATGGAAAAAAATAAACATTAGATATATTATATGAGACGAGACTTTAGGAGCCAAGCTGGCTAACTTTCCTATCGTCTAGTTCTTGATGATGTGCTTATTATGTATTCGAATCCATCTGAATACCATAGGATTATTGTTTGTTTGATTTACTTAACTACTCCCGCCGTTCCTAAATAATAGGCTGGTTTCTATAAATAGATGTTTCAAAAAAATATAGGCTGGTTTCCTAATTGGGAAAGTCAAATGTTACTTTAGTTTTCTGGGACCACTTTTCTCTTAACTTCTTTGATGACAAGTGTCATGTGGACCATTTCACTTTACTTCTTTTGCTGACAAGTGTCATGGGGACCATTGCACTTCACTTCTTTTATTGACAAGTGTCATGAGGACCACTTTCAATGATTAGTTCTCTTAATTTCCTTAATTTTCTCTAAAAACAAAACCAGCCTATTAATTATGAATGGAGGGAGTATTAATCACTGTTGAACTTTTTCATTCAGTTCATGTTTTAGCTCAACTTAAGCTATATATCTCTTAATATAGAACATTGGGAGGTTGTTGCTTGATTTCTTCATTACCTCAAGGGCCATCATGGTCATGGTATTGGTGCTGCTGCTGCTGCGACATCCAGTGAATTTACTTTACTCATCTTCTTTGATAATACTGGTGATATGCTTATCAATGGTATTGGTGTTTGGGTCATACCAGTACTCTCTGTGACACTCATCATATTACAGTATCAACATTAAGAAACGCGCTAAGAGAAGAATGAAGAAGAGGAACGAAATAAAAGTGTAGAAACAAGAATCAAGAAAAAACTTGTTTCGATGTATTTTTTTTTTCTTTGCGGACTTTGAACGAGATAGATGGAAGGCTCTAAGAAAGTGGTAAATTGTGGTGCATAATCCGCAAACTATGGTGTACATCTCTAGGTATGTTGAGATGCGCAAGTGCCGTGTTTTTATATTATACTCCATGCCATGGTCACCGGACAATATAGAGTTTAATTTTGGGGCAATTTTGACTTCCCCCTCATTTTACAAAACATTTATTCTACCCCCGTTCTGTTTATTCAGAGGTTAGTTCACTGTTTGGGCCCACTTTCTGCACCTATAAAGTCTTAAATGTCCTCAACCCATGCACTCACTTAACTCAGCATAGGTTAACCTCAAAAACATGAGGCAGTTTAGTAGCAGCATCTTACTACAGGATTCAAAATGATAAAAACATGTTCTTTTTCCAACCGTGTGAGACATTCACAACTAACAAACAAGAACTGTAATGGAGACAATCATGTAACAAAAAAAGGTGTTTTTCATATATATTTCTTTTTCAGATACTTTACATAGTGAATTGATTGTTTTGCTACATGACAGTTAAACTACAACCAGTCAACCTTAGTGTTGCCATCACAACACCATCACCGAATGTTACTAACGCAACACTATAAAAAAAAAAAACTATTGCTACATGACAGTTCCAAAAAAAAACTGGTTGCTATAACAAGAACTACTATCTTTTCAAAATACACACAAAGTTATATATACTAACTAATAACAGTTGGACTATGTAGTTGTAGGAGGAACCTGTTTTGGCCTGTTCTTAGAACCTTTCGGTCTACCTCTTTGCTTCTTAGCAGGAGCAGAACTGGTACCAGCTGCACTTCTACTTGCACCTTGGTCTGGCACATAGAATCTACCTCCCCTTGCTGTTGCCTGGCTCATATTCGCATTTGCTAGTGCTTGTGCTTTCTTCTCTTTGGCAGTAAGACCTCCCTGACAAGTGGATTTGTAGTGGCCAAAATATTACAAGTTGTGCATTTCCTTTTATTTGAAGGACCACCTTGTTCATATTCATCCCTGCCTCTTCTTCTCTTCCTTCTTGGTCTTCCTAGCTTTCTCTTAACAATTGGTGGTTTAAGCGCAGGTAAAACCTAAAAGAAAATAAACAATCCAAGTTAGTTTTAATAAAAGTATACGATATAAGTTGATCACATGCGCTGAATTAATAAAATACTTCTAGGTGAATAAAAAAGGAAAATAAAACAATGTGAGTTAAGAGTTAAACCGGATCCTCCCACTCAATCACATCCGGAATAGGAAACACAACTCCTGCATAAGTCGCCCTGAAATTTGCAACAAAGTACATGGGAATCGTGTACCTTCCAAGTACCAAATGAGTTAGTGCCAATAAAATTGAACTGAAAAACTTGATTTAAATGCAGAACATAATGAAGATTGTATTTACTCTTTGTAGTTGAATATGAACTTTTTGATAACAACCACACAATGAATACATGGGAACCCCCTTAGCTGCCATTGAATACAAGTGCATTGTTTGCCTTCCAAATCCACCACAAACTTACCATTCGTCCCACTTGTCACTGCAAACTTACTTCCATCAACTCCATCGACTATGAACTCATTTATCCTCTTAGCCAAGTCATTCATCGTCTCCTCTACATCAGGAAAAATTTCTCCCAACATCCAAGTTTTTGCTTCCTCTCTTCTGTTGTAAAACCTGGTTATCATCATCTCATGATACGCTTCCACCAAACTGCAGATAGGCTTGTCTCTTATCTCTAGAATCCAAGAATTGAAGGATTCACTGAAGTTGTTGTTGACATATTCACACTCAGCTGAATGGTCAAACTGTGATCTAGCCCATGAGGTAGGGTCTTCTTTCATCAAATATTGCCATGCACCAGGACACAGGGCCCTCAACTCCGCCATGTATTTCTCAAAGTGCTTAGTTTTGAATGCTTTGGCAGCATTCCAAACTATACCAACAAAGATGTCATCCTTAAACTCAGACCTGAAGTTCTTTATCATATGTCTGAAGCAGAACCTGTGATGAGCTGTAGGGTACACCTTCGCAACTGCAGGCCTAAGACCCTTCCGTCTGTCACTAAAAAAGGTAAGCCTCCTACTGTCGTCTGTACCTATTCTGGTCTTTAAAATCCTTAAGAAAGTCGTCCAGTTCTCCTCATCTTCACAACTGCAGCAATCAAATGAATCAACATAATGGATATTACAAACTTAAAGTTCAGAGACAAAACTACTATACCTGCATATGAAAATTGCCAAAGGAAATAAACCATTTCTTGCATCTAATGCTATAGCAGCAAGCAAAACTCCTCCAAACTTTCCTTTAAGAAATGTACCATCAAGGCCAATAGTGGTTCTACAAGCATTGTTAAACCCTTCAATTGATGCTTGATATGCTACAAACAAGTAAGTGAAGTTTCCTTCTGGTGACGTTCCATATTCTGCAATCGAATCTGGGCAGTGGTTCAAAATCTGTCTACACAATTCAGGAACTCTCTTGTAACTATCAGCATAGTTACCATGAATCCTCTCCATCACAATGTTAATGGCTTTCCAACACCTGTAGTATGGCACATTAATTGTGTACTGCTTGAACAAGTCACTCTGCATTAATCAAATTAGACATATCAGCCAATTGCATACTATCAGTGACAGAAAGATAATTGCAGTTAACCTTAAAATAGAGTGAATAAAACTTTTTACCTTCAACATCTTTGGCTTGTAACATGCCTTCTTATCACATCCTCAAATGTATTCACAATCCATAAAGAATTTGCCAAATAATTTCTAAAATCCTTGTCCCCTCCACAATTATGATTTAGAACAACTTTTCTAACCTTGAATGTCTTCTCATTTTTTATAATTCTAGCATACACTAACCATGGACAATCTTTGGTTCTACACAGTGCCCTGACCTTATAACTTTCATTTTTAATTAGTACATAAGCTGTCTTGGAATTTATGGCATAAGTTCTTAAGAAATGCCTAAAATGATGCACATCAAGAAAACAAGTATTAACTGCAACATCTATGGGGGGAGGTATCTCTTCAGGATTCTCATCACCGCCATCTGCCCTAGCTGTCCTTTCAACAAACTCCAAATAGTGCCGAGGGATCCTCTCATCATCGTCATCTGAACTTGTAGGAACTCCAACCACCTGCTGGTCCACATCAAACTACTCTTGTTCTTCAACATCAAACTGCTCTTGTTCTTCAACATCTGAAACTTCAAGATCACTTATACAAGGAACCAACTCCAACACCTCGGATTCAGTTATAGGCACTTCATTTAAATTCAGATTCACTTTACGAGTATTTGTTTCTCCTTCTTGGACTGCATTGAAAGATGACGATGAACCTAGCAAGTTCACAGCCGCATCTTCTCCTCCTTGACCTACATTCAATGATGTAGATGAACCTTGCAAGAAACAAAATGACACATTCAATCTATGACAAAATTAATTTACATTTGTGTACAAAAAATTAAATAATATTGTTACCTGGCACCAAATTTATTTGAAGCTTATCTGCCACCTCAATTGCATCCTGCCAAAAAGAGGAATAAAACTCAACATGGGCAGTATCTTCCACACTTGGTTCAGTGTTATTCATCACATTAGCTTGAGGGGTTATCATCACATTAACTTCTTCATCTTCACTGTCAGATACAACAATTGGAGTACTGTCATACATGTCACCAAGAGATAACCTCCTCCTAACATTGTCAGTGACAGTAGATCCCACAGGAGTAACCGCATTAAACCTGTGTAAATAAAAACAAATCAATTCTGGTACTCGACTTCTATTAAAATAATTTTTATACACTAAAAAAGGGGATGAAACTTGAAAACAATGTTGCCTTGGACTTCTTCTTACTGCAACCTTAGGAGATGTTTTATGAGGAGTGTTCTTGCTCACAAGTTTCTTTGGAGTAGTCTTAAGTCCTCTGAAAGGATTGTTAAGGTTGACAACTTGGGACAGCTGTGGACTCACAATATCATCCCTCAATAAGCCAGTTACCACATGACCATCACCACTACCAGTTTTAGCAAATATCATATTGATAAAACCAGTATGATCATCCACCAAAGAGTTCCATAAATCAAAAAAACCAAAATCATCCTTAGGGGTAACCTTAGCGCCATCAGCAATACAAATTAGTTCATACTTAAAGTCCTTAGAGCACTTAAGATCATCTCTTATTGTATTTAACATATCAATTAAACTAATTAAATCACCATCAATTCGAGATAACTCATAATATTTGGAATTTTTGTAGTCTAAAAAGGTCAATCTTTGGCCTGGACTGACTGGTCCCCAAGTCCCATTGTAGTAAATGCGAACATTCTTCCATGGGTAATCATAAATGGCCCTGCAAAATGGAATAGACAATATGAAATAACTAATCAATTGGACATTCTCCGTACTAAATAAATCAGCAACAAAGATCACTGGAAGGATTCAATAATGAACCCAATAACTCAAAAAATTAGGGATTTTTAGAGGGAAAATTACAATATAGTCAACTAGGACCATTCACAGAATTCAAAGCAAGCATACCGATAAAAACAAGCGCAAGGAATCAACATTTTTTTTTTTTTGAAGCAATCTACATATATAATTCAAATACTACTTTACCCAGTAAAACTAATGGAAAAACACAAAAACATAACAAAAATGCACTTTTTTACACACAAATCACGCATGCAACATGGGTTTCACTCGTTCAACTAGATCAGTTACATGCGCACTTATTCGATCATAAAAACAAGTATATCATCATACTTATTCCATCACCAAATACATGTTACATCAAAACACTAACTTTAAACAAAATAAAATAACAGCAAAACACTTTTAAGCAAAATATTAACAAACAACTAATACCCAACATGGGTTTATCAAAATACCAAAAATAAAATGTTGTTGTTAAGAATCAGAGCTTACTTATGTCGATGATTCTCCATCACCATAGATTGATACAGAGATAAAAATAAAATGATGTTGCAACGAATATTGATTTGTAAAGATAAAAGAAAGAGATTAAAAAGTTTAAGTGGGTGATTAGGTTCATCTGTGTTAGCTAACAGGAGAGGAAGAAAAGAGAAGATGAAGAGATGAACTGATTTTCCCTTCTCTCTCATTCTTCTTTTCTATAATCGTGTTAGGGTAATAAGTGGAGGGAAACTTACCGCGTGTCACAGGTGTACAGTAAGTGAGAAGTACGATGGCGTGGCACAACCTAGGACGTTCATTTCCCCTCGAAACTTGCGCTTCTTAACATACATCTACTACCATCAAAACTAACTCGAGATCATCAACATATTAACTAGGGTTTACATGATGGGTTGAGGACATTTAAGACTTTACAGGTGCAGAAAGTGGGTCCAAACAGTGAACTAACCTCTGAATAAACAGAATGGGGGCAGAATAAATGTTTTGTAAAATGGGGGGGCAGTCAAAATTGCCCTTAATTTTGAAAAATATTAAACCGGGCCACAATTCCGATGCTTATCAAAAATACTAGATTAGTGCCCGTGCTATGCACCGAGAACTTTTTTTCTTTTAAATTGGTGTGCACAAGGCTTCGCCATTCCCCGTGACGATGCATTTCCGATTTGGTGTGCACGGGGCTTCGCCCCACTCCGTGGTGATGTATTTTTTTATTTGGTGCGGCGGGGCGAATACATTAAATAGGTGGAGAAAAGATAGGAAATATGTGCGGATTTTATTAGATTTTTCTTTTTATTTTCGTAAATATTCATATTTTTTTCCTTTTATTTTTGCACAAAATATGTGGTTCCTTTTTTTCTTTTTCTTGTATGTACTTATTTGGAAAAAAGAGTCCTTGGACTTCCATAAAATTCCAAACACGTTATGTTAAGTTTTCCTTTTGAGTTTGTAATTTTTAAACCAATATACGTTGCCAAGTGTCCTCACCAAAACGCTTGTTTCACAAAACTCAAAAAAGAACTATTTCGGCCAAATTCTCAAAAACAACTATTTAATCTCATTGATTGATGGTAGCATAACTCGGTTTGTTCTTATTGCAATCCATCACCAAAAACCTATCAAACGCGAATTCAAGGCCAATCCATCCTTCCTGATCTTCTACAGACTCGCTCATTTGGCTCTGATAATCATCCATAATCGATGGCAGCAAACTCACTTTCTTCCATGATTTTTCGGCTCAATAACAACACAATTGTGCAATCGTGTATCCCATATATAGGTTTCAAAGAAGCCTTGTTAAGGAAAATAATGTTTAAATGGGTCCTGATCATCTGTGCCCAACATCCCGTGTACCCTTTGTGCCCCAACAACTATATCGGGACACATCTTTTTATTAGTTCACAATAACAAACTGTGATTGCTAAAGGCTGGTACTAGCATTAACAGCGCTGGTACCATTTGAGTGACCAATGGCCAGGATCACTTATAACTCTTTTATCTTATATGAAATGGTACCAGCCTTTAGCAATCGTGTAAATAACGATTTATTTCTCCCGTATTTGACGCTTAGCTAAAGGAAGAAAAAATATAAAGATAAAATACCTGCCAGAATTGAGGATAATCAATAAAATAAGATACCTTACCCATATATGATCACAAAAATAAAAACGGAAGTAAGTTGTCACCTGTAATATTGTGGTGTATTTCAGGATTCACGTTAAATATACTTGTCATTGAGTTGATAATTGATTATAAGATATCTTTTACTGCACATTTATTTTCGAATTGGCCTTACTTATTCACTTCAAAACACATATTACATAAATCTAATTTGCATAGGTCAAAATCAAATTTCAAAAAAAAAAAAGAAAAAAAAAAGGAAAAGGCAAAGTAAATATGAGCCAACCTAGCAACAAAAAGAATAAACCAATTTAAGAATAATGGTTAGAGAAATTCTGAAAATGTAATTTGTGAAGCAAAGTTGGTTTAGAAGATTTTTAGAACTCTTTTTGTTTTTTTGAACCATGAAGACGTCTGGATAATTATAGGACTATAAGAGCATCTCCAATGGAATATGGGTCTATAAAAATATTGAAGCCACCTAGGATTTTAGAAACTCTAAACAAAAAAACTTCTCCAGTGGTGGTTGGATATTAAAAATTTAATCTGACGTGGAAGTTTGAGTTTGGAAGAGAGTATGGGTTTTTAGAGACTCTCATCCATACCCACGTCATCACTATTTGTTTTTATTTTATTTATTTTGTTAGATTTTGTGGATTAACTTTCTACAAATAAGTGACAAGTGTTTCAAAATAGGTATGAATACAACTACCACTGGAGATGCTTATCAAAACCAGAAAAATTATTTGATTCTATGTTGTTAAATACCTCTTTTTTAGGTCTCCACATGGGATAAATATCCATACACCATTGGAGATGCTCTAAGTCCTTTATGTTTCCTTTAATTTTTTTAGTTTACTTTCCTCATATAATTGAAAATCAAACTATGGAACATTACTTTAGTTATGCTCTAAATTTGTTAGTTTAGTTATAGACTAAACAGATGTTGCACATCAATGGGTGGGCACATAGGGCATGGTTTTATTTCCATTTGGCACAGGCGATCCAGACCCTGTTTCCATACAATTAAATTTGTATTGTATTGAGTTCCCAATAAGGAAACTGGTGATTTGGAATAATCAAATTTGTAGTATCTTTTTTTTTTATTTGTCGACTGCCTAAAATTTTTCCTGATTTGATGGAAGTATTGTCCACCTTAAAAGGTGTTACTAACGTACAGTTAAGTATTTGGTGTAAACATGGTGTAAGGAAATTAATTGGATTAAAATTCTCACGGAAGTGTTGTCCACCTTCCTTTTTGTTGACGTTACTAACGGACAGTTAAATACTTGATGTAAACAAAGTGTGACCCAATTTTTAATATCCCGACCAATAAAGTTATGCCAAGTGTCCTTACCATAGTTTCTACATTAGAAAAGGCCTATTTCGGCCAATATGAAACGAGGGTTTCATCACCGTTCAATGTGAGAGCTTATTTTGTCAAGGCCTTTAAGGAGGAAGATGCGGATGCCTTGCTGTCATCACAGATGCATCACTCACCTTAAAAAAAAAACTCCAAATTCCATACCAACGGAGCTAGTACAATTTTAAAAGCTCTCTCCTCAGGGCAAACCCATCCCACCAGGTCTGCCCATGAACAGGTGCCGCTTAAGCACCAATCCCAATTTGTTTTGACAACATGTTAAAAATAGACCACCACGTCGAAGAGGGGTTGTGAGGGTTCCATTGACATTCATGACCAAATTTATTTAGGATGGCACGGCACGATTATTATAAAACTTTTTTTTTTTTTTTTTTTGGGTATATTTTCTTTATTGATTGCCATTTGTTTCCGTTGATACTATATTAACCCCATCTTTCCTTCTGATTACAAATTCTAAACCTTTGTTTAGGGTGAAACTTGATTAGGCAGTCGACATATATAAATACAAACACGCGACAGAGAATATAAACACAGCAAGAGACAAGCCGTCGATCGCTTGATAGCTTTGTTGATACATTGAGGTTCACGAGAAGTATCACATTAGTTTGTCAAAACCTCAAAATAATTACAAGGAGAAGCAGATGTCAGGTATGTTGTTAATGTTTAACGCTGCTATTCTTTTTGGCTAGCTATCCTCTATTATCAGATCGTACAAATTGTGTTGCCGTCGTTAGTGAAAACTAAAAAAAATAAAATAATTCTGATTGACACATGCGAAACAGCATAGGGTTGTGTCTTATAAGATATTCTTTTTGACATTTGATATGGTCATGTTAGGAACTCTACAGCTGAACTTATTTATCTGAAGTTTTATGTTTATTATTATTACAAGGATCAGTGGAGAGTCTTCCTACAGATATTTTGGTACATCTTCTTCTACGGGTTCCAGCTGAGTCCGCTTTAGAGTGCAAACTAGTGTGTAAAAGGTGGAAAACTATCATCTGTAGCGAAACTCAGTTTTATAATATGCATCACACTCACCAGCTTACCCATCTCCATGAGAGCATAGGCGACAAGGATAATATGCTTGCTAAGGTGGAGCCAAGTCTCCTTTGGGCATGTCGCCTTAAAGATGATCGTCCCACAACTTTACTTTTCTACGGAGGACAATTAAGTGATAGGATTAGCAATAGCATTAATAAAAAATACTCTTACAAGCAAAATTTGAAGAGGATCTGTCATCCTCGTATGCACGATGATTATATTTTATGTCGGGGCCTAGTTGTCTCATGCAATGGCTTGATTTGCATATGTGTACGCCATCATTCTGTTATAGATCCCATCTTCATTTGCAACCCCCTTACCAAAGAGTACGTTTATCTTCCGGAATCAACTGTGAAGGATCGAGATGATCGCAGTAAGCTGCTTGCTCCCGTAGCATGTGGATTTGGATATGTTAGGTCAACCAACGAGTACAAGGTTGTAAGAATTTTTTACCATCATGATATCCACCAACAAATTGTTGAAGTATACACACTCGGTAGTGATTGTGGGTGGAGAGCCAAAGTTACAAGTACAACCTATTGTCCTTTCCAATTGAGAACCACCACGGTGGGTACTTATGCAAATGAAGCTATATATTGGACTGCTGAATACAACATTGAGGCCTTTAATTTGGCCGATGAGGAGTTTCAATTGCTCTCTGTCCCTGTTTGTATAAACGACGATCGCGCCAGTGGACTTGTAGTATTGGGAGGATATTTGTGTGTATACACGAATAAATCACGTATGGAAATATGGTCCTTCAAAGGAAGTCGTAACTCGAGGGAGACTTGGTGTATGAAATTTGATATAGATTATAAAGGCGTAATAGGTTCTCGGAGGCTTAAACCTATTTTACTTACGAAGAACAAAGAAATCATATTCACTAGTGAGACCTCTGTGCTTTATTCTTACGACAGGAAGACGGCAACCTTCAAAAAGATTTCGGATGATGATAAAGCTTCGACAGATTATTTTGCCTCTATCAAACCGGTTGCCCACATAAATACCTTTGTTTCGTTAAAAGACATTGGAGAAAAATCAAATAGATACATGTGAGAAAATGATGCTAATTGGAATCAAATTTTTTTTTTTTGATGGAAAGAGAAAATATATTAATTAAGCAATATAGTACAGAAGGTCTACAATTTCATTTTTTGCAAATACATTAGAAAGGATACTTTCTTTTTGAACTTGCTGTTGCAGATGTGTCAGACAGATGTTATAGTCTCCTTTCTAATTGCGCACATAAATACCTTGGTTTCTTTAAAAGATATTGGAGAAAAATCAAACAGATACATATGAAAATGGCGTTATTGGTATCATTTTTTTTTAATGAGAAGGTTAAATTATATATTAATCAAGAAATATAGTATAAAGATTTACAAGCTCATTGTATCAAAACTATTGGGGTGTGTTTATTTGTACGATATAAAGATAAATCGACTGAATTTTTCTCCCGGAAAATACACCGTGTGAGATAAGAAAAGGACCTCACTTCTACCCATTAATGGTCCAAATGTTGAGAGGACTGTGATCATACGTTAATTTCCCTTTCAGGATATTTCATGGTACAAAGTCACTGTGAGGGGTTGGGTCCACTGGGACCCACAACTAAAAAATAAATGTGAGAGGCAGTTTTAACATAATTTTTTTTCTCAGTTCATATATAGTTACAGTGATTCTCTATAGACCGCTGCAAAAAACAATGTAAAAAACGTCATTTCTCCCGGGGGCGGGTCCCAGCCTCTTTAGGGATTAGCAGGGACTATTCTTGGGCCCCACCATATGAGAAAATGCGAGAGACATGGTTTTTAGGTAGTTTTTTTTAACGGTTCATAAAGACTTTTTGTATTAATTAGAGGGAGGATCTATGGACACTATCATATATGACTTTCTCTATTTCCTCCACAAAACCCAACGACAATAACAAAGATAAACATCTAGGACTTTCCAAGAGATAAAAGATAACAACCCAAACTAACTTGAGATTTGATAAACAATCTAAGATAACTTACAGGGATACATCATTTACCTACAAAGATCTTTGTGGACCGGTGGTTGAATATTTCATAGTCTTAGATGAATAGTGGATCATGTGCACATGACTCCTACTTGGCTTGTTACTCATGTGAGCCAGTTTTACTTGTAATAATTGTAACCTCGAATGAAAAGGTTTTTTGTTTACAATTCCCTTGCATTGAAAAGAGGCAAAAATATGTTTCATAGCAGCGGGAAAAATTTAGACATAATTAGATTACGGCGCGTGCGTCTTTCCAATCTCAATGTCATGTCAACGGCATGCATATACAATGATTACTTTTCAAATGGGGTAGCAAAAAGAATAATCATGAATAAAGATAAAAAGGAAGAAGTTGATGACTTCCATTAGAGAGATATGAATATCGACCGTGAAAAAAAAAAAAAAAAAAGGAAAAAGAAAATAGATTTCAAGTTACGCCGTATGAAAAACAAGTCCCCAGGGCACGGGCTTGGTGGAGGAATACCATGTCTTATCTTCTTTTTCTTTTGTTACACATATTTATCCTCTTAATCAAATGACTTGTTTTACTGGTATAAGTACCGGAATTCAGTGACACTAAGCTCTCCACATAACTCTCCGCTATAAGATAAGTTCTGCCATTATCAAGACCACTGATATTCAGATACCTAATTCTGTCATTCTTGTGGTCGTATAAACCGAAACGTCCGCCTGTTTGTATTAGAATATGAATATCACCATTTTTAAAATACCAATAGAGCTTTAAAAAATGTATATGTCTCGCAATTCTTACTTGGGTAGTGGTGAATCGCTTAGTCCTCACTCCATAATATTGCATGACCCATACATCAACTCGACCATCACGGACACCACAAACTACGCAAAGGGAATCTTCAAAAACTTCGAGAAGACAACTGCTATCACTGTGGCGCAGTATAATTTCTTCTGGAAAAGGTAAACTCAAGAACTTCTCACTACTGATATCAAAAGCGACTATGGCATTGGAGTTTTCGTCGATGGCGGTGGAGAGTGTCCAATGAAGAGCACCATTGAGAAGCAAACCTACTGGTTCCCGAAAAGTCACATTAGGAATGTTTTTGACGAGCTTTCTCCACAAATCTGATTTTAACCTGTATACGTAATCTTCATTGCATACTATATATAACAACTTGTAATCATTAATTTTTCTATCATAACCAAACCCATAAGAACGCCCTAGACGATTATCAGGTGGTAGTATAGTTTCTTTGTATTCTCTGGTTGCAGGGTTCCAAAGAACTGTTGTATTGCTGCTCTCAGGGGCGAGTAACCAAAGCAAGCCGTTACATGATCCCAAGAAAATAGAGTAACAGTTTCTAACTCCGTTCTTTAGTGACTAGATAATTCAAGCGAACAACTGCTGCACACTTGCAGGATGATAGCGCTGATGATATTGAATCATAATCTGCAATATGCAACGTATTCCTAACCTCCCTCCAATTAGCATCTTTGATCAGGAGCCTTGGGTTTTTCTTGGTAAGATTAAGGTGATTTTCGAAAAATCTAAGACTACGAATATATGCATAATCTTAATAAAATATCTTCTTGGATCTCTTCGGGAATGCTTGACATTGTTATTTCCTTTCACCTGAAATTGTAATTCAGTTCTGTTCCGAGAGGTAGGTTAACATATGGTTTTATAGATGCATAATTTGGGTTTTTGGAGATTTACTGATTTCCAAATCCTTTGGATTTACTGATTCCTAATTACTGATTCCCACTACTGCCTCCTATAATATCACGGAAAATATAAGATGGGCCCAAGCCCATTACCACGCAAATGAACTAAAACAAGAACCTGCCCCTTCCAATTCCATGGAATCGTGATTTAGGGGGAGAAGTAATTACGTGGGGGGATAATTTAAACCCAACCGTACCACTACGATAGGGGATGACCTCAGAAACAGAATAATGGACACACGCTTTATTTAAAACTGAAAATGTGTGTGTGGGGTATCATTTCCGGCTCTCTTCGTCCTCTCTAGTCTCTACTCCTGGATATTGTCGTTTACTTTTTTTTTAAATGATTCGAATCCACCACAGATTACCTGGAAATGGTATCAGGAAAACGATTTAGTATTAATTACAAGGAAAAGAGAGCGCAAAATGAATCTGGAACACTATAGAGTTTGGTAGAACAAATACATCCAGCTGTAGTATCAATATTTACATGAGCAATTATGAGAACCAAAAATGCAGTTAATCCGAGGGCGAAAGCTTGGATCCTTGGGTATGTACATGTTCCAGAAGCGAAAAAATGAATCTCAAATACCTGCAGATACACATTAATTATGCTTCTGATCCCATAATTCAGACTATCAGTACCAAGAACATTGGAAAAGCATAAATATATAAGGGTCACAAGCCTGACAACGGCATAGTCGTCACACTGATCCAACATAAATCATAATAGTACTAAGAAACTTCTATTAAATTCTATAAACTCCTTAAGAAACAAATTCAAAGTCATCAGAACAACAATTAATTATCCAAACTAAAATCAATGACAAACAAATTAATTAACTTCTCATAAGCCAAAGCACCAGCAAATGGAGCGGTGTCTCTGCTAGATTCCAACTACACGTTTTTATGTGGTAAGTCGACCTCATTAACCATTATAAAGGACCGACACTACCTTTTATTGCATGCGCTCACCCTAGTATAATCATCAAGATTTACCTGCGGCACTTCCTTGTGGTAAAAGTTTATCTTTTGCTCTTGTTTGAATCCACATCTTCATTCTATCCTCGACTTGACCGTACCACTCGGTGGAATAATCACTCTTAACATGTTTCCAAAACCATAGGTTATCAGTTTTCGGAGGCAGTGGACAATTCTCCTTCAAACGCAGACCGATAAAATGGTTACCTTCAACGAATCCCATGACAACCTTTTGATTCTTGATACCCTTGCGCAGTTTAACGAGAGTAGGTACAAATGTGTAACTCATGTCACGATTGATGTAGTAGACTGCACAAGAAAATGTCTCGGCTATCACAAACCCAAATTTTGGCATAAGCATCCATCGATCAGAGGGGACGATATGTTTACCGCCAGGAAGCACTAAATATTCATCTTTGGAAACAGGTCATTTACGGTTAACCAATTCCACAAATTCTTCATCTGTCATCATTTTCTTGTACATATTTTGATTTTTTAAGAGATTCGTAACCATCTTGTCTCTTACATAACTGATTGGATCAAGTTCTCCTACCTTAAGGCTACCCTTTAAACCCAACGCCTCAACCACGACATGGAATCCACAATTTCCATCCTTTGGAGCATCCACCGTCGATAAAATAAAGGGAAGGAAATGATCTGGCATGTCCTTTAAATAGTGAGGGTTCTGAAAGTAATGACCTTGGTGAACTTCTTCATCTTGTTCATTTGAAGGAACCGCACAGTCCTCTTTCCCATTATTTAAATCATCAAATGTTATACAATCCACTTGCATTTCATTGTCTTCCATTAACACAAACTCATGAAACTGACCTAGCTTCTCAAAAAAAATAAAAACTGACCTAGGGTTTTCTTAGTTGCCGCTTTTAAGTGCTTGGTATCTCGCTGAAAGGAGGGAAAGAAGTTAGTGGTGGGCCAATTTATAAGGGATAACTTATATTTTTTCTAATAACCATGCTGAGTCACCTAATATTCCCCCACCGTAATTCCTTCCCCCTAAATCACGACCCCAATTTATCTAACTTCACCGTTATCTAGAAGATGAAAAAACATGCTGTTTGCGAAAATAGGACAGCCATGAGCAATATATCAGCTCAAACACATTGGCTTCCACCTGACAATCCATTTTTTCCATATGTTGTTGTTGGAAACGAAGCACAAAAAAAAAAACATATTATAGAATAATGAATCGCAAACAGCTGAGTCGCGGACTAGGTCGCTATCTTTAAGGTGTTTCGCGACTCTGCCTCTTGATTGTGTTCTAGCAGTCGATTCTTGTCGAAAACCCTATGGGATAAAACAACTGATACTCTCTTGTTCGATTTCTCTGCACTATGAGAAATCAAACTAACAAATACTCTCTCTAACACTTGCTCAGAATCACACGAAAACAGTTATTTTCTCTTTTCAGAAAACCAGCCTTTTAATGGCTTAAGAGAATCAATTGAATTTAATAGAAATAAATTCGATTAATTACCCAAAATTAATCTTACATAATACTTCGAAAAACGGGCAGAATATAATACCAAAATTAATGAAAATTAATTAGAAAATAATTTCCTTAAAACGTTTTTGAAAACCAAAAGTCAAATTTGCAAAAACTTATTTTTCAAATCACCAAACCCCCAAGGCCCCGCTCTCCCGGACTTTTGATAAATAATATAGATATATATAATATACCTACACAAATGTATGGGGTGAGACTTGAACCCAAGTCTATAGTGTGGGAGCCCAAAATAATACCACCACACTATTTCTCTAAGTTTGATAAAATATTACAAAACTATGTTTTTGAATATATATATCTCCAAACAATCCCCCACTTATATTTTAAAAACATTGAGCAAGTGTTGTATAGTTGTGCATCTGCAAAGGTGCCTTTCGACTTGAACCTATGCATAGTGTTAAATTTTCTAAGTACCAGGTGACTAGAGTGACTTGCATCTTGAACTCTAACTAATATTAGATTATTTAACACACACAACTATATCTTAAGTTCGCACATTAAGGCCATGTGCTTATCCCTTTTTTAACAAATGATCTAGACAAATGCCCAATTTCTCACAGAAGGCGGCCACACCTTCACATTTGTATAGGTGAGTCTATCAAGAATACTCCTGTGTATCCCACTCTAACTTAAGAGATATAGACATCATTAAGAGTTAAATACTCAACCTGTTTCCCACTTCAAGATATCATGCTATGGGAATGCATGACTCTATCATATCATTTGTAACTTCGTCTAGTCCCTTTGAACCTATTTCTAGGTTGGATATCAATTACAAATGACTCAACTTCTCACGGGCAAAAGTCCTATACTTTTAGAGATATTCCATACCTTATCTCTTGCTAATGCTTTCGTCAAAGTATCAGCTATATTTCCTTCATACCTTACATGATCTACTCTAACAACACCAGTTGTGAGAAAATCTCTAACTGTGTCGTGCTTTCGACGTATCTGTCGATTCCTATTGTTATTGTAACAATTCTCTACTACTCCGATAGCCGCGGTACTATCGCAGTGGATCAAAGTGGATGGTATCGGTTTTTCCCATACTTGGAATGTCGACAACGAGACTCTTCGACCATCTCGCCTCTTCACTAGCTGCTGCTAGTGCCATCAATTCAGCCTCCATCGTAGATTGGTCTATAATTGTCTGTTTCTTTGATCTCCAAATATAACGCCCCCAGCAATAGTAAAAATAGATCCACTGGTGGCCTTGGAATCATCTGATAGAGTGTTCCAATTAGCATCGCTAAATCCTTCAAGGACTGCGGGATACCTCTGATAGTGTAATCCTAGGTTTGTGGTTCTTTTCAGATACTGCATAAACCTCTCAATAGCATCCCAATGTTCCAAACTAGGATTACTGGTAAACCTGCACAGAACTCCCACTGCATATGCAATGTCTGGTCTAGTACAATCAGTTGCATAACGCAGACTGCCTATTATACTAGCATATTCAGATTGTCTAACACTTTCTCCAATATTCTTAAACAATTTCACACTAGGATCAAAAGGAGTACAAACAGGTGTATAATCAAAATATTCATACTTCTTCAAAAATTTTTCAATGTAGTGAGATTGATCCAAACAAATACCACTATTAGTTCTAGCTATTTTGATTCCCAAGATTACACTAGCTTCACCCATATCTTTCATGTCAAAATTCGAACTAAGCATGCTTTTAGTTTCATTGACAACGAGATAAATTGGAACCAAATATCAAAGAAATCATCTACATACAAGCAAACAATCACACACGCATCATTCTCAGATTTATAGTAGATGCATTTGTCACCCTCATTTATTCTGAAGTTATTTGAAATCATTAAATTATCAAATTTCTCATGCCATTGTTTAGGAGCTTGTTTCAAACCTTAAAGAGACTTTTTTAGCTTGCATACTTTCTGTTCTTGTCCAGGAATTACAAAACCTTCAAGTTGTTCCATGTAAATTTCCTCTTCTAGTTCACCATTCAAAAAGGCAGTTTTAACATCCAATTGATGAATAACAAGATTATGAGTAGCAGCAATAGCAATCAAAACACGTATAGATGTTAATCTAGTAACAGGGGAATAAGTATCAAAAAAATCTACGTTCTCTCGTTGCCTATAACCTTTGGCAACCAGTCTAGCCTTATACTTATCTACTGTTCCATCGGGTTTCATTTTCCTTTTCAAAACCCATTTACAACCTATAGGCTTACTACCATGAGGTAAATCTACCATACGCCAAGTTCCATTAGACATATGAGAATCCCATTCATTATCTACAGCTTCTTGCCAGAAACTAGACTCTACATAACTAAACGCCTCTTGTAAATTAGAAGGTTCTTCCTCTACAAAGTAAAATTCAAAATCGGTATTTTTATCTTTTGTCTCAGTCCTAGCTCTTTTACTGCATCTAGGTTCAAATTCATAGATCCTAGTTTCTTCACTTCTAGGTTCTTCTAATCTAGTTTCAGAATCAGCACTAGATAAATTACTAGGTATTGAACCCCCACTATTACCCCCACTATTTCTTGATTTAAAAGGAAATCTTTCTTCAAAGAAATCAACATCAATAGATTCAATAATAACCATATTATTAATATCAAAGAACCTATAAGCTTTACTGTTTTGAGCATAACCAATAAAAACACATTCATAAGCTCTACTTTCTAACTTATGTCTTTTAGGATCGGGTTTCCTAACAAAAGCTAAACAACCCCAAACTCTAAAATAAGAGACATTAGGTTTTCTATTTCTCCAAAGTTCATAAGGAGATATCATGGTTTTATTATTGGGAATGCGGCTCAAAACATGGCAAACAGTCAACAAACATTCACCCCACAAATGAGAAGCGGCACTTAACTAAGCAAACAAGCAACAAATCAATTCAGTAAGAGTACGGTTCTTTCTTTCAACTTTACCGTTCATTTGAGGATTATATGGAGCAGTTCTTTCATGTATAATGCCATTAGTTTGGTAAATTTCAGTAAAAGGAGCAGAATCATATTCAGTGCCTCTATCACTACGAAATCTCTTAATTTTTCTACCAAATTGATTTTCAATTTCAGCAATAAAGATTTTAAACTTTTCAAGAGCTTCATTCTTATGACTCAACAAATAAACATACGTATAATTATAACAATCATCAATGAAAGTCATAATATATCTCTTGTCATTTCTAGTTAGGATACCTTCATATTCACACAAATCAGAATGTATTAAATCTAGAGGTTTGGATTTTCTTACGACAGATTTATGTGAGGTCTTGGTTATTTTTGCTTGACTACAGTATTCACATTTTTCAAACTCATTTTCAGAAAATTCAGGGAGGACACCTAACTTGCTCATGTTATTTACTAACTTTTTACCCACATGACAAAGCCTACCATGCCAAATATTAAAATTGCAAACCATATAAGCAGAAGAATCAATTTTATTCATAGCATCAACATTAAGCTTAAACATTCCATCAGTAGCATAACCCTTTCCTACAAAATTCTTATTCTTAGTTATGGTGTAAATATCAGACCCAATAGTTTGATACAACCCAGCCTTGTTGAGAAGATAGCCGGAAACAAGGTTCTTTCTCATTTCTGGAGTGTGAAGGACATCTTTCAGCATGAGTGTCTTCCCATAAGTAAACTTCAACTTTACCGTACCAGAACCTTTCACCATAGTGCTGTGAGAGTCTCCCAACAACACTTTCTTATCCTTGGTTTCAACATAAGTCTTAAACATGGACCTATCAAAACAACAATGACGCGAAGCACCACTGTCTATCCACCACCCATCGGATCCACCAACCATGTAGAACTCTGGATCAGAGACCATGGCAATTATAACGTCACCCTCAGCATTAGCTTGTGCGTTATTCTTTTCCTTGTTAAACCTGCAATTCCTAGCCATGTGGTTTGGTTTATCAGAATTGGAATTCTGTCCGTTTTTCGATGGGTGTTGGTTCTTGTTTTGATTAGGCCTTCCTCCTTTCTTTTGGTTCGGGTTAGGTTTCATATCGCTTTTCTTAGGTTTCAAACTCGGATGAGTCTTATTGTTAGAAACAATGAGAATCTCTTCCTTCTTATCTTGTTTCCGAGCTTCTTCCTCAACCCTGAGCTTAACAATCCAACTTTCAAGAGAAAATTCTTTAGTCTTGTGACGCAAGGAATTACGAAAATCTTTCCAGCTAGGTGGTAACTTGTCAATCATTACAGAAACTTGAAATTGTTCATCAGTTTTCATACCTTCGGTCAGAATTTCATGGGCAATTTTTTGAAGTTCATGAGCCTGTGCAACAACTGATCTATCATCCACCATTTGGTATCTCAAATACCGGCTCACAACATACTTCTTTGAACCAGCTTCCTCGGTGTCATATTTTTTATGTAATGCATCCCATACATCTTTAGCAGTTTCAAAAGTTGAATAATACTCATATAAATCATCAGATAATGCATTAAGAATGTAGTTTTTGCAATCAAAGTCATCATCGACCCATTTGTCAATGGCCTTCTGTTTCTCCTCGGGAGTTTGAGAAACAACTTCTTTGGCACCACCGGAGGAGGTGGATCGATTGGCAGAAGCACCGACCAAAGATCGCAGCAAAGATCGACCTTATCGCCGGCGGCGGTCTTATCGGCAACAAAGAGTTCCAGGGTTCCAGGATGTACACTCGACACAATCATATGCAGCTTCATGAGTTTGAGATAAAAGAACATCTTCAGCTTCCATCTTCTGAAATGCAGCCCTTCAAATTTGAAGGGCTTGTTGGTATCATCAACGCGCTTCTTTTCAACCTCCATAGCAAAAACGAAACACCTTAAAATTGTTGGAAACGAAGCACAAAAAAAAAACATATTACAGAATAATGAATCTCAAACAGCTGAGTCGCGGACTAGGTCGCTATCTTTAAGGTGTTTCGCGACTCTGCCTCTTGATTGTGTGCTAGCAGTCGATTCTTGTCGAAAACCCTATGGGATAAAATAGCTGATACTCTCTTGTTCGATTTCTCCGCACTATGAGAAATCAAACTAACAAATACTCTCTCTAACACTTGCTCAGAATCACACGAAAACAGATTATTTTCTCTTTTCAGAAAACCAGCCTTTTTAATGGCTTAAGAGAATCAATTGAATTTAATAGAAATAAATTTTGATCAATTACCCAAAATTAATCTTCTGTAACAGTCAGAAAACGGGCAAAATATAATACCAAAATCAATGAAAATTAATTAGAAAATAATTTCCTTAAAACGTTTTTGAAAACCAATAGTCAAATTTGCAAAAAGTTATTTTTCAAATCACCGGACCTCCCAAGACCCCCAAGGCCCCGCTCTCCCGGACTTTTGATAAATAATATAGATATATATATATAATATACCTACACAAATGTATGGGGTGAGACTTGAGCCCAAGTCTATAGTGTGGGATCCCAAAATAATACCACCACACTATTTCTCTAAGTTTGATATAATATTACAAACTATGTTTTTAAATATATATATCTCCCACCAGTTGTGATGCAGCTTTTAAAAAAACTGATATGAATCATTCTGGCATTGGACTAATCCTCCGTAATTTTGCAAGACATTTCGAACAAGCTAAGTGCACTTATGCAAACAGATACCTAGACGTGGAGCAGGCTGAATGTGAGGGACTGCTGCAAGCCATAGAATGGGCAGAAGAACTAAAGTTACAACATGTATGTTCTGAACTGGATGCGCAAGGTGTGATAGAGGCAGTAACTCGAGATCTGGAAAAGGCAGCTTGGAAAAATCAGTCTATCATTTTACAAATTAGGTCGAAACTCTGCAATCATCCATCATGGAGATGCAAGTTTATTAGGAGAGGAAATAATAAACCAGCAGATTTCTCGGCTAAACATGCTAGAATTTTCAAAGTCAGTAGGTCTTAGAGGGACTTCCCACCAAATTTCATTACTAATGTAATACAGGAAGAGGAAAACTATGTACTCTTATTTCATTAAGCAATAAATTTCTTCGTTTTGCATAAAAAAAAAAAAAAAAAAAAAGACTAAAAATAAAATCATGAACCTTCAACGAAACTGGGACGGAGAAATAAAAACCCAAAATCCAGACCAACAAAGCTCATATTATAGTATGGGCTCGTTCCTCGGGGCTAACTCATTCTACCAATTCTGTCCTTGAATGGTCTAAGCTCCAATTTATTTGGACAACATGTTAAAATACCACCACCACGTAGGAGGGGTCGTGATATAACTCCATTAAGGCATTAACATTCAAATTTGCTGTTGTTATGGCGCGGCACGCGGCACGATTTGGAATTAGGATAAACTTTTTTTTTTTTTTTTTTTTTTTTTCCTTCTTCTTCTTTTTCTTCTTCTTTATGTTTTCTTTGTTGATTGGTTTCCATAGTTAACTACATGATTCAACTTCCAATTTTTTTGAGGTCGTTTATACTTAAGGGTGCACACGGTACGGTTCGGCTCGGTTCTTGCCGAGGCCGAGTACCTGTACCTCCCTAGTCTCGGTTCTTAGTTTTTGGACCTGTACCTGTACCTCTTTCCTCGGTTCCGGTACCATTTCGGGACAAGTACGGTACCAGGAACGATTCCGGTACCAGTCAGTACTTTCTGTCAGAATTCCAGAAAGATTTTCCATGGAGGAGGGATTCTGAAGTTTTATCTTGTGTGTTCCTTAACTCTTGTGTTTCTTAAATTTGTATCTTAATCTTATCTCCTATAGACCATACTGACGCCAATTAGTTTCGTAGATTTCAATAGATTTTGAATATGATCTCGTTTAATTGGAAGAATTCCGGCCAGAAATTCTACAAGATAAAAATGAGTTAGATTACCATTTGGGCATAATTAGGTTCAAATTTTACATCTTTCACTGAACTCAAACTTGATACTGATCATACTTCATCCTTGTTGGATGTTGTTTGCACCCAGAAATAGTTCTAGGCACTAAACACGATGATTTTGGTGTTGTTGATGAAAACAAGGTTTAAAACATGAAACAAGATTAAAGAAAAAGACACAGGTTTTACGTGGTTCGGCATAAGTTGCCTACGTCCACGGGCGAATCCCCTTGGGGAGAAATGTTTTATTCACTTTTGTATTACAAGTATGTTTTTCTCTCCTCCTCTTGGCCCCTCTCTTTCTTCTACCAGGGCGTCCGTATTTATACCGTTGAATAATTAATTTCGAGATAAATTTAAATGACATTAATTTCCCTGCATGCCTCCTAGAATCAATTCTGCATGTAACTGCCTGCATGCCTCCTTGAATTAACTCTGCATGGTCATAACCTGTATTAATTCTGCATGGCCATAAACCGTATTAATTCTGCATGGCCATAAATTGTATTAATCTTCCTCGCATGGCTCCTTGTATTGATTGGCGGGCCTCCAGTGTATTCCCGTGTATTTTATACACGATACAAACAGATGTGTTGAATTAAATTAGGCTTTCATACTTCCATTTCTTGCTAGATATCACAGAGTAACAATTCTTGGATTAAGGATTTGTAGGTGATTGTACACGGTAGAGAATATACAGGGTACATATAGAGGTAGGTTGTATAGACTAGTTCCTAGAAGTAGAACACAATTTCCCACAATGATATCACTGAGTCCTTTCATTGGGGAAAGGACCCCTATTTATAGTTATTTCCTCAAATGGAAATGTTAAGTGTGTGTCCTTTCCTACTTCCCTTATCTTGCTACTGTCCCTTCTGACCGTACAACTGTACCTTAGATTCTTCTAGAAGACATGTCTTGACTTAGTAGCACCCTCTTTGGGGATGAGGGGAGAACCTGGGTGCCCCCTTATTAAGTGGGGTGCTATTTCGTCCCTTCTTTTGGATATGGGGAAGCCACATTTCTTCCTTAGTATTTTTCGGGTATCTACATTAAGTCCCCTGGCTGTTTGGGCGAGGCGTTAGCCTCCTCAACAGTCTACTATAACTCTCAAGCGACCTTTCTTGAGCCTCGGCTTCTAATAGGACGCCTCCCGTTAAGACGTCAAACGGTATAGGCTCACCATCTATTCGAGATATCCTTCGGGGCGAGATGTTCTCTTCGTGGAGCGGCCCTTCTTCGGACGCCTGTACTCTCATTCAAAGACCTCCGCTTTCTACAATTTCAGAGGCTTGCTCCTTTCAAGTCCCCTTGTCCTCGTGTTTCTTAGGACTTGCTCCTGGCGAGTCCCCTTGTTATTATTGATTCTTGAGGGACTTGCCCCTCTGCAAGTCCCCTTGTCTCCGTACGACCTCATTCTATTCTTCCATCCATGCGTTTCTGGGGATTTCACTTCTTCGGGCGCCTGCACTCTCTTTTATAGGCCTTCTCTACTTTCTGCGTTTCCAAAGGCTTTCTCCCTGCAAGTCCCCTTGTCCTTATGTTTCTTAGGACTTTCCCCTAGCGAGTCCCCTTGTTATTATCAATCCTTGAGGGACTTGCCGCCTTGCAAGTCCCCTTTCCTTCATGCGACCGCGCTCTATTTTTCCATTCATACATTTTTCCCTGAGAATTCCGTAGTGGCACGTGTTATTACTGTGATACGTGGGATAGGTGAAGCGGTTATATATTACGGTTACTTGCTAGGGTTAGCGTCTTTTCGGATTCTGTCATGTCGTTTCAATTTCCCTTGATCGTGTCTTTTTACCGTCTATAAATACTGGTTTCACATTTTTTCACCTCCATTCCTTCCAAAACACTCTCCCTCCTTATTTTCTCTTCTTATCACACTCTCTCTCAAGCGACATCAAACCTTCTTCCCCCATCCTTTCTTTATCGCATCCTTCCTTCTGGGCGGCATTAAATACACAATGAGTGAGTACGAGAGTTCAACGGCTGAGAGCTCTTCTGGCAATAGTGGTAGGTTCAAGAAGATGCCTATAATTATACTGCAAGTGCACAGTGCCTTATTGTGTATAGTGCAAATACAGGTCGATCCTCAGGGATAAGGTGAATGCAAAGTTAAAGTCCAAGCTTTATTTTACTAATTTGAATTAAAGATTTTGTTGAGATGATTAGATGTTGACAAAGAGAATTGATTGAAGGACAGAATGTAATTCAGATGAAGGATTAAACACCAGATAAGAGAATACTAGAGCTATCAATTCCACCACTCACCCTACACTAGATAATTTCATTACTGAAATTGTTCTTGTCCCTTGTAACGGATTAGCGGTGAAGATACAAGTCTTTCGCCTTTCTAAAAGGGTTTCAAAGATAAAAGGTTCAATCACAACTTAAAAGATCAATTCCTAGTATTAGTTGTCTTATTACAGCACAACTAATCACAAATTGATAACATTCAGTGAAGCCTGAGTTGATGCAACAACAAACAATTGATCTATCAACCTAAGATGCAAAACATATTAGGTGAAAGTTGTAAGTAGCAACATAGAAACTAAACCAAATCTTGCTCAATTAGGATCTACAAGAACAATCTCATTAACAAAAGACTTTAGTAGTAAGCTAAGGGCTTCATCAAATCCCTAGCTAAGAAAGTTAGAACATAGCTAGTTATAAAACAGATGTAGTTTTTGATATTCAACAATATAAGCACTTCTCCTTCTTAACTGAGTTTTTCTAATTCACAAACACGACATAGAAACAGAGGCAAGGACTGTGACCTGGCTTCTATTCCCTACTTTTGTTAACCCTTTTCTCCTTTACACAACTAAACAACCCCTATTTATACAACAATTCTTTCCCCCAAAATCCCTTCCACACAACCCACTGATACACAATATAAAATTAAAGGGTTTTTTTTCTTGAAACTCACCACTCAGTATTACCCCTTAATCAAGCACAACCACACCTTTATCTTCACCAATTTGACTGTTGTTGTTGATAGAAATCAGATCTAAAGGCCACTTGCTTAATCACCACAGCCACCCTACTTCCGTGATTATGTGCTGCTGTTGAAGGCTTAGGTGCAGAGAGAAACAACATCGAATCCCTAGCTTAATGATTTCTGCGTATTTGAAAATCAAACAGCTGACCTATTCTTGTAGGAGTCAAAACCTAACCCTAGGTTGAATCGAGTGTAAAGAAATGGATAGAAAATGAGTAAGGGGTCTGATGGAGGAAGGATGTTGATGGAGGTGTGGGTATGAGTACTGAAGTTGACAGGGTTTTGTTTTCTCGAGAGGACTGATAGAGTTAGGGTTTGATAGGGAGAAGAAGAAATTGGAAAGAGAATGGGGTCGGGTGATGTCGGGGTTGAAGGAGAGGATGAAATGTAAGATGGATTAAGGAAGTGTTTGGGTGTTGGAGAATTGTACATGGGTTAGGTGCATGAAGTTTTAATTTGCTCTCTTATTTTCCAAACATGGTTAGCTCATTCTTCAGCCCATCTATTTTCTGATATGAGTTGATTCTTAAGTCACATGTGAAGTCCACTTTCTATACTGCTGCCATTTTAACCTCAAGCCATCTGCTCATCTTATGAACCTCCAAATATTCATTACTCCTACAAACACAAAATATCAATAATTACAACAAAACAAATTATCGACACCCCGAGACGCAAAATGCAAAATTTGACTTAAAAAAAACGACATTGAAGCATTTGAGATGTGATAAAAGATAACAAAATGATATAGGAATAAGCATTATTAGGCACCGATCAAATAGCGACTCTTCTGGCGAGGAGGAGGAGGCGCCTCATCTCCTTCAGAGTCTTTCCCCCGGTGGCGGGTAAGAGCTTGGCGACCCTCTTTTCTAGTCAAGGTTCTGCCGAGAAGCTCAGGCGGGTGGCCACCCCAAGTGTGTCTGTCGCCTCACTTTTGGACGATAAGTTCCTTCGACAGGTTAGCAAGCCATCCGCCTTTGATCCTCTAGTGATAAACGAAGAAACCAGTGATTGGCTTTTGGAGGAGGAAATAGAGCATCCACCTCTTCTTCCGATCACTTCCCTTTGTCGGGTTCGTCTTAATCGTGGCGATTTCGTCCTCTCGAAGATAGAATTTCTTTCTAGGGCGACTCCTTGTCCAGAGTGGCAACCATGGATCGAGTACATGCTTTCGGTCCCCTATTGTAGGGATGTAATTATCAAGTTGGGATTGATGGAGGCTCTTTCTTCGTCACGCTATAGGCATCTTACCAGGAACAACCGGGATATGATTCGTTTGTCTCTTAGATGGATCCTTTTGGTCCACACATGCCTCCTTGCTTGGGGAGAAGCATCGCCCACATTGGAAGATGTGGTGTCACTAACCGGCCTTCCTCTCTATGGGAGTCATGACTTCAAAGAGGCGTCAAGTAGTCTGTCTGATGATGACAAATCCGTACTGGATTTTTTGAAGCAGGCGCGTACAGAGTCGAGGAAGTTAGTCGCAAAAACGAGTGTGCCTTCTAGAACACAGAAAGGTGCCAGAGGAACAACATCAAATAAGGGGAAGGAGGCGGCTTCTACAGAGGAGGTTATCACCCATACAACCCCCAGGGGGGCTGCCAAACGGGCTACCTTGAACTTGTGGGTAAAAATGTGGGCGCCCAAGTTGACGGACGAGCCTGGCTGGGAGCCTCCTTATCCTCCTGCTGGATCTACCGAGCGACATGAGTTGGCCGCTTTCTTGTCTTATTTTCTCTCTCACGAAGTCTTTGAGCATTCTCCGACAAACGCCGTGAGGGATGAGTCGATGATCATGGCGATACTCATGTCGCGTGGTGTCTCATTCCCTTTGGCGCCAATGTTTCTAGGCGGGCTATACCATCATCTGGACTTGCTGGTAGGTGATATTCAAAGGGCTAACAACTCCTCCTTCACAGTCGAGACATTTCTTCTTGCCAACTTTATGCAGATGTGGGCGTGGGAGTATTACACCGTTATAGGCCAGAAATAAAGGTTCTGGGACTTACTGGTGAGCGGGTCGTGACCGCGGAGGATGGCACAGAAAGCACTATCACTTACCCTGTTTCCTTTCCTCGAACGGCCCTTTACGAGAAGGCTGTTGCCAAACCAACTGTTCGTTTGGCGCCCCTGGTAGATGATATCAACGAATTCACTTTCCGCCCGTATGACGATGGTGCATGTGGAGAAGCCTCCCATCGGTTTGTGTCGCTCTTTCCAGAGGATTTTGTGGATGTCGCCTTAGACACTCCTACTTTTAACGCATGCAATTTTGTGGCCGCCGTGACGCCGGGTTATCTTCCAGGTTTTTACAAGGGCAGGTTTTATGCTGAGGCTTATAATTTGAATCGCGTTGCTCGTCAGGCGGGTTTCGACCAAGGGACTGGTTCTTAACTTTCGCCTTCATTCTCTTCGGACCCTCGGATGGTGGAGGAAAGCTTTATGCGTTTTGTCTTTCCGGGTGAAAAGCCTCGCTTCTGTCGACCGCCTTTCAACCCTCTAAAAGTCCCATAGCTTGACCGGGATTTGAAAGTTACACATAAATGGTTTTTACATTGGTTGAATGAAATGGAAGATGTACATCATGCCTTGTCGGTCGATGGCGTGATGGCTCCCCCTCCCAACGTGCCAGAACTTTATCGCCTGGGGCGCACTAGGATACCCTCAGATATCATGCGTTCTCATGGATTGGCTTTTGGCGCTAAGAGCAGGCGTGCCGCGGCTCCCCCGGCTCGGGGCAAAGGGAAGACGTCCTCCTCGTCGAAAATCAGAAACGTTGTCCGTAACCTTTGCGGGGCTGTTCCTCAGGAGATTGAGGTAATTTTTGCATTGCTTCTCCTTTATTGTTTCCTCGTTGACCTTCCCTGGGGACTTATTACTTTTATCTTTTAGTCGGATCCCCCTCCGCATGGTCCATTACGATACTTTGCTCACAAGTGGCTTAATGTGGACGTGAAGGATCTTCCACCGAGGTTTGCCGAGATGCAGGTGCGCCGTGATGCTGGCATAGTTCCTGTTCCGCGGTTTTCTCGATCTCCTCGACTATCGTTTTCAGATAGAGCTGCTGCTTTGCTTAGAGGGCGATCATCGAGGATCATCCCCATCAACTTATTGGTGCTAGTTCTAGCTCTGTACCTGGTCTTGGTGGTTTACCGAATCAGCCGGTGATGTCTCAACAAGAATCATCGGGTACTTCGCTCGTCAGATTGACACGTGTTCATTCATTGTCTTTCCTTTATTAAATGGCATATTGCCTTATATATATACACGTAAGGGGGGAAGTATAGGAAGAGGTATCGTTCTCTTTCTCTTTGGATTTTTTCTCACACCTCTTTCTTGGACTCTTTAGGGCGACGAGACAAGCAGCCTCTTGACTCGGGTGCTTCGGTTGGGAGTTCCCCTTCCTCTGTTCCTTCTACTAGTCGCCAAGACGTTGTGACTTCTCCCTTTGTGAGTTACCATATTTTTTTTTTTGACTCGCCTTTTTCTGATAATCATTTCTAGGTTATGGGTAAACAGGATTGTTCGGAAACTAGAGATGGTCATGACAAAATTAAGAGGACCAAAACTCTGAGCGATCATGGTCGTCAGGTTCCAGCTCCCGAGCAGATTGTTCAACCCAGTCTGTTAACTAGTGATGGGCGTAGGGATCCGCCTGCTTTCCTTCTTTCAAACAAACCCATGGAGCAACGCCAGATCCGTGATGGGGAAAGTTATGTCTCGGTCTTTGGGTTTTGGGTGCCTCCTCGCTACGAGCCATTATACACTCAGGTAGCGGTGCAGCATGGCCATATTGCCTCTGACGCGGTTTTTCCCAATGCTAACGTTCTTGTGTCTCATACCTTGAACGTCTTGGATGTGTTGGGAGAGATGGTGGAAGCTGGCGACCACCCCTCTGGTACGCAATTGAAGAGCTGGCATCGAATCATTGATGATGCTGTCAACATGCGTTTTAACATTGGATGGCTAGAAGCCCTCTGGCGGGAGGTAGAGGCGAAGGCGAATGCTCGTCGGAATCAACTTCCAGTCATCGTCACTGGTCTCGAGGAAAAGGTTGCCTCCGATCAGGCTAGCTTGCAGATTTTGCGAGAGACTCAGCAGCGTATGATTAAAGAGACGAGTGAGGTTGTCGACCAGATAGCTGAGGTCAAGAAGACGCTAGAGGAGGATGAGTGATTGTTGGCGGACGCCAAGGCAGAAATGGCGGAGCAAAACGAGTCCTGAGCGCCTTGAAGATCTGGGGGGGCTTATTGTTAATTTCCTCCTATTATTTTTATGCTGGGTTATGACTTTATTTCTTCTTAATTTTCTCTTTTCTTCTTCACACTCTCTCTTTTTTTTTTTTTGGGCGGACATCTCAACGTTGAGTTATGACTTTATTTGGATAACGCTCGTGCCTCGAGGCAGGGTCCTTTAAATATTATAGCTTATTGAGTCATCTTTATGTGTTTCGAGCGGCTAATGGCTAGCTACTATAGCTTGGTAGTGGAAGTATCTTTATTGAGGCGACTTCTGGGTGTTCACCCCGTTGTATGTAATTACCTTGAGCAGGGGCATGCAGACTCGCATGCGTGCGATGGATGTGGAATCTCAAATGGAAAAACTTATGCGTCTTGGTAATGAGGTGCCCAGTGGGCTTATCGGTCGATCGTTCGAGTTAAGGAGCCACCGGGTAGCTTTTGGTTTGGATTTAACATATGTTTCAACTTCTCGTCATGTTATTGACGTGACTCTAGCTCAGGCCTTGGCTGAGCTTATTACTCATACACGTGTTGAAAACTCTTAGGCATGTGGCTTTAGGTAGGTGTGTGTATATATGTGCCGTGTTTGGTTGTTTTCATTCTTGGGATATTCTTTTTTTTTTTTTTTTTTTTTTTTTTTCTTCTTAATGTCTGCTGCTCGCCCTGCTAAAGAATGGGTTCTGGCACTGGCTGCCATATCTCAGCACCCTTTGAAGGAGGTTTATGAGCAGGAAATTCAACGCCTGATTGGAATTAAAGAGGACTGTGTACAAGATCTACGGAGATGCGGGAAAGCCCTAGGCGAGGCACGTTTAAATTGGTCGGAATGTGCCGATACTTACTACATGGCAGAGAAGGGGATTATCTCGCAAGTCGCCTTCGGTAGAGTGGAGCGTTGTTTTAAGCAAGCTGGGGTTGCTCGTACGAATGCACACGAAGCGATGTAGGGAGCTTGGGGGTAGTTTATCTATGGTGGAAAAGGAGATTGCAAAGTATCAGGCCTTGTTAGCTGATTTGCAAGATTGACTGCTAGTGGGACCCCCCCCCCCCTTTTGTTAAATAGTCTTCGGTGTGATGCTTCTTGTCAATTCATTTTTCTCTCAAACCCCTCTTTAGACTAGTTGTGATGGGTCGAGAAGATTTGTTGTTGGAGGTTGGGCGCCTTGAGCGTATGGATGAGGCGGTACGTGTAATGTTTGAACACTTTGTAAAAGAGAACAGACTTTACTCTCGTCTCCTGGCGGGGTTTGAGCGAGAGTTGCAAGAGGCTATTGTCAATGTCGTACCAGCGGCACTTCCTCTTTTAGAACGACGACAGTTGTGTTTTGAGCGGATGAACAGTAGTTATGATGATTATGTATGTGCGCATATACTTACTGGCATTTTAGAAAGTGCTGTTAGAGATGCTCAGTCTCTTCTGAATGTAACCTCTTAGGCGACTTTATCATTTGTAAATCTGTCGTTTGATGTTAATGTTTTGAAAGATGTTCTCCCCCCCTTTTGTTTTACAAATTTTTATGAATTGAACTGTTATCAAGGGCGCCTGTGTTGTTAGGGATGCCAGGGTTGTTCCTTATCATGAGAGGAAAAGTGTGCTCCCCCTTTTTTTTTTTTTTTTACAAACTTTATAGATTTCAACTGTTATCAAGGGCGCCTATGTCATCGGGGACGCCCGGGCCATTTCTTAATGTGAGGGGAAGAATGTGCTCTCCCATCTCCTTTTTTTTTTATGAATGAAACTGGTACCAAGGGCGCCTGCGCCGTTAGGGATGCCAGGGCCGTTCCTTATTGTGAGAGGAAAAATGTGCTCCCCTCTCTTTTTTTTTTACGAACTTTATAGATTTCAACTGTTATCAAGGGCGCCTGTGTCATCGGGGACGCCCGGGCCATTTCTTAATGTGAGGGGAAGAATGTGCTCTCTCATCTCTTTTTTTTTTTTTATGAATGGAACTGGTACCAAGGGCGCCTGCGCCGTTAGGGATGCCAGGGCCGTTCCTTATTGTGAGAGGAAAAATGTGCTCCCCTCTTTTTTTTTTTTTTTACAAACTTTATAGATTTCAAATGTTATCAAGGGCGCCTGTGTTATCGGGGACGCCCGGGCCATTTCTTAATGTGAGGGGAAGAATGTGCTCTTTCATCTCTTTTTTTTTTATGAATGGAACTGGTACCAAGGGCGCCTGCGCCGTTAGGGATGCCAGGGCCGTTATCGTTACCCGGGACGCCCGAGACACTCATGCCCCATAGTGGGTGTATAGAGGATTTACACTCATGTCCCAAAGAGTGGGTGCATGGAGGATTTAGACACTCATGTCCCAAAGAGTGGGTGCATAGAGGATTTAGACACTCATGTCCCAAAGAGTGGGTACATAGAGGATTTAGACACTCATTTCCCAAAGAGTGGGTGCATGGAGGATTTAGACACTCATGTCCCAAAGAGTAGGTGCATGGAGGATTTAGACACTCATGTCCCAAAGAGTGGGTGCATCGAGGATTTAGACACTCATGTCCCAGAGAGTGGGTACATTGAGGATTTGTTTAGTACACACTGAAGGGTCGAAACACTACTTATTCATATAGTTGGTTGATTACATATAGAAGGTTTTTAACCACTTCCCATTGATTTTTTCATTGGGTTTCCCTTCATAGGCGTACCGTCTGCGTGCTCAATCTTGTAGTAGCCACTGTCGCCGCTTTGATAACTCGAATGGGCCTTCCCGGTTGGGTGCAAATTTTCCCAAGCACTCTCATTGCGAGGTACATGATGTGAAATAGCAAGGACCAGGTCGCCTACACTAAAGCTCCTTGGCTTAACCTTTTGGTTGTAAGCTCGTGCCATTCGTGCACGGTATCTCTCAGCATAGGCGTGTGCAATATCTCGTTTTTCTTCAATCGTGTCCAATACTTGGAACCGTTTGCTATCCTCGGGTTGAAGGCCGCTTGCTGCGATGACTCGGGCGGACGCGATGACGATTTCCGCTGGTAGAATAGCATCTACTCCATAGACTAGGGTGTATGGTGCGCCTCTAGTAGAGGATCTTTTTGCGGTGCGATACGCCCAGAGTGCCATGGGTAATTCTTCATGCCATAGTCTCTTATTATCATATAGGTTTTGGCTAAGAATTCGAAGCAAAATTTTGTTGGTAGCCTCGGCTTGCCCGTTCCATTTTGGGTAGTAAGGAGTAGACGTCTTGCGCTTGATATGGAATGATGCTAGTAAGTCTTTGACGTCACTATTAACGAAGGGCGTACCATTGTCGGACACAATGCACATAGGTATTCCAAAACGTGTGATGATGTGCTCTTTAATGAAGGCAGCGATGGTGGCGCCGGTCATGTTTTTTAATGGGATCGCCTCTACCCACTTAGTGAAACACTCAAATAGCTGTTATGATGTATTCGTGCTTTTAGAGGACTTTGGTGTGATGGGTCCAATGATGTCCAACCCCAAGTATGGAAGGGCCGGGAGTAGCCACGTTGTGCGGCGTGGTATGCGGGCGTGTATCGGGTTTCCATGAATCGGCATTGTTCACACTTCCGGACATACTCACCGTGTCACTTTCCATTGTAGGCCAGTAATAGCCTGCTTCATAAATTTGCGCAAACAATCTAGCTTTCCCTTGATGCTCGCCATCATGAGTTAGATCCATAACTGTGAGAGCCTCCGCCTTGTCGAGGCATTTTAGGGTTTGTTGGTTGAAGCTTCTTCGAAATAGCTTTTGATCGAGGACAAAGTATCTTCTCGATTTCTTGACTAAACGGAGGGCAGTCTTTTTATCACTTGGTAATGTACCATTTGTTAGATAGGCGATGTAGGGTTCTCGCCAATCTACTGCGTCCTCTTCGACGACGTAAATTTCTGCTTCTTGTGGAGCACCTTGGCAGATCGGACAATTGTCTTGAAGCACCTTAGCCTGCTCAGCCATGTCTGGCCAGTAAAATCCTGCTCGTTGAATTCGGCGATGCAGCATGATAGATGCGTCGTGGCCACAAGTTTGAGAGTGTATTTCTTATAGCTTTTCTTTGATCTCGGTTGGTCCAAGACATCTGCAAAGTCCACCACCCGTTGTGATAAAATACAAATCTCCTTCGAGGAGAGTATAATTCTTTAACATTTTCCATGAGAGTTGCCTTTCTACTGGAAGTCGATTGAGATCTGCTATTATTACTCGTCGCCAGTCTAACTCTTCCATAGCGGCTCTTTCCTCTAAGGCCATAGGGGAGGTTTTCCTGATGATGGTGATTACTTTTTTGTCTCCTTGCAGCATTTGTAGTTTTGACGCCATGGTTGCCAGTGCGTCTGCGTGCTTGTTCACTAGACGTCCCATGTGCTCTATAGTAATGTGGTCGAAGCGTCGCATTAGCCTTTGTGCTTTGTCTCGAAAAATAGCCAGTGTTGGTTCCTTCACATGAAAATCGCCTTCCATTTGATTGACAAGGAGCCGCGAGTCTCCCATGACTTCTAGGTCGTAGATGCCCATTTCTAGTGCCATCTGCATCCCTATGAGGAAGCTCTCATATTCTGCTGCGTTATTGGTACAAGGGTAATCGAGTTTGTAGGCATATGGTCTTAGTTCGCCTTCTGGTGATTCGAAAATGATACCCGCACCTCCGTGACTTCCATATGAGGAACCATCAAACGACATCTTCCATTTTCGGGACGGCACTTCTTCTGCTGTAGCGATTTCACCAGGGAGGTCGGTGTGTATATCAGAGGTGTCGGATCCTGGGAATGCCGCCATAAGGTCTGCGATCGCTTGTCCCCGAACCCCTTGAGGTCGTACTGGCGTGAAATCAAATTTTAACAGCTGCATTGACCAGCGCGCCAGCTTACCCGACTGAATAGGCTTGGTGGTTAGATAGACGATTGGGTTGGCTGCTGCTACCACATAGCATTTATGTTTGAGTAGGTAATGGCGTATCTTCTGCGCCGCCAGAATTAATGGTAAGCAAGCTTGCTCAGTGGGCGTGTACCGGAGCTCAGCATCTTTCAAGGTTTTTCTGAGATAGTAGATGGGGATAAGGTTGGCTCCGCCCATGTCTTGAGCGACCAACACTCCAATTGCAGTTGCTGTATGCGCGAGGTATAAGTACAAAGGCTCACCTTTTATGGGTGGGCGTAAGACGTGCGGATGGGTGAGCCATTTTTTGATCGTGTCAAAGGCTTCTTGTTGCTCTTCCCCCCACATGAACTTCGCGTCTTTTTTGAGCATCGGGAAGAAGTGGTTCAAGGTTTGCGCCAATCCTGGGATGAAGCGTCTTACATAAGAAACCTTGCCTATCAGCTTTTGAAGTTCTTGTTTACTCTTCGGTGGCGGCATCGATATGATGGCTTCGGATTTAACAATATCAACTTCGATCCCTTTGCTAGTGACTTGATACCCTAAGAATTTCCCTTTGGTGACTCCAAACACACATTTGGACGGATTCATCTTTAAATTGAAATTTCGACATCGCTGAAGGACTCGACGAAGATGCGAGGCGAATTCTTCTCGCTTCTTTGCTTTAATCACAAGGTCGTCCACATAAATTTCGACAATCTCATGATTCATATCGTGGAAGATGGAAGTCATCGCCCGTTGATAAGTCGCCCCAGCATTTTTTAATCCGAAGGGCATGACAACATAATAAAAGTTACCTATGGTTGTGGAAAACGCCGTCTTGGCTGCGTCGCTTTCCTTCATTCTGACTTGGTTGTAACCACTATGCCCTTCCATGAATGCGTACATATCATACCCACACGTTGCGTCCACCGTCATGTCGATGTTGGGGAGAGGAAATTCGTCTTTGGGGCAAGCGCGATTCAGGTCTCGGAAATCCACACATCATCGAATGGTTCCATTCTTTTTTTCTACAGGCACAATATTCGCGAGCCATGTTGGGAAATGTATGGGTTTAATATACCCCGCTTCCAGTAGCTTCGTCACTTCTTCTTTTATCTGTGCTTCAGTTCATAGTGGAATTGGCGTCGGGGTTGCCTTATAGGTTTACTGCTTGGGTTGACTTTTAGTTCGTGGCAGACCAAGGCGGGGTTTAATCCTGGCATATCCTCATAAGACCAAGCGAAAACGTCCTTGTACTCCTTTAGTAATTCGTGCAACTCCCGGCTTTCTTCCTCTGTCAGGGTCGCTCCGAGTTCAATCCATTTTGGGTCGTCCTCGGTTCCCAAATTGACCTTTTACGTTGCTTCGTCATGTTTGGGCGGCGCGTTCTTCGTCATTCTTTCCCAGGCATGCGGGGCGTCCTCAACCTTCAGAGTCTCCATCGCTTCTGCAATGTTGACTTCTGCTGTCAGGGCTTCCCCGGCTGATTGCTATAAGCGGTACACATGACGCCCATCCGGGCGAGACACCTTCCGGAAGCGCCGCTTGTCTTCTTCAACATAATCTTTTTTCCGACCCTGGCTAGTGCTTACTTGTTGGTAGGTCATCTCCCAATCTGGAATTGGGATGGAGTGGATACGGGTCACCACCTCACTAGGTTCGCTCAGACCATCGAAGAAGGCTGATTTAGCATAGCACGCCTCATCAGCGGAGAAAGGATTCTCGGTGGCTCGGACTCTCTTTTGTTTTCCCTTGAGGATGAATTTGACGCATTGATGATAGGTAGATGACACGACTCCGTGTTTGTGTAGCCAGGGTCTTACTAACAAGATATGATAAGCCGTGTTTACGTCCATCACATGAAAGGGCTCAATTGCGTTTATCGGGCCCACTTTGACTTCGAGATTGATCGTCCCGATGGTGTGTTGACTTAGACCGCCAAAACCTTGGATCCTTGTTTGAAATTTCTTGATTTCCGCTTTTTTTCCCGCCAATTCTCTTCAAGATGTGCAGAGGTATCAGGTTGATTGATGCGCCTGTATCAATGAATGCCCGTTTAAAGGTATCTTTCTTTACTCTAGCTGTAAGATACAGCGGGCGTATGTGGTCGCTAGTCACAACCTTGTCTTCCTCGGTGAAAGTTATGACATTGGTTGGTAGTGGATACTTCCTATCCAAGTAGGCGCTCACATCTTCTCTTGCTGCGATTCTAGTCAGAAATATTGATGCTAGATGCCTTTGGGCGGCATCGAAGCCTAAAGCATTGAAGAAGTTTGCAAATAGAGGCTTCTTCACCACTGTTTCTGCTATTTACTCAGTTGTTCCTCCTGATGACACAACATATATTTCTTCTCCCGCTACTTCCATTGGGCACCCTTCTTCTTCCCTAGGGTCATGAGTTAGGGCCGCTACCCCGTGATCTGGTAGCGGGTTGTCTTGTATACCATTATCGCCTCCAACATCTACTTCTCCGTTCCGTTGTTTGTTGTAGATTGCCCATTTGAAAGTCCGGCACTCCCTAGTAGGATGATCTACTCTCCCGTGGAATAGACAATAACGCGGATTTCGCTTGTCGGCATCAGTAGGAACCTTCCTAGGTTCTGGAAGGATAATATCACCATTTTTAATCCACTCTTTTAGTAAACCAACCGCCTGTTCGTAGGAACATGGGAAATCAGGTGGCTCTTGTTCTGATCTTCTTTTCCCTCGTCTATTGTCATTTCTTGGTGAACCTCGCCTCTTTGGCGCTCCTGAACCTCCTTCCTTGGCGTAGGCGACTGAATGAGACCAGGATTTCTCAGTCGCCTCAATTTCTTCATTCGTTGCATCAGTCCTGGCAAACGCTTCCTCAAGATCGGCAAACATGGTTATCTGGGCGTTTTCGAACATCCGGCGTGTTTTAGGCTCAAGCACCGATATGCATATGTTCACCAACTCCTCTTCAGGTACTTCTGTCCGACATTTGAGGGATTCGCTTCTGAAGCGTACCGCGAACGGTTTGAGCCTCTCCCCTCTTCGGGGTTTGGTATTTCCCAAGTCGGAAATGAAAATCTTTACAGGTTCGGAGTAGAACTTTTGCATGAATGCTTGCTGCATCTCGCCCCACGACTGTATACTGTTGGGCTTCAGGGAAATGTACCAAGTGAAGGCGTCTCCTGTCAGGGTTTTCCCGAACTCCCTCATGCATACAACTTCATCTTGTGCATACTCGTTGAGCGACATGGTAAATCGATGCATATGTTCCGTCGCGTTACCGCTCCCCTCGAACAACCTAAACTTTGGCGTCTTGTACTTGGCTGGCATCGGTCTGGACAGGATTTTGGACGGGATGGGTGATGTTATAGTGTAGGCGCTAGCTTGGGTTTCAAGGACGTATCTTTCTTCAAGCATCTTGGTAAACTTTCCATCGGATAGGGCGATCCGGGCTTGCTCGTCTATCATGAGCTGGTTAGCGGACAGGTTGGCTGGCGATCGCCCCTGAGGGGTCCGAAACCTTTGGTATTGATCGAAGTCGCTCCGGTGATTCAATCGGGGCGAATCTAAACCTTCTTCGTGATTCCCTCCAGTCGGTGGGTCGATAGCTGCCAATTTCTCCAGGAGAGCTTGTCTCTAGCGATCGTTTTCTTCTATCTCAAACAACATTTGTTCTATCTCAGTGAGCGGTCCATACACGCGTGGGTGATCCTGGCGTGTGGACCTTTCAGTGTCCATGTGATGAATTGTGCGCTAAGCTAGTGACCTAGCCTCTCACTGTGGTCGCCAAAATGTACACGGTAGAGAATATACAGGGTACAGATAGAGGTAGGTTGTAGAGACTAGTTCCTAGAAGTAGAACACAATTTTCCACAATGATATCACTGAGTCCTTTCATTGGGGAAAGGACCCTTATTTATAGTTATTTCCTCAAATGGAAATGTTAAGTGTGTGTCCTTTCCTACTTCCCTTATCTTGCTACTGTCCCTTTTGACCGTACAACTGTACCTTAGATCCTTCTAGAATTCTAGAAGACATGTCTTGACTTAGTAGCACCCCCTTTGGGGATGAGGGGAGAACATGGGTGCCCCCTTATTAAGTGGGGTGTTATTTCGTCCCTTCTTTTGGATATGGGGAAGCCGTATTTATTCCTTAGTATTTTTCGGGTATCTACAATGATGCATCTCAAAAGCCAAATATAACTTTATTCATGTCTTTATTTCTTTCTTTCTTGTCGTGCAAATTCAAAAGTTGATGGGCTCAATAGCGACAGATTTTGCTAGGTCTAGATAGGGGAAGAGTGGTTCGTAAACAATTTCTTCACTTTTACGACATTTCATGTTCAACACTTCATCATGCTAAAAATAGTAGCCACTCATATTATCCTTTGGGATGGTAACATTTGCACATGTCACTTGACATACAAACATGGCAGACGGAGTTCTTCTAAAAGAACAAACCTTTGTCAACCATCTTAGCTCACGAGAAAGATATTGGGTCACGTATTACAAGGCCCATTTTTCGTAAATTCTGTTGCAGTGATTTGGATCTTTAGTCACCGGGTTGGGATTACCAGAAACACTCAACAGTTAGAAAAGAACTATGATTTTGGGCATACCAAAATCTTTCTAGGCATACTCAATAAAGACAAAAAGGGTTGTGAAATAGCAAAATCAGGTATCCCCTTAACCCAATTTTTTTTTAATGGCAAATCTACCCTTTACGTATTAGTGCTAGTAATCTGGATTAGTGATTAATTATTTTGTTTAGTGATTAAGATAATTTTCAGAATTATAAAGGTTGTTTAGATGAAAAAATTGGGGAAAAAAATATCAAAGTTTTGGTTAAGAAGGAGAGAAAGAAGGAGAAAGTGAGAAAATTTTAATTCTTGATTCAATGGAGGATGAGGAGGGTCATAATTCATATAAAAAACCTAGGAAAATACATATCAACTATGACAATGATTCCCAAATGGCTGATTTCTTAGATTATGAGAATGATTTTACACAAACTCAAACTCAAGCTCAAACTCAAACTCAAACCCAAACTCAAGATGATGATTTTGATGAGCCAAATTCAGATGATGAGCACATATATGAGGAACCCAATGCTTCTAATACACAGGTACACTTCTATCTTATGGTCAATCTCACTTCTATAGCTTGAAATTATCAAAAGTTTGGATTTTTGCTTCATGGTTCGACGAACCGGAGTTGGATCGGCTCACATCTATGAGCCAAATCAACCAAATCATGAACGGTTCGGCTCATTGAATCATTTTTACATCATGCGCCGAACCTATAATTTTGGATTCCCACCCTTTTGCTAGACACTAGTTAGAAACTTATATGAAAGTTTCATAGTAAGCCGAACAACATCCCGCATTGCCCTAATAAGAAAATTGATGGTTCGGCTAATATATTAAAACTATTAAGAGCCGAATATGAATTTGTTAATTTTTGGGTAAAATATTGTTATTGGTTCGGCATATATTGATAATATCGAATAAGCCGAAACCTCTAAATGTTACAGGTTCGGCACAATATATCATTATCGTATGAGCCGAACATAAATATTGTGTGTGGTTCGGCACATATTGAGAATATCGTATAAGCCGAACATTTCTATTATATTCCTTTTCGGACAATTAACCTTGTGATATTGTCTTGTAGATCGTGCTTGGACCCATGGAAAATCAACCTGATCCCGTAGATATGATTCACGAGGATACCAAGGATCACTTCCAAAATGATTTGGTATGTAAGAACTTTTTGTTTATCTTAATGTTGTCGGAATATTCCAAAGTTTTTCTTACAAATTATTTGTTTTGGAATGAACGTAGACATGGAAAACTAAACCCGAAGTTCTTGATTGGCTTGAGGAACATGCGATGAAGGTAAATTGTGTACTAGTTAAAGGACAGCAAGGCCGATGGGATCGGTTTGAAATGATTTGTGAGCGTAGTGGAACCGGCGCAAGCAAGGTTAAAAAGGGTACCGTATATGTTGGGAAGACCGGGAGAAAGAATAGGACGAAGACGAAGAAAAAAAAATTGCCCTTTCAAGATCGTTTTCAACCTCAAGAATAAGACCATGAAGAAAGAAGATCAATATTGGATAATGAATAAAGATATGGATTGTCGTCATAACCACCCACGTCCCAAAGACCTTCATGGACATGCGAAAGTAGCGCGACTCAAACCCGACGAGATGCTAGAAGTGGATAAAATGACACGAGCACGTTTGCCACCTTCTAGGATTCTTAGCAAATTGAAGGCGGACAACAAGAATAACAAGTCGACTATGCAAACTATCTACAATGCAAGACAAAAGATTAGAAGACTCAATTTGCAAGGTAGGATGGTGATGCAACAAGTAATGTGGTTAGGGGTGAAGAATAACTATGCTTTCCAAAAGAAGTTGGATGACTTCGGTCAAGTCACACACCTTTTCATTGCCCACCCGGAATGCGCCCAATTGGCTCTATGCTTCCCACAAGTTATTATATTGGATTGCACGTACAAGACTAATAAATATGAGATGCCGTTGATGAACATTTTGGGGCATACTTCGACAAAGGCACCGTTCACCGTGGCTTTTTGCTTCATGAAAAACGAGAAGAAAGAGAGTTATGTTTGGGGGTTAGAACAATTGAAGTTAATTTTCCGGGAAGGTGCTCTTCCTAAAGTGTTCGTTTCCGATCAAGATTCATCGTTGATGTATGCTATTAAGAAAGTATTTCCGGATGCATTCAATTTTCTTTGTACGTTTCACATATGGTGCAATGTGAGGAAAAAAATGCCAACCGATAATTCAACCACTTAAGTTGAAAGAATTAGAGAATATTGCTAAACTACCGTTGGAGACACGAGTAAAGAAAAAGAATGAATTCTTGAAAGCATATGAACATAATGAGATGTTGTGGGCTTCTTTCCATCGCGAATGGGAAGCTTTGATATGGTCAATCACCGAGGATGTCTATGAAGAAAATTTTCAAATGCTTATTAAGCATTGGAAGACCGCCTACCCCGATGGCATTACTTACTTGGTCAAAGATGTGCTGGAACCTAATAAAGAAAGGTTCGTGAGTTGTTTCACAAATCGGCACAAACACTTCGACAACCAAGCCACAAGTATGGTAGATTCGGCTCATTATCGGTTGAAGAAGAACCTTTTTGGATGTGTTGACACTTTCGTCACGGTTTTTGATGCAATTGATGAATATTTCAAAAGTGATGTTGTGAGAATTAAAGCCGCGTTCGAGCATGACCTTATGTTTAGACACAAGCATTATGGTAGTAATTGGCTTGGTGAATTAACTTATAGAGTCTCCCATCTATGCATTGACTTGTTGATGAAAGAAGTGGATTTGATTAAGACATTAGGCGCCAACTTGGAGGAAGAGTGTGTTTGTAAAATGAAGAAATCTATGGGACTTCCATGCCGCCACGACCTACTTCGGTACAAGGATGGGGTCATACCATTTGAGGATATTGATCATTTTTGGAAACAATTAAGCTTCGATCCTCTCCCAACCGAAGACGACGAGGATGATTTAGAGATATGGGACACGACAAATGGGAAAAAGTTGGCGGAGATGTATAGGAATATGTCCCGAGCTCAAAAGAAATTCCTATGGGACAACATGATGCCGGTCATGTATCCTTTCACCCAAGAAAATATTTTGGAACCGGAGAAGTGTGAACCGAAAGGTAGGAAGAGTAAGAAAATGAATAATTTTCAAACTAGACAAGCTAACTAGGAACTATTGGCTAATAAAAGGGATCCATCCGGCGTTGAATACCATGATGCAATGTATGACAAGGCAAAGAAGGAAATTGAGAAGTTGATGAAGGAGGAAGAAGTCAAAGTTCCAAAAAAACGAGGTCGTCCGAGTAACAAAGAGGTGAATGATAATGATTGTCCGTCACAAGCAAAGGATAGCAAAGAGGATGCCAAGGGGAAGGCTAAGATGTATCCTTCACAAACTAAGATAAAGGAGAAAAGGACTGTACATGAAATTGGTAGGATGAGAGGACCCAAAAGAGATAAGTTCGGTAAGTATTTGAGGCCTATCAATTTTATATACGATAACTACTTGGAAGATCTATCGCCAATAATTCATGAGCATATTATAGCAATGAACGACGTGCAAGGTGATGGAAATTGTGGTTATTACGTCACGGCGGAACAACTTGGTCCTTTTATGGATGGCAATATTCCGGTGCCCCTTGAAAATGAAGTGAACTATATTCGGAAACGACTGTTACAAACCCTACGTAAAAAAAAAGAATTCTATAAGACAATGATGAGAACAGGTCCAAGAGAAGATGCAGGGGTGGCAGCGGAGTACGTTGCATTCGAACGTCGTTTGCATGGGGATATTGTCATTACCCAAGAACATTGGATGTCAATGCCCATTTGTGGGTTTTTAATAGCGGAGACATTCGATTGCGTCGTACATTGTTTCGCATGGACGGGTAGTAGATTTACTTACGCGCCTCCAACAAAACCTTGCAATGATGGTGTAAAGGATAAAAGACTTGTTCTTGGATTTGTTCAAAATTGTCATTTTATCGGCCTCAAACTTAGACAAGGTTGCCCATTACCACCCTTGATGAGTGCAGCCTTTTGGCCTAGATTTGCAAATAATTTTGCGATGGATTGGTGTGCAAATTATGCGACGGAAATGGATCTTTGGAAATCTTTGAATGTGCAACCTCCAAGTGGACAAGTAATTATGTTTTCGAGTGATGAGGATGAAGATGATAAGCAAGAGGTCAGTGAAGATGAGGAGAACGAGGTCAGTGAAGAGGATGAGATTCGTTTAGGATCTCCATAAAAATGTTTCATGGATTTATCCACGTATTTTGTGTTTTATGATTTTGGTATATGATGAGGATGATATTTTGACTAGAATTGCATTTACATGTACCCTTCAAAACGAAATACTTTAATGATTTACTTTTTAGTTATGGAATGTGTCGTTTACAGGAAACTGGAACCATCAACACAGGAGAAGGTTCGGCTTATCACATTATTTCACTACAAGCCGAACCTGATCACATTATTTCATAAATACCTTCTTCTTGTCTTCCAACTCTTCCATGTTCATCTACTTCTTCTATGTCAGTTCCTTTACGGTTCGCTCCCAATTTTTTCGTACCTCCTCCTCGAGGATCGGGAGTTTTAGAAGTAGAAGGTGTTACCTCCATCCTCATCTTCTTTTTAGCTGCATTGTTCCTGACATAAGCATAAAACATATAAGCCTAATACTTCGAACAACAAAGGAATACAACATGAATGAAATATGTATTTGATTATCATTTACAGAGAGTAGTTCGGCTTATATGCACAAAATACTTCCAAGCCGAACATCAATACTCGGCACAAAACTACCATTATCGAGTAAGCCGAACCATATTTAAGACTTAAAATACTTATTCGGCGCATAATGATTTCATAACATGAGCCGAACCTCTACACTTTCAAAAAAAATGAATTCTAACAACGCATATTCGGCTCAAAACAAATAGTATCGAATAAGCCGAATCTATACTTAGGAATTGTAACATATGTTCGGCGCAAAATAACATCATAGGATACGCTGAGCCTATACACTTGAACAATATACGAAATTCTACAAACACATGTTCGGCTCAAATCTAATTGTATCGAATAAGCCGATCCTAAAAATTCGGCTCAAATCTCATCTAAAGTTTTAAGCCGAACTGTTCATATGCATTTTCAGAGTTCAGTTTCAAGAACAGTTCGGCGCACATCTGGGAAGTAACATACGCCGAACCCTACCCTGTAACCGCCGCAAAACCCATATTTTTGACTATTAAACCTATTATACCAATCAAAAACATCAAAATATGAGATGGGTTTGTAGAAACTTACTTTCTTATTCTCATTTCGGGTGTTGGTTCTTCACTTTGTTCTTCCGGTTCGATTTGTGGTCGGATTTCACTTTGTTCTACATCTTCATCTTCAATGAAGTTCTCTTCAATTGGTGCTTCAATTGATCTATTAGAACGCGTTACATTTTTACGACGACCCATTATATAGTAGAGTGTTTAATCGACGATCAATTTTTCATGAATCGACGATTTTCAATTTCACGTCGATGGAGCGAGGGAGGCAGAGGAGGGGAGGAAGAAGAAGACTAAAAGAAGACTGAAAACTGATTTTTGGTTTTTGGTATTAGGTTTTTGTATTAGGGTTAGGGATAGATTAGTAATTTAGAAGATTTAAGGGCATATAGGTAATTGAACTACCCATAGGGTACCCCTTATAAGGTCACCCAAGTTAGGACTAGTGCTTTGTATGCCTATTAAGATTTTGGTATGCCCAAAATCATAAATGGTATACTGTGATTTTGGAGGTTTTTGCGTCCAGCAATTAATTCATACCTATAAGTTCTATCATAATTTTGGCTACGGGTCTGTGAACGCTAGCAGCTAGCCCATTAGAAAATTTTATTCGGTACAAATGGGACGGGACGGTACGGGACATGAATAGGGCCGTGTACCTGTACCCCCTAGAGGCCGGTTCTCAGTTTTTGAACCGGTACTTGTACCCCCTTCCTCGGTTCGGTACAAAACCAGGTACGGTTCCACCGGTTCCGGCACGGTCCGGTTTTTCAGCTCGATTCCTGTGCACCCTTATTTATACTATATATACTAGACCCCTCTTTCCATATATACTAGACCCCTCTTTCCTTCAACCGTTGATTACAGATTCTAAACCTTCCTAAACTTGGCTTAGGGTGAAACTGATTAGGCAGTCGACATATATAAATATAAACACACGACAGATAATAATAAACACAACACAGAGCGAGAAGGCTGTCGCTTGATAGCTTTGCTAATAGAAGAACTATCATATTAGTTTTTCAAGCCCAAAAGAATTACACGGAGAAGCAGATGTCAGGTTAGGAAATCTGCAACTGAACTTATTTTTTCTGTTTATTATTATTGCAAGGATCAATGGAGTTTCTTCCTTGGGATATTTTGGCACATCTTCTTCTACGGGTTCCAGCTGAGTCCGTTTTAGAGTGCAAATTAGTGTGTAAAAGGTGGAAAACTCTCATCCGTGGAGAAACTCAATTTTATAACATGCATCAGACTCACCAGCTTACCCATCTCCATGAGAGTATAGGCGATAAGGAGGATATGGCTGCTAGGATGGAGCCAAGTCTAATTGCGGCATGTCGCCTTAAAGATAGTTCTGGCACAACTTTACTTTTCTACGGAGGACAGATAAGCGATAGGATTAGCGCTAGCATTAATAAGAAATACTCTTACAAGCAAAATTTGAAGAGGTTCTGTCATCCTCGTATGCACGATCATAGTTTATCTCCTCACCTAGTTGGCTCCTGCAATGGTTTGATTTGCATATGTGTACTCCATCATTCAGTTATCCATCCCATCTACATCTGTAACCCCCTTACCAAAGAATACATTTATCTTCCGGAATTGACGGATATGCCTGGTCCTAATCCTATACAAGGAGTGTCGCAGTTGCTTACTCCCGTAGCATGTGGATTTGGATATGTCAGGTCAACCAATGAGTACAAAGTTGTTAGAATTCTTTACCCTCATCATGCCTGCTTAGGCTTCGTTGAAGTATACACACTGGGTAGTGGTTGTGGGTGGAGAGCGAAAGGTACAACTTATTTCCAATTAAGTACAACCACAGGGGTACTTATGCAAAGGGTTAAGAGGCAAAATGCCCCAATTTCGATGGTCAACTTGTTAAAATGCCCCGGCCGTTTAAAAAAAAAGTCAAAATGCCCCAATCCGTTACATTACTACTAGAAGAGAGAATCTTAGTCAAATCGGGGCATTTTGACTAGTCAATGACTAGTCAACAACCAGTTAACTTCCGATTTTGCCCTTGGTAAAATGAATGATCAGAGATCATATTTTGTACACTTGTTCGTATCCTGTGATATTCAGATCACGAAGAAAATTAACGGTGACAGATGAGGGGCTACCATACATCCTTGATGACGGGGCATTTGCCGCCACGTGGCCCCAATAAAAAACGTACACGTGTCATCACAGGACATGTGTCATATTAGTGCACGTGTTGTCCCGTACGTGTGTACTTACCATCTTATCTTCTCTTCATCGAGTTTCATTCACAGAAAACCAGAGAATTTTTCCCAGAGAGAGAGACGAATTGAGAGATGGAGGGAGAAGACTGAACTAAACCCTAAACATACAGATCGAGAGAGATAGGTCAAGATAGAGACAGATTGGGAGAAATAGATCTCTAGAGAGACAGATCGAGATACTTTGCGTTTGTTTTAATGGTGTGAAGAACTGGACAAAGAATATTATTGAAAAGGTATTATCTAAATTCTTTCTGGTTATTTGGCTTATTTTGATCGTTATTTAGACTCAGTATATAGTTTCTCCAATATTCGTTGTTCTGAATCTATGTAAAATTAGGGTTCACAAAAAGGGGAATTTCATTTTCTGAAATTAGGGTTTTTTTTTTCTTCAATCGTTACAATCTATGTTTATAGAAATAGGGTTTATACCAAAATTGGGGGAATTTCATTTTTACATTATTAGGGCTTGGTATACCAAAATTCACAATTAGGGTTTAATAATGGTGTTGTGTAGCTCTTTTAATCATGATAATTTGAAGTTGCTGCTATTTTGTTTATTTTTGTATTTGTAGTTTAGTAGTTTGATTATGATTATTGATATGTTTTTCCTATTTTCATTATTTCAGAATGGGTAGTCAAGATAGGGATTTCTGGATAACTGATATAGGTAATACATATAAGGACTTCTATTGTTATGATTATAAAGCTGGTACAAGTGGTGACAAGTTCATGGCTATGCTGAAGAAAATATTGGTAGATGAACAAGGTATGGATCCATCACTTGAATTGTTTTTATTTGATGATAATAATGGGGATGCATATGATAAGTGTGAATCAGAAAGAATGTTTCAATCATTCTGGAATAATGGAAAACCAAATAAAAGCAATTTTGTAAGACTGTGGATTACTCATATTATTCCTACAGTAGAGCATTGGGGTTTTGGTTGTGATACTGCTAGTGTTGGTAGTGTTAGTTGTATGACTGAGGTGATAACTCCAGTGAAGAAGAAATTAGTGAGTAAAAGGGTTGAGGTTAGGAGGAGTCCAAGACTTAATAAACAGGATAACAACAATGTTAAGAAGTCTGATATGAGACCAACAAGAACTGATTTTGTGAATGAAGAGCAAGATATGGCCGAGCAACATATTCCAACACAAGCATCTGTTTCAGACAACCAAGAACAGGGGTATGAAGATATTCCAATACAAGCCTTTGTTGCAGATAACCAAGAACAGGGGTATGATGACCAAATGAATTTACCTAATGTGCATTCAGATGAGTGTCACCCTGATGATAGGCCTGAGGTTCTGTTTAAGGAAGATGAAAGTGAAGATGAAAGTGAAAGTGAATATGAAAATGAAGATGAAAGTGAAGATGAAGAAACACAAGAAAGGTTCAATTATGAAGATTAGGTTTCAATGTGTGCTAGAGGTATAGATGTTGGTAATGAGCCTGATGATTGTAATGAAGATTTCAATTTAGGTGGTTACTATGAATAGCAGAATCCACTAGTGAATGAAACTTCACAAGATTTGGTTCCCATATATGATGTCACCCAAGAGGATGGAACTAAGTGGCAACAAGACTTTGGACAACATTTAAAGGAACAAGAAAGACTGGAAATGATAAATGAAAACATTCCTGAAATTGTACATGGGGAAATAAGTTCTGGTATGGCTTTTGGATCCATAGAAGCTTATAGAGATCATTTAAGGGAATATTCAGTGTTGAAACATAGGGATTTTAAAGTGAAGAAGGGAGATAGGACTAGACATTATGCATATTGTGTGAACAAAGTTTCCCAAGGATGTGAATGGAAAGTGAATGCAAGACTGTGTCCAAAGCAAGGCACAATCACAGTAAGAGATTGTAACATGACACACACTTGTAAAAATCTCAATGCAAACCACAGCAGAAAATGCAATGCAAAATTTGTAGCTAAGTATCTGTTGAAGACTATGGATGTTGGATCATCAGTGGACAAGGCAGATCATATAGCCAATAAGATCATTAGTCCCAAGTTGAATCTGACATACCTTATTGGGTTGCCAATGATGCAAGAGTATGTTTTAATTCTTGTCTTGGTATTTTTTTTTCTAACTTGTTGTATGTGTAAAATGCTAATATTTGGTTTATGTGTGTACACGGAAATTGGTTTTAGCAAAGTTGAAGGGAACTTTTGAGAGCTCTTACACAAAAGCACCACAACTGGTCACAACTGCTACTTCATTGAACCCAAACAGCATTGGTCATTTCAGTTGGACCAAAGATGGTGAACATAATAGATTTGAGTCTGTAATTTTAGCCTATGATGCACAGATAAAGGGTTTTTTGAATGGTTGTAGAAAGGTAATTAGATTAGATGGAGCTCATTTAAATGGTAAGTTAAAATGTGTAATGCTCTGTGCAACTGGTATTGATGGTCAGAATGGGGTATTTCCAATTTGTGTGATGATTACCACAAGTGAAACTGAAGAAAACTGGTTCATGGTACTGAAAGAATTGAGGAAAAGGATTCCAGATATGGCTGGACTTACTTTTATTTCTGACAGAATGAAGGGCATACTTGAATCAGTAAAAAGGTTATTTCCTTTGGCCAATCATAGATATTGCCTAAGGTAAATTTGATTTTGAATTTTCTCTCCTTATTTGTAATTCTATCTCTCTGTTAATGTTTGGCTTGTTTTTTTTTTTCAGGCATCTATACTTGAATTTCATGACCAATGGATTCAGGAATCCAAGACTAACATATCTTCTTTGGCAGGATGCAAAAGCATACAAGTTTAAACACTGGGAGGTAATGTTTGTATCATATTTCATGATATTGAATCAATTTTCATATTTGTTGATAGATGATTTAACTTAGATACCCAACATATTTTGTAGGAGGCCATGCAAGAAATGGCAGGGATAGATCCCAAGGCATACTAGTACCTGATTTATGCAGAGCCAAAGTCTTGGGCAAGGTCATGGTTTCCTCATGATGTTGCTTGTGAGCACATCTAATCCAACTTTTGTGAAAGTTTTAATAACATGGCCCTTAAAATGAGAGACAAGCCTCTTACTCAGTTGGTGGATATGTACACACACTTGGTGATGGTGTTGTTTTCAAATAGAAGAAAGCTTGCTTCAACTTGGAAGTTGGGTGATCTTGTTCTTGTGGAAAAGATCTCATTGAGGTTATGTCCAATATTAAAGGTAACTATAAGTCTAATCCATCTGAAGAGCTGAAAGTGTATGAAGTGACCAACAAAGCTAGTGGCAAAGTTTTTGTGGTAAAAGTAGAACAACAAACTTGTGCATGTAGACAGTATGTGATTGAGGCAGTTCCCTTGCATACATCTTTGTGGTTGCCTTGTTTGAATTGAATCTGATTGGGCCCGATAAGTAAAAATGTCTATCAATATGGTTGTTGGTTTGTATAAATTGAATACTAATTACACCTAAATATGGTTGTGCAGGTACTACAGTAAATACTACACTGTGGACTACTATAGGACCTCCTACTCATGGTCAATAACCCCATTGGGAGACATTGATGAGTATAAAAATAAGGTTTGTCAGGATATCCAATGCTTTAAACTTTTCCATTGTCTGGTTTCAATTATTTTTGTTTGGAGAATCTTTTTATTGAATAGGGGAATTATATTATCTACTTTTGTACTTTTACTTTATTGTATCACTATTTTTTTCATTATTCGCTAGATCTGTGCATTTAAAGTATACTAACCCTAACTTTCTTTTGTTTGCAGACTGGTATCAACATTATACATCCACACAGATTGAGAGATAAAGGAAGACCTTTTGTCAAAAGAAAGAAGTCTTGGTATGAGAAGAACAAGCCGCGCAAAAGAGTAATAAAGTGCAGTGTATGTAAAGGTCTTGATCATAACATCCTTACCTGTCAAGGTCCTCCAGTTGGGTCTAACTCCAAGAAGAAAGGAATTAGAATGGAGTGTTCTGTTAATGGGGATGAGTTTTGCATTACTGCTGCACCAACAAAGAAGATGAGGAAGGCCTTGTCTGCACCAACATCTGCATCAAAATCTGCATCAAAGAAAGCAACAACGTCTGCATCAAAGAAATCAGCTGAGGTACCACCATTGTCAAAGGGCAAAGCAGCTGCTACTATACCATCAACTTCTTCAGCTGGTTCCCAGAAAAAGGGCAAAGCAGATGCTACTGCACCATCCTCCTCCACTGCACCCAAAAGGAAGGTACCACATCAATCTACTTCTGCTACACCTTCATCTCACTGTTTTTTAACCAAACTTATCATGGTACTGTTAATATCTCCAGGCAAACAATCAATATTTCTGAACCACCATCAAAAAGGATTAGAAAGCCTAACTCTAAATATCAGTAAAATCAGAAATGTTGGGTTCCTGTTTTCCCTAATTTCTACCTTCATTTATAGACTTATGAAGTTTGTTATTAGATGATTTTACTTTCTGTTTTAAGTGTGTTGACAATATGCTCTTTTATTTATGAATCTTGCAATTTATTATAGTATGGAGACAATGTGTTGACAATATGATCATTTCATTTAAAATACTTCCAATCTGTTACATTGCCTTGTTGAAATCTGTTACATTAACTTTGTTGACATGCTCATAACTGCAGACTAACTAACATTATGACATTATGTTCTAATTCTGCACTTTACTTTCACTTTATCTTTAAACTGTGCACAAATTTGATCTTCATAATTATCAAATTGCTTCTGTTTTTCCATAAAGATTGCATCAGAAACACATTGGAAATCTTCACACTTCTTGCATTTTAGATACCCAATACCATAATTCCATGATGTTTGTGCTATGTTTAACATCCTCACCTTAGTTGAATGGCATTTTGGGTTGTTACAAGGAGACTGTGACCAAGGACAATCAGCAAATCTATGATCACCAGCACAAGCTTCACACCCTCCCTTGTACTGAGGTGCCATGGATTTAATTGCATCAGTAGCTTCAACAAACCATTCAAAATAGGAACACATAGGATTAGAACAAGAAAAGAATTTCTTCCCTGAATTGACACCTTCTTTAACCTTTAGAAGCTTTCGAATTCCATTACAAGGAACTAGTTTACACCGGGAGTAAATCCAAGGACAATCCATGGATTCATGATATTTATCGCTACACATTTCACATTCCTGCATTTTGATTAACTATAATTAGAATCATTACTATAATACAAATCTTGATTATTCTCTTTTTTTTAACAAAAAATTGAACTTACCATTTTAATGTTGGAGCTAGCCATTAAAGTTGGTGAAATAGAGAAGATTGTGGTGAGAAATGATGTAAATCATCACTATATATATAGCTACAAATTCCCCAAAAATGACCGTTATAACAACGGTCGGAATCTCTGACCGTCCGTTCAAAATGCCCCGACCAGGTGTAACAAATCTAACCGTTTAGGACTTTCTGGAAATGCCCCAATTTTTGAAGGGCAAAGGCGTCAAAATTGCATTACACGTACGTGTCACGCATGTGGCAGATACGTTGAATCTAGACATGAAGGATATATAAGTCATTTTTACACACGTGCGGGTTCACATGTGTGCATGTTTGACTCTCTAACTATGCCTGACGGAAAACATAACGGATTGGGGCATTTTGACTTTTTTTTAAACGGCCGGGGCATTTTAACAAGTTGACCATCGAAATTGGGGCATTTTGCCTCTTAACCCTTATGCAAATGGAGCTATTTATTGGACTACTAATAGCAACAAAGTTGTGGCCTTCAATTTGGCCGATGAGGAGTTTAGATTACTGTCTGTCCCTGCTTGTATCGACGACCGTCGTCATAGATGTGGACTTGTAGTATTGGGAGGACATTTGTGTTTTTACTTGGATAAATCACGTACGCAAATATGGTGCTTGAGGGAAAGTAATGACTTGAAGGAGAATTGGTGTATGGATTTTGATATAGATTATGAAGGCGTAATAGGTTCTCGTAAATTTTGGTTTAAACCTGTTTTACTTGCCAAGAACGAAGAAATCATATTCACATATTGTCACTCTGTGCTTTATTCTTACGACATGAAGACAGCAACCTTCAAAAGGATTTCAGATGATGATAAAGCATCGACAGATTATTTTGCCTCGATCAAACCGATTGCTCATATATATACCTTGGTTTCTTTAAAAGATATTGGAGAAAAATCCAACAGATACATGTGAAAATGATGCTATTGCTATAAAAAATTTTGGGGTGCGTTCATTTGTAATACAAGTACTATTTTATTTGGTATTATTAATTAAAATTTGGTCGTGATTGTCCTTATTTCTTTGACGTATCAAAGACCGATCAGTTTAATAGATTCATCCGTGTATTGATGCCATGTTTGTTTGTCAATCTACTTGTTGGATGCGCATGGTCTTCATATCAAATGTTTATTAATAATCTTTTGGATAATTAACGCCACATTGCTGTTTGTACGGTGCTTTTGGTAGCATCGTGTCTACTTGAAGCCTTAACCCCCAAAAGAGGCCACATATGAGCATTTTTGTTTTAGTTTTGGCTTGTTCCTATCGCGAAAAGAAAATATACATTAGATATATTCCCTTCGTCCCCTATATATATGGGTGGAATTTTTAAAATCTCTTAGAATAAGAAAAATTATAGATTTCATAAATATTCACTACTTTTCATATTTTACCCATTATCTGGATCCCTAGACAAGAAACATGAACAAATTTGTAACGATAACCATATATAGTAAATAAAGGTATATATACGAAAAAGTTATCTTGAAATGAAAATCATAAACTCCGTCTATCTAATGGGACAATGAAAATTCAAAACTCCGCCTTCATATAAGGGACAAGAGGAGTATTATTATCTGAAACTGAAACTCTTCGGGCCGTTTAAACTTCTCATAGATGAACATCATCGTCAAAAACTAGATATTATGCATTCGAAATCCTCTTAATACCCTAGACATACTACTTAGAGGCGGAAGTTTGTTGAAAGCATGCACACCCGGCTCAACTAGTCCCGAAGTCTTAATTTTTTAAGATATTAGGCTTTCAAACCCGTTTTGTCTTCATGGCACCTCTTAGATTCTTTTTTGCTTTCTCTTAGTCACATATCTGTCTCCGCCATTCTGCAAAATTATTGGTTGTTAATTTGATTTACCTAACTATCACTTCTCTGAACTTTGTTATATCATGTTTTAGCTCAACTTAAGCTATATATATCTTCGTGTGTCTCATGGAGAGGTAATTGTTTAAATTCTTAGTTACCTCAAGCTAGGGTCATCTAGGCCGTGGTATTTTCTTACGCAGAGATAGTTCTTGGCAACTTATTGTTTTAGCCGTAACTTATTGCATATTGTTATTCTGATGGGCTTTATGTACTCTTAGCCGTCGTTCTTTGCTTCTCTTATATAGTTATATATATGTTAGGTGAGAACCTATTTTAGGGAATATCCAAAACTTATTGGGTATAATCTTTGATTTTCCTATACGGTGAGCTTACAAGGGGTGTCTAATGGGTAATTACGTTACATAGATATTCTTGATTAACTTATTTATTTTATTTTTTACTTTCTTTTTTAAATTATATTCTCCCTTCTCTCTTGTCTCATTGCAAGGATATGTATAATGGAAAGTATTACCCACAAACCCATATTTTAGTTTCTTGTATTCATTGACAGATTATATTTAAATCGAAGTGAAGTTACAGCAGTTACAAAGTGAAGTTCAGCCGACAATTGAACAAATTATCAGCCGAAACTACTCATTGTTCTTTGTTCTAAAGGTGCGGATGAATAATTCAACTGATAATTAAGCATGAAAATGTTAGGCGAACTTCACTTTGTGAAAAACAATACTAACTTCGGGGTATCTATCTTTTGCTCGAATTTGTTGAACGTGTGTTTGATAGTTTCAAAGTAAAGTTAGGATGATATGTTGTCAGCCGAACCTCTGAGTATTTTTCATATACGAAAAATGCCCAAAGTTTTGCCGCATATCCCCTCGGAATAGGGAATCTTTCGTCTGCCTTTTTTGAAAGGAAGGAATCATAGAAAGGCTTAAGCCCGACTGAGAAGTTGTCAACCGAATCTAGGTCCTAGGTTTTAAAGAAAAAAATTAAATCTAAAATTAAATAAAAGATAATTTTCTTTTAGAAGAAGCGCAAGGAAAATTTTTGTCATTAATTAAAATATAAGGATAAAGAGTTTTGTCCTTTTACTGTTTAATGACCATATTTTAACTTATTCGGTATGCTTAATAAGTTTTGGGTGTGCCTTGAAATAGAGTTCTAAGTTATAAATATTTGAAGACCAAGAAGCAACATACTGCCGCACGACCCTCATGATGTTCTGCCGAAGCATAATATTTTTTAGGTGTTCATTGTGGTTGCAGGATTTCATACAACCACACCCCTCAAAAATTATATGCTATTCTAACCAAATTCCATGATAAATTTACAAAGTTTTATTTATCTTTTTAATGATTCTTACAAAAGTAATGAGAATACAAGGAAATCAAAATAGCTCTGGACTTTCTCTCTCCTATTTGTTATCCTCTCCTCTCAAAAAGATCTCCCCTCTATCGACTTTGCTTGGTCCTTTATATAGGATATTACATAGTGGATGACAGCTAATCCAGCCTTTATTTTCGGATCTGATCTGCGTTGTTCTCGCAAGCAGAATCTTCACACTTTCCTTATGACTAAGCTGACGTCACTCGCTACATCACTTCTCTAACACTCTGCGATGACCTTCGCAACCATCCTTTACTTAAAGCTTCGCTGAGATATAACTGTTGCGAGATTCTGCTCCTACATCTTGCCTCTTCTCATGTCTTCTCTGCGAAGAAGAGAATGATATGAGAATTTCTATCTCTAAATGCCGCAACCACTCATTTTTCCCTATCCTTTTCCACTGACAGTCTTCCTTGATTCCCGCGAAATAAATTATATGAAAGTTTCTTTTACCATTTATTTCTTGACACGTCTTTAGTAACCGTCATTTCTTAACCGTTCACATCATCTCTTCGCATTAATGAGTTTATCTTCTCGAGATTTCCTTCCCTCTATATATATCCTTCTTTTTCTTCTTTTGCTTTCTTTTTACTTTCCTTTTTATTTTCTCTGCAACTTTTCTTCATTGTTCTTCCGCAAGTTCTGCTTCTGCTACTGCAAAATTTTAAATCTTTTCTTCTTCTCCATTCCCATACTCAAAAATGGCTCCAAGTGGTCGTAAATATGGTAGTGAATTTGAAGAAATTCAAAAAGACTTTAAAGAGAAGGGTTTTACATTGTCTACCATTCCCGATCATGGCCCTAAATCCATTCTTTCTGCTAAATTATTTTCTGATCATCAATGTAGCAATGAAGAAATTATAGTCTCGCTCGGGCAACTCCTTGATGGTCTTCCTATCCCTCTCTATAATCCTAGTTTTCCATTATTTTACGAGATACTTTTCCATGCGAATTTTTCGCGAGCCATCTATCAATTATGTAGAGACTGCATCCGACTTATACTAGAGTTTGCCTATCGTGGTGCAGGCTTGGGATCTCTTTACCCGTCGAAACTTAGAGATCCTAAATTTGCTAACCTAGAAATCATCCCTGAGAAATACATTGTGGCGAGTTTCTTTGAGAATTATGAAGTAATCACTATGAAAAAAGAAAGCACTCGCTGGGGGGTTCGCTTGAAGAAGAAAGAAAATGTTGCTAGCGAAAAGATGCTAATGCAAGATATTGATTGGCATTCTGGCACTAACAAAACTCCACGCCAATCAAAAGATGACAAATGGTGTGTCTTCCCATTGACTCTGAAGGGGCGTTACATCTCTGGTCCTATCATGCTACCTGAAAATCTCGCTGCATATCAACCTTGGGTATTTAAGTGGCCCGAAAAGAATGCAGAAGTATGCTTCCAAACTTCGCTCAATATGTGATTCTCCATTTATTCAGATTCCATTCTTTTCTTATCTTGCGAAATTTTTAGATTGCGAAGCTGACAAAATATTACAACAAAACTCGGAAAGCAAGCGTCTTAACAGCATTGCGTGCGATCACGGATGAAGTAAGAAATACTCTTTTGCATTATTATAACAATATTGTTGCCTCTATTTCTTATCTTCATGCGTGTACGCAGGTTGAAATAGAAATTGTTCCAGAAGTTGAAGAACCTATTAAGACTGCAAAAACCAAAGGCAAAGATAAAGGTACTCTTCGCAAGGAGAAATCAACTGTCCCTTCTTCAAAGAAACGAAGATTTCTCTCTTCGCCTCCTTCAAATTTTCAATCAGATGAAAGCATGGATAAAGAATTTGAAACTTCGTTTGCAAACGAGAGTTCTTATCCTGAATCATCTATGGCACAATTGTCTGGCATATTCTCTGCAAGGGATAGGCAACATTCCTTTAGCTAACACTTGTCAGGCACTTGCGAAGATCTGTGACGCCCCTCTTTTGGATGATAATGAATCCCTTCATGGTGTTTCTAGATCTATTACTCCAAGTTTTCTAAACTTGCTTGGTATTCTGGTAAACCTATATTCCTCTAACTCGTTGTTAATTATAATCCAAAATTTATACCTTACTTTGATTTTTCTTTTTATTCTTTCGAAGGCAGGGAAGGCTTCTTATGCAGTTTCCTCTGACTTAGTTAGAAGATGTGAGATCTTTAAAAAGAAAAACTCCAAGCTTAATAAGATGGCCGAGGAATCTCGCAGCAAAAATGAAGAGTTAGAAGCTGAGATCGTTGAACTTCGCAAGAAGAACAAACAGTTAGAGATAGATTCCTCTACTAAACAAAACAAAATATCCAGCCTTTAACAGGCGAATGACCAACTTTATGGTAAGTAATATTTCTTCTTCTCCTCTAATCCTCTTCCCACAGTTTTCCCTTATTTGATTAATCATTTTTGCAGACATTTACGGTCTTTCTGACGAAGCCACATTTCTTCGCACCTTTCCTCAATCTATGGATGATGATACCCTTATCGAACGTCTTAATACTTCTTTAAACAGTTACACCAATGATAAAACAAATTCCCTTTCTTTAGATGAACTCAGATCTAAATTCCATCTTTTAGAAATTGACCATATAAGCATTTTGAAAATAGCTCACGACTTAAAATGCCGCTACCTTAATTCCAAAGATGAGATTAACAAATTGATAATTAAAATCAGTGATCTTATAGATGATAAAGATCGCATCACTAGTCAAGGTGCTCAAGCTTTAGAAAAATTTCACAAAACTCTCCTCGAAATCCAGCTTGAGCGAGATGAAGTTAATCATAAGAATGCCATTTTTGTCGAAAGAGAAAATCAGATTCGTTCTCGTCTTCTGAGAACTAACGATGATGAATTCGCTTGGGCTGCGAAAATCTTAGATGATGCCAGAAATAATTTAGGTGTAAATGTTAGCCAAGCTGATCACTCGTCCTTGATCAAAGATATGATCTCTAACAGAGAAGGTTGCTAACTTTTACTTTCTTATTGGTTATCCTTTTTTATAACCTTTGCTTGAGTTATTGACATGTTATTGTATATTCGCAGAGTCTGAAAAAGACTTTTGCAAAAGAATTGAAGAATTGGAGACTCAAACTAAATCTCTTGAAGCAGAAAAGATAGAACTCGCAGGAGATTTATCTACTCGCAATGATAAATGCCATCGGCTCAAGAATCAACTGAAGCTTACTGTTGCCAACTTTCATAATGACATTCTTAAATTTCGCAACCACACTATCATGAAGGTCTGCGATGATAACCGCATTTCCCACTATATGTATCCCTGCCTCTTAGATGAAATTCCTTCGAATGTATCACTTCCAGACATTTCGGATAGTGACGATAGTGAAGAAGAAGAAAATGTAGAAGACATTGGCGAAGAAGAAGCATCGAACAAGAAATAACTGCCCTTTTCTTCATTAGCTTTTCGTCTTTTTGTAACATCTGTACATCTTTTATTCCTTTGATCTTTATTTAAATCTGTCACTGCGATCTCCTCTAATTTCCAAAATTTCTCAATATAAGTTCTATTCTTCTTGTTTTACCTGCATATATTAGAAAGACAGCCCTTGTTCGCAATAACAATCAAAGATTAGTATAATCAACATATATGCATTAATCTATCAGGTGGAAGCAAATAACATTTGCCTCTGTTAAGCATTCCCATACTTGCCTCTGTTATTTGTTTTCAAGTGAGAGATTAATCATGTCGCAATGTTGTACAAGATTCTGTGCGTCATTTTCGCAATTTTATTTGTATTTTTCTGCGAAATCTCGCTATGATAAATTCATTATCATATGTATCTTGGGATTTTCCCAAATTTCATCCAATGTTATTTTCTTGTGTGGTCTTATCTTGCCTTCCTAAGTAAAGGTCTTATTTTGCCACTCTTTATATTTGCGACAAAATCGCAGGACGTCTTTACATTTTCATGTATTGACCCATTGATCTTGCCTTATCATTTTCTTGTATTTTTGCCTTAACAAGATATTTTTCATGCGACAATATGACATGACTAAATATTCTTGCGAACGTAAAGGCCCATGATATTTCCGTCTTGCGACGAAATCGCAGGACGTCTTTACACTTTCGTGCACCGACCCATTGATCTCGTCTTATCTTTCTCTAGTATTTTTACCTCTGCAGGATCGTTGCGCAAATATGACAAGCCTTAATACTCCCATGAGTAAAAAGTCTCATGACATTTGCGTCTTTAGACACTTATCAGCTCCCTAATGGAGGGTGCCGCCCTTATCATCCCCCTGGTTGCCCCTTCAAGGAGGCGTACCTCTACCATACAAGGTGGCTCCTCCAATCCGGTTTCTTTACAATAACAAGTTATTTTCGCGGCCTTTTATCCCTTCGCCGATATGGCTCATGGTTACAAGACCGCACCCTAAGTGGAGTTTTCTTCGGGCCGAGTGCATCATAGCCAAGACTTGCCAAGAATGGCCGAGACGCTTCAAACGCCCCAGGCACTCTTGGCTCAACCGTGTACCTTAGCGCCTTGATCGAGTTCTGCACTCCTTAGGAGAGACCTTCTTACCTTAGTCGCCCAACCTAAGTCATAAGCTTAAGCTGAGAATCCAAGGCGCCTCTCCTGGATGGGTTTAAAAACCCCAAGTCTCCATGACCCAGGTTCCGGGGCGGTGTAACCTTTCCCTGAGCCATGTAATAGGTCTCCCCTTCAATGACGCACTTTAGGTCTAACATTTGCCTCTTGCGATATTTTATCCGCGAACTAGGGTGTACGCCAAAGTTTGGTGCCTCTATCTTTTTTGTTTATTCTTGTATTTTCTTTTATTTTCTTTGTAAAATTCATAAATCTTGCGAAATTATCGCATAATTGTTTCGATAAGAGTTTTGCTGCGAAATCATCGCATTTTTCACTCTTTTGAATATAATTTCTGCGAAATTAACGCAAATCTTCATTCTTTTCATAAAAGATATTTTTCGAATAAATCTTTTGCGTTCAACTTTGTTTTCTTCTTTGCCCCACTTCATCAATTTCATTCTCATTTCACATTTTAAGCTTCTTACTTTTGTCACCCTGTGTTTGTACTTCCTTAAGTTCTCGCACACTATTGATGATCTTATTTCGCAGAACATCCTTTACTGGTTTTGGGTAATCATCATCCCTTATACCATACCTCTGCAGTTATTTCTCGTCATAACAACTCTCCTTTGCGAAAAATTTGCTGATGCTCAATCTTAGCAACCATTGCTTTCTCAAAAATCTCTTCTCTTCCATGTTCCACGGCGTCTACCATCAATCGTTCACCTCTTTTCCTTTCTCTGACATTGTGCTTCCAGTTGACCTTTTTAGTTACCCTCTCTTCACATTTTTCTACGTCGATTGCATGACATTTTCTCCCTTCAACCCAATCTCCTCTTATAATTCCAACACCATTAGGACGAGGAAACTTAATGCATTGATGGAAGGTTGAAGCTACTCCCAGAATCCCATGCATCCAAGGTCGACCAATCAACGCGTTGTATGATCTACATCAACAACACAAAACAGAATTTCGGAAGATAATCCCTTCAAAGGAATTCGCATGGTAATCTCTCCCTTAGGCTTGTTCGCAGTACCATTAAAACCATAAATCTTATAAGTCGAAGGTATCAAATCTTCATATTTTCCCCCTATAGTTTTGTAGGTATGGTAAAATAGAATATCCACAGAACTTCCAGTATCAATCAATATTCTATTAATCGCCCATGAATCCTCAGCTTCATCATCTTCATCTTCCCTTGGTTTCGGATTGATGTCTAATTTTACTACTAAAGGATTATCATGCATTTCTCCCCCTTCGGGGACTTCTTCGGATGTAAAGGAGATAGGCTGTTTCTGCCATTCTTTTAGTGGCGAGATTTTCGCAATATTCATAATTTCTTTACCGTCAACATCTCTTGCAAACACTCTGCTCAGAATGTTATCATGAAAATCCTCCATTGTTTTATACGAATGTACAATAGAATTGCAGAACAAGTTTTTTGCTTTCGATCCGACTTCAATTAAAAATGTATCTTCTCTTTTTGCTGCATTTGTTCTGTAATGGTAAAGGTTGTCTTATCAGAAAATGGTCCAGCTTGTAAGGATAATTCTCTTTATATTTCTGCAATCATTTGTGGAATGTCCATGAAAGTGATGATATGAACAGAATTCATGAGTTTTGTATTTCGGTGGTGGCTCCTTCCCCATGTTCCAAGGTGATGGGATATTTTCCATCAAAATTATGGCTTCCCATATCTTTTCCACACTAGCATTTAAAGGAGGCATTATTATTTCTTCCCATACTACCCTGTTAGATCCTGGTCCCCTTTGATAGTTATTCTTCTGTCCCCCATAAGTTTCTTGAGGCTAGTCAAGTCTATGAATCTTGTTGTTTCCGCCACGATTATAGAACCTCCTCTCTTTCTCGAACTCTTCTTGATCTCGACTTCCCATCGCAACCAACTTTTGTTGACCTTCAATTTCCATTTATTTTTACAAAGCTTGTGAAGTACTCGCCACTGTGTTTGTTAATCTGGGTAATAAGCTGGCATTCGCAATTGTTGAGCTTGTATTCGCAACTGGGTACGACTCCATATCATTTTGTCTCTCCTCAAGAGCAATGTATTCCTCTTGGAACTCTCGCAACTCAGTCATTGTGATAGTATTCTTGATTCTAAATATTTGAACATACAACAGATTTGTTGCGAACATTGCATTTATGAATGATAAAATAAGGTATCTCTCATCCACTCAGCCAGCCATGTTACTACACATTGTCTTCCACCTCATAGTTAAATACTTCAAACTTTCGCCAATTCTTTATTTCAATCCAAATACATCTTCAATACCAAGACGCAATGAATTGTTACTTATGTAAGCTCCTAAGAATACCGTTTGTAGTTGACTAAAATATGCTATGGTATCCTTTGGCAATCCTTCAAACCATTTTAACGCCTCTCCCGTTAAGCTTGATGCAAATTATTTGCACAACACAACATCATGGTTCTCCCATTGCAGCATGCATCTCACGTAAGCTTTGATATGTTGAACGGCACAAGTTGTCCCATCAAAGATGCTGGTTAATGTAGGTAAGTTACATTTTGGCGGTATTCCCCTTAACTGTACTTCTTGTGTAAATGGTGTTTTCGCAGCTTCCTCTATTGCTTCATCCAATTGTCTTCTACCTCCTTCTCTTCTATTACTGAGCATTCCCCTCATCTCTGCCAATTCTTTCAAAATTTGTTCATTTGTGCCTGACCCTTGGTCCATTGGTCTCTTTAATCTTGCTTCTCTTTTTCAACGTTCATGTTTATCTTGCCTTATGAGATTTTGTAATTCCTCTTCATCCTCTTCTTCTCGCTGCTCTCTGCGATCTTCTCTTTCATCCCTTTCATGCATTCGCACATGGTTTCGTCTTTCATCTTCTCCCTTGCGCTCTGGTTCATTCCTCGCTATTTTTCTTTCTCGCCTTTCATTCCTTCTTCGTGTTCTATCTTCTTCTTCATTAATATTATTGTTGTTGCGAATCCGTTCGTGCCTTCTTTCCCGGTTATCATGATTGTTCTGACGTATAGCCTCCTGAAACTCTTGTTCTTCAATTTCTGCCCTTCTTCTTTCTCTTTCGTACGCTATACGTGTTTGTTCTGCATTTCTCCTCTCAATCTCATCCTCCATTGTTTGTCGATTCCTTTGTACTTCTCTCCCATACAATATCTTTCCTCCTTCCTCCCGGTTTTCTTCACCATCTTGATTACTTCGTCTATGACGTTGCTCATCTCTCTGATCTCTATCATTAAGTTCAATATGATAATTTTCTCCACGTTGAATATAACGATCTTCAACTATTTCTCTCTCTTCACGATGTCCATCTCCAGGATTCTGCATATCTTCTTGAATATTCTCAACAGTACCTACTTCAAGCAGATATCGTCTTGCTTCTCTTCTAATTGATCTTGAATTTGACCTTGTAGTACTTCTCGACCTTGTATTTTGTAACCTTATATTTTCCATTCTCAACTCATGATTTTGTCGTGTTAAATTTGCACGTTCTTCTGCTTCTAATCTCCTTTCTTCAAATATCATCTGTCTTAATGTCTCTAGTGTTTCATTCCCCTCTTCTCCATGGATTATTCCTCCTTCTACTCGCCTCAATTGATGTGTTTCTTCTATTCCTTCTGTTGAGTCCGTCCTCCATGTGTGTACACTGACTCTATCGTAATCAATGTTTCCACCTTGTATTGATGTCTGCTGAATTGGGAGTTGAATTCGTTCTCCTCCTTCATTTCTTGCTCCCATCCTAGAAGATTCTCCCATTTTCTTTCTCCTCCTTCCTGCAATTCTTATGCTTCTCCTTACCATCTTTTCAATTTTAGTGATCTTTTACCAATTTCACAAATTCTTCACAAATTTCTTAAAATCTTCCTCAAATCAATCCCTGTTTCTAGCGCCAATATGTGGTTGCAGGATTTCCTACAACCACACCCCTCAAAGATTATATGCTATGCTAACCAAATTCCATGATAAATTTACAAAGTTTTATTTATCTTTTTAATGATTCTTACAAAAGTAATGAGAATACAAGGAAATCAAAATAGCTCTGGACTTTCTCTCTCCTATTTGTTCTCCTCTCCTCTCAAAAAGATCTCCCTTCTCTCGACTTTGCTTGGTCCTTTATATAGGATATTACATAGTGGATGACAGCTAATCCAGCCTTTATTTTCGGATCTGATCTACGTTGTTCTCGCAAGCTTACAAGGTTTTTCTTCGCAAGGTAATCCCAATCTTCGCATAATCTTCACACTTTCCTTATGACTAAGCTGACGTCACTCGCTACATCACTTCTCTAACACTCTGCGATGACCTTCGCAACCATCCTTTACTTAAAGCTTCGCTGAGATATAACTGTTGCGAGATTCTTCTCCTACATTCATTGTTCATTGTTCATTGTTCATTGATAGCTGGCTCATATGGCTTATCGGTTTATTAAAGTCTTGGAGTTTTCATTAGCAATTCACATTTTTATTGTGATATATAGTTGAGTTGCACTTTTGTATTGCTGTTAATTTTGTTCGTGACCGCACCAGACACGTAGACACATTGATCAATATTAACTGTCACTACGTGCGAGATCACATCTATAGTAGTACTATAGTCGCTTCTTATGTTTCTTGCACAACTAATATTTTCACTAAAGTGATTAGGATGTGCTTTGTTCATGTTTCTTCTTGCCAGCTGGTCGTGATCTTCATGCTTCAACTTGAAAAGGAGTATTGTGCCGGGATTATGCTCGTAGAATTCTGCATATCTTCACTTGTAGTTGAATTCTGCATATCTTCACTTGTAGTTTTGTACCTATCTTTAAGCAATTTGCATGTACGTTGGTGTTGATGGTGGTTTTTAGACAAAGGGTAAAATCGTAAACCCCGAATAACCTAATGTCACCAGCGACACATTTATTAGAACATTCAATGCATGTAGTCAGTAATTAATAGGGGGTATTTTTTCAAATTAGGGTTACAACGAACAAAACCCTAATTCTCCTCTGTGCCAATGGAAAACCATGCCAGCCACACCTAGCCCAAGCTAGTCGCGCCATGCCAAACGCACTCTGCCTTGGCCCTAGCTATGCTAATCACACCAAACGCGCCAAAGCATGCCAACCATGCTAGCCGCACCTCGCACCTCTGTGCCAATGGCAAATCATGCCAGCCACACCTAGCCCAAGCTAGCCGCGCCATGCCAAACGCACTCTGCCTTGGCCCTAGCTACGCTAGTCACACTACGCCAAGCCAAATCAACCCTTCTCCTCCACTTTGTGACCGAAGCAAGTCTGGAACGGCCATTTCTTGGTTTAGGCCGGACTTGTACAGATTGATCTCTCGAACCTAAAAAGTGCTCACGTGCAGCACATTTGTTTAGGGTTTAAACCAGTTTCTCACTCACCTACCGAATTTACCGAAATCGGCGGAAATGATTTTTACCCATAAACAATTGGCGACCACAGCGGGAGGTTCGATCTTTGGGTTACAATGTCAACTTTCAACCAGCGATCTCATTCTTCGACCCAGACGTCAAGATGGTAGAGGAAGGCAATCCACTCCGACTCAGTTACTCGACGGCTCGATTATCAGTCATGACATGACAAGGGGCGACTGGGGACTTCTCACAGTCTAGAAGCAAAACGATCCGCCCAGGGATTAACGGCACAGTTATCCGACAACTCAGCAACGATTCGGAAGACTGGGGACTTCCCATGACCATGTTTCTCAAAAAAAAAAAAACTTGGTCTTGCACCCGAAAAGTTTATTCTCATCAAGACTCGAGAAACCGAGTAAGTCTTATCTAGACAAAAATACGTGGTTTGCTTTTTCAAGTTCTGATAAAACCGATAGCCATGTTATGTTTCATCCCATATCATCTACCAACACACGGTTCCATGGTTTTCCTGGGATGTTTGCGTCACTTTCAATCATAACTAAAACAATCAACTCCTAAACAATTCATTCTAAAAAGAATAACCCAAACTGTCAAGGTAACATTTATCTATCAACCCAAGAAATCCAGGAAGACAAAAACCATAAACCAGGCGCTTTGTTTGCCTTTCAAAAAAAAATTCACCTACCCGTACATACCTACTTTGCACAATAATAATTACCTGTCACTATTAGCAGACGTTACTACAGTGACATTTGAAGAATTATTTATGATGAAGTATTTCCACAAGTTTATGAAAGGCATACCTATGGCTACGGTTTACACCAGCACAAGAAAACAATAAAACAAATTGAAAGAGAAACGTTGGAGTACATAGCTGGAATATGCTTGCCCACTTTATCACTACCACGCTACCGCTAACACCATTACGTGATAACAAAGATACGAGGTAAAAAGGGGAGCCAACCCATTTCATAAGCATAACACCTTTTGGAATTTGAATAAGGAAAGGATTTCCTGTTTGAGCTCCGTATGGGAAGAGGCAACTGGGCCCGCAGGAACAATTCCAAGCCACGCCAAGCCAGCACCGTGCCAAGCCAATGGTCCACACCATACCGAAATCCAAGCCAGCGTCCATGCCTAACCAGCGTCCACACCAAGTCAGCGCCCATTCCGAGACGATCCAGCGCCTACCAGACGTGTTTCCCAGATGCACTTACCTGATGCGCTTGCCAGACGCGCATGCCAGAAGCGCTTGCCAGACGCGCTTGCCAGACGCACATGCCGCACGTGCATGCCAGCCGCAGTACCACACTTTGTGCTAACAGTTTGCATCCTTCCAGCGCTAACATCTTGCGCCCTTCCAGCACCATCCTCGCCCTTCGAAACAGCGCCATGGCTCCAAAGACTTCGTGATCAAAACCGTGTCATCTCTGCACGATACACTTACGATCACCAGAACCAGAGCCACTCCCGCCACCCCAACGGTTCTTCAAGCATGGAAGCTCCAACCGTCACCAGAGACGCTACTCCACCATCAGGGCAAGATACTGGAAGATCCGGAAGAAGCCGACCTCCTTTTAGCACTGTTGATTTGATGAAAAGGCAAAAGATACTTCAGCAGGACGCGCATTTATAGATGAAGAGGCTCGCGTTGCTCTTGAACTCCCAGTAGAAGGGGATAAGCAATCCAATTTCGTCACACGTGAAGATCAGGAAAGACTTCTCCAAAATCGAAAGTAAGGGAAATCAACAACTCTCCTGAGTTCACGGAGACCCTTCTTCCGTCAGGACCCGCACAATGGGAACTTCGCCCACAAAGTCGTACAGTCTATGATGAAACAGTTATGTGAGATTCTATATTTCTCCAAGGCGTAGCGTCAAGACATATTTGCACCCCTCAACCGCACTGCATCAGGAAAGCAGGCGTTTTCAGCCAGGGAAGCCGTTCCCAAACCCCAACCTCTCCTAGAAAGCACGATCGATAGATGTAACTGGGGACTCCTAACCTCTGTTCTCTTGAGGGATGTAGAGTTTGACAGAACGTGACGCGGCCTCCGACTTCAAAATGGTAGCCGTCAAGGCTCTGAGAGTTGCAAGATGTCGTTTCAACGTTCTCTCCGAAGTAGCTCGCATCAACGTTCTCTCCGTGGTAGCTACGCATCAACATTCTCCGATGCGGCTTCGCTTCAACGTTCGCTTCAATGCCACTCCTTCCTGCAAAGGGTCGTGCCGCCACACTCCCCATATCAAGGAACATAGTCACAACCAGCCAATCTTCGTAGTCATGGACACCTTTTAATCCATCTCGCCAAAACTCGTGATCATGGACAGTTTGCTCGCTTACGCATCCAGCCAATCCTTTTACTTCCACGGAAGCCCATAGAATATCAGCCAACCTACTTTGTTACCACGACAATGTAGTTTCTCCTGATTACATCTCCTACCAAGAACTGTTGCCCCTCATTCGTTGATACCAGCCAGAGCTTCACCGCAGCAGCAATTACTACAAAGATGGAAACACGTAAACCATACTTGAGGACGGAAGATATACACGGGATCCCTTCACTGTCAAAGCTCCGAAGACACAGTCCACCAAAAATCCGTACCCACAACAAGGTCCTCTACTCTTCAAGGGTGCAGCGCAAGAATATCATCACCTCTCTGTCTAGAAGACGCCTTCAAAAATTTACGAGGCCACGGAGGATCCCGAGCCTGCACTATCCAGAATATGTCATCATGTAATTTCTGAGCATCCCAGTGTCACATCCAGAAGAGTACGATAGGCTTATATCAAATCCCGTGGAGGGGGGATTCAAGGCGATGTAATGGAAGTAGGTTATGCATGGGGACTACCAGCGTGAGATGCTTTCACTCCCCTCAACCAGGTTATTACTGATTTCAACATCATCACTATCGAGGTTTTACGAGCCGCGGGAATTTCTCAACATGAAGCCGTACATGTGCACCGAAAACTCCAAAAGCACGCCAGAAGGTTACATTCACGTATTCATCCATGCCATCATATCAAACCGAAGTATGACCGGGGACTTCTCACCGCATCCCATTTCGTACGATAGTCCAAGATTCAGAAGATGGTTTGAAGGATTAACTTGGAACAAAGTCCTGGAAGACTTGATAGCAAATAAGCATCGAAGCAATGGAACGTCTCCCCATTTCATCCCGGGGCGCCAAAAGTTTTCGACCATGCAAGCATTCACAACAACTTGAACATGTCCATGCCGAAGTCTGTGGAATAACATCAGTTTTAACCCTCTACCGTCGTTTACAACGACTTGGATACTATTGGCCGGAGATGGAAGACCAATCTCAATTACTCTAGAAGATCCCGGGCGGAGGAACATGCACAAGCATACAGAAACAGGATTTCCAGGGCGTACATGACCATGTAAAATCCAGGGTTTTTAAGGAAGGAGATCTGGTGCTAAAAACCGCCAAACACATCCAGCAAGATGCATCGGCACCGAAGTTTTCTCCCAAATGGGAAGGGCCGTACATAATCACTAAAGCGTATGAGAGTGGTTACTACAAGATTATCAAAGAATATGGGGAAAGCTAGAGACAGTCATCAACGGAAAGTGGCTTAAGGCATACTACGCCTAATCACTTCCCTGCAACATGCTACATCAACAATTCCTACTCTTCAAGTCTCGAGTTAAATCTTCAATCCTCTGAGAATCCAAGGCCAAAGCTTTCTCCTCTTCCAGCATGGCTTCTATGGCAGGAATCACACCAGCAAGAATACCAGCTCTGTCGACTTTCACAATATTGAGACGATGCCGCAACCAGCTGATATTAAACTCCAAGGATTCACAGGTGGACACCATGTTCTCCCACCTTTGAATGGCTAACTCTGCAGCAGCACGGATGGACATATTCTCCATCTCAACAATCATTGGCAAAAGACAGTTCACTACGGAAACCAAGGCGGACGAACAACACTTCATCAAGCGCTCCTGGTAGCGATATGGCCGCATGTCTTCCATATCCTCGTATAAAGGACCATGAATTCTTTCCGCACCAGGAAACCGCCAACATTCCGGTAATTGGAGGAGAGACACCTCATACGAGTCCCAAACGACAAACCTGCATAGGGGTATTCATGACAAGAGAGCCCTAAATCAGCGTTCTCCAAGTCTGCAGCAGTCAATTAGGTTGGATTTGAAGGGAGGGGAACGACTAGGTCATCCTCGTCGACAACAGTAACGCATGCTCCAACGGGATATCTCTGCACAAAAGGGAGATTTTCCATTCATCAAACAAGCGGTAAAGCGTACGTCAGTCCACCAAAGAAGAAGAAGACATACCGGTATGATTTTCTTAACCCGAATAACCCTTGTTGGGATGCTCTTGCAAGAGTCAGACCTCGCGCCTCCACATGGAGAATCTGGCTGGTTGGAAGATGATTCGTCTCTGTGCGACATAACAAAGAGAGAAACTCAACAAGAAGAACCCTTTCTCAAACGAGGGAGATGATGCAATTACGTTGGGTATGAATACGGAACCTTAAAGAAGGAAAGGAAGCAATGAGGGACATAACGCTTCCAGATTTTAGCATGGATAATGCCCTGATTGAAACCGCGCGTGAAGGAAGGCAAAAAATAAGGAAACTTTGCTATCTGTAGAAACACCTACTCCCTCCTTGCTTACACTTTCCCCACCTTGCGCCGATCCTACCAGCTAGCACGCTCAGTTTCCCAACTAACGTCAACTTCCCAATGACCGCCCAAGTCACTCCATCTAGCACGCTCAGCTTCCCCACCTTGTGCCGGTCCCGCCAGCTAGCACGATCAACTTCCCCACCTTGTGCCGGTCCCGCCAGCTAGCATGATCAGCTTCCCCACCTTGCGCCGGTCCCGCCAGCTAGCACGCTCAGTTTCCTAACTCGCGTCAACTTCTCAATGCCGCCCAGCTTCCTGTCTCTCAATGATGCTGACTTCCCAATCGTGCCAACCTCCCGATTTGTGTAAAACTGCCAGAGGCAAGGATTCCGAATCCTATTTATAAAAGGTCAGACAAGCCTCCTCAATTTTCTTTACGATTTACTGTTGATAGTTCGTCACCATCTTATGCTTACCTCGCAACAAAGCTCATGTTCCGAGCTAAGCAGGGGACTTAATGTTGATGGTGGTTTTTAGACAAAGGGTAAAATTGTAAACCCCGAATAACCTAATGTCGCCAGCGACACATTTATTAGAACATTCAATGCATGTAGTCAGTAATTAATAGGGGGTATTTTTTCAAATTAGGGTTACAACGAACAAAACCCTAATTCTCCTCTGTGCCAATGGCAAACCATGCCAGCCACACCTAGCCCAAGCTAGTCGCGCCATGCCAAACGCACTCTGCCTTGGCCCTAGCTATGCTAATCACACCAAACGCGCCAAAGCATGCCAACCATGCTAGCCGCACCTCGCACCTCTGTGCCAATGGCAAATCATGCCAGCCACACCTAGCCCAAGCTAGCCGCTCCATGCCAAACGCAATCTGCCTTGGCCCTAGCTACGCTAGTCACACTACGCCAAGCCAAATAAACCCTTCTCCTCCACTTTGTGACCGAAGCAAGTCTGGAACAGCCATTTCTTGGTTTAGGCCGGACTTGTACAGATTGATCTCTCGAACCTAGAAAGTTCTCACGTGCAGCACATTTGTTTAGGGTTTAAACCAGTTTCTCACTCACCTACCGAATTTACCGAAATCGGCGGAAATGATTTTTCCCATAAACAGTTAGACAGATCTGTCAGCTAAAGGGAGTAGGATTAAGTTGATTTGTACTTTTGTTTACTTGCTTCTTCTTTTGTGTTGTGTACATGATCTACGTGTATTACTCACTACAAGAAAATCTACTTATTGCTACACTATATATTGTCACACCTTCAATATAGGTGTTGCAAAAGCAAACTTCTATTCAGAGTACTTTTCAACTGCAGCTAAAATCTTAAGCAAAAATGAATAGTGTGTACACTATCTAATATCTATATAGTATAATTGGGGGAGACCTATTACATGGCTCAGGTTGCAGAAAAAACGAAGCATAGAGGAAAATGGAAAAACGAATATTGTACACTATCTAATATCTATATACTTAAGCAACTTGGACTGGTTTTTTTCTTTTTCTTTTTCCCATTAGTAAGGCTAATCTAAATTCATAGGTGGGCTAAATATAATGTTCGTGATAATTATAAGGACTTAAAAGAGATTTCAGTTTCTTTTTTTTTTATTCTGTTCTACATATACAATGATCTACATATATTACTCCCTGCTGCATGATCTGCATATATTACTACTTATCTTTAGGATTCTGTTCTTCTCATGCTCATTATTTCAGTTTTGGTTGGTAGGTGGTGGTCCACAAATGAATATATATGGTCTGACATGGGCCGACTTTAGCCGCGGCTACAAACCAACCTACTTTGGATTCTGTTATCACTTAATACTAGTTAATACCAGCAGCAAAAGTAAATGACGAGTTAATTTCCCATGTACTGTATTTGATAGGAGAACACCACTCAGTACTTCTTTTTTATATTTGAACCTGACGATACAGCTTGTTCAAACAAACTTGCCCGAAAATACTAACAGTGGGACACTTTTGATGTGGGAAATTAATATCTATTGTATGTTTTACTACTCTGACGGCACCATGATTACCCTATCTATCTACATCTATATGTCTATATATTTCATTATTGCTATGGAATGATACATGCTACTGACAGTTGGTTCTGGTGCTACCTGTGCTGCTTGATAACAACCCGAAAGCATAGGTTCTCTAAGATGGATGTCGTCCCTCCCTCTCGTCTATATATACGAGAGAGAAGTCTTTTATTTTCTGCGTTCTAAACATTCTTACTAACACCATTTCAACTTCAAGGTTTGTTGCTTATGTTTTATACTTGAAAAAAAAATATTTTCTCAAGTAGAGATGTGCAATGTTTTATGCTTCAATCACCTTAACATGTTCTGTTTAAGCATTATAACAAGCTTGTTTTTAAGCATGTTTCTCCTTTTCTGATTGCAGATGGCAAGAAGTGCGAAGCAAGCTTTAATCGATCTGTCTGCCGAGGAAAGTTCATTCAAACAATCTTCTCAAGGTTACGACGAGAAAACATCAACTTCATTGGTTAAAAAGATGCGAGCGTTTTTTGTGGGCACGGAAATCTGGTGTCATCCGTGCGATCACAAACAATCTTAACATGAATTAGATACATGCATTAAAGTGCGGAAAAAGCATAGTATGCCTAGGTAGATGATGATTCATAGATTCCAAACCCCGCAAGTTTATCATGATCTCGTCATCATTCCCAAGGTGATAGATCTGAGATATGGATACATAAATGAAACTATACGAGTACTAAAGGTAAAGGAGACGATGGTTTACGTGGTTCGGCACTAAGGCCTACATCCACGGATCCGGAGATATCCACTATAACGTAAACGATTACAAAAGTAAGGGAGACGATGAATTACATGGTTCAGGGAGAGATCTCCCTGAACTCATACTTACTTCTCTCTATTCTCTCTCCTATTTCTTAGTTCTCTCTCTCGACCCCCTTTTCTGTGGAAGGGGTACTCATATATATAACTAAACCAAGTGGGTCCACTGACAAGGAGCTGTGGGGACCTTATCTTCTTGTGCTCTGTGCACGGTCCGCGGACTTCCTTGTCACCCCGCGGCTTCTATATTACCCACACTCGTCACGTTGACCTATCCTTGCTTCCTTCCTGGGTCGTCTGACACGTGCCCTCTGAGCAGCATTAAATACGAGTGGTTGGGGCTATCCAGTCCGTGCCAGACGGTGTCAGTCCTCCCCTGTCACGTCTGTGTCAGTTGGGCTATCCCCAACCGTTGATTACATCTTACCTCGTGATGGGGTAGAGTAACTCGTTGGTGTTGTGTGGGATCATCTATGTTGGATGCTCCTTTATCTTCGACTGTTGGTCTTGACAGATGGCACGTTGTCTAAACGCCATGGATGTCCCTATGTGTCATCTCTCTTTGAGACATGGCCTCCACGTGGGCTCTGCTAGTACACGTGGCGATGGAGATAAATAAGTGTACTTACAATTTGCCCCTCTTCTTGCGACTGGGCGTTTAGCTTTTGTTGGAAGAAGAACCGTGTGGTACGTTTTTATCTCCCTCCTCATAACTTCTCCTAAAAAGGTGCTACCTGCATTTATTGTGCACATTTCCCATGTCCGGCCATAACTGCCCTTTGGGTAGTGGACGGTTTCTCTTGGTCTTATAAAAAGAGAAGAGTGAGAGAATGTGAATTTAATTCACATTTTCTGTTTTATTCTCTGTTTTTTTTTGTCTTCTTCATCTTCTTAACTTCCTCTGACATCATTGTTGCTCTTAGCCGTTAACCGCTCCGTGGTCGCCTTCGCTCTTTTATTCTATGGTCGTTCTCTTTTTGCCGCCACCTTTCTTCTTTGTTGATTTACTCTTTGTGGTTCAGGTATAGTCTTTTTATTCCGTTTAATCACCATGCCTAAGCCTGTTGAGTTCTTGATCTTCTGGTGATGCGTTGATGATGAGTTTAAATTTATGTATACCCTGGGATTTGAGAGTTGACGCCACTGAGTCGTGTGCTTTAATTTTATCTTTCTTCTTTTGAGTTGGGATAATAACTTGAGAGTTTAAGTAGTTGTAGACGAATTCTAGGGTTTGCGGTTGTTCTTGAGATTTTTTCACTTTTCGATCTTCCCTGCCTCTGACTTGTACTTTTATTCGTGTTTGTTCCCGCAGAAATGTCCGACCACCCGCGGGTCCCTTACCAAACTCCTCCGTCGAGTCCTCATGGGTCTCCTCGGAGTGATTCTACTACTAAGGGTGGAGCCCCGCCTTTGCTTACCTGTGATAATGCCGGATAGGCGAACATCCTCGTCCCTTGGTCAGAGATCTTCGTTTAAAAGGGGTGATTCTCCGCAGGGATCTAAACATGCCGTGAATCGCCCTAGAGGTGAGTCTCCTGAGCAACAGAATCCACGCACTGAGCCTTTAAATGTGCAGCCTCTCCGCTCCAAGCCTCCCCCGCGGACTAATCCGCCTGTGTCTAGTTCGAGTAAGTCAACTAAGACTCTGTCTTCGAAGAGAAAGGCTACGGAGATAGAGTCTTCGGGAGACATAGTTCCTCCTAAGAGGAAGGTCTGGGGTTCTCGGAAGATACTACGGGAGAAGCTTTGAGGAAGACTCTGCTTTGTTACTTTCCGTCCTTTATCTTTGGGTAATAAGAAGTTTACCTTCCGACACATTGATCTTGAGGCCTTCAAGGTGAAGCATGGTCTTCAGCACTTCCAAGTTCGTTTTTATGCCGCTGATAAAGATATAACTTATGAGATGGTTACCAATTACAAGTATGATGCCTTTCATTTGCTGACAACCGTGGGTGCTTTCGAGGCTGGTTTGATGCTACCCTTGTATAAAGCCGGTGATGATTTCTACTACCGGGTCTTGTCTAGCCGCGATACTGCCAAGAAAAGTCATAATCGCGGGGTGCAACAGTTGACAGGAAACTATCTTCGCCATCTTCGTGAATGCTATCTTCGTAGCAAGGGGAAAACGATGATGACTTGCTATGCCCCTAAATTAGAAAAGGAGAAAGGGTGGTATACTCCTGAGAATTTCAACAAATCCTTTGGAGATTATGTTAACAGGAATACTCGTAAACCGTGGTCTCGTGAGTCTCATGGAACATTGCTTCGCTAAGGGGGAAGTTCGACTTTTGAGTGAGGTAAGTGACTCCAAAATGGCGAGGGCTCCTGGTGCCGAAGGTCTTCCTATTCCCGCTGATGAGAGGATTAAGCGTGATCATGACTATGAATGGTCCGCCACCGTTCTTGAAGTCGTTGGTCCGTGGGCCTATGGTTGGGTTCCTGGGCCCCATGGTTGGCAGCCTACTGCTGATAGTCCTCATCGCGAAGTTTCTCCCGCTCGTTATGCCCATTACTGCCCTTGGCAGATGAGTTTTGTAGGCATGGATTTTGCTTATAATCGCGATGTTGACGACGCGGAAGACGAAGATATTCCTGATGCTAACCTTCTTTCGCAGAATACTGATGTTGCTAAGGTGTGTTGTTTGTTTTCTATGTATATATGCCCCTTCGTTTTCTTGAATAATATTGATTATGCTAAGGAAAGGAGATGCCGATGGCTCTTTTATCATTATGTGTGGTAGGTGCGTAGAGACAAGGGGATCAATCCGAAGCAGTCGTCGAATTCTCCCACCGAGGGTTCTACACAGTTCGAGGATGTGAACAGTCCCGTGGATGGTGATGAGGATGTTTCCGACGGGGAAGAGCGAATTGAGACTTCTCCGCCCATTCAAGAAGCAGATAGTATTGCCGGTGGGAGCGTTGGTGGAGGTGGTGGTGGTCAGGCCACTGGTGGTGGTGGTAACGATCAAGCTGAGGGGGCTACCAAGGATGGGGATGGTAGTAACGATCAAGCTGAGGGGGCTACCAAGGATGGGGATGGTGGTGACAAGGGTACTGGGGATGTTGGAGACAAGGGTACTGGGGATGTTGGGGACAAGGGTACTGGGAATGTTGGGGACAAGGGTAAGAAAATTGCTCTTGATAGTGGTGACAAGGATGGGGATGCTTCTTGCGAGTTTTCCTTTGGTAGGGTTTTATCCGGGGAGCAATCATTTGACATGGCCACAGTTATGGGGCTTGTCTCGGATTTCACTCTGCTTCCCGATGGTGATGACTGGAATGTCCTTAAGGATAGCTGCGGGGGTGACCCCACACGTGGATCTGATGCTGGGGTTTTGGCAGTACATCCCGAGGTTTGTGTCGGCACCTCCTCCACCGCTGGTGGGGTTTTGACGCTAAGCACAACTGGTGCCTCGCTTGGTGGGACATCCTTAGACTCTCCTTCAGATGACTTTACGCGGTCCTTGGTCGCGGATGGTGATGATGCTGTTTTGGCGTGGCTGCAAAAGAAAAACTTGCTTGTCGTGCCTCATCCTGCCCCTGTGATTGAGGGGGAGAAGAGTTCGGACTCTTTTACTCGTCGGCATATGGAACTAACCCCTGAGGAGGTGGTAGATCGAGTGTGGGGCGAGAGTCTTGTGACCAGCGGGATTGATCTCGTGGTGGATCCTCCCCTACTGTTGTTTGGTATGATGGCCATTGCTTGATGGGTACCGGACAATTATCCCCAACAGCGGTTATTGGAGGTTTGTCCTACTCTTTCTTCCCCTGATTTTGCTTAAATGTGTTGTGAACTAATTTCCCTTTTTGATTGATAGATGATGAGGAGTGAGTATTGTAACCATCATCTTTACCGGCTCTTCAAGGCCAAGTCTCTCAAGCTAGAAGGGAAGCTCCGCATTGTGAAGAAACGCTTTCGGGCGTTGAAACTTCGGTCTCCGCTAAAGATGAGGAAATAGCGGAGTCAAGGGTCTGCTTAAGCGTAAGGAGCAGCAGGACGCGGAGGAGGCAAAGCTGCGCTCTGAGCTGGCCTCGGTTAAGGCCAAGTTAGCGGTTGCTGAGAAGAACTCCTCGTCTATTTCAGGTCTGCGCTTCCTCTTCTTTGGTAGTTTCCTGCTCCTTATTTGTTCTGAGTTTTCTCCTTCTTCCCTCCTCCCGCTGTACTGTCTTCAGTGGGCGGAGTCCCTGAATTGTTGTGGCTTCGGAATGAGAGGGCTCGTCAAAAGGTCGCATTCTTTGAGTTAGTTGAAAAACTTAAGAGTGAGTCGGCGAAATGGAATGCCCGCGCGGATGTTCATAACGCTATGGCCGAAGAATGGCGTAAGAAAAAGCATTGCTTGGTAGATCTTCAAAATCGAAATAACCATGACCGCCACTTGTTCAACGGGGCTCTTTTATGGACGCGGGATAATCTTGAGAAAGCCCGCGGGCAGATTTCCTCTTTAGAAATTAAGCTTAATGTGATGGAAGACGAGCTGCGGCGAGCGCGGTCTTCTCATCCCTCGGATGTGCGGACTTATATGCAGCGTCTTGCCAAGGAAAGAGACGATGCTAGGGCAGAGTGTAGTGCTCTCAGTAGTGCTTTATCCGCGTCTCGAGCTGATGTGGCTCGTCAGGTTGAGCGTGAGAGAGACTTAGAGGTGACTATGTATCGCCTTAACAAGGGATTGGAATCGAAGAATGATGAGGTTAATCGATATCGTCATTCGGACTCGATGCTTCGAAATGATCTAAGCGCGAGTCGGTATGCTCATAATCTTCTGCAGGTAGATTATGATAGGTTATCGAATGAATATGATTATGCCGCAGAAGCAAGGGATTCCGCGGTTGATCATTGTGAAGGTATACGTTTTTGTCATCGAGTGTGCTTTGTACTGTATCTGTTATAACTGTTCCTTTTCCGTTATCTGCAGAGCTCCAGGGACAGCTTCGAGCTGCGGATGACAAATTTGCCGAAGCTCAGGCTAAGGTAGTTCAATTGGAGGGCCAAGTTAATTACCATCGTGGTCAGGCCTCGTCTCGGGAGGAAACGCTGAAGCATGCCAATCAAAAGGTGGACCTTCTTTCCACTTCCCTGAGTCAGGCCGAGATGAAGAGTGTAGCCATAGGCTTCGTGGCTCGTAAGCAGTTGGCAGAGGAGATTAATAGAACTCTTGGTGAGATTGAGTTGGATCTCAGGAAAAACCATGGGTTAAACAAGAGTTACACTCGGCGTCCGTGCCCGCGCTCCCTTCAGCTCTTCCGGGCCCTCCTCTCGGTGGTAGTGTTCCTTCCTCGTTGAAGGACAAACTCTGCGGATAACGCTCCTTCCCAGAGGTCACATCTAGTATGCTAGGGATTGATCTCGATTGCTTATCCTTTTTGGCGTTTTTGCTACTCTTCTTGCTTAGGCTTGTAATCAACTGCCATGTACTAGATCAAACTTTGGTGTTTAAATCTGAATTTGAATTTTGTTGAATTTGCATTTATTGTCTTTTCAAATAAGTTAACGTAATGAATACTTCCGTGGTATTCACTATCCAAGGATGTTGATCTTTGAATTTGAGAAAGTGTATTGTTTGCGGCATTCCGTAGGTTGATATCCCCGGAATTGCCTTGTGACCTTGCACCCCGTCCAAGTGAATTCCTTGGCTGTGGGATTCTGAACGGTGGGGGTCTGTCGACGTTCAAGGATATATTCCATTGAGTTCGCGGCTTGTAATATTGCTCGGATATCTCGTTACGTAGGAAGTCGCCCCGGTCGTACACTTATAGACGCTTACGGGGAGTTCCACGAGATTGCATGTGTATGCTCCGATATGTTGCATGCGTGTGCTTTGTATGGGATATTGCCCGGTATATTGCAGTGGGTAAGGTCCACGCTTTGTGCGGGATATCCCTCCCAAAATGTCAATTCTTAATAATGGTATTGCACAATGATTTACGTGGTTCGGCCTTAAAGCCTACATCCACGGGGTAACAATAGTATCGATATTTTATTAAGGTGTGACGTGGTTTTCAATGTACATTGTGTAAGTAGTATATGCATGTGGTTCATATGGTTTATATACATTGTGTGAATATGCGTTTCATATGGTATAGGTTGTGGGTTTTGAATAAATTGAAATGCGCGTGAGTAATGAATGGGATATGGTACTTGAAAGTGAAAGCTTGGATTGATTGAAAAGTTAAGGTGTGTTACTCCTTTGTCAGAGATAGAAACATGTGGACTAGTAAGTCCCTTTTCTTCTTCTGAAATGCACACGCAGGTGGTTGGTCATGGGTAGTATGGCTTGAGGTATTTGGCATTCCACGGATGCATGAGGATTTCCCCTTTCAGGTTGCGCAGATAGTAAGAGCCATTTCCTGCGATGTCGTGTATTACGTAGGGTCCTCCCCAAGTTGGTGCTAATTTTCCCCACTTCTTTTCTCGCTGGTATTGGGGAATGGTCCTCAACACATACTATACTTCTACAAAATTCCTAAGTTTCACTTTTTTGTTATATTCTCTCGCCGCCTGCGTTGGTAGTTTTCCATTCTTTGCGGTGCCGCTTCTCTCCTTTCTTCGAGGTCGTCGAGCTTTTCTAACATCATGTCCGTGGTGAGATTCTTTTCCCATGCTTCTGTTTTTGTAGTTGGAAGTAGAATTTCCGAGGATTATTGCTTCGCTCCGTAGGTGAGTAAAAACGGGGATTCTCCGTAGCCGATCTTCGAGTCGTCCTATACGCCCATAGAACGTTATGCAACTGTTCATACCACCGCCCCTTGTACTCATCTAGCTGTTTTTTTAGAATAAGTGCCAAAGTTTTGTTTGTGGCTTCTGCTTGTCCATTGCTTTGTGGGTATATGGGGGTGGATTTGTTTTTTCGAATCTTGAAGGTGTCGAAACTGACAAGTCAATATTCTTTCCTTGTAGTTGTTTACCGTTGTCGGAAACTATCTCTGCGGGGATGCCAAACCTGCAGATGATATTTTGAAAAATAAAAGTAAAGACGTCTGAATCCCGAATTCTAGCCAGTGCTTTTGCTTCTACCCACTTGCTGAAGTAATCTGTCGCCACTATTAGGAATCTTCTTTTCCCTGTCCCTGATATGAGTGGGCCTACTATGTCGATTCCCCATTTCCCAAAGGGCCACGGACTGTCCACAGAATTCAGTTTTGTGGCTGGAGCGTGGATTCGCTTGCCGAATCTTTGACATTCTTCGCACCTTTGCGCCATCCTAGCCGCGTCTCGGATCATGGTTGGCCAGTAATAGCCCTGCGTCTTCGCCTTATCTGCAAGGGATCTCATTCCACTGTGATTCCCCGCATCTCCTCTATGGATGTCTTTCAAGATGATATGTCCCTCTGATCGAGACAGACAGCGACGAAGTGGCCCGAGGAATGATTTTCTGTATAAGGTTCCGCCTCTTAGCTCGTACATCCCTGCCCTGGATTGTACCTTCCTAGCTTGTTTGGTATCCTGGGGGAGTTTCCCCTCTTTTAGGAAAGAGTGGATTTCGGTTCTCCAATCTGCTTCTTGACTGTAATCGTCGTCTTCATCAGCTTGTCGCGTGATGTCATCGTCTTGGAAGTCGTCGAAGATGTGCTCTCCAACATCATCATCAGAAATATCTTCATCCTTAGACTTGCGTTGGTTAGCCGCGCATGTTTCTTGGGGCTTGATGGATGGTTCGTACACTCTTGTTATCTTGATTGCTTCGACATCCTCATTTTTAAGCATGGCTGATATGTATGCCAGGGCATCTGCGTGTCTGAGCTCCTTCCTACGCAGATGTCGAAATTTGATTTTTGGTATTTGGGAGACCAACGTTTGTACCAGAGCCATGTATGCCATCAGTGTCTCTTCATACACATTGTATTCGTAGCCTATCTGCCGTATGATTAATTGTGAATCACTTGTTAAGCGTACTTCTTGTATCCCTAATTCAATTATCAAGCGGAGGGCGTGGACCACTCCTTCATACTCTACGATGTTATTTGTATGGCCTTCGAATTCCAATCTGAATGCATGCACGATCCTATCTCCCGTGGGCGTGGTGAGGACGATGCCTATCCCCGCGCCCTCTCTATTTTTGGAGCCGTCGACAAAGACCTCCCATTGTCGTGGGTTCATTGGTTCAAGAATGTTATTTGGCTCCTTTTGTTTTTCCATTTCAGGGGCACCCGCGGCCCTCCATCCTTGTATGCGCACCTCTTCTTCGTTGTCCAAAGGTAGGTCTCATAGAAAGTCCGCTAACACTTGCGATTTCGAGAGTGTTGAAGCTCATAATGGATATTGAATTGGTCGAGGTATGTGCTCCATTTCGCTATGCGTCCTACCTTTCCCCGCCCCTTTGAGGATGGCTTCTAAGGGTGCTCGGCATGGGATACGTATGTCATGCGTTAAGAAGTACGTCCTCGGCTTTAATGTAGACCATACGACGGCTAAGATGAGTTGTTCGATTCTTGTGTAGTTTCTTTCTGGAATTCATAGTCTTGTCGACATAATAGATCGGCTGCTCCTCCTTTGTGTGGGTCCCGACAAGTCTGCGCTTACCGCATCATCTCATTTTGCAATGTATAGTGCCAGGACTTCGTCGAGTGGTCTGTTTTCGAAGGATGGGGATCTCTCATGGCACTTGTTTGACGCCTAGGAAAGCTTCTTCGCATTCTGCCGTCCACTCGAATTTCGTCCCCTTTTTTAGTATGTTAAAAAAGAGTTTGCACCTATCCGAAGATCTTGAGATGAATCTTCCCATGGCTGCTAGGGATCCATTGAGCTTTTGTACTTCTTTTAGGTTCTTTGGGGATGGCATGTCTACTATGGCTCTGGATCTTTGCGGGATCTACTTCAATGCCCCTTTTGTCACCAGTACCCAAGGAATTTTCCTGATGTTACTCCGAACGTGCATTTTTCCGGGTTGACCTTCATATTGTGTTCTCTCATAGCTTCGAAGATGTCCCTCATGTCCTGGTGGTGGTTCTTCCTCAATCTGCTCTTGACGAGCATATCGTCAACATAGACCTCTAGGGTCCTGCCAATCCACGGCTTGAAAATAGCATCGACCATCCTTTGGTACGTTGCTCCCGCATTCCGGAGTCCGAAAGGCATCCTTACATAGCAATAGAGACCGTGGGGTGTGTAAAATGCTATGTATGTTCTGATCTTCTTCTCGCTAAAAATAGTTGGTTATACCCGTAGTATCCGTCCATGAATGATAACTCTTCGTATCCTTCTACTGCGTCGACGAGCCGATCAATCTTTGGGTAATGGATAACTATCCTTGGGGCATGCTTTGTTCAAGTTGGTGAAGTCGATGCGATTCTCGACCCCTCCATTCTTCTTTGGTACTATTACCATGTTAGAGATCCAAGTAGGATATTTGACTTCTTTAATGAAACCAGCCTCCAACACTTTCATAGTTCCGTCTCTCTTTGCTTTGTGATACTCTGTAGCCACCTTTCGTATCTTTTGTCTTACTGGGGGTGTACCGGGTTTAATGCGCAACTCATGTTGTACTGCCTTCGGGTCTATTCCGGGCATATCGGATAGTTTCCACGCGAAGATGTCCGCGTATTCTTTTAGTAGTTTCACCAGCGAGGCTTCGCGTTCGTTGTCCATTAGAGTTCCTATCTTGATCTTCTTTGGATACTCCTCCGTTCCTATGTTAATTTCCTTCACCGCTTCCAAGGATGTGAATGTGGGTTTTGGTTCCCCCAGGTGAGGAACTTTCTTTAATTGCTATTTGGTAGGCTCGGGTTCTTTGTTCGCAAGAGCGCCCGGCTAGCATTTGATGTTGATGCCTCCGTGTTCCCTACGGAGTTCCTTTAGAACAAGTTTTTCCCCGAGATCTCTTCCAAGTATTCGTCGATGGCTTTGTCCTTGGATATTGCTTTGTTCCGGGCCCTGCGGGTTCTTCTTTTCTCATCTTCTTCATTGTTGAGCCGTATTTGCATTGCCTGGCATTCCCTTGCGGAAACTTGATCACCCTTGATTTCCATCACCCCAAAAGGAGTAGGAAACCTAAGGAATTGATGGTAGGTGGATGCGACTCCCTTAAGTTTGTGGACCCATTTTCGTCCAATAATGGCATTGTAGGGTGAAGGCGTGTTCACCACACTGAAGCGGGCGTTAACTTTCATCGTACCTGCGTCTACTTGCAAAATAATATCCCCGATAGGCTTCGTAGCCGTGCCATTGAATCCGTAGATGGTGTAGTGCGAGGTCAGGAGTTGCTCGTCATTAAGCTCCATACGCTTGAAGGTATCGTGGAACAGGACGTTTACGGAGCTCCCTCCATCAATGAGTATTTTCTTTATGTTGCATCCTGCGATTGGCAGAGTGAGGATCAATGGGTCGTTGTGATCTTCCATGTCGTCCTCAATGTCCTCGGCCTCGAAGGTTAGGGGTGCGTTCATCCATTCTTCGTGCTCTTCCACTTATTTTCCATCTAAGTTGTAGAGCTCACAATAGTCTTCAAATTGTTTCCTCGCCTTTTCCCTATCTCGTGCGGTTAGGGTTAGTTCTTTGTTTTCCGAAGCGGGATATAGTGTTCGATGTACGATTACCCTCCGGCAATTGGACCCGTTTCTTTGCGTTTGGTTCTGTCCTCCGTTCCGGCCTTTTCTATATACTTTTGAGATCCCCGCATCAATCGGCTTTTGTATCGCTATCTTAAGATTCTTGCACTTCTCGGTTGAGTGCCCGTAGAAGCAGATGGAAATCGCAATACTCTTTGGATTCTCGCCGAGGCCGGTGGTTGTTTCCCCTTAGACCAAGGCCGTCTAGGTCTTCACGATCCTTAATCTCCTTTAGAATGCGTGAGTAGCTGGTACTGAGCTTTGTGTAGACTCGGTCCTCAAATTTTCTTCCCTTTTTGTGGTCATCTTTCCGATCCTTTTGGCGTTCGCTTGATCTGTTCGCCAATTCCGCGGAATTGGTCCGTGGGGGTCGTTGAGCCTGTGCTCTCGGGTTCTCTCTTTGAATTTCTTCCAACCTTGCATGTTTTTCGATGATTATCCTCAAATCTCCTTCTGTGGTTGGAGAGGTGCCGTGGATTTCAACAAACAAAGGGCTCATCCTGTCGAGCCCCATTTGTAACAATTAATACTCACCACGGGATCCACATGTCCTATGGCTTGACATATCTTGTGCCACCTATCCGTGTATTCTCGAATGGACTCCTTGTATTTGATTGCAAGCGAGAAGAGCTTGTCCATCCCTGTGTTTACAACCTTGTTGTACATATAAGTAGCCAAGAATTTTTCCGTGAGTTGATCATACGAATTGATGCATCCAGGCTTGAGGTTATCAAACCAAGATAGGGCGGATCCTTTCGGGCTTGAAGGGAAGTATCTCGCAAAGTATAGCTTCGTCGTGGTCCCATCTGGCCATTACCCTTTTGTAATATCGTAGGTGAGCAGCGGGATCGGTGGATCCGTCGTAACACTCGAAGGATGGGACCGGGCACTTCTGGGGTATGATAGCGGTGGCCAACTGTTGTGCGAGTGGGGTGGTGTTGGCTTCCTTCATAACCTGTTCTAGTCTTCCACCTCCCTGTCTGGTCTTGATTTGATTGATTTCTGCTAACATCTCTGCGCGGAGACTCTCCATTGCCAAACAGTGTTCTTCTTGAACGGAAGGGCGTGCCTTCCTTGTAGATTTTGACGTCGTGGCCTCCTCCTCATCATAGTAATCTGATGTGTCCGGGTGATAGTCCGGGTCGGGCCTTCTATTATTCCGCGCACCTCTTCGGTTGACTATTGCTGGTGTGTTCTCGAGGATCATCCTCCGGTCTCTATTCTGTACCGCTGAGTTAGCCTCGTCCTGCTGATTTTGTAGCTCCGCGCTTTGGAGGATCTTCTCTCTTAATTGTTGGTTCTCTTGGGCTAGTAAGGCCACCGTGTCCGCGTATGTCTGCTGATTCCGTTTTAGTTCTTCTAATTGCGCCAAAAACTGCGCAGACTGGTTTGATGCTTGATTTGTTCCTATCTGGACCTGAGCTTGTTCCTCGGGGGCCGCGGTGTTGACTTCCATGGCTATCTGTCTACCCGGCTCTATCATTTCGTAGGATCCTGCGTGCAGTGGTTCGTTTTGTTCGTTAGTCCGTGGCATCCCATAGGGGGGGTTCTAGATTACTGATTCTGCCACTGTTTCTCGAGGTTCCGTAGGCCTGGTTGTGGCTGTCACTTTGGAGGCGACCATTTGAGAAGTTCCTTCGGTAGGTGTAGCGGCATTTGCCGCCGCGACCTTCCTTGCTTCCATTGCGATGATGCCCGCATCTGAAAGGAATGTGATTTCTGCTCCATTCTGCACCTTGTCCCCGACTGTGAGTCCCGCGCCCTTTTGTTTGCTCCTTGTTACTACCGGCGTAGTCCTATGTGCCTCTTTTGAAGGTACCTTTGTCTTTCCGGCATCTTTGTTCCTTTCCATTGCAATACTCTGCACAAAGAACATGGAGGTAAACCGAGACAACAAGTCCACGGGTTAGCTGTTAGTTCAACTTTGATTTCATAAGCTCGATTTCCAGTGGTAATGAGTGTACTCAGGTTGTTAGTTTGGCGAATAATACGAAAAACATAGACGGGTGCGGATTTAACCGGGATAAGGTCCATGGGTTGTTGTTTGCAAAAAGTTCAAATCTGTTGGTGGAAGTTATGTTTGAAATATCGGTTAAAATACAGATCTGTTGGCTTAAGGGTCACTCAATGCCCAGATCCGTTGTTAGAAAATACAGTAGACACAAGTATGTGCGAAAAATAGCCCCCAGACCCAGATCTCACTAGCTAAAAATCGTAAAAGATCCGATCTCACATTAGACGGCACAAAGAATACAAATACGTGCGAAAAATAAATTTAAACAGAGATCTGTCTATGTTCTAAGTAAAACTTTTGAGGTAGAGGCTATAAAATCACAGGTTCATTCCCTGTTTCTAGCGCCAAATTGTGGGCACGGAAATCTGGTGTCATCCGTGCGATCACAAACAATCTTAACATGAATTAGATACATGCATTAAAGTGCGGAAAAAGCATAGTATGCCTAGGTAGATGATGATTCATAGATTCCAAACCCCGCAAGTTTATCATGATCTCGTCATCATTCCCAAGGTGATAGATCTGAGATATGGATACATAAATGAAACTATACGAGTACTAAAGGTAAAGGAGACGATGGTTTACGTGGTTCGGCACTAAGGCCTACATCCACGGATCCGGAGATATCCACTATAACGTAAACGATTACAAAAGTAAGGGAGACGATGAATTACATGGTTCAGGGAGAGATCTCCCTGAACTCATACTTACTTCTCTCTATTCTCTCTCCTATTTCTTAGTTCTCTCTCTCGACCCCCTTTTCTGTGGAAGGGGTACTCATATATATAACTAAACCAAGTGGGTCCACTGACAAGGAGCTGTGGGGACCTTATCTTCTTGTGCTCTGTGCACGGTCCGCGGACTTCCTTGTCACCCCGCGGCTTCTATATTACCCACACTCGTCACGTTGACCTATCCTTGCTTCCTTCCTGGGTCGTCTGACACGTGCCCTCTGAGCAGCATTAAATACGAGTGGTTGGGGCTATCCAGTCCGTGCCAGACGGTGTCAGTCCTCCCCTGTCACGTCTGTGTCAGTTGGGCTATCCCCAACCGTTGATTACATCTTACCTCGTGATGGGGTAGAGTAACTTGTTGGTGTTGTGTGGGATCATCTATGTTGGATGCTCCTTTATCTTCGACTGTTGGTCTTGACAGATGGCACGTTGTCTAAACGCCATGGATGTCCCTATGTGTCATCTCTCTTTGAGACATGGCCTCCACGTGGGCTCTGCTAGTACACGTGGCGATGGAGATAAATAAGTGTACTTACATTTTTGTTGAAGTTAAGAGCTGCATCAAGAGAGTTCGGATTGTTGGTAGATGATGCAGCGGAAAATGATTTTGAAAACCTTTTAGATGTGGCAGAGGGATCTTCGTCAAGGGATACAAAACCTTCAACTTTGAGCTATAAGTTAGGCTTACTAGCTGAGAAATACTATACAGAAATCAAGAAGGAACAGAAGAAGGAGGAGGATGAACAGAAAAAGGAGGATAAGAAGAAGAAGAAGTGAGTCGGATTTATGGAATTTCATCTGGGGTTTTCATCTTAATTATCTTCAACGAATCAGAGTTTGGGTAGTGTTTTATTTTGTTGTCTTCTTCCTTATTTTGTTGTCTTACTCCTTCTCTGGAGACTGGAGATCTTAATTTTTTTTTCTTTCTCGGTAAATAGAAATATATTAAGAAAAAGGCAATTTACAAAGTCTGCAATGCAGAAGCCACCAAGCAGGGGAAAGAGGAAACACAACAAAAGAGAAACCAAAACCCAACGAAGATTAGGGAGGGTCAAAGAACAGACCTCTCCAATTAAAAATTACATCATGATGCAAAAGATTTGAATTGGTTAAATTTGTTAGCAGCCCAATGAAAAACGCTGATTTTAGAATCAGAAATGATAGCCTCCACAGTACGTTACTTGCCATTAAACGTGCGGGCATTTCTCTCAATCCAAATGTTCCAACAGACGCTGGAAGGGATCCTCTTCCATATCAATGGAACAGAGATTAAACGATCCTAAGCATCTTCGGTATTATTATTATTATAAGAGATCTAGGATTAACTATACATATAAGGGTATAATTTTGTTATTGATTGATTATTAGGTATTTGTTTTGATTGCGAGGACATATCAGAAAACTTTGTAAGCCAAAGGTGTGATTATAAGGACCGATTATAATGCCACATGGCTTTTGTATGCTAAAGCCATTAAATTGAACAAGTAGTGGGCAAGTGTGATGCACGTCGGCGACATTATTTTTTCTTAATTTTTCCTTCCATTTTTTAAAAATTGGTACTTTCATTTTATTTTCCAATTTGGCTTATTATTGGGTAAAAATGAAAAAGTGAAAATATTACTTTTAATGAAATGGAGGTAATATTTCGTATTCGAAACTAAAATCTATTGATTCTTCTACGTAGTTTTGTAGTATATCAAGTGAAGTATTTGAGGATCATACATGCAACATATAAAAGTTACATAGGCTCTTCAATTTACCTTTATATTATAGCTAGTTTCTTTTTGGAGGATTGTAAATACAATAAAAAGTAAAAATTTGATATTGTTGTTTATACTCGTTGCGTAGGTAATTCAAAGAGATTTCCAAATATATAAAATTCACAAAAATCAGAAATACCATTTGGAAGATACGGAGTTTTAAAATATTTGTCTTCTTTTTTATAAAAATGACATTTCTGTAAATAAACGGTTTCACATATTATTATTTTTAGGTCCCTAATCCGTTAATCATTTATTATGTCCTTAGTTAGATATATATTAAACGAAATGTCCCTATTCCGATAAGCATTTTGGTCCTATTCCGTTTGGTGAACCAAAAAATGGGTAAGGATTATCATTTTGGCTTGCTTGCATTAAAGAGGGGGGAGATACAAGAGCACAAGGAGTTTTGCAAATGCCACCAGGCAGCTAACATTATCACCCGGAGAAGAAACCCGTGCACCTGTTTTCCACTCAATTTCTCTCTCGCTTGCACCATCTGGTCGGGAAAAGTCCTCAAGTTTCAAGAGTATCCCGGGTCAATTGGAATTTGGAAGTAGCATTGAGATGCGCCCGTCTATCTCCAAATTCTTCCAATCATCCCAAGCCCAATAATGAGGAGGGTAAAATAATTAAAAAAAAATCACTAGCATAGGCATTGCCGCATTAGGCAGGGTAAAAAAAAAATCACTTTCCTTCTCCTTCCACACGACAGCTGAACATTTACTGCTCTTGAACGTGGCGTAAATATTATTTTAAAGTATTGGGGTGTTCCATCTCTTGGCTAGTGCATGTTGCACATCTCTAAGACTTGGGCTAAAGCTACATTATAGGCAAGAGAAGGGTCGTAGTAGTTGCTCTAGGCTATAATGTAGCCAAAGCCAAGAAAGACATGCCCCGAAGTGCTTGTGGATGGTTAACCCATTAAACAGTTGCAAACTTGCACGAGAAAAGAAAAACATTTGGTGTATATTCTGTTATAAAAGATAAAGAAATCAGAAAAATAGAGAAAAAGTAAAGGAGAATTCCTATCGAAGGTGTATAATAGTTAATAAACATATACTAACGCCTCTATTTATAGGGTTATATATTAGGGAATCTCGGTAATAAACGAGATTTGGTCTAAATAATTCTAACATAATTAGATGTGTATAACATTTCTCCTGATGGCTACCGTGCCTAAGCTAACTGCCTCATTAAAACTTTGTCAGGAAAAACTTAAAGGGCAATACATAATCGAAGGAAAAGAGTATAACTATGAGTAAACTTAGAACAAGCTGGACATGCATATGTTGCATCATTAAAACCTTGACAAGGAAAATTCGATGGAACAAAACCTTCACGAAGGAAAAAGAATACAACGAAATAGTCCAGTAAAATACCTTTTACTTTTAATATAAAACTCTATCCAACATGGTGATAATGGTGGATCGGTGGATTATATATATGGGATACGGGTGATCAGTTTTTATTTATTTTTCTAAATAAATTGTTTTACCTTTCTTCATTTATTTTTTCATTGAGAAAGAACAAGAAAATCCTGTTAGAGCATTGCTAGGTCGAACTCACAAGTGTTGCTATCTCAAGCTTGCTGTCAAATTTAGTTGTCAAAACTATATCTTGATTTCTAGTCCAGAATTAGTTAAGTCTCAGACTAGGATAGAAATGTAGTTGAGAAACAGTGGATCACGGCATTGCGTTCTACCGTTTGAAGGCGAAGATCAACTGAAGATTTTGGAGAATTCATCAACAAAAGGTAAGTGAAGACTGAACCACCTATTTCTCAAGTTATATTCACTTTTCTATCATTGAGATATTATTGCATAACTAATTAGACTATTATACATATACAAGAAATTCGAGTCAAGAACTAAGAGACTTTTCGAAATAGAATGACTAAGATTAATGAACATTTTTTCATACTTGATGAATTTCGATTAAGGACAATTTATTGTTCGGAATCAAAATCACAATTCAAGTTTTATCATTCGAAAGTAGCATGGAGTGGTATGTGTCATTAATGTTATTCGGGAATGTTTCAAATCGATTTAGAGAAAAATATAGAACTATTATAGATTCAGATACAAGACAGTGTTATCAGTCTTACAATCCGGGAAAATTGTTATAAGTCTGAACCCGTACTACATGTATTCGTACACGTAGCGGTGTAACTATATATCGACTTGCAGATTTGTGGTACGTATATTTTTATGCATACCATGTAAATATTTGTTCAACTCGTGAATGACCGGTTGTCAGCCGACACAAATATAATTACACTTTCTTACTACTCAAAATATAAATATAGCAAGGGCAAGAAAGGATCGATCCCACAGAGAGGTCTAGGTTGTCAAATTGTTATGGTTCCTTATAAATAACACCGGTAGTTTTGTGATTTTATGAAATAAGAAAGAAATAAGCAAACAAATAAGATAGAAGAGATATTGGTTAAGGATTTCGTTTTCATTCACTAACATGCTTTTCACAATAACTAGAATTGATATTTAATCTCAATTTTTATCAAAGACCCTAGAATACCTTGATCGCAAGAATATCCCGCAAATCTCCTCATGTCATCAACAAACACATTAAAAGATGCGAATATGAATTCTACCTAAAGGAACAACCTAACGTGTAAAAGCACTAATCAAGTTTAATTCCCTAGATGCATTAAGTTCTATGAAATCAGGCCAATCAAAGCAATTGAACGTGGAAAGCGCACTAATTCAATTTAACAAAGGTTACGATTCACATATGATCATAAGAATATATCACTACAAACTATAATCATATTATGCTACTTGTATCCAAGGAATATCACTTTTGCGTATAATAAACCCTAAACTAGCAATAGATGTGATTAGAAGTTCTACCAATTTGCAACTTGACAAAACAATCAATCAATCATAAAACAATATTTTCAGAGAATTGCAAACGATAGATATGAGACAAAACTAATATATTGAATCAAAGAATCATATTATGTGAAATCCAACTATTCCATAACCAATAATAAACTTAGGTACTCATATTCAAGGAGTTCATCACAAGAAGAAAGAGAAAAGACTTCATGGTTTTAAAAACCCTAGAATAAAGTAGAAAAAAAGATAATAAAACGTGGTCTCCAAATTGTGCCTAGGCTTCTCTATATATAGAGTTTTATAACCTCCTCTTGAAGAAACTAGGAAACCTAGTAAAATTAGGAAAGTGCACTCCTTAAAATTGTGTCCCGTGCATCAAAACCCGTGCCAAAGTAAATTGCCAAACTCTGGCCAAATTCACAAATATCCTTCGCAAATATTGGCTGGAAAAAAAAGTCGCATAAACATCCAAGTGGGCTTGCGTCTAATACTGAATAGTCCAGCCCAATTCTTCATAAGTCATGTAAACTGTTTTTAGCTTGTCACCCCGTAAACCGACAAAGATACTCTTTCTCTCGGCATCATCACGTTATCGTCACGAGCTTCGAACTACTCTCCATCATGCATTACCACCATTACTACCAGCGTCTTAGCTTCCGTTCAACCATCGGAAATATACTCGAGTTCCATCACCTCTTCTATCACACAACTCCATCTCGTCTCTGCCATTATCAATCTTCACACCAATCACCGACAGACCTTCTCCATCGCTGCCAGCAACCAACCTTCATAACCAACAGCGATACTACCCTCCTTCAATGGCAGCAAACCACTAGCAAGTCCTCACCACTGATGACGATTACCAGCAGCATCGACAACAGCAGCCATCCCTTCCTCCTTATTCCTCGACCTCAATGATGCATTCTTTATCACCGCCATACTCTGTATATAATTCCATGAGCTATCAGCACCAAACTCGAGTAGCAACTATCACAACATATTTCCATCGATCAGTCGAAGCACTCATGATCACCACTGCAATGCTCGAGTCACTGAAACATCACAAAGACTTCCCTGTTTCGTACCAACTATCATGAACACTCCATTAATCTCCACTGGCCGCCAATGGCGAGAACGTCATCACCATGACAAACTCGATTGCACCAAAGAAACCCCATCGATATCCCCGAACTCGCAACCAACAAACTTGAGCAAAACCATGAATGGCCATCGCTGCCAAACTTTCATGCTTCACCATCATTCCATCATCCGATAATGGCAGCAGTCCTTAGCTGTTGTATACAAATCCCAGCAATCTCCCAGACTCGTGCTCAATCGCTGGAAGCAACTCGAACTCCAGCAACCACAGTTCCCAGTTCAACTCCTTCTCGCCACTGAGTTCTGTGGCAGCAGCATTATCATTGAGCCACGCTCAGTCCTACAACCAACAGCCTCCATCTTCCCGATAACCAAAGCAAATACCATTTTCAAAACAGCAACTCCATCTTCCCCGAGCTCACTTCTCTGTTCCACTCGAGTTCCATGCATAGCTTACTCATTCCATCTCCCTAGCTAGCACAACCATGCCATGGACTGGTCGTGAACTCAAAAGTTACAGAGTTGATGATTCCACCCGAACTCGCCGGCAAATATTGAAGACGATGGTGATGAGATGATAATTGGCGCCTTAAGCATGATTTGAATTAGGCTTCCCCCAAGTAAAATTCCTGACTCCCCTTAGCAGTTCCTTTGGAAATGGCAATCCCTTAACACTGGATGCCCCTTAACAAACGAGGGGATGTCAATAGTAGTGGACCTACAAAATGACCATTGTGCCCTTTTGGTCTTCCAAGTCCTTCTTTTGCTCGTAACTTCTTCATACGATGTCGGAATGACTCCGTTCTTTCGGCATTGTGTTCATCTTCTCGTCCTCTACACAATGAAAAGTAGAAATCTTGTATTTGAACGAGTTCCAATTGGTCTTTTTGCTCCAAATGACTCCATTGCACCTAATAAACTCAAAAGCACACATAAGATACATAATTTACAAGAAAACTCGCAAAGAAAGCATAAATACTAAATATTAAATACGGTGTATTCTACACCTATCAAATTCCCCCACACTTAGACTTTGCTAGTCCTCGAGCAAATCAAACAAAACAATTAAAATACAACAACTCCGTGTCGTCGAGGCTACGGTTAATTTTAGCATAAATAACAAGCCTTTAAACCCCTAGGTGTCCCTAGTGGACGAGTTATAGTCTCGTGAAGGTTTACTAGAGATATACCTACAAAACCTATTTTTCCAACTCCGTCTATTCGTGACAAATCAATGAACGACTCCAAAATGACTACAGGAGGAGGTACCTTGCAAATTCAATTCATATATTAGTAAATAAACTCTAATTAGATAGTCGAACAAGCCACAATACTCGGAAACTAACAAACCACAATCACAATGAAAAGATTAAGAAGATGGATAAAGATGTAGATGTTGGCGAATATTCACAAGTGTTCGATGTTTCCCATATCTGTCTCAAGGTCACTGCTAAAGATGAACCTAATCCTATTGGATTGAGCTACTTGGTTTGAATCCTACATCAACTCACCGGCATATACAAGGGAACCAAGTGACTTTATTCAACCAATAATAATTTCTTCTTTTTTTTTTATATGATTGGATCAAATCCGGATCCAATTTCTCTTTTTTTCTTTTTTTTTTTTTAGACAGCATGATTAGATCTTTTGGATCCAAGCGCATGCTTCTTGTCAGCAAGTACATGATAGTTGCCTTGGATCCTGCACTCCAAGCTTGTTTAGGCGACGGAGACAGGGACTACGTTTCACACATACTGCTATTCCCAAGTGTCTTTTTATTCCGTTTTGGTCTAATTGGTCGGTCTCTTTTTTTTTTTTTTTTTTTCATATATTTTCTCATTTTTTTTTTTTTTTTTAATATTTTTTTAGTAACTCAACCACTCTATTTCATCCTAGCACTAATAACACGTCGATGTTTAGTGACCCACCAAAACACTTAGAGAACAATAGATAAATATGGAAAAATAAAAATAGAATGTGATATGGTGATATTCCGAGATATGGTAACAACTATCATGTTAATTTGTGATTTCTGAGCTATCTTCTTCCCTTTTAGTTAATTAGTTCCTCAACTCCTGCATTCAAAATGGTTCCATCCACTAATGGTGTCAAAAACAAACTATACAAACATATAAATGCTCCCCCCACACTTAAACTTCACATTGTCCTCAATGTGTAAAACCGAAAGTTCTGAATTCTGACGTAACAGCAGATAAAACGCAAAACTGTGCAAATTGGTAAGGAATTTGGAAAAACTCCATTTCACAAAAGTTGTTCACCTACGTGTTTTCTACACAGTGTCAAAATTTCACAGTGTTTTGATAAACGGTCTGACAGTTATGGTCTCTGGACTGAACTACGCGCAGTCTGAAATTTTCTGACGAAAAGGTATTCATCATAATTCTCTTCTAAGATAGATTACGGACTCAATGAAATTAAACACGGGGATGCAAATATGATATGAAAACAGTAAAAAATAAATAAACGGAACAAAAATAAAATGCAAAAGGATAAGAAATACAAAACCGGTGGGTTGCCTCCCACTTAGCGCTTGTTTTATAGTCGTCAGCCCGACTATATCCTTGCAAGATTCATTCCCCATACACCAATAATCTGAAAAGTTGGGGATCCGTCCATAGAAACTGTTTTGGAAACACTAGCTTCACACAAATATTAGTACAATAAAGCAAAAGTGAAGCTATGAACCGATAAAAGCTTCCCCCACACTTATTCTTGTCTACACTTGGAAGTGTATAAAGAATATAGAAGTCGGGTACTTCCACGGTTTCTTGTTCCATAACCTGCATAGTATGAGAATCAAGTTTCTCTAATGGCGGAAAACGAGAAACAAAATCATTCAATAAAGTTCTCGAAGCACATACATTCAAACCAATAAGAGGTAAAGGAGAAGAAATAATAGGCAATGGGTTAGATAAACCTTGCACAATCTCTTGTATTACGGAATCCTCTTCATCCTTGAAAAACTCAAGTGAATTATTCACCTCTTGTATATCATGGTCCTCTATCAAACCTTGCAACCATTCTTCGTCCGTTTCTGCCGTAACCAAAGGTTCGACATAAACATCATCATTACAATCATTTGCAAGCTCAATTGGGTCTTCCACAATATTGGTCATAACGGTCTCATTCTCAACATATTCCTCCTTGTTGTAAGGCACATATTCTTTTGCGGATCCAAATTTTATCATAAGAAACTTTTTTAGAACACTCGAAAATGCATCATCCTCAAGCTCCACCCTTTGAATAGGCTCTTGATCATTATTAAGATCAATGCTTGAGTAATCTACACAAGTGTCATCATATTCCTCTTCATCTACATCTTGATCCCAAAAAGACTCCTCGGAGATGTCACCATGACTTGTTTCAAGCAATGTATCATAACCACCGTCACTATCATAGTCAACACAAGATTGTTCCTCGCTGAATTTAGTGTTGTTAATCTCTAACTCATCCTTTTGAATAGGTGAATGATCATTATTACGATCAAGAGTTGAGTTAACTACACAATTATCCACGAAAGTGCCCAAGGATTGGCCTTTTTCAACATTAGCATCAACCAAATATTCATCACAAACCATATGCACATTAGATTTATCCATATCTTCCTTATATTGATCAATACCTCTTCGCAAGATAGTCATACCTTCACGAAGTTCTTGGAGTTGCTCGTTTGTAGTCTCTTTTGCTTTTTGAAATTCCTCTTTTAAAAAGTTGGAAACTTGGTCTATAAAATTAGAGACTTTTTGTTCAAGAGCATAAGAATCCTCCCATCCTTGTTGTTGTTCACACACATACCCGCCATAAGGTTGTTGAGGAAAACCATAAGGTTCCATGGAATATTGGTCATAACCAACGAATTGGTTTTGATTATACCCATGGAATTGGTAGTTGTCGTATTGTTGAGGTTGTTGAAAACCGTATCCATCGTTCCAATATGCTCCTTCCATAGAAATAAGCACCTGAAATAATTCTCAAACCAAGGTTAAAACCCAGAAAATAAGAAAAAATAAAACAAAAACTAAATACAAAAATAAGAAACCAAACAAGTGACAACCGTTGCCTCCCCGGCAACGGCGCCAAAATTTGACCGGTTGTCAGCCGACACAAATATAATTACACTTTCTTACTACTCAAAATATAAATATAGCAAGGGCAAGAAAGGATCGATCCCACAGAGAGGTCTAGGTTGTCAAATTGTTATGGTTCCTTATAAATAACACCGGGTGTTTTGTGATTTTATGAAATAAGAAAGAAATAAGCAAACAAATAAGATAGAAGAGATATTGGTTAAGGATTTCGTTTTCATTCACTAACATGCTTTTCTGAATAACTAGAATTGATATTTAATCTCAACTTTTATCAAAGACCCTAGAATACCTTGATCGCAAGAATATCCCGCAAATCTCCTCATGTCATCAACAAACACATTAAAAGATGCGAATATGAATTCTACCTAAAGGAACAACCTAACGTGTAAAAGCACTAATCAAGTTTAATTCCCTAGATGCATTAAGTTCTATGAAATCAGGCCAATCAAAGCAATTGAACGTGGAAAGCGCACTAATTCAATTTAACAAAGGTTACGATTCACATATGATCATAAGAATATATCACTACAAACTATAATCATATTATGCTACTTGTATCCAAGGAATATCACTTTTGCGTATAATAAACCCTAAACTAGCAATAGATGTGATTAGAAGTTCTACCAATTTGCAACTTGACAAAACAATCAATCAATCATAAAACAATATTTTCATAGAATTGCAAACGATAGATATGAGACAAAACTAATATATTGAATCAAAGAATCATATTATGTGAAATCCAACTATTCCATAACCAATAATAAACTTAGGTACTCATATTCAAGGAGTTCATCACAAGAAGAAAGAGAAGAAACTTCATGGTTCTAAAACCCTAGAATAAAGTAGAAGAGAAAAGATAATAAAACGTGGTCTCCAAATTGTGCCTAGGCTTCTCTATATATAGAGTTTTATAACCTCCTCTTGAAGAAACTAGGAAACCTAGTAAAATTAGGAAAGTGCACTCCTTAAAATTGTGTCCCGTGCATCAAAACCCGTGCCAAAGTAAATTGCCAAACTCGCCAAATTCACAAATATCCTTCGCAAATATTGGCTGGAAAAAAAGTCGCATAAACATCCAAGTGGGCTTGCGTCTAATACTTGAATAGTCCAAACCCAATTCTTCATAAGTCATGTAAATCGTTTTTAGCTTGTCGATCCAGAAACCGACAAAGATACTCTTTCTCTCGGCATCATCACGTTATCGTCACGAGCTTCGAACTCCTCTCCATCATGCATTACCACCATTACTACCAGCGTCTTAGCTTCCGTTCAACCATCGGAAATATACTCGAGTTCCATCACCTCTTCTATCACACAACTCCATCTCGTCTCTGCCATTATCAATCTTCACACCAATCACCGACGACCTTCTCCATCGCGCCAAAGAACCAACCTTCATAACCAACAATATACTACCCTCCTTCAATGGCAGCAAACCACTAGCAAGTCCTCACCACTGATGACGATTACCAGCAGCATCGACAACAGCAGCCATCCCTTCCTCCTTATTCCTCGACCTCAATGATGCATTCTTTATCACCGCCATACTCTGTATATAATTCCATGAGCTATCAGCACCAAACTCGAGTAGCAACTATCACAACATATTTCCATCGATCAGTCGAAGCACTCATGATCACCACTGCAATGCTCGAGTCACTGAAACATCACAAATGCTTCTTCCCTGTTTTTCGTACCAACTATCATGAACGACTCCATTAATCTCCATTGCTTGCCAATGGCGAGAACGTCATCACCATGACAAACTCGATTGCACCAGCAAACCCCATCGATATCCCTGAACTGCAACCAACAAACTTGAGCAAAACCATGAATGGCCATCGCTGCCAAACTTTCATGCTTCACCATCATTCCATCATCCGATAATGGCGGCAAGTCCTTAGTTGTTGTATACAAATCCCAAAGAATCTCCCGTACTCGTGCTCAATCGCCGGAAGCAACTCGAACTCCGGCAACCACGGTTCCCGATTCAACTCCTTCTCGCCACTGAGTTCTCGTGGCAGCGGCATTATCATTGAGCCACGCTCGATCCTACAACCAACAGCCTCCATCTTCCCGATAACCAAAGCAAATACCATTTTCAAAACAAAGAACAACTCCATCTTCCCGAGCTCACTTCTCTCTTCCACTCGAGTTCCATGCATAGCTTACTCATTCCATCTCCCTAGCTAGCACAACCATGCCATGGACTGGTCGTGAACTCAAAAGTTACTGGTTGATGATTCCCTGAACTCGCCTAAGCAAATATTGAAGACGATGGTGATGAGATGATAATTGGCGCCTTAAGCATGATTTGAATTAGGCTTCCCCCAGTAAAATTCTGACTCCCTTAGCAGTTCCTTTGGAAATGGCAATCCCTTAACACTGGATGCCCCTTAACAAACGAGGGGATGTCAATAGTAGTGGACCTACAAAATGACCATTGTGCCCTTTTGGTCTTCCAAGTCCTTCTTTTTGCTCGTAACTTCTTCATACGATGTCGGAATGACTCGTTCTTTCGGCATTGTGTTCATCTTCTCGTCCTCTACACAATGAAAAGTAGAAATCTTGTATTTGAACGAGTTCCAATTGGTCTTTTTGCTCCAAATGACTCCATTGCACCTAATAAACTCAAAAGCACACATAAGATACATAATTTACAAGAAAGGAACCAGATCGGTACGGATACTCGTATGAAAACCATTTAGGAACTGTGGTCACATAACCAGGTTAGTATCCAAACCGCTACACGTACCAAAATAGTTATGTGTTCCCGAACTCGGTTGTGTATCCAAACCGGTACGCGAACCAAAATAGTTATGTGGACTCCGGAACCGGTGGTAGTCTTAAGGTATCCATATCGGTATGCATACCTAAATAGTTCTGTAAACTCTGGAACTATGTTTGGCTCGTTAGCTTACGAACCGGTACACGTATTGTGACTGAACCGACTCACGAACGACAATGGTATTTGTACCTTGTACACCTCCTAACCATGTCGGTTATTTTCAAGTACAATTAAATTATTTCTACGAGATAATTAGCATTTGATTATTTCTCTAAAAACACTAGACTTATTTGATCACATGTTTGTGACTCAAGGTTAATGTCTTAAGTGTTCAAGAAAATGAATGCTAAGCTTTTAAGTTCAAATCGGCTAGTTTCGGCTAACCACCTTGAACATAGTCTTTATACACGGTTCGGTTACGGTTTCACCTAACCAAAGTATGTATCTTGTTTATATAAATCAGATTCAAAGATTCATCTAACGTTGGATGTTGATTGCTTGGTTCCAAAGCTATCTTAGCTTAAAACTAAAGCAACCTATGCTTTGAATGTCTATAAAAGGGGAACTTCAAGAAACTGGAATCTTTGAATCCCGATACTACTTTTTGGTGTGAAATGTCCTAGTTGTAACTTGAGTCGTCCTCTTCCTAACCCTTTTTAGGGTTTAGCGAAAGAATACATATGGATTCGTGAAGCCATGTCCAGTTATCTTTTCTTGATAACTCGAGTATCTTAATCTTGATCGACTGTTGAGATGCTCACTCGAACAAGATAGATATAAATCATAAAAGTTCTCTTTGTCTCAAACTTTATTGATTCCACAAGTTTTATACTTATGAGGTGAATAATAATCTCGGCCGCACTTTGGGTTGCATAAGTCCGGATTTTGAGGTTATCTAGACTTTGTCTATTGCTATCGATTTCCATCACCTTTGATCAAACTATTTGACTGTAAAAGGAAATCATATATATGCTTAATCTGTGGGAGAAAGATTTGGTTTAAAGTTTTCAATTGAGTTGAATCAACTCTTAGTTGGCGTGACGTCAGCTAAGGGAATCAATTGCGCGGTCCTGCTGGGATTAATGAGGCGTAAGGAGCGCGACTGTACCTTAATCGGTGGGATACCTTTTAGGGCTCAACTACATTCCAGTCTGAAGTTAATTGGTAGTAGGCTAGTGTATGTAGCAGCTTAATACAGTTTGGTGTTCAATCTGGACTAGGTCCCAGGGTTTTCTGCATTTGCGGTTTTCTCGTTAACAAAACTTCTGGTGTCTGTGTTATTTCCATTTTCGCATTATATTGTTTATCTTTATAATTGAAACATCACAGATTGTAGGTCCGACCTAATTACTTGGATACGACTTGATTGATTCTTGGCATTGGTCTTTGGTACGGTCTACGTAATCTCTTTGTGATTAGGTTCACATATTTGATTATGTAAACGTTCTAATCGCAAGAGAGACAAATATAACTTTAAATATTATTCCTTGATTGAGTTTAACTCTCGAAGTCGTATTGAGTTTGTCCATACAGGTTTCCTAAGAAAAAGTTGGTGGTGTATTTTAGTACCCCCGCGTTTTCAATTGGCATCAGAGCAAGCAAACATGTTAAGACCTCATAAGTCTATGTTTGAAGCAATCTGACTATATAGACAGGAGTGAAATCTCGAAAAAATATCACCAGTTTAAAATCAACTAGTTGATTTTGATCAAAGTTTGGATCCAGCACCCGAGGAAAATGTCACATCTAGATTAATATCTAAATATCCTATAGATGTAGAAACTGTTGATAACGGGGAAACACGCCTACAAGAACAATTGGATGAACTTTCACATGAAGGTGACTCAGATTGATAGAGACGTTGATGGGGAAATCTCAGAGTATATTAAGTTGTTGGAACCAGTTGAAAAGTTGTCGACTCCTTGTGTGACTCCTTTTCTGACCTATCTTTGTTGAGGAAACAAGAAATTGAGAAGAATTTACACAAGTCTTTTTATTTTGAATCGCTCTAACGAATCGATCCTCAAAGATTCCCGAGGAAGACCTACATAAGAAGTCACTTGAATGTGATAAGCGTTATTTAAAATACTTTTTGTTGGAAGAGAAACTTGCAGAATCTGAAGCAAGGATTAACTCTCAACAAATTAGTTTTGAAGACGGAGAAAAGCGCATTGAGGCTGATTTAGCTGCTGCTCTTGATAAAATCAAGATGTTGGAAGAGGACTTGAAAATTTTCAATACTAGTTCAAATATATTAACCACTATGCTAGGAGAAAGTAAAAATCATCGTGATACACGAGGATTGGGATATAAGTGAACAAGTGCTCCAAGAATTAATAAACAGGTAAAATTTGTCAAGGCTAGTGATTCTTCTCAACCAAAGGTTTCCACTGGTGGCAAAAGTGAAATACCTACACCGGCATTTAAGGTTTGAAAGAGCAAAATATATCAACCTCCAAATCCAGCACACACGAATCCATGTAATAACCTTCCTTATGTTTGCTATTATTGCGGAAATAAAGGCCACCTGCAAAGGGGATGTCGTTTTCGTATAAGGAATGAAAAACTTCATGATGTTATTGTTTGGGCATTATAAGAAGTGATCAAAACCTAGATCATATATTAAGGATACACTTGACATTACGGGTTGTGAACGTCCAACCTTTAGGCAAAGGAATCAGTGTTGTGATAAACCAAGGTTTGCCTATAAACATCATACAAAGCCTTTTCACAATTGTAATTATTATCAAAAGGATAACTTTGTAAAGACGAAGAGAAGATCCGATGCTCCCAATTGGAGAAAGAATAACTTGCAAAAGAATAAGAGGTCTATTGAGAACAAACAACAATATCCAAAATTAAAAAAACTGTTAAACCTGACATTTCTCCACACAAACTAAAAAACACAGTTTTAGCCATGTTCTTTGTTAATGTTCTGAACATGTATTTTTTTTCCTGGTATTAGTCGTGTTCTTCAGCTTCTCTACGTATTCTTTTGGGAAAATAACATCATCAAACTTATTTATATGACTCACGATATTGTAGTTGTATTTCATAATAAATGATAGTCGGAACTTATTAAACTACTAATAAAGTTACTGTAATCTCATTTTACCATTGTTGGTTTGGGAGCTCTCAAACATTAGGATGACTTCAATCAATAAAACAAGAATATACGAAATTTGGTCTTGTAGCGCAGATGGTTACTGTAGCGCAAATGCTAATAGGTAGTGAGGTGAGGTACAAAATAGAAATTATAAGATATAAAGTTAAGGGACACATTCAATTTTTAGGGAAACATCCATATTTTCCTCGCCTACTGAATTTGTGTTATACGAGATTTTTTAGGACAAACCAATTTCCTAAGGGAAATTCCTATGGAAATGTACAAGACAAAATATTTGTTGATCTAGGTGTATGAGCAAACATTATTCTGCACTATGGGAAAAGAAGTAGGAGGTTGATCATCAAGTGCCAGGACGAAGTGAAGCCTATGGCGTGTGTATAAGAAACGCTGGCGTGCGTGGTAAAACCGTTGGCTGGTGAACCAAGACCACGAACGGCTACTTTTAAATGGTCACCGGAACGGTAGTTTCTACCTCCATAAATACAACTCGAGTTTGGTCTCACAAATTCACAATAATCTTTCATTCGATCAAGCTTTTCTTAATTTAAATTGCTTTCGATTTTCAATCATGAATCCTGATTTTGGTTCTTCTAAGGAAGATATGGAGATGGATGAAATGTTGTATGAAAAAGAGGAAGAAATGTGTATGGAATTTTTGCGTCAAATGGATGAAGATGCAATTCCAGATAGAAGGAGGCGAAATTTTATGTTACAATTACAAACCAGGAGCATACCAAAGCCCTTAGAGACATATGAAGTTATAACTTGAAGATGGACGTGGCGAGATCGACATTTTTACCGAGACAAGATGATGCATGATTATTTTGATCATGATTGTGTCTATTCTGGTGAGGATTTTCAGCGACAATTCCGCATGGGCCGCAACTTGACGCAAAGGATTATTTCCGAGCTTTGTCAGGTACAATCTTTATTTAATTAATAGTATGATGCACGACATGTACGAGGAATTATTCCTAAAAAAAAAGGTCACTATGGCTCTCTGTATACTATGTTACGTCGTACCAGCGGATTCTACAAATGACTACATCCGTATGGGAAAAACAACCGCCTTTAGGTATCTCAAACTGTTTTGCGAAACAATAGTCGAGCATTTTGGTCCAACCTTTTTAAGAAAGCCTACCCAGGAAGATGTTCAAATAATAACTGCAGAAAACATCGCGAGGGGTTTTCCAGGAATACTAGGTAGTCTTGACTGCATGCAATGGACGTGGCATGCGTGTCCGGTTGAATGGGCAGGCCAATAGTCATTATCCAAAAACCAAATGTAATTTTGGAAGCTTCAACTACTTATGATTGTTGGTTTTGGCATACTTTTTTTGGACTCCCGTGTTCAAATAATGATCTCAACGTTTTATACAAGTCATCATTGTTCGAAGATCTTAAGCATGGGATCGCGCCGCACTGTAATTTCACCATCAACGATCATGATTACACTCAGGGTTATTATATAGCAGACAGAATCTATCAAGAATGGTTAACTATGGTTCAAGCTTATAGTCAAACAGATTTTGGACCGACGGCTTCGAAGGATAAGAAATACTTTAACACCCAACAAATGAAATGCATAAAGGATATTGAACGTTGTTAGAGCATTTCTCGGTCGAACTCACAAGCGTTGCTATCTCAAGCTTGTTTGTCAAGTTTAGTTGCCAAAACTATAATTCTTAATTTCTAGTCTACTTATAGCTAAGTCTCGGATTAGGATAGTAAGTGTAGTTGAGCTTTAGACTCCACGACGTTCATCGAATGAACACGAAGAACGACTCAAGAGAACTTGTGGAACTTCATCAACAAAAGTATGTGGAGACTTGAACTTATCTATCACTCAAAAGTCTATCTACTCATCTCCTATTTGAGACAAAAGTCATATTGCTATATAGACTTCAATAATACACATTTGCTATTTCGAGCCGAATTTATCTCGCTTATATATTTCTCGAAATATGTGTTGGTAAGCTTTCTCTTTAGACAAGTTCATCTTTACTTGTGACGAAAGTCATATTGATTATTCAATAACTTGAAAATCGCTTTGATGCTAATAGTTTGTGAATAACAACTATTTTAACATCCTCTAAGAAAGTTTCAATAATTGAAATGAGAGTTTAGAACAAGTAACCATGTTTGGATATAAACATAGTGTGTTATCACATTTGTGTAAAAGTCCAAAACCGGGAACCTAAAGTATGCGATCCCGTACGCGCACTGGCGGTTGTTGGAAATCCGGGTAAGTATGCGTACAAACGTATACTGGCGGAAATTTCACGTCCGTAAATTTCTGATGGATTTTGGAAGTAAAAAACAAACTCAATCCGGCTACTTAAGTATGCGTACACATTTGCATAATTAAGCATGTTACTTTCTAAAATCGGTTTGTTCATGAACTAACACATTTATATAATAAGGAATGCAATATTTGCAAACCGTGGCTATAATGTTCATGAATTGATTCGAGTGAATCAAAATCGATTTTGCTTTGATTGTGTCTTGTATACTTCTATGCGATCTAAGCAATTGAACAACTCTCTAACTAGTTTCATTTGAGTCATTTGAACTAGTTATGGTAAAGATGAATAAGGTTAATATGAAAGTGCTCATACGGCTACCATTGGTTAACTATTGTTGAACCTACTAAGTGTAAACGTTTAGGTACGGTTACTCAAACCTAAATGAAGGTACATTTCATTTGTGTATAACAAGCTAAGTTCGATCTAACAGTTGAAAGATATTAGCTTGAATCTAATCAGGTTTTCATCTAACGGTGAATATTGAATGCTTTGTTACCAAGGCAACTTAGATTGCAAACCCTGATTTGAAATCTATATAAAGGAGAAATCTAGCAACTGGGAAACCTAATCCCCACACCTCTTGTGTGATACTAGTTGTATAAGCTAGAGTGGATTCTCCTTTAACCTTAGGATTTTCACGAAACCATGTAGGTTAACGAATTAAAGACTTCATTGGGATTGTGAAGCCATGCCCGACTATTTTCTCTGTAGTTGCGTGATCTGATCTTGTTGTTTTCTATCGTGATTGAGTACAATCGTAAGATTGGCTTGAGATTTATATCTCTGATAGGCAAGATTTAAAATTAGTCACAAACATCTTCGTCTCATCATTTGTGATTCCACAATATCTTGTTTCGTTAATCGATTAAGATTATTCTGAGGTGATTGATAATACTAGGCTGTTCTTCGGGAATATAAGTCCGGGTTATCAATTGGTTCATGTTCACCTTGATTTATCAAAAGACGGAACAAAAACTCGTAGGTATATCTGTGGGAGACAGATTTATCTATTCAATAGACTTTTCTGTGTGATACAGATTTGTTTATCAAGTCTTCGAATTTGGGTTATAGCAACTCTTAGTTGTGGGTGAGATCAGCTTAGGGAATCAAGTGTGTAGAATCCGGCGTGGTTCAAGAGGCGTCAGGAACGCGACTGTACCTTGATCAGTGTGAGATTGATTAGGGCTCAACTACATTCCAGACCGAAGTTAGCTTTGTAGTAGGCTAGTGTCTGTAGTGGCTTAATACAGTGTGGTGTTCAAATCTGGACTAGGTCCCGGGGTTTTTCTGCATTTTCGGTTTCCTCGTTAACAAAACTTCCGGTGTCTGTGTTATTTCTTTTCTACATTATATTTTGTTATATAATTTAAATATCACAGGTTGTGCGTTCAATCGATCAATTGGTAAATTCAACCTTTGGTTGTTGATTGAAATTGATTGATCCTTGAACATTGGTCTTTGGTACCGTTCAATTTATTTATCTTATATTCAATCAGGCTCTCAAATTCTTATTTGTTTGATTGCGGATTAAATTGAGAAACTGAGATATAACTCTTTGATATACTTTTCTTAAGATTGAGTCTAACTGTCTAGTTGATTCTCTTGAAAGTATATTGGAGTTAGTCCATACAGATTGTTAAGCGAAATATTGGGTGAGGTTGTTAGACCCCCAATTTTTCAATTGGTATCAGAGTAGGCAAACACGTTTAAGACCTCATAAGTCTGTGTTTGTAGCGATCTGACTCTATATGGACATAAGTGTTATCTCTGATAACGCAACACCAGTTCAGATTTACTCTGTTTTGGTTCAAAATCTTGAGACATCTGAGAAATCTCCCTTATCTTCTCCTTTGACTGAATCTGCTTTCAGCTGGGAAAAAATATCTAGATAAACAGTTGGATGATCTTTCAGATGAAAGTGATTTAGAAGAAGGACAAAGTATTGATGAAGAAGTCTATCAATATATGAAGCTCTTTGACCATGTATTAAAAGGAAAGAAGTCAACAGCTTGTTTGACTGAATGTCTGGCACCTTTCTGTCAAGAAAACATAAAACTAAGAAAACTCTTTAAAGGTTATGATTGTGGCTACAAACTCTTACAATCTACTGTTAAAGATCGAGAAGAATATGTACATTCAAAAAGTTCCTAATGTGATAATCTTCTCCGGAATCTCTTTGTGTTGAAAGAAAGAATTGCAGAATCTGAAGCAAGATACAACTCTCAACAAAAATGTTTTAATGACAGAGAAATCATTCTTCTCGCCAAAGAATAACTATTGGAGACTGATCTAGATGTTGCTCTTAATAAGATAAATTCACTAGAAGAGAATCTGAAAAGATTCAATTCTAGCTCTACAAAATTATCTTCTATGCTGGGAGCATGTAAAGAACCTCGTGATACACGTGGTCTGGGCTATAAACGAATAGACGTTCCAAGTACTAGTAAGATCAATTTTGTCCGTGCTAATGACAAGTCTCTATGTGAAAAACCTTCTTCAGCAGCTGATGTTCCTAGGAACAAGGATTGTCCACCTTCGAAATGAACTCACATGCATGAGAACAGTCAAAAACAATTCCTTCAACTGTTATTATTGCGCAAACAAAGGACACCTTGAAAGGAGATGTCCTTTCCGACTGAGGAATGAAAAACTTCATAACATTCTTGTACGGATGTCTAAAGAAGTAATTAAACCTGTTTCTCATCTAGCCGGAGTAAAAGGACATGTCTGTAATCAAGAAAAATGCTGTGATGCCTACAATTGTAGAAGAAAGAACGTCAAGTGGACAACTGACTCTTTAAATTACTCTGAGAAGAGAAAAAGTCATAAGAGGAAGAAAAAATGTTCAAACTCCTTTCCTCTCTCTAAAGAAAGTATTGAATACAAGATGTCTGCTCCAGACTTCATTTATATCAATAATCGAGTCTCGGAGCTCAAGACAAGTATAAACACAGACTCAAACGGAGCATTAAGAAGGCAAGGAAGGCAGAAGTTTCAGGTATCCCTTGTTCTCCTCTGTTTAAATCTCTTTCGACTAACCCTATTGATTTTTCTGAAAATATTCATGAAGGAAAGAGAGAAGAAGTCAATATTCTTGATGATCAAAATGCTCATCAAAATACAACTTGACTGCTCAATGTAGCATCCTCCTTGTAACTGTGGAAGGATGCTCATAATTCTCAAGAAGATCTTTTGTCTTGAGAAAGTAGTCGTTGTTATATTATTTTTTTCATTATCTTTTCCCTTTTACGTAATGATGATCATAATATTGTTGAGCCTTGCTCTAGTATATTACATGGTGTAATATTTTTGATCATTAACTCTTAAGAATAGTTTCTTTGTTGCTTGCCTTGAAGGATTCTTGTTTTTCTTCCTATTGACCAATTAGTTGTTGTTCATCAACAATTATCTTATGTTCTTTTGAACTAAGGCTGTCGTCAATTTGTTTATAATGTGTCTTTGATTTTTATCAAAACTACTTCTAAATTTGGCTCTATTACTCTCTTGGTCTTGTACCAAGTTTGTAACCATAAGTGCACGTACACCTGACCCGTACAGAACATATACGAGTAACCCTAGGGTTTTCCTATGAAGGTCATATATATATATTTATACATACACGTTCCGTAACGTCAAAAATTTCCATGAACTTTTTTTGTGTGTGCACATTGGATGGATGCAACAAGGAAGACGAAGTCGAGAAGGGCAAGACTATCGAGTTTCACGAGAACCCTGTTTTCATAACCTGCTATCATGCTCTTGATCATGAAAACAAACTTCCAGTTCAGATGTCATCACAACTGGTAGGAAATCTTCTTCGAGTTTTTGATGTCGTACGTGAACAACTTGGAATTGCAACAAAGAATCTTGAATTTATGAAAAATGAACTGAAGAAAGCAACTGATGAACTCGTCTATGTTCGATCTCTGGTTGTTGGCCATGTCTGATATTTTTCGAATTATGTTCTCTAAGAGTTGTTTTATTTTGTCTAGGAAACTTCTTATGAGAATTTATTTTTATGTTTTAAGAAGGATAACTAAGGTTTGGAATAGCAATTATTGTGAGTACACATAGCTATTGCCAACAATTTTCATCTTGCAATGTTTTTAGATTTATTTAAATTCTAAAGTTTATTTGGAAGATGATTTTGCAGTATTAATCTTTATGGTTTTATATATTGCAACTTGTTATGGGATATGTGTGTTTGCGTCCGTGAACTATGATTGTCCCATATGTGTTTAGAAGTTAACTCTATCATATGTTGGTAAGAAAATATTGATAAAAGATAGAATGAACTTTTGACAAACAAAAGTTAAGCCTATTATTTCATTATGCAAATAGTGATGGAAGATAGGATGAACTTTTGTTTACAACGATTAAAGTCTATTATATGTCATTGTGCAAATAGTGATGAAAAATAGAATGAATCTTTGTTTATTCCGCAGTATTGATCTTCCATGATCCATGTCTTTATGTAAATACTGTGCGGCTCCGTAAGTTCTCTTATGTGAGCATTTCCGATTAAATTAATCATGGGTTCTCTTGTGGTTAATTTAATTGAGATTTTTGGATACAAATTCATGTTTTAATGTCCAAAGAGATCCTTCTTTTCTTGTGAAAGTAAGGTCGCTCTTTTTGTTCTTTCGGGAATGACATTTTATGGGGGAAAGTTCTTAATTGAACTTGTGCTTAATTGCCAAATCTTTGTGGGGAGTGCGGCTATGGAATATTATAGGGGTTATCTTGTATCTTTATAAACTCCTTGATTAATGCATTTATTTTCGGCTATATGATTGCATCTAAAAAAGTTGATATGTGCTTTTCCTTTTGTCATGAAGTATCTCTATGGAAATTTCATTAGGATCCCACTAATTTTCGTACCTTTGCCAATTTTATTGACAAAAAAGGGGAGAATTAATGTGTAGTTCACACTACAAATACATATGGTTTTCGGATCATTATGTAAGGGGGAGTGGTTTTCATGTGAGATGAAGTATTGACTAAGGGGGGAGTGATACATATCACCATAGTATTGTTTTCAAAGTTGTGATACAATTGAACTTTGATGCTGTGTAATAATACTATGACATTGTATAACAATGATTGAGAGCTATTGTTTTCTCATTGTTATAGTTACAAATCTTCAACAACGATGATGCTGAGTTGAACACATTTAGAGTCATTTGAGTACTTGGAAGTGACGAATATTTCGAGTAATGTTGAAGAACCAAGGAGATCAAGCATTTGGATGAGAAGCTACAAACTTTATTTATTTTTTATTCCATATGTATAGACAAAATCGACAAATGAGGACATTTTTAGAGCATTGCTCGATCGAACTCACAAGCGTTGATATCTCAAACTTGTTTATCAAGTTTAGTTGCCAAAACTATAAGTCTTAATTTCTAGTCTACTTATATTAAGTCTCGGATTAGGATAGTAAGTGTAGTTAAGCTTTATACCCCACGACGTTCATCGAATGAACACAAAGAACTACTCAAGGGAACTTGTGGAACTTCATCAACAAAATGTATGTGGACACTTGAACTTATCTATCACTCAAAAGTCTATCTACTATATCTCCTATTTGAGACAAAAGTCGTATTGCTATATAGACTTCAATTATACACATTTGCTATTTCGAGCCGAGTTTATCTCGCTTATCTATTTATCTAAATATGTGTTGGTAAGCTTTCGCTTTAGACAAGTTCATCTTTAATTGTGACGAAAGTCATATTGATTATTTCAATAACTTGAAAATCGCTTTGATGATAATAGCTTGTGAATAACAACTATTTAACATCCTCTATGAAAGATTCAATGATTGAAATGAGAGTTTAGAACAAGTAACCATGTTTGGATATACACATAGTGTGTTCTCACATTTGTATAAAAGTTCAAAACCGGGAACCTAAAGTATGCGTACTTGTACACATACTGGCGGTTGTTGGAAATCTGGGTAAGTATGCGTACAAGTGCGCATACTGGCGGAAGTTTCACGTCCGTGAATTTCAGCTGGAGTTTGGAAGTAAAAAACAAACTCAATCCGGCTACTTAAGTATGCAAAATCGGTTTGTTCATGAACTAAAACATTTATATAATAAGGAATGCAATCTCTGCAAACCGTGGCTATAATGTTCATGAATTGATTCAAGTGAATCAAAATCGATTTTGCTTCGATTGTGTCTTGTATACTTCTATGAGATCTAAGCAATTGAACAACTCTCTAAATAGTTTCATTTGAGTCATTTGAACTATTTGTGGTAAAGATGAATAAGGTTAATATGAAAGTGCTCATATGGATAACCATTGGTTAACTATTGTTGAACCGACTAAGTTTACACGTTTAGGTACGGTTACTCAAACCTAAATGAAGGTACATTTCATTTGTGTATAACAAGCTAAGTTCGATCTAACGGTTTAAAGATATTAGATTGAATTTAATCGGGTTTTCATCTAACGCTGAATATCGAATGCTTTGTTACCAAGGTAACTTAGATTGCAAACCCTGATTTGAATCTATATAAAGGAGAACTCTAACAACTGGGAAACCTAATACCCACTCCTGTAATACTAGTTGTATAAGCTAGAGTCAATTCTCCTTTAACCTTAGGTTTTTCACAAAACCCTGTAGGTTAACGACTTAAAGACTTCATTAGGATTGTGACGCCAGATCCATCTATTTTCTCCGTAGTTGCATGATCTCATCTTGCTGTTTTCTATCATGATTGAGTACAATCGTAAGATTGGCTTGAGATTTATATCTCCGATTGGCAAGATTGAAAAGTAGTCACAAACATCTTCGTCTCATCATTTGTGATTCCACAATATCTTGTTTCGTTAATCGATTAAGATTATTGTGAGGTGATTGATAATACTAGGCTGTTCTTCAGGAATATAAGTCCGGGTTATCAATTGGTTCGTGTTCACCTTGATTTATCAAAAGACGGAACAAAAAACTCGTTGGTATATCTGTGGGAGACAGATTTATCTATTCAATAGACTTTTCTGGGTGATAAAGATTTGTTTATCAAGTCTTCGACTTTGGGTCGTAGCAACTCTTAGTTGTGGGTGAGATCAACTTAGGGAATCAAGTGCGCAAAATCCGGCGTGGTTCAAGAGGCGTAAGGAACGCGACTGTACCTTGATCAGTGTGAGATTGATTAGGGCTTAATTACATTCCAGACCGAAGTTAGCTTTGTAGTAGGCTAGTGTATGTAGCGGCTTAATACAATGTGGTGTTCAAATCTGGACTAGGTCCCGGGGTTTTTCTGCATTTGCGGTTTCCTTGTTAACAAAACTTCTGGTGTCTGTGTTATTTCTTTTCCGCATTATATTTTGTTATATAATTGAAATATCACAGGTTGTGCGTTGAATCGATCAATTGGTAAATCCAACCTTTGGTTGTTGATTGAAATTGATTGATCCTTGAACATCGGTATTTGGTACCGTTCAAGTTATTTCTCTTATATTCAATCAGGCTCGCAAATTCTTATTTCTCTTGTTATGCGGATTGAATTGAGAAATTGAGATATAAATCTTTGATATACTTTTCTTAAGATTGAGTCTAACTGTCTAGTTGATTCTCTTGAAAGTATATTGGAGTTATTCCATACAGATTGCTAAGCGAAATATTGGGTGAGGTTGTTAGACCCCCACTTTTTTAAACGCACTTTTGGTATACTAAAAAGGAAGTTCGCCATCATAGTTGGTCCGACACGCTTTTTTGATCTTCAACAAATGAACAAAATTATGCTGACTTGCATCATTCTGCATAACAAGTTCATTGAAGAAACCAGATGTGACCCAACCTGGATTAGTTTTCCAGATGAAGATTTGGGGTCAAGGCTTGTTGTGCATCATGGGCGTCCGACAAGAGAATATAGACTTGCCACCACTACACCATTTTCTTGGATTAGTAACTCATATTCGTAACAGCCTACTGGCAGTTACGAATTCATAACAGGAAAATGATGTTACAAACGGGTTGTAACACTTCAGTCATTACAAATCTTGTCGACTTAAAGTAATCGTTCTATAGTTGTTACAATTAAATCTGTATATGGTCCGAGCGTGTCATCCGTGTGCGTGGGTGGTCACACCTTCATCATTTTTCCACCCAAGCCAGTTCTACCAGAGGATATTTCCTCCCTTGGTCACACATGACTTAGCATTTTATCCCCTTGGTCACACGACTTAGCCATTTCATCTCCATTTCTCTCGACCGCAAAACTCTTTCCTTATCTCTTTCAGTTTCTCTTTCATCCGCCATTTCATCCCCTTCATTTTCATTCCCAGAAGGTTTCGATTTGAGGGTTTTGATTTTGTTTCGATTTGAAGCTGAAGATGTAAGTAATGAGATTTGGGTTTCGATCTGTTAATTTAAATATTTCGATTTGTTCTTTCAGATATTCTTTTCTAGGGTTTCGATTAGGGTGTGGATCTGTTAATGAGATTTTCGATTAGAATTTTCATTTTATATGAGATTTTTTGTTTAGGGTTTCGACTTTATATGAGATTTCGATTAGGGTTTTGATTTTATATGTGATTTTCAATTAGGGTTACGATTTAAATGAGATTTTCGATTTCATCTGATGATTTTTGGTATTTTTTATAGGGTCTCTGTGTTTATGAAGTTTGACATGATTTTGATTTCGGTAGGAACAACTGGAGGTGGAGAGATTATTGGAAGAAGAAGCTGATGCTGGGTTCCAACTTCTACTGAATAAAGGTGTGTTATTCAGAAATAGAATTAGATGTAGGATTTACTGTTTGATTATATCTTTGGTAATTCGGTAGTTCTAATTGTTTATGATTCTACTAATGTTGCTCAGTTTTTTTAAGCTTGAAAGATTATCATGTGGATGCCTTCGTGTTTTGATTTTCAATTTTGAACTATCAACTATAGTTTACTTTATGCTTTTGCCAAATCTTGGCTTCTATGAGTAATAGAATGTTGAAAAACAGACAGTGTTCGCATTTGACAGAAATATAGCTGATGAACTGCTTTCTAAGTTTATAAATTTCCAAGGCTGCTACAGAGGATCACCAGACCAAGCAAAATTTGAATAGTCTTGTCATATTTTTTTGCGTGGCTGTTACAAAAAATATTTGAATAGGCAGTAAAGCCAAAGCCAAGCAATACTTTTTTGCTTTTCAAGTGTGTAAGGTTGATTACTTCTTTAATTCCTTTATCGTATTTTAATTTTGTTTGGTTTTGTATGGTCATACTTTGTTGCTTCTTAGAATCTTAAATATTTAGTGAAGTTCATGTATTTAGAAGCATAAATCAAATTGTGAACCAGTATTAAACAGCATGATGCACTCTTCCATTGCACCATTGTTACCTGTCTTCTGGTATATTATTATTTTGCATATGCATTATTTTTTCGATTATAGATATTCAATCTCAAGAGAATCATTTACACTAAATGACATTAGTAAAATTTTGACATTAGCATGACTCCCCTATGAACAAAGCCTATATGACATTAGTAAAATTTTGTTCGTTCTTGCTAGGAATAGGATTTAGAATGGGGAGCCCGTAATTGTTGTCAGAGCCTTTCCCCTAAGAATTAGATGAGCATTTAAATTAGTACCTCAGCTTTGTGTGGAGGATGACCATAGGATAGTTGTTTGGTGAATCAATGAAGGAATGATATTTTTCGTTTGAGTTGTATTATGTTCTTCCCCTTTTGTTCTAATTTCCATCTGTACTATTTTTACTATAAGCTTCCAGTGGACTTTGCTCATTACGTTTCCTCTTAATGCCAGGTGAACGAACTAAAGGAAAAGGAAGGCTAGAACTAAAGGAAAAGGAAGGTGAGTCTACGTTTGGTTTGAGTGAGTATATTCTAGTAGAGAGGTTGGAGTGCCAAAGTTTTTGTCCTTGTATGTGCATAGTGTATACATCTTTTTGTGGTATCTGTTACTTCTTTAGTATGTGTATATTACTTTTATATTATGTACAGAGTTAGGCAAACCTAAACATAATGATATATATAACATAGTGATGCATGTATGATGTTTTGGTGTTGTTATTAACATGCTATATAACATGATAATAGTTATGGTGGTCTGTGAACTGAACTTAGCAAGTTTTCTAGGTTTCTATGTACTGTACATACTTAAGAAGTTGGGTAAGTCTGGTCCTCGCATGATGATAATAGTCCTGGTGGTGATTTGCGAAATCATTTTCTCTTATTTGAGAGGATGTTTTCTGTCGTTAACTTGCAGGGCTTCGGCAACCCTACCACTAGGACTAAGGGTATTTTTTAATCTCGTAAAGTCTGTATTTTGAAGGGAAAATGTCATCTAATGTCAGTAAGAGTTGGATGAAGTGTCCCCGCAAGTCTCAAGATCATATACAAGGTGTGAGGTCATTTATACAGTTTGCCAAGAATAATGGTGGTGGAAGTACTTTATTTTCATGCCCTTGTCGTCGATGTTTGAATGGTAAAGGGTTACATTCACTGAGGTGGATTTCATTACATTTGCTCAAATATGGTGTTTGCTCGTCGTATACAACATGGCGTTATCATGGGGAAGGATCAGTACAAGCGGTACAAGGAGATCATTTGGTTAGTCCTGCAATTGAAGGTGTGGGAGGAAATGGTACAACAGGGGTGGATGAGAGTGTTACAACAGAGATGTATGAGAGTGTTACAGCAGGGGTGGATGAGAATGTTGGAACCAGCAGTTGTTATAACAAAAACAAATCAGCAGCTGAGCGCGCCAAAGAACCGTTGTATCCTTCATGTCCTAAAGGAAAGTCAGCGTTGTACGTAGCGATAATGGTGAACAACATAAAGACTCAATATGGAATTTCAGATAACGGTATGACTGCAATTTTGGAATTGATGAAAGAGTTGCTTTCCGGAGGAAATACCCTGCCATGTAAGTTTCCAGATATCAAAAAAATCATTCAAGATACGGGGATGGATTATATAACTTATGATGCATGTGTAAATGATTGTATACTGTACTGGAAGGATAAGAGTTCATTGCTGAAGTGTCGTGTATGTCAAGAACCTCGGTACGTAAGAGTTTTTAATGATGAGAGAAAGCTTACTCAAGTTGCGCAGAAGACGTTAAGGCATTTTCCAGTAATTGCAAGGCTGAAAAGACTGTATAGCATACCATGGATAGCAGAGGCGATGCTTTGGCATTCTAGAGCACAGAAAGATATCAACCTAATGCGTCATCCCGTAGATTCTTCAGCTTGGCGTTGTGCGGATAATTTTTGTCCGGAGTTTGCTAAGGTAGCAAGAAATGTTACTCTTGGGATAGCAACCGATGGCTTCAACCCAAATGGATGTTTTGGTCTTAATTACAGCTGTTGGCCGGTGATTCTATGTCCGTACAACCTTCCTCCTTCGATGTGTATGAAGCGTGAGTTCTCCATGTTATGTTTGTTAATATCAGGACCGAGAGCACCAGGTAAAGATATTGATGTCTACTTACAACCATTGATAGAGGAGTTGAAAGAGTTATGGAATGACGGTGTTATGACATTCGACAGCTTCACTAATTCTGAATTTCTGATGAAAGCAAGATTGTTGTGGGCTATTCATGATTTTCCAGCATTAGGGACTCTATCTGGATGTGTAACACATGGGTATTATGCTTATCCTACTTGACAATTTCTGAATGGCTGTCGTATAGTAAGAAGATATGTTATATGGGACATAGAAGATGGTTGCCATCCAAACACAAGTATAGAGATGATAAAAAAAAAACTTCTGCAGAGGGGTAGAGCACGGGAAAGCTCCATGGCTGTTGACAGGGTTGCAAGTTCAAGAGATAGTAGCTAACTTGAAAAGCAAACATGGTAAGGGTAAACTACCAGCAAAGAAACGTAAAAGGGGAGCTGATGGGAATGTTGATGAAGAAGTTTCAGAGCATGAACTATTTTCTCGAAGGTCCATTCTTTATGATTTGCCGTATTGGGGATCGAACATTGTCCGGCATTGTACAGATGTTATGCATACCGAGAAGAATATAACTGAGCACATTGTTAACACTGTAATGAGAAATAGTAAGTCAAAAGATGGTCATAATGCACGTAAGGATATGCAAGCTATGGGGATTAAGAAGCGGTTATGGTTGAAAGAGGATGACAAGACTGGTAAAACAACAATGGAAGATGGGTCCTTTGCCTTATCAAAATCGGAAAAAGTTACTTTTTGTACAGTCATGAAGAACTTAAGGGTGCCTTCTAATTTTTGTTCCAATCTTCGCAACAACGTGAGCATTAGTCCACCAGAGCTGAAGAATTTCAAGTCTCATGACTACCATGTCATGATGCAATCTCTGTTTCCTTTGCTGGTTCATATTGCGACTTCATTACCTAAAGATCTGCGAGTTGCCCTTATGCGGATTATTTTATTTTTCAACATATTATGCGCGAAGGTTATAAACAGAGACCATCTTTTACAAGCGAAAGCAAGTCTGGTGGAAGCAATATGTGTTTTAGAGAAATACTTTCCTCCATCGTTCTTCGTGATAAGTATACATCTGATGATCCATCTGGCGGATGAAGCGTTAATCTGCGGTCCGGTCAGATTTAGGTGGATGTACCCCTTTGAGAGGTAAATTCCCCACTTGACTTTGTTGTTTAAACACAACCTTCATTTTACTTTGGTATCTATTTCACTTTTACTTTAGAAAACAGTTAAATACATCCCATGAGTTAATAGAAATTAAGCCTTGTTCTTTATCGCTTTCTCATGCCGTCTCCTTGTGCTTTGGTAGGTTTTGTTTTTATTTCATTAACATATCATGACTTCAAGAGAAAGATTCTGTGATGGTTACTTTTTATTGATAGGAAAATGTTTGTTTGGTGTTATAGTGGAAGATGCAACCATGGGGTTTGAGTTTTGTTCATGTAGCAAGTGACTTTTGACATATAAAGTTCATTAAAGTCATCTATCCAACTGAATAATACAATCTGTCCCTCTCTTTTATGTTGTGAATTTAGTCTAGGTTGTATTGAATCAAATATAGGTTGTATTTAGTTATTTCCTTTATAAGTTGAGAATTGTTTTTATCCTTATTATAGTCTTCATAATCGTTCATTGCTATTGCATATTCTATTTTTTCCTTGGAATTGAATTTCTTTTTTAGTTGAAAACTTTGTTCCTGCACTCACCAATTTGGCATAAACCAGCTGCAACTCTAACATAGAACTTGGTTAGTTCCTGTTTTGAGATGGCATATAAGCATCTATTTCGCAGCATTGAAAGTCCTGCTTCAAGCTTAAGTATCTATTTTTCTGTGTAGGTTAATGAAAAATATTTCAGAAGGTACATAAAGGGGTGCATTGCAAGAGGGTATTCGTTGCGAGAAGCTAGCTTATACCTTATGGAAAATATTTCAGATGATGGTGATGGTACTCATAAACATACTCGACAAGCTTTTTTGGATGATGACACTGACATTGCCGATGAGATGCCTCTAACTAAAGAAAGGGGTATCACTTTAAGTCGAGAACAGTTTGAACAAGCTCGCAGCTGGATCCTATCTAAGTATGTCGGAATAGAGGACTGGCAAAGGTAAATTAAATGGTGAATTTTTAATTCAAATTGGATTTGAAAAAGTCGTGTAACATTTCAAAGTTTCTGTTGATTCAGTTTCAGCATACACTACCGTTACGTTGATTCATTCTGTCATTTACCTTAAATTGTTTGATTGTTAGGTTTACGCCGATCTGATAGTATTCACTTCGGTATTTGGTTGTAGGAAGTATGACTCTTATGTACAGAGTAATCATTTGATCCAACAGACCTCAAAGAATTTCCATATATGGTTGCGCAACGAGGTAACATGTTTCTGGAAAGCAGTCTGTAGTTGTTTGTGATAAAATTGTTATGGTTTTTGTTATGCAACTAACTATGGCATGCTCTTTTAATTACAGCTGTTAAAAGCCGGTGATACTGATTCAACACTTTGGAGACTTGTGCAAGGACCTCTCTTCAAGGCACAATCGTATAGGAAATACCTAGTCAACGGCTTTACTTTTAGCACAATAGATTGTGAGGCAAATCATGCATCACAAAACAGTGTTGTGTCAATGAAAGCTGTTACACGACTACAAGCGAAGTCGACCGAGGAAGCATAAATAACATATTATGGAGTCATTAAAGATATTATCAGCTTGGATTACATTGAATTTGAAGAAACTGTTTATTATTGTGATTGGGTTAGGGTTGCTGATAAGAATGCGTGTAAAGTTGATACAATTTCAAAGATGAGCCGTTTATCCTTGCATCTGAAGCGACTCAAGTTTTCTACTTGAAGGATATATATATGAGGAGGGATGGTGGGTGGTGTTGCATGGACATCAGGGATTAACATCCTTAGTAGATAAACTTGAAGTTCCTACGACTTATCAGTCAATTCTTACTGACAATGAGAATTTTGAAAAGCTTATGTGTATTGAAACTGTAGTTTGAACTGAAAGGGCTGCTACCATTGTGATGTGTTATGTTTGTTATCCATCAATGAAATGTTTGTTCTTCAAATTGTTTATTTTTGAGGTGTTAGGTAATTGTGTTCTGTTTTCTCTTGTGCAACATTTCTTATTCTGATGTTTGGTATTTTACAGGTCATGGCAGAACCAGTTGAGGTCAATGAGTATGGACAACCAATTTCCAAGAACTACACACAACTTGGTCACCGGAGGGGCACATTGATTCGTACACATGTGCCTATTTCATACGAAAGATGGGACATTATGCCTCAAAAGTATAAGGATGATGTATGGAATACCCTCAAGGTACAAAACTCTTGTCCCTCCTTAGTTACTTCTTTTAGGTGTGTTCTGAAATCAGTAAGCCATTAATTGGTTGTGGCTTTCCAGGAAGAATATAATCTACCTGAGACATCCAAGGACACTGTTCTGAATTTAGGGTCTGGTCCATGGAGGAGATTCAAGACTGAGTTACGCAAACAGTACTATGATAAACGTACTACTCTGGAAGATAGGATTGAAAATCTGCCACCAACTGTAAAGGAAGAGGAGTGAAAGGTATTTTGTAAAAGGGAAAGTGAGGCAAAGGCAGCGAAAAGTAGAATTGACAACAAGAGGAAAAGAGAGAACTACGACTACGCTCATTGTTCTGGTCGCAAGCCTCATTGTTTAGTGAAAGCTGAACTGGTATGTATAATTTCAACAATGCAGCTTACTTCAAAACTCTTATATATGCACAATGACTGATCCTCTTTTTATTTGTAAATTTAGGAGGCCGCGAATCCTGGCGTAGAGATCACTACTGAGGATGTGTGGCTTAAAGCTCATACACAAGAGGGTGGGGCTATTTTACCTAGCGCCAAGCCATACGCTGTGAGTCAAATAATCTTTTCGGTTATTAAACCTGTCAAGGGAAAATTTGCTAGGTTGCGTACTATACTATCTATCAACCAAATTTGCTAGATTACTTGTCAGATTACCTTGACAGGCTGCGGGTCTTCCAGTTGAAGATCCTTGTGCAATATCTTCAGCTTTTGGGAAAGATTCTAGAGGAAGGGTTCGTTTTGTTGGTCATATATCCGTGGACAAGAGAATGCCAGTTACAAATTTTTTTAGGTAATCAATACGTTTTATTGTATGGCGTATTCAATATACGTTTCCTGCAAGTTTGAACTTTACAATTTCATGATACTGAACATCAGGGAACAACAAATTAGACTCGGTCTTGGGATTAGGGCTTTTCTCTGGACTTAGTAGATTTTTTATTTATTTTGAATTACTTACTCAAAATAATCAAGTATTTGACATGGCATGTTGTTTCATTGATTATTTGTACTTCTCGTCGTGACTTGAAGGTTTGTTGAAGGATCTGTGGGATGGATTGAATGTGATGATGGTTTGATAATGCTTCGTTCTTGGAAGAGATGACTCGTGCAAGAGCAATGGGCATTGAAGTTACTTGCATAGTCATTGCGGCATTGGATTCCATCAACTTCACCAATTCTGCTTCAAATGTGAAGGCAACTGATTATGTGAGTCATGTTTCTGTTGGTTGATTCTTATCTCATATACCCTAGGAATATATCCTAGGAATTATGCAATGGAATAAAACTTAGGGATTGTATTTTAAGTTCCGAACCAATTCGAATGTAGAAAGAACAAAAGTTATTGTTAATAAAGGAAGTTATTGTTGAATGTGTGATTGAATCATGGGATGGATGGAATGAAAGATTTGCAGGTTATTTTGAATTTTGTCGTATTTCCGGCTGAATGTGTACTGACCGTGGTCAATATTGACCAGGTCAATTTTTTTTTGATGTTACTAAAAAATTCGTCACTGCTCCAAGCTGTTTCAACCTGCCATGTAGTAACAGCTGTAAGCTTTTTCAAAATGACACGTAGTAACAGCTGAGCCCTGTTACGACGTCCCTGTTACAAAATATTCGTAACAGCACCCAGCTGTTTCAAAATGACACGTAGTAACAGCCGAGGACTGTTACAACTCCTGTTACAACCCAAAATTTGTAACAGCTACAGGGCCGTTACAAATATTTGTCACGCCACCTTTTGAAACAGAACCTGCCTGTTACAACCTTGTTTTGTAACATGCAGAATCTGTTTCTAATCGGCCAAAATGGTGTAGTGCACTGACATAATCCAAAACCAGGGACTCTATATATGGACAACTATGAGAAGAACTAACTAAGCACCTTTGGGCTTTAAAAGGAGCAACAAACGATGCGCTAGGGCGAGGCTGAGGCAGATAGATGTTATTTTTCAATTTAGTGTTGTTTATTTTAATTAATAAAGTTGTTTGTTTTTCAATTTAATGATTTTTATTTTCATGCAGTAAGACAAAACTTAATATTAAAATTAAGACAATTATATTAAAAGTAATTTTAACTAAACAATTACATTTATATTAAAATTAACTACTAAACAAGAATTAAAATCAGTTATCAAGACGGTATTCATCGTCGTCTTCTTCCACATTCTCATACTGACCAGTTTGTTGACTGAGTTGTTGTTCCGCCATATCCATTTATATAGTCCATACATCAAGTTGTTGTGCATTCATTGTTGAAGTGTCCAAGGAGAGTAGCTTGTTTATCTTAATATCCTTGTAGCATTATTCTCATGAAATACGACTTTTTCGAAGTTGCTTTATAGCAATCACAAGGTCCCTGGTTCTATCTGCTTCTATCTTCATCTCGAATTCCTTATGCTCATCATACTTGAACTCGTTTGAACCTCCTTCTAATAATGCTGTTAGGCTGCGTCTCTCGCTGATTTTCTAGCTTTCTGGCCCGCTCATCTTCTTCTCATGACGTTGGTGTAACGTCTAGATTGGAGTTGTATTTTTCCTGACTACTTGGATACCCGGTATATGGAGATCCAGTTCATTCAGGTGAGGAAGCAGGCCCACAATTCTGAAAATCCTGCGATATTGGACCATGAGGTGATCTTGCAAGCACTTGAATACTTTCCAGGAAGTATGAATTAAAATTAAACTTGTTAAGCACCTTTAGAATGATGAAACAAGTTTCGTGTTGGAAACTCGTTCTGTGGGATCTTTGCCACTCTTCCCGACACCTTCGTTCCACATCTGGTTCACCTTCACCACTTTTGTTGCGCCACATTTGCATGATTAAATATACATATTCACTAACAGATGCTGAAATTGTGTGAAAACGATGAGACAACCCTTCGGCATCACTATTATTGATGTTACCGGTTTCTTCACAAAATTTTTGTAAAATCTTTCCATAAAAAGTATTCTTTTCTTGATAAATATCATTGATTTGATCTAATGTAAATAATACGTTATTCCTACAAATTGATTCGTCTTCATCCATCGTATACTTGACACCACAAATTATAACGTTTCTTGGTTGTGATTGTTGTGTTTCTTGTTGTGATCGTTGCGATGAGGATGCCATATTTGTTAGAAATGGAATTTATAGAGATTTTTTCTGGTAGATTGAGTTGATATGAGTAGTTGTGTTTGAAATGAAGGAAAATTGAGTATTGAGATGGTATGAAATTGTGAAATTTAGAGGTAGAGATGAAGAATGAATGAGTGTTAAGTTTGAATTTATAGGGAAAGGAAAGGAATAACATTGGTTGGATGACGAGATTGGAAAGTAATCGTTGGCGGTTTTAGATCACACGCTGGAGGATTCACTTCAGATGCTGGCGTGTGAAGGAAAAACTGGCGGTTTTGGATCACGCGCTAGCGTGTTTGGTGCAGCCGCACGGTTTTTTATTAAACGCGTTTAGTCTACTGCCGTAGTAAAAAAATCCTCAAATTTATTGATTTGCCCATCCGTTTTTCATATTTGTTGTGTCCATAGTGGGAGCAAAATGATCAGACTTCATGTTTGTTAAGTTCACATGAATTAATGTGAGTTTTAGCATTGTTTCGGTTTACAACTTAGAGCAACTGCAGTGGACGACTGAACCCATTTATTTGGTAAAAAAACCAGGCGTAGCGGGAACCATCGACCAAATCCCTGACCATCGACTAAATCTCAGACTATATTTGGTCTTGGACCAAGACCAAACCCAAATTTTTAGTCGAGCGAACGTATAATTAACGCCCCACACCAGGCGAACGTATAGTTAACGCCCCACAACAGGCGGGCATAAAGTTAACGCCCCACACCAGGCGATAACTATACGTTCGCCTGGCTATTTTATTTTTTTTTAATATGTTGGGGCGGGCATTATACCTTCGCCCCATCATTTGATATTTGTTTTCTTGAATGGGGCGGGCATTATACCTCCGCCCCATAAACTTTTTTTTTTTTTTTGTTTTATCCCAAGCACGTGAACAGGATCTCGCTCCATCGGGCGAACTTATAATGTACGCTCCACCATCGGGCGAACTTATAATTTACGCCCCACCAAATTTAGTCTTCTGCCCGTAGTGTCACAGCACGGACTAAACCCAAATTTTGGTCTTTTTTTCCCTCTTTGGTCTTTGGTTATGCTCGCACCACTGCAGTTGCTCTTAGACCACTCTTAAGATCAAATTTGTCAAATTTGTCAACTATGTACGCCCCACAACTTACATATATTATAAAAATACCAGCTGAGTAAATTACCAGTGGCGTCTAACCACCCCACTTGCACCCGTTTGCCTCCGTCTTCACTTCACCAAGAGAATTTTTGAATCCCTACTATAAGTATCGGAACAACATTTTCGCTATCTGAAAAAAAAGGTTCACACAAGGCTTTCTACTCATTTTAAAATGATTTTGAGATGAATTAAGATCCATGTTTTTACCTGATGGCAAGCTGAAAGAACTCATAGAGAAGCTGGACCAACATATAAATGTAAAATTGTAATGCTATTCTGTTGAATACAACTCCAAGAGTTCTTCAACAAAACCATGAAAGTAGTCACAACTGTGTAAATACCAGGACTTGTGACATCTATATGGTTCATATCTTGTTGAATAATAGGAAAATAGATACTCCCTCCGTCCCACTATTAGATGACCTAGTTGAAGTTTGTACAATTCTTAGACTAAGTCTTATGGGTGCTAGTCTAGCACCTAGATTAGCAGTCAGGACTACCTCCTAAGTCTTATGGGAGTGCTAATCTAGCAGCTAGATTAGCAGTCCACGTCAGCCAATGTTGAACCATTCGCGTCCGGCGCTAAACCATTCGCTCGGTACTGAATGGTTCAAATGCTTTAAATCTCAAATGATCGATCAAAAATAATTCTCTCAAATACCGAACCATTCCGCGAAAAAGGTAGTTTTTCAAGCGCCAATCATTCAACGTAACTATCTAGCATGCTAGTTCACATGTTAGCAACTGGTAGGAGAGAGAACTACTGTTAACTTTTTTGCCACACTTTTTTTTGAATTGCAACACTTAAGTGCTAATCTAGCACCTCCAATCTAGCCCATAAGACTTAGTCTTAAGGCAATGAATGAAATGAGTGTTTTTAAGTATTTTTTACAACTATACCCTTATGGATAATAATTTGTAAAATTTAGAAATCATTTATCTCTCAAACTATACCATAGATTTTCGTAAATTTTGTACCGTTGAAAATCATTTTAAAACACCTACGTAACGAGTATAAACATGAATATCAAATTATACATATTTCTTATGATACCGATAATCAATCAAAAGGGTAATTTTAGAGATATCCCCTTGATTAGCGAAATAAGTCAACTAATGATGGGACAAGATCTTAGACAAAGTAGGTCATCTGATGGTGGGACGGAAGGAGTATAAGATAATCTCCATTTCTCATTAAAAATAAATAAAATAAATCAAAGACTCGCAAACTTAGGACATAATAATTAAAATAAGGTTTGTAAGATTTTATCTCTCGTGTATTTCATAGAACTGATCCATGCATCCAAAGAAGAAAAAAAACTGATCGCTCAGGTTAAGATTATCGTCCCAAGCGGAGGCACTGTGTCAATTTTTGCTTCAAGACTCGAGAGACCAGCGCATATTACAGAAATAGATAGATACACAATAATACGTCAGTCCCACGAGTGGGTTGGTTACGGAGATTTATAGAAACAGTAGTAATAAATTCTTTTGCTGTACTGTATTAGATTGCCATTTGTTTCCATAAGTTAATTGCATGATTCAACTTCCAAATCCGAATCGCAACAGACGCCGTTGATACTAATCCCTTCTCTCGTTCAACCATTGATTGTAAATTCTTGAAACTATAGATATATATATATATAATGTCCTTAACCTTCTTCATCTCGTTCAACTCTGTTTCCCGTGTCTGAAGAGGAGAGAGGTAGTGTCAAGTGTTTAGTCGGAAGAGGTTGTGGTAGAAGGATATTACCATCTTATGAGACTTTGTTCGAGTTCAGAGACTTTGCTCGAGTTCAACAGATTAACAAAAAAATAAGTCAGGTACGATCAATTTCTCAGTTTTCCAATTTTTTGGGAATTTATTAAATTAGTTGTTTAAGTTTTCTGAATCATAAAATCACTTCTTTATCTCCATTGGAGAACGTTGTTGCTTGATAGCTTCCTTATACATTGGAGAAGTATCACTTTACTTTATCTAAGCCCAACAGTATAAGGATAAGCAAATACTCCCTCCGTTTTTAACTCCACTTCTCATTAGAAATAAACAAAAACCATCTCCATCTTCTAATCTTCTTATCCACATTCATGATCTCGCATAACACTCTAATGAATGCTTTGTTCCTTGGATTGTGAAACTTCATACATCATGTCGTAATTTTTAATTCTTTTTGACGCTTGCACTCGAGAGTCGAGATGGTCCCATGCATGTTTATCTGATTTATTATTTCTGAATATGTTGTAGGATCAATGGAGTATCTTCCTTCAGATCTTGTGGTAGATTTCCTTTCACGGGTTCCAACTGAGTCTGTTTTGGAGTGCACATTAGTATGTAAATGGTGGCAGGCTCTCATTTGTAATGAAACTCGCTTTTATAGTATGCACCTGAGCCGCCAGCTTAACCATCTCCACGGTGGTGTAACTGGAGTTGAGGATATGGTTGTTAGGGCGGAGCCAAGTCTTTTTTTTGCTTGTAAAATTAACGATGTCAAAGGCACAGTTTTGCTTTTTGACGGTGGACAATTAAGTGATAGAATTCGCATTAGCACGGATGAAAAATATTCTTATAAGCAAAATTTGAAGAGGATTTATCATCCACCTATGGACCCTGATTATATAATCGATCACTTAGTTGGCTCCTGCAATGGTTTGATTTGTATAGTGATATGGCACGATTTTATTACAGATCCCATATATATTTGTAATCCCATCACAAGAGAATATGTTTATCTTCCTCAACTAAACGAAGGAGATTATAAAGTCGATATGTTTGAGCCTGATGGCATAATACAAAGAGATCGCTTGTATCCCCGCATATCATCTGGATTTGGATATGTCAGGTCAACCAATGAGTTCAAGGTTGTTAGAATTTACTATCCCAGCATTGACCACCAAGGAAATGTTGAAGTTTACACACTTGGTAGTGGTTGTGGGTGGAGACCAAAAGGTAAAATTTCTTTCATGTTGAATACAATTGGAGGGGGGGCCTATGCAAATGGGGATATTTATTGGCATACCTTCAATACAATTGTGGCCTTCAACTTGGCGAATGAAGAGTTTCGATTGGTCCCGGTACCTCCTTGTATGATTGACCGTAAGTATGGTGATAGATGTGGACTTATAGAATTGGGAGGGAAATTGTGTCTTTACATGGATAAATTGCGCATCGAAATATGGTCTTTCAAGAAAAGTAGTCATTTGAAGGAGTCTTGGTGTATGGATTTTGATATTGATTATGAAGGGGTAGTGGGTTCTCGTCGATGGAGATTTGAGCCTATTCTACTAACGAAGAACGAAGAAATCATATTCAAGTATGATAACTTTGTGCTTTATTCTTATGACAAGAAGACGGCAATTTTGAAAAGGATTTCCGATGATGATAAAGCTTCGACTGATTATTTTTCTGCTGCCAAGCCAATTGCTCACGTAAACACCTTTATTTCGTTGAAAGACATAGGAGAAAAATCAAAGAGACATATGGTTGGTAGTTCGTGCGAAGATGATGTTATTGATCAGTAAGGAGGAGTTAGTCTTGGTGATGAGTATGATGATGATAAGTTCTGTGAATCTGTGCTCGATCATGAAAAAATATCCTCTCAAGTCTCATCTGCTAGTTATGGGGCATATATTGAATATAAATTTATTTATCAATGATTGTTTTGTTTGGTATCTTTAATTAGAACTTGGTTGTGAACCGATCAACTAATGAATTCATTTTCGTAAAATCTACTTGTTTTACCCGGCGAGATTGGGGTATACCCAAACTAATTGGGGTATACCCAAATTTAAATGGACATGTGCCCTTACTATGGGAGGCCAAAACGTGATAAAGTTACTTTAATACCCCTACACTAATTAACCTAAAACTAAACCCTAAACTTAAAAACTAAAAGCTGATTAATCTTCCTCTAATCCTTCTTCTCTAATCCCTCTCCTCTTCTCTTTCATTCCAAAAACCTAAAATCAACCAAAATCTTCAATTTTGATTTTCGATTGATTCTAAACGATTCAGCAGCAAGAGAGATTCAACTGGTAACATGAAAAGATCCAAATCAGAGGGAAAAGGTAAGGGAAATGTTGGAACGAGTAAACCCAAGAATGAAATCCTTGAAGATGCTGAAAAGAAACCTCTAAAGGCGAAAAGAAGATTGTAAGTGATTTATAAACTCAAACCCATTATTGTTTTGTTGTATATGATTGTTAGATTAGGTTAGAAATCGAAAATTTTGATTTTCAGATTTTTGGCCGGCAAGGTCGATAGTTGAACAACACGTCGACCATTGGTATTTTGAAAGAGCCGGCATGGTCTCAGGATGAATAACATGCCGACTTTTCATCAGATCCATGGCGACTGTTGGACAATAACCAGGGCCGGCAGGGTATAATAACCAACCATGCCGGGTTATATTTGGTGGGCGTGATTTTAGACTTGTACCATGCCGACGTTAGGCATCAGAAACCTTAATTTCCTAAGTTATTAGTCGGCATCTTTCATAAATAGGACCATTCCGGCTTTTTATTTGTCGGCAAGGTAGTTGGTTAGCACCTTACCGGCTTTACTGTAGTCGGCAGTGTAGTTGGTTAACACCTTGCCGACCATATGGTGGTCGGCACTGTTTAGTTTATCGGCCTTGCCGGCCAGAGGAAGATGATCAACAGTGTTGTGTTGTTTGTTTTCATATATCTTATTTGTGCATTGATTAGGTTCCCAGAGGAAACAAAAGAAGATATACCTTGTCATGTTAACAATGCAGAAGAGCTATTTGAATATTTGGACACAATTTATCCTAATTTAGAAGATCCTAAAGATGAAACTGAAGAGAATTGCCCGTTTAGAAAGTTATGTTTGATGGGTAAGGAAAATCCAGAAGAATTTCTAAGGTTTATGAACAGTCCTAGCAATCCCCTCAACTATGAAGAATGCACATCATCAGAGGAGGAAGAAGAGGAGGTTGATCCAAGAAATTTTTTCAGGGCATGTGACTTTTCTGGAGTGAACCCCTATTACAATGAGGATGGTGACTACATAGGTCTAGTGAAGGGGAAGGGAAAAGCAAAAGCTGATGCCGGTGAAAAAGCTAGTGATGGGGAGGAAGATAACAACAATGAGAAGGATCCTTGAAATTCTTAAACTTTATTATGTTTACTTGCTTTAGAAACTTTATTGTGGTTTGAACTATTACATTATGTTTTGAACTCTTAGATTGTGGTTTTAGACTTGTTAAACTTATTTTAATTTTCGATTTTAGTTGCTTTAGAAGTTATTATTTTGTTTATGCGCTTTTAGACAAAGTACTTGAGGCCGGCATGGTATGAAATCTATACCTTGCCGACCTAAATGTTAGTTGCACCTTTTAGGTACAAAGTACAACCCATTGAATGCTCAACGGCTAGAAATTTCAAACTCAAGATATTAGGTATGTTGTTATTTTAAAAGCATTCCCAACTTCATCTTCAACCTTGCATAAAGAATGGAAGTTCCACCACCAAATATTTGTAGTCTTTGTACACTAAGTGGTCATTTTGCAAACGATTGTCCATTTGAAGGAAGCAAATGCACTATTGAAGGTTGTAAGGGATTCTTATTTCTCATGAAAGTTGCAGTAGGAGGTGTATATCATCCGTATGCTTCAAAATGCACTTGTTGTGGGTTTTTCTATTGGATAGATGAGCGTGTAGCTCCGTATGAAGATGAAGTTTCTAAAATCAACCTTCTACCATGCAAAGATCCATGTTGCGACGGTAGGATGAAGCTAATTACCTCTCCTAAGAAATTGTGTACCGGAAAAAGATACTATCTATGTCCCAAATGTGTTAGGGTTAAGTTTTTAACGTTTGTATGCTTTAATTAAGGTTTGTTTCCGATGTATAGTCGGCATTGTCCTAAATTAGAAGCTTGTCGGCGCCCTCATAGTCGGCATTATCCTATATTAAAATCTTTCCGACGGTTGTTCTGTCGGCATGGATATTATAATACACCTTAACGGCTTTATAGAAAATAACCTTCATGAACAATTTTTGAGGGAGTTCTTAGTCGGCATGGTTCTCCTCAATAACAATGCCGGCGAAATAAAAGGCGGCAACCTGGCAAAACCAGGACCTTGCCGGCTTGATAGAAAAAAATATCTAGGAACAATCTTTTTAAGGGAGTTCTAACCCGGCATGGTAAATTTCATAAACATTTCCGGCGTAGAAAGCGCCGGCAGCTTGGCGAAAGCCAGACCTTGCCGGCCATATCAGGCAGCTTTTTCCTGTACTGTCATGCATTGCGGCCGGCAGTCTGACGAAATAATACCGTGCCGACCCTGGGAGAGCCGGCAGGGTTTGGTAAAAATATGATGCCGACCAAATGAGAATACACCCAAAAAAACACATCCATTTCATTCATTTGTAGCACTCCAAAGTACATTGCACAAAACACGCATGCGATTACAAAAGTACTCCAAAAAGTACGAATGTTTTGTCTAGTACTGCATTGTACACTACACAAAAAGCTGCTTTATTCCCTAATCATAATCACTCCTCACTCAAATCTATGGGACATTCCCTAGACTCGTCTATAACATTCCAAAGGGCCATGTTGTCCTCATAAATTTTCATCCATTCCTTGCTCTTGTTGTTTGTGAACTTCTCCCACAAACTAAACCTACATAGAGGAGGTAATGGACATTCCTTGTTGAGTTTTAGACCAATAAAATGATTTTTATCCACCAAAGCCATGACAATTATTCTATGCTTGAGTTGGTCCACGCAAACCGCATGTTTCGGTGCAAATGCTATAGATAGTCCCTCACTAAAAAAATGTACCACGCAATTCCAAGTATCCGCCAATAGATGGCCACACTCCGGCATTCTCAACCAATGCTCCCATTTGATCGGTGCGTTTCCCTCCGGGCCTTTAACACTAGTTAGCAAACCTTTGAAAGTTGCTTCTTTCTCCTCCATGGAACCTTCTAGAATCATTGAGATATTGAACTCCTTGTCGTTTTCTAGTCGAGCGGCCATCTTCTTTCTAATGTATTGGCATTGGGTGAGATTCTCTTCAACCGCTCCACTTAGGTGTCCCAATTGTTGTGAGATAACGTGAAACCAACAATTTCCATCTTTCGGAACATCGTCGGTACCAATCACGAAATCTTGAATAATTGGAAGGAGTTGATTGCGATACTTTTGCAACACCGGTTGTACTACCTTCTTTGGACGACCTTTTTTCTTCGCAACATCTCCTTGGCTTGCTTGGCTCTCAAGAGGTAGAGTTCCATTTGTATTCAAGTTAGAGACGGTTGGTGTAGTTAAATCCTTCTTTGGCCGACCCCTTTTCTTTCCAACAAATTCAACGCTTGCTTGACTCTCAAGAGGTAGAGTGCCATTTGTATTCAAGTTAGAGACCGTTGGTGTAGTTGAATCCTTCCTTGGACGACCTCTTTTCTTTTTAGCGGGCTCCTCCTTGTATTGCGCCTCGGTATAAACATGTCTGTATGGATCGCACTTTGTACTCAAATGCTCTTTAATGTTTTCCCCTTTGGATTGATCATTATTTCTACTTAAAAACTCTTTGATTTGTTCTCCTTCGGATTGATCTTGATCGCAATTTGTACTCAAAAACTCTTTGATTTGTTCACTTTCTTCCGCCCTCGTCTTTTTGGTAGTTGGTCTACCATTAGGATATTGTTTCTCCGGTTCTTCAAGTTCTTCCATAAAAGGGTAAACAATCGGCATCAACTTGTGCTTCATAGTTTGTTTATCCAACCTATTCATCTTGGGGAACTTTCCAATGATTATTCTTCCAAGTTCCATGTCGCCAAACTCTTCACCGGGATCTTCTCTTGGAGCCGGTTTGAAAGATAATTGCTTCCAATAAGGATCGATATCATCAAGAGGAATGAGAGTTTTATACCTACCAAGCATATGACGACATGGAAGTATGATAGCCTTCATTATCCTACACTTACAAGGAGTGTTCGGGTCATCATACTTTTTATACTTTTTAAACAATGCGAGATGTTTCATCATGAAACGTATTGCCCAATGCGAGACGTTTCTATGTATACCAACAAGCAACCAATCATCCTCCTTAAACTCCTTCAACTTCCGGAAGCTACTTTCTTGGAATTGTTTTTTTATCTTGTCGATATCATTATTAGTGTACTCATGGATAGCATATTGCACCGTCACAATCCCATTTTGACTCGTGAAAAGTAGACCTTTTAGTTTCCCATGAGCTTGCTCTACCATACTTGTGGATTCAAGTTTGAAATGTTTATAGTCGTAAGTATAAGCATACACAAACCTCTCTTTGTGTGGCCTCAACCATTGATTCTTGCAATATTCCACTACTTTGGGGTAATTAGTCCCCCAATCATCCTCGAAATCCTTCAAGTTTAACTCATATCTTCCCACACTCATCGACCAAACCACCTTATCCCACGCTTTCATAATTACCAAAACTTAATCTCACCTTCTTTCCATTCTTCGTCTTCTTTCTCTTTCTCCTTCTCTCGCTCCTCTTTAGTTAGTTTGCTAAGACGTTCATCTTCCTCTTTTTCACGTTTAGTTCCTTTCTTTGCTTTCGATTTTTGGATATGACTTCTACAATTCTTTCTAAGATTGCATTGTATATGCCAAGTGCATAGGAAATTTTGTGCATTGGGAAAGACTATCCTCACTACGTTCATTATTGCTTGCTCATTGTCGGTGACTATAACCCCCGGAGTTTCGTCTTCGTGGTAGAGAAGCTTCAAAGTTTCCAATGCCCAAATATAACTATCATCCTTCTCACGATCCATAAAATACCATGCCACCGTGAACGATTGCTTATCCGAGGTATGTCCTACAATGTTCAACAAAGGCATGTTGTACCTATTCGTCTTATAAGTACAATCCATGAACAAAACTTGGTAAAAGCAACGCGCCAATTGAATCATATCGGGATGCGCAAGAAAAATACGATCCACCTTCCCCTCCGATGACTCATGGTGTCTCACCGTGTAGTTGTATTTGTGTATTAACCATTGTGATTCTTCCATCACCTTTCTTCCATCCCATTCAATTCTTTTAATAGTTGCCTTGGCCGCATAAATTGTAGACAATGAAGAGAGGTTATGCGGGTCGTCCCTATTGAAATTACTTAGGATCTTACTTGGTTTAATTCCCCAACTTGTTCTTACTTGTTCGAACTCGTGCGGTTTCAACTTGGCAACTTGACAATGCCCAACAAGAGTTTCCGGATCTTTATGGTTATGCCAACCAACATCAACTCTACTCATTCTCCACATGTGATCGGTGTGTTCGTTCCTCCAAAAAATTATCTTGAATGGGCATCCACACTTCTTTGACTTCGTCTTGTACACCCTAGTCGTCTTCTTATCATACACATAACCCTTCCTCTTGTGACTTTCCTCCGGCAACCCATAACACTCGCATACTATTTCAAACCGCGTATCTTTTTGTTGGGTGTTTTTCACTAGAACGCACATCTTCACTTTGGCTTTCTCAACAATCCAATTGACCGCGTCGTCTTTTTCCTTCCATTCCAAATCATTAGCATAATGTGAGGAAGTATCGGGACCCCTAATTTTCTGAGCTTGAGGCTGATCCGCCATAGGTACCAATGCCACAATCTACAAAACATCAAAAGTTTAGTTGGTGTGTATTACCACGGTCGGCATGGTCGACATATAAAACAATGCCGGCTAGAAAAGGCTGGAACGTAATAGAATATAAACATTGCCGACATGGAAACAGCCGGCAAGGGATGAAAACATGAAAATGCCGGCGTAAGCATTTTCAAGTAAAGACTCCTGTGTTTCAAAAAATGGAAGTTGGCAAGGTTAAAATTTTCTACACTGTCGGCGTGGTACTCCTCATGAAAATTCGGCACGTTGTGCAAAGTAGAACCAGCCGGCTTTTACGGCCGGCATGATCGACAATCGTCGACCCTGCCGACCCTGTGCAGCAAAAGTGAAGAAAAAAAAACAAAATCCATCATTTGCATGGAAAAGTCACAATCTTCACCACGTAGGTTGTCTACCTGATTACTTGCAGCTCCATTCTCTTCTTCTTGGTCATTGGATTCTTCGTTTGGCTCAATGCATTCATCACTTCCATACCCATCATGAGTTTGAGGAAAATAAAAGTGAGGGTCATGCATGTAATCCATTCGATCATGGTCTGGTACATCATCATACAAGTACTCATCTGTAGGAGGAAAGTTAGAAGACTCCCCACTTCAAAATCAGGATTAGAATCACTCATCTCACTCATATCACAAATTTCACAAAAACCCTAACTTTTCCCCCCCAAAATCTCCTCTACTCCTTCATACTAATTCTCTCTCTAAATGATTTCTAAAACTCAACTTATAACTAAATCAACTAATCTAACTAATTTAATCATTTTAGTTAAATTAGAGTTAATCATTGTGGCCATTTACAAAAATATAGGTTAAGGGTAGCTTGACTTTACTTCAAAGTGACCATATTTTGTCTTATTGGGTATACCCCAATTAGTTTGGGTATACCCCAATCTCGCCAGGTTGTTTTATGTACCTGTCCTGACTTTCCTGTAGAGACTAAATTACGTGTTTACATATATATATTTTCAAGAACCAACAAATGAATAAATTTGATTTCTTGTTGTGAATCTTTAAATCAGTCTGTAAATACTATCGCTTGGTCTGCAGCAATATGTGCCTGAATGTGACCCTTTTTTATTAGGTCAAATATTATCATGAATTATTAATAGGGTTCTTATGCTGTAAAAGGTTTCAAGTTAGAAAGAAGAAGAAGAAGAAAGAGAAGGTATTCCCAATAATGGCAACCAAATATGGTAAGATTTTATTCTTTTAGGATTGAAATCAATTTTTCATTTTTGGGTTTCAAGTGCTTAATCTACTCGTATAAGTTAGTTCTGATGGGTTTCCCTTAGGTTGTATGTTGAATTTTTGCTAATGAATCTCGTTATTGATGTTTTTTAACCAGTTGATAAATTACAGATCCGTTAACCTAAGGAATATACACCTTGGTATCTGGATCAGTTGATTCAAATAAGTATAATGGGATTGAAACGGTAGTCGATCCTAACATGCCTCCACCTTGGTATTATGTCAATGCTATGAGAAACAGACAAGTAAGGTTTCTATCTTCTGATTCGGTATTATGTACATATATCTCTGCATATTTTCTGTTGACACTAACTAACCACCACTACTTTTATTTCCTCTGTCTCTAATTATAGGGTATACCAAAATATGAAATACAAAAGTTATCAAAAGAGCCAATTGGATTTTAGATATTCCAGGTATGCTTTAATCAGATTCTTTTTTCTTCCCCAATTCCTAGACCAGTTTTATGCTTCCTGTTCATTTGATGTGTTCTTTGCTAATTTTTTTCATAATCTTGACATATAGAGAAATCTCATTTGTATGCAAATAAATACTTGAAAATAGGGAAATTGATCAAGCGCAAGCGAAATAATGGAAGAAAAGACAAGTGCAAGGAGTTCTTTTCCAGAAAGCTGCTTACAAGAATTTAGATACTCTCAACACGAGAGATGGGATTCAAGCTGCAAAAGGTACATTGCTTATATCAGTCTGCTCTATATGTTTCGAGCAACTCGATATTACTGAAGTGAACTTTTTGCTTGATACCTATCATGGTTAGTTACATTATTAGTTTACATTCTTGAAGCGAATTTATACATGTTGGATGAAATGAAGTAAAAGAATTTGTCTCTCTCAGCAGTAGAACAGGTGATCATTCTCTCTTAAAACGCTCAACTCTTCCACTTCTGATCCATCAGTCATTATAATCTTGCTCCCCGTTTTACCGAATTTTGTCTCTGCATCCATTAAACAAGGTTAATACTTTAGTTAAATACCCTATACGCCTGACATACCACAGTTTCATGCATATGATATGTTAAGGACATCTATAGGTGCATCTTTCATGTGTAAGTACCTAAATGATCATTTTTACTTCGAATGTAATTTATGTTGCTTGCATTTCATCTTAGTGTTTAATTTTGTGGTGCTTGTGTGTAATTCATCTATCGACTATCAGCCGAAAGTCTTGACTTTATTCAGTTAAACAATACTGCAAGATTCTGAATCCCTTGTAGGAAATGTGTGTTATTTGAGGTAATGTTAGTTAAACCTAGATAGCAAATTGAGTTTATTTGCAAAACTGGATGTTGAGAAACTTTAGAAAAAAATATTCAATCCGCAATACCTGCCAATTGCAAAAGCTCTTCCATTGATCCTGGCAAATGGATAAGTTTTCCAGGCTTGCTGCTTTCTGTTGTATTTATTTCATCTGGATGATGCCCGTGAATTATCAACCTCATGAGGGCACGTGTAGGACTTGCTGGAACTCCTGCATATTTTTACCATAATTCGTAAATGTTTCGAAATATATATGTGGAGGTGTACTGTGGAGCTTTTAGCTTTCTCTCTGAACATTAGAAGTTGTCATTCTTTAGTATTGAACCGGTCATCAGATGGCGTAAAATAAAAATGAAAACTTCATTAATAAATATTATATGGGAAACTTTAGCTTGACAAGCTAGTATACATGAAACTCCTTTAACAATTGATAGCAGTTGAAGAGACTGAGCTATCTAGGTATCTTTGGCCTGTGGTTCCATCCATTGTATATATGATGCTACCTAATGTCCCAATACTTGGTTTTCCCTTGGATTGGCTAGACCAATTTTTTTTTTTTTGAATTGCAAGATTTTTCAATTTTAGATATAGATGATATGACATAATAATAAATGATAAGTATAGGTCGGAGTAATAAACCTTTACCTTTAGCATTTCTTGACGATGCTTCACGGTCTTTTACTTCCCCTCTCGAGATGTTTCGCTGCAATCACATATAATTAGCATTTTACACTTTACCAGCTAGATGAGTTATGTTTTCTAGTCATGGTAAGAACTATAAATATGAGATATAAAAGGATAACATGCTACATAGATACTGCTGAACATTGTAACAACGTCATTTCCTGCGCACTATGTTGTTCTTACCTTGGGTATACTGTGGAGGTCACCAAGAAATTCTGTTACAAAGGGAATTTGTTCGAGTATCTCTGTTTGTATGGTCTTTAAGTGCTGCAGATGGAAGAATCACATGAGAAGTTAGAATAAAACTGCACAAAATTTCACCGTTTTTAGTGGCTTTTTATTTGTTATGTTTTTGTATGAAATCCAAACCTCAGTGAAATTTGAGATGACTCGCGATCCATCATCAGCATGTTGCTGCACAATTTGCTTAAAATGCTGATGACTTATTCGAATAACCTGGGAAAGTCTCTTGCTCCTCACTGTAAATGGCTGTGGGATATTGAAAAGCACCCCTATTTCTCCTGCCATTTCTGAAGGGCCTAATTTTGATAAAACCTGTAAAAAGCACCGGAGTTCAGAGTTGACATAGCAAAATGGATCTCATACCATGATGAAGTTCAGAGGAATATGTTCTTAGTTGAAATCAAGATAACTAGCATTCATATGTTTGTATCATACCACGTTTCACTGCTCTAGTTCATCACATTATATGGTTAATATGCTATACAGTGTTTTCATTCTCATTGAGACTAATCCTGAATAAAATCACCGAGTTTAATATACTTTTTCATTAGCTGTTGCCGAACTCTCATTGAAAACAATTAAACAGACTTGTGGCACTTCGATAAGCTTTCATCTTTATTGCGCCTCATCACTCATGAGAGCAAAAATGACAATCTGTCACTTGCCTGTCATCAGACTTATCACCTAACTAGCTTTTTATGTAGTTGGGCTATTTTCCTCGAGGATGACTCGTGGAAAATAAGATCTCATGTAATTTCTAATGTACTCTTTTGATGATGCTATGGTGAAATAGCGAAACAGTCTTTAAGTGTTTTTATGTGTCTACTCTCTCACATATCTGTCATTTTCGATGTGGAATTGTTATAACATGCCGTGTTTTATGATTTGTGTAATGAAGTTCTCCTATACTCATGTACTGAAAATTTGACACGGAAGTTGGTTAAGTTACACCTGTTTAATTTACATTCAAATTCTTTACCTCATACTACTCTAATATTTATTCCATCCATTTAACAACTAAGTAATCTGTCAATTGGCAAAATAAATTATGAGAGAATACCTGTTCTGTACCATCTTTGTATGTCAGCAAGTCCTGCAGGTTACGGCAGACTAATTAACCTCGGCATTTCAAGAAAGGAGATATGTTTCCAGTGGAATAAATGTCTTACCATTTGCCCAGAAACTATAATATAGAAGTCTGTCGGTATTTCGTTTTGTATGATAATATCAACTTTTGGTGGAAAATATTCTGCTTTCATTTCAGTAATCTGCAGAAGTTTGCATACCGTTATTGCCATTGGTGACGTTGCAATTAAACTGATGGTGTAATCAAAAAGAAAAGCTTACCAGCTGAACAATAAGATCTTCAGAAACTTCATTGAACAGGTAACCACCCTTAACAGTTGTTGTGAAAAGATGTTGACCTACGCTAGATCTTATTGCTTTAGGTAGATCTTGAAACACTTGGTCTTGCTGCATCTCTTGTGTCCTAAATTGTAGGTGCATGTGTGCCATCATTTGCTCCTTTAAGTTCTCTGGAAGTCTATTTGAGCTAGAGAATCTCAATATTTTATTGATTGCATCTCTCTGCAACGCAGTTTCTCAAATTAACACAGTGGATTAAGAAAAATAACATTTCGCTTGAGCGAAAACTTAGTGTAAGTTAGACCTTTCTAACAGAGATAGCTATGAACTTTGTGTTTATCATGTATGGACTATACATTCAACCCAATGATGCCTAACAGTCTTAGAAACATGTTCAAGTGGTTGGAATGAAGGAAAAAAATTTAGGGCTTACCATAGCAAAAGTTCGGTGGGCACTATGCACAATAAGATTGGTCATATTACCAATGAGATAAGCAGTGAGACCAATGTTAAAAAACATGAAAAAGATGTTGAAAATCTTCTCTCTAGTGTTCTGGGCATGCAGATCTCCATAGCCAACAGTCGTTAAAGTGGTAATAGTCCAGTACAAAGAATATGTGTAGCCTATCCAAATACTCCTTTCTTCAAAATTTCCCAATGCAGCACCAATCCATGTTTTCTCTTGATCGAAGTAATTGGTAGCCATCCAGTACTGGAAACAACCTACAAAGTGCACTATGAATAGGGTCACCTGTGAATGACAAAAACCAAATTTATGAGTAATCCAAGGTAGTTAGCTAATACATTTTGTAGACACCCTATAAACTAGTGAAGTCGGACAAATATGGCAGTCCCCGGAAATGCTTACAGAAATGAGTTTAATGTATCTTGTCCAGAAGTAGCTGAATCGTGTGTCTTTTTCCAACCTGATTCAAGTAGGAGAACAAAGATAGACGAAGATACTTAGAACATAGAAATTGATGATAGGTTCTAGCTTCTAAGGTAGTAAAGCGGCTAAAGCCGTGATATTTAGTCATGGAATGTTGAAAATATGATTGACCTTGCAAAAAGCTTGCCAACACGACGTAGTCGCCAGAATCGAAGGAGATTGAGGAAACCAAAAACAGCACCTGTTTTTGTTTTCCCAGTTACAACTCTATATATGAGCTGAAATGGCAAGGTTGAGGCTACATCCAATGGAAGCCAAAACTTGGTCATATACCTGTTTCGAGAAAAAGTGAGAAGATGTGTAAGGAATATTAAAGCCCAAGGTAAGATCATACTAATGTTGTTCACACATGCTCAAGATTTATATCAACGGAATTGTTGGTATGGTTTATAAATGTACAAGGTGGTGAATTTCTATTCAATCAGATACAGTCCTGTGCTGGCAATCACGATATGAAGTTGCTAATTAAAGTCACCTTCACTTGTATACGTATTTCAGAGAATTTTATGGGCAAAATGTTTCCAAACACCAGAAAATACAGAAACTGGATGGAGAAGAAAATTACCTCACTGCAATCTTTTTGCGGTCGTCTACAAGGAGGTAAGTGGATCTATCCAAGTAGGCTACGAAGAAAGTAAGTACGATATCGATGGCAAAGAAGCCATCGACCACTAAATCGACAGGCAATAGAGACCCTGTTGCAACCTTATCGAAAGCTAGCTCGAATGGGGATGCCCATGCTGAGTATACGACTAGAACCACGAGAAACAGTTGCCACCACCTGCAATTCCATTAAATTATTAATTATAACAACAAAAACTAGTTTTCAACGGTATACTACTCCCTACGTTTTTTGAAAAGAGCTACTATTGTTTTTTCAATTTGGTGTATTGTTAGGCCAAAATGATTTTTTTTTTGGTAATACCTCTTTTCTGGAATGGACGTAGTTGTATTCAAGTAATGTATATCTATTCTCATCCGTAGTGTAGTTGTATTCAAGTAATGTATATCTATTCCCATCCGTAGTGTATATCTATGATGTGCTAATGAAGGGGTTATCTCCACCCAGTTTCTAAGGGGCAAACCGATTGTAAAACTGAAAGTAACACTATAGGCTATTGGAGATGAGTTGTATTGTGCACCCGCTTCCAAAGTGAGTGTGTGATATTATTGTTTCAACACACGTAATCGTTAACAGGATCCACCTTTCAAGAAACTACTCCAGCTACTTTATTGACTTCTCAGAAAAGTCTCTCTTTTCAGCGCCTACTGCCGTGCATAGCTTTGAATCTCATTCACCGCCCACCGCCGTATTCAACCCTATATTTTAACTTATGACGACAATGGTGATTTTTTTTTAGAGTTAAATTTGAACGATGAAAAATAGCCCGCGGATTGAAATTTTAGGCTCTAGAACTGACCCTTTGAAGGTCAAACTGGATACAAAACAGTGTTTGCATGTACAAATTTTGAATCAAAGATGCAAAAAACTAGCAATAGAAATAGAAAAAGATGAGAAATTTAAACTTGCCTGTAGCGACGATCATAGGGTGCGATGATGAATCTCTTAAGGTCAAGGTAATTACCATCAACAACAGTTCCAAAAGCTGGCAATATACTACTAGAAAGTGTTGCTAAGTTATTTATTTCACCACTCCTACGTCGAGCTAACATGGACGGTGCAGCAGCAGCAGCTGGAACTGATGACCTGCCATTTAATAACGGTGCCGGTGCCGGTGACATCATATTGCTCTCTGTCGATGTCGCCGGTGATCTCCCTGCTAGCAACGGTGCCGGTGACTGTGTTATACTATCTGTGTACGGCATCGTTACGATTACTCGATGTTCGTTCACAGGAGCTGAATGCCCAGGTGAATATCAAATCAAGAAGTACCAAAACAAAATGAAATGACTCAAATGAGGAAGAAGAAGGAGAAGCTTAAATTTGTCTCTATCCCTCTTTTTCTGTATAAATATAAATTTTGTCCGATGTCTGACTTCATGGAAGGGAGGTGGTGGTATTATTTAAAATCATATATAATGGTCAACGTTATTAATGATGCCACACGGGAAAGGTCATGCATGTTCAACAGCCGGAGCAATTTGGCCTATTATGAACTACTTGTAGAGCCGACCCTACTCAAAATATTTTCCCAGGATATCAGCAGGTAAGGTGATCAGGTCTCCTGGTTACTTGCTAGGAATTCAAGTGGAGAGATACTAGTAGTGGTAGTTCTAGTTCATCACTAAATGGTTAGAGTTCTGATTTTTCTGGGAAGTAATCTTGAAAAAAGTATCACTCAAAAAGTTTGGAAATTTATTATGGGGCAAGTTTTATGAAGGTTTTGGTGTTTAGGAGAAAATTTGTTAATACTCTCTTTATGTTGTGGTCCAAGAGGTTAATGACGTGGTCTCTAATTTTTTTGTAACTTGAAAACCACTGTAGGTGTAAGATAGGTCCAACAGGTTAATGATGTGGTCTCAATTTTTTACTAATGATGTTAATCCAATTGAAATTGAAATAGAATCCTATTATTGTTGGGGCTTTAAGCGGCTGGGATTTTGGGGGCTTACGAGGTCATGAAATAACAATGCATAGAGCCCCTTATCCTGGTATTTTATGTAATACCTAATCTACCCTTAATATGATTAGTACTAATTACATTGATTAAGCTAAATAATCAGTATTAGTGAATGGATTAGACTAATCAAATGATTAAACTTTTGGAAATCAAAACTTGATTTTCCTTGATTTTGATTTTGATTTTGAAGAAGGAAAAATGGTGATTTTGGTGAAATTGTTTTGAAAAAATTTGAAGAAAAATGATGAAACCCTTCGTCACAAAAGTCGGGATAACCATATAATCAACTCCCAACATCAATTTTATCGATTCAAATCCGTTAAAAATCATAGCAAAATCTAAAAATTTTACTTGTTACGGCTGGGAAATTGTGTCGAATTAGCCGTAAAACCGTACTTACGGTTAGGATATGAGGAATTCTCAGCCGTGAACACAAAAAATAGATGGGAAATGAAGAACTTCGAGCCGTTATTCTTCCCATAACATATATTTCCCGTCCGTAAATGAATATGTATGTTGAGAAATTTTGATTTTCAACATGAATACATACTACGATTGAAAATTAGTAATACTTTCATTAATTAGACCACAATAAAAATTCATTACATACTTAATAGATCCCCATTACAAAGTTGGTTTTAATAACATCCCTTTCGATGTATCAATAAGTCTTTGATGATGGCGAATTGAGCTTCGAAGTTCAAATTATAACCTTTCCATTTTCTCCATTCCTTCTTAGCTTGAGCTACGACTTCTCCATTAGTCTCACCTCTAAGTCGAAGTTGCTTGCACATACGAAGTAAAGCCATATATTCTTCCACTTTTTTTTGCGTATTTCTGAAAATCGAAGATACAATTCAACCCCATAGTGGTGTTAGTTTTACCCGTTTCACTACAAAAAATTTCAAAAATCTTACTCCAATACGATTGACTTGGTAAACCACATTTGCTTCGTTCTTCTCCCCTCTTTGGATAGCATAGTACAAAATTTTTGCAAATAGATAATTCTTCTTCCAAAGTAAAGATGGGTTTATCCTTTGAGTACATTGCATTGAGTTTGTAGGAGTTTTGGTGGAGATTATTGATGTAGAAGGTGTGATTTTGATTTGGGATGGGTGGTTATATGGAGGTGGAGTTATTTCAAGTTTAAATAAGTGGTTGAACAGCTAGAACCTTCTATAGAGCAGTCTTCAAACGGATTTATTTTTCAAATTTCAAAAAACTAGCTGATATGATGTGGTACAAAAGGAAATTATAGGTGTTTACGGCTTGGAAATCGAAAGGAATACCCAGCCGTAATTATGTATAAACCTGCAGGGTTTGTGGTGTGTCAGATTTACGGCTAGTATTTCTGGCCGTAAATAAGAGTTGTTACTATCTGTCAGAATTACGGCCTGGATATGTAGCTGTAACCAGGAGCCTTTTTTTGGGGGGGTTATCAGAGTAATATACGGCTATGTAATTTCCAACCTAAACAAATTACGGATAAAATTCCTAGCCGTTCTGACATTACGGTCAGGAACTAGAAAGGTCGACCAAGCCGTAATTAGAGTTGTAAATTTATGTCAGAATTACGGTTTGGAGTTCTAACCACAAATATGATACACGACCTGTATATGTAGCCGTAACCAAGAGTCATTTTTTTTTTTGGGTTACCAAAGAAATATACGGCTAGGTATTTCCTAACCGTAAAATATTTACGGTTGCTTTTCCTAACCGTTTTCCTGTTAACGACCGGGATTTTCTAACCGAAAAAATGTGCAAGTTTATTTGACAAGAATTATATGCATTTTCGGCTAGGTTATGTGAAGCATCGACCTAGCCGAAAGTGCACAAAAAATTCAATAATGTTGATTTTTTTCTCATTTTTCTTGGATTAGACAAATGGAAAGACTAACATTCATTCATACATGCAAATTTATAAAAATTCATCCATCCAAATCCATAACCAAACAACGAAAATAGTAAAATAGACAAAGTCTTAGATAATAAAAAATCCATGAAGTAAAATAATAAAAAGCGAGTAAATAGTCATTCACTTGATTCCTCCTCCGAAGACGAGCGCAAAAACGAATCCAAATCGTCGTGCTCTTTCTCATGTTCCACAACTCTAGATTTTTTACCTCTTCTATTGCCACCTTGAATTGGAGTCTTTTTATCTCCACCACGTCCACCTCGAGCACTTGTTCCAGCACGGCCACCTTTGTCACCTCGACCACGGCCACCTTTTTCACCTCGACCACGGCCACCTTTTTCACCTCGACCGCCTGGACCACCTTTGCCTTGCTTTGATTGAACTTGCTCACTGGAGGGAGTGTCCGAGTCGTCGCTAGAAGAATGAGACCTATCCATCTTATCTCTCCTTGGCCGGTCCTCTTCATAAGCATATTGACCTCCTTTCTCAGGGATTATTATGCCTTTAACTCGATTCCAGAGTAATCTTTGTTTAGGTACCGTTAACTTCTCACCCGAATTAATCATACGGTTCATGTCCTTGACTTCAACCTATTTTTTCATATCAAATACACATACTCTAATTATTCATAGATAATTAAAAAAAAAACATATACAAACATAATTAGTAGTATACGTACCACCATCTTCTCCCAATCATCTTCTTCATTCATTGATGTCTTTAATTTTGAACTCTCTTTCTCTGCCTTCTTGAAATGTCTTTGCGCCTCCGGATCCAAATTTTCCACATAAGGATGAGCCCACTCTTGATACCATTCTATGTAATTCATCACATCCGCTTCAGAAGTCCCATGAGAACCTTCAAGCGCTCTTCTACTCATTTGGTTTACTTGTTCGGAACGAGCATTCCAATGCTCGATCAACGGTCTTCAGTTCATAGTTCAATCTGACATCTTTGTCCTTAAATTGGGAGTTGGCTACGCTCAGTGTAAAACGAGAGTCTTCGGGTACAATTTTCTGGACAATACCAATTTGGCGGAGCATTCTACGAGGATCCAAAATGACGAACCCAGTTGAATGAAACAAAGGTCCCACATAGGTCGCGCCACATTAGAAAATACTCTATCACCAACTTCATCTTCTTCATCCTCATCAAGTTTCAAATATGGATCAAAAACCACATCATCAATTGTCAAAGCATCCCAACTTTTTCCTCATATCGACCATTTCTGTCTCTTTAGCCTTGTATTGGGTCCCTCCAAAGGGGTATCTTCCTCCTGTAGGTTTCTCTAGAGGCCATTTTGTATCCCGAGAAGGCCTCAAGCATTTAAAATGGTCGTAAGCCCATGCCTACAGAAAAAAAAAAAGAATTATAAATAAGATATTACACACAAACTAATATATAAAAGTAAAATAAATAAACATTTGTTATATTAAAACAAAAAGATACATAAGAGCAACACATCCCGTAATTTGTGTTTCGTTCCACCTAGAAGCTTTGCAAAGACTGTCCATCTCCAACAGTAGGTCCTACAAAATAGGAGGGATAAAATATAAATTTTTGAAGGTTTTAAAGAAAGCCTTATTTAGACCTTCAAAAGGAATGCGAAATTGGGGGATATAAAAAGGAATTGGGGGATATAGGAAAAGGACAAAAACCGGATCCAAATATAAAATCAAGGTCACCACTTATCTCAGTATTTTAATAATGCCTAATCTACCCCTCACTAATCAGGATTAGTGATTAATAATCATTAGTAAAATCATAAGATTTTTTATAAATGATTAGTGTGTGTTTTTATTTGATTTTGGGTGAGTGAGGTGAGAGTAGAAGGAGAGAAAAAGTATTTGAGAGGGAACTTTTTTGGGGGGAAATGGAGGATGATTGTGAAGAGAGAATTGCTGCTGAGAGGTTGAAAATTTGATTTTTTTTTCTTTGAATCCACCAATTTTGTAGCTGAAAAAGCTAGGTACCAGCATGGACGTGGTATGAATACAATGCCGGAACCATTCGTACCGGCATGATATTCATACCATGTACCATGCCGGCACCGAGCTTATCCCCCATTTTGATTCAAGCCGGCATAGTATTCAACCCAAAAACTATGCCGGTACAGAAGTTATTTTTTTCAGAACGCTATGCAGGGGGTCTGGGGGGGTCCGGGGGGCGTAGCCCCTCCCGGCTGTGTTTGACCTGACAGGTATGTTGCTTGAATTTCTTTTCTGGTTCTGAAATTCACAACCTATTCCGTTTTGAATATTTTCTGGTTTTCAGTCCACTGCCGGCACAGATAGTTAATTCTCGAGCATGCCGGTACTGCTACAGGCATGGTATGTTGCTTGAATTTCTTTGCCGGCACATGATGTAAAGTATCCAGAAACTTAAATATTTTTTCCACTTGACTACCGGCATTGATAGATTTCTATCGAGCATGCCGGTATTTAGTTACGGCATTGAATGTTAGTTATCAAGCATGCCGGCACAAGTTTCCGACATGGTTTTCATCAATTCCGGCATGGTCTTCATCACTTCCGGCGATGTAAAAAAATATTCCGTTTTGAATTTTTCTGGTTTTAATCAGTCCACTTCCGGCACATTTAGTCAATTCTCGAGCATGCCTAAGCACATAGGTTTCCGGCATAGTATGTTGCTTTAATTTTTATGCCTAGGCACATGATGTAAAGTATCCAGAAAGTTGATTTTTTTCACTTGACTACCTAGGCATTGATAGATTTCTATTGAGCATGCCAAAACTTAGTTACTGACATTGAATGTTAGTTACCAAACATGCCGGCACCAGTTTCCGGCATGGTCTTCATCAATTCCGGCATGGTCTTCATCAATTCCGGCATGGTCTTCATCACTTGCAGCATGATCTTCATCACTTCCGAATTAAAAAAAAAATCGTTTCTAAAGTGAGGAGCCGACAGAGAAGGAGAAGAGAATTTGAAAGAGAGTGGGAGAGTTTAGAATTTGAAAGGGAATGGGGAATATTTGGGTTTCAAAGCTCTAACCCCAAAGAGATTAATAAGAAGTGGAGATGGAAATGGGGATATGATTTTGTTTTTTTATTTTAAGTTTTTTTATTTTTATTTTGAAGGGAGGATATTTTAGTATTTTTGCACCCCAAAACCACCCCTTAACAGACACTATAGGTTGGGGGGAAGTAATTCATATCCCCCAATTAGTTTTTTTATCCCCCAATTTCGTGTTCTTCAAAAGACCTCCATGTTATATTTTTAATTTTTAATAATTAATTAAAATACGATTAAACGGTTAAGATTCCATCACATAAGTTTTTTTATGGGTTAAACGTACTATTGGAAATAGTTTATTAGTTACGGGGTCCTATATTTTCTTTATGTGTAAATCCATTCCTCCTAAATAAGAATCTTAATAAAAGTTCCATGTAAAATTTTAACACCCACTATTAGAGATGCTCTTACAAATTTCCCTAAGAGCCACGATTTTATGGCTTTCCGTATAAAATATAAACAACTGCCCAAAAAAAAATTAATTAATGTGAACCCTTTGGAACTGTCCGCCCCAAGTATAGAACGACTGTTATCGATTGCAAATTATGCGTTTCCTTTGAATAACATTCATATACTCCCTCCGTCCCTAATTAGATGAGCTACTTGGTTTTTAGTTTTGTCCACAAATAGATGAGCTATTTCACTAACCAAGGGGATATTTCTAAAACTACCCTTTTAATTGATTATTTTTTCTATAAGAAATATGTATAATTTGATAGTCATGTTTATATTCGTTACGTAGGTGTTTTAAAATGATTTTCAACGGTATAAAGTTTATAAAAAACCGTGGTATATTTTAAGAGATAAATCGTTTCTAAATTTTACTAATTATTGCCCATAAGGGTATACTTGTAAAAAATACTTAAATATACTCCACTTTCTTCCTTGCCTTAAAATTTGTGCAAACTACAAGTAGCTCATCTAATTAGGGACGGAGGGAGTATGTTCATAGTTTTCCCTTTCTTCATTTAAGATCGATGGAGCTTCATTATCTATTCTATTAATAAAGCCAAGACCCCTTACTGTTCATCGAACAGTAAATGAAGCTGTAAAAACTGATATTCCCAAATTGCCCTCATATTATGTACACATAAATAGTATTTTACAAATTAAAAGGAGGGCATAATGGTAATTTAAACTGAAAAAATGTTGTTCACTATTTTACCCCCGTAACATAACTACACAATAAACATCCTATAAATAAAATGGGGGTATATTAGTAACTTAATTTATTTACCCTTACTGTAGCGACCAATGTTTACTGTAGCTGCAAAATTCGAACAGAAAATACTAAAAAGATAAGCAACCCAACTCCCGTGGGTGTTTACCAGCACGTGCATAGCACGTGCGATCTGCTTGTACATCAACAAAACGAATCCATATCTATAGATTAATTGAAAATGATGGAAAATTCATAACAAGTTGTGGATTTTTTAATAATACTTGAACAATTATACTCCCTCCGTACTTATTATATAGGCGGAATTTTGAATTTTCTTTGTACCAATAAATAGGCGGATTCCTATTTTCAAGATGAATTTTCTCACAAATACCTTATTTATTGTACATAGAAAATTGTGTCAATAATAAGATAAAGGGTAAAACAAGAAAAACATGAAAAATAATGAATTCAAAGTAATTTTCTTAATCTAAGAGAATTGATTCCTCTACCTATATATGTGGTACGGAGGGAGTATGAAGTATGCATCAAAAATTAAAATAATCAATTATTGATCTTTCTATTTTGGCAAATTTCAACTCCTCAGTATAACTTGTATTTGGCGCCATTATCAGATACGAGTAATAATTGAACTTATCAATCGAAAAAATATTCTTTTAAACCCAAAGTCTCCCTTTTATTTTGTTTTTCAAATCATTTGAATAGAAAGTTTGAGTAATTGATTTGTTTTCTTCAATAATTTGAAAAAGATAATATTTTTTATGTTTTGCATTATTAATTAGTCAGGACTATACTGTTAATCTGATTCTGAAGAACAAGCATTATGTACAGAGTCAGGACTAATGCAAGGGTAGTTTCTTCCTCCCTTGAAGGAGAATAGAATAGATATTGTAATTTATTTATTTTTACATTTCCTTGTGTCTTGTGATCCTCCTCCTCCCACCATGCAGCACTATATTCATTCTAGTGATGTTGATCATAAAATTTACTATTTTTTTTTTAATTTTTTTTTTCGTAGAAATCTGAAATATGTCTTCTTTGAGTATGTGTCCATGACTCCATATCCTAAATCTGGATCTGAATGGTTTGAGTTGAGCTTTAGAAGAGACAAAATATGTCTTCAAAATGAAACAAAATGTAGAGGGATACTAGGCCCGTGATGTTGAAAAAGGAGTTAATGAAACTGTGGCTTACCACCACTTTGTGTCCCAATCATGATTGCTCTTGTCTATTTTTAAATGTGCCAAACTGTGTTGACTTTAATTTAGAGACCACTTTGGGACTCAATAATGACATTTACTAATACTGTAAATGTAGTGAATCATTTACATATGTTGACTAAACTTTAATACTATAAAGGTAGTCAGAAAATACGATTAGAGAGTCTCTTAAACCCTAAGCGTCTCCATTGAATCATTCCTCTCGTTCCCCTGTGAAAAAATCTCACTCGATTTGGTGTTTTTTTACCAGGCGAGATTAGGAGTATACCAGTTAATTGGGGTATACCCAATTTCAAGGGACATGGTGTGTCATTATTAAAAAGTGTGATTTTACTTTAATACCCTTGAACTAATTAAATCTTAAAAATAAATTCATTTCTTAATTTCATTAACCCTAAAATTAAAAAACTAAACGACTCTTAATCTTCTCTTCTTCTTCTTCTTCTTCTTCATCTTCATCTTCCATCAACCAAAGTCATATAAAAATCTTCAACTTTGATTTTCCAAAAAATTGTTGACTCTACCAAATGAAAAGAAGACTATCTATGATGTTTAAACTCAAACCCATCATTGTGTTGTGTGATTGATTGTTATGTTAGGTTGGAAATCGAAAATTATGATTTCGTGTTTTTGGTCGGCAAGGTCGTAACATGCATATCTTGCCGAGCTTTTCATAACATCCATGGCGACGATCGTAAACTTTTTCAACAGTTCTATGGGGTATTTTTGAAGACCTTGCCGACTTATACCGCCGGGTATTTTTCAACCGCCGTGAGGGTTTTTTGTAGACCTTGCCGACTAATATTTTTCAATAGCCCTCTCCGTGTGTCAAAAAAAAAATAAAGTCGGCATGTTCTTCATTTAAATACCTTGCTTGACTTATATCGCCGGCGGGTTTTTCAACCGCCACGTGGTATTTTTCACCAAATAGGGTTTTTTTTGTAGACCTTGCCGACTAATATTTTTCAATAGCCATCTCCTGTGTGTCAAAAAAAAAAAAAAAGTCGGCATGTTCTTCATTTAAATACCTTGCCGGCTAAAATTGGTCGGCATTTTATTTAAACAAAGACACCTTATTCAAACCTCTACCTTGCCGACCTTTGACATTTTTGAAAACCAAATTTTTTGATCTTAATCGAACTCACAAGACGGATTAAAGGTTTAATCTACTGAATTTTTATTTTCAAAATTTTATCTAAACTCAATTAATTAACCTAATCAGTTTTTTAGTGTTAATTATAAAAGGACATTTTTGCCATTTTGAAAATATTTGGTTAAGGGGTAACCTCTTTTACTTCAAAATGACCCTATTTTGTCTTATTGGGTATACCCCAATTAGTTTGGGTATATCCCAATCTTGCCAGGTTTTTTTAGGTTTTTTTCTTTGTTTTTCTTATTCCATTCCTTTTCTCCCTGCGGTCTCTCTTCTTTGAGCTTGAATCTGTTTGTTCTTCACCTTTGTTTGGTAATTATGATCTATGGTAATTATGAGTTTTCTTTGTTTTCAAGGTAAATAGTTGAGTTCTCTAGGTTTTACCCATTCAATATTTTGTTCTTCCTCAATCAGTTCAGCTCGTTTGATTTCAACAACTTCATCATCACTAGTACTTACAACAACAAGGGTAGCAACAAAATCACTATTTTTCAGGATGGCAAAGGAACAAATTACAACAATCACTGCAGCAGCAACACAAATCACAGGAACTACAACAACAATCACAAGAACAACTCCAAGAACAACAATCATAGCATCTCCCACCAAGAATAGAAACAACAAGTCTACATCACCTACGGGTACTACTGATTTTGATTCTTTTCTGCTTCTTTGTCACTTGACCAAAAGTGGTCCGCAATTAGGTGTGGATGCAATTAGTGCATTGGCGTACCGGCGAAACCCTGAGGGATGGAGGAATCACTCATTGATCCTAACTCTCTTGTTTTATGTAGGATTGTTATTTGGTTTGGGAGGAACTAGTCCTTTCAAAACAATACCATCTAAACCCTACAAGAAAAGAATTAGTCCTTACAAGAGAAGAACTAAAATTGATGAACCCATTTGTGTGATTCTCTACTGTAATTCCAGAGTTGTTAGGTTGATTAGTTTCAAAAATTGTTTAAGTTTCTGTTTTATCCCTGTAAACTCTTGTTGCTCACAAGAACTTGCCATTCTTGTTGAAACAAATATTTGTAATGAGGTTACCCCTTGTAAAAGTACTGTTTGAATGAACGAATTTTTCCTAAAAAAAAAAATTTGTGTAGTGGGAGGATTATGGAAAATCTTATATTACACTGTCCATATAAGATTGAATCAATTTTTCTTTAAAATTCCAATGATAATGAACTTGAACTTAATATTTTGGTGATATGTTCTCTTATGAAACTCTACATTCCGACCAACAAAACACAATTTGATATATACCAAGTCTCACCATCTACTGACTAAAATTTCGATCGTTGAATGTCAAAGATTGATTTTCAAAGTGGTAGATGATAATGTTATACGTCTTGGATTGTGCTCATTTTTCGTAGGAATTTAGAGTTTAATAAAAGAACATCATCAAAATATTGGGTTCAAATTCATTGTCGTTTGGACTTTAAAGAAAAATTGGTTCAATCTTGTACGGATATTGTACATATAAGATTGTTCATGGATCCTTCCTCTTTTGTGGAAGAATCAAAAATGAAGGTTCTTATATCTATGGCTCTTTATCCTCTGGGTGAGGCGCGTCTCACTATAGTCTCACTCCAACGTGAAGGCCAAAGATCATGACCGTATCTACTAAGAGTATAAGAGGGCGCGCGCGAAATATCCTAGTCACAAGGACAAAATTCTGCTGAATAAAGTCCACTCGGGTTGATAACAGAAACTCAGGCATATGCAGTTGGAAAGAGTGGTCTGAGTAGGTTACAACTTCACTGCAAGAAGAACAAAAACTAGCTCAATTATGTTGTTAACTTAGCTCATACTAACCAAAAATAAGAAAAACTAGCTGATTAGGTTGAGAAACAAATATGAGATAACTTATCTTTCTATATTGCGTGAGGCTATTATTCAATATCGAACAGCTAAAATTTCCATTTCATATGTGCATTGTGCAGTTGATAAGTTAAACCGTGAATGCAAAGGTTGGGTTAGTATATTCAGATTGCAGGTGATAACTTATTCATGTGAAGTAATGGGCTGAAATATACGACCCGAACATAGCATGATCATACACACAAATGTAATGATTATCTGAAAATTCTAAGTTTGCTTCTAATTTATGCATATACCGCCTTAACAGACCCGAATTCATTGTACTAACTTGTTTCAAAGTAGATGTGAGTACCAAAAATCTAGTATGCCACGTGGCACAATATTAAAGGTGGAACAACTTATTATGTTACAACAACACACACCACGCATCTCTTCTTAGGATGCTTAGTTGTGAGGTAATCTCCACCAACGTGTGGCGCACTATTAAAGGTGGGAGTAGCAAAGTACGCTACAACTGAGTACACTAAATCGCTACCAAGATTGCTTAATTGTTAAGCAATAGGCTATAGTATAGGCACATGGGTGTGTCTGTCTGTCAGAGGTAGCCGAGGAGTCTGCACAACATTTAATGAGAAGGAGTGGTCTTCAACCAAGTAGGATCAGAGTACGTGGCATTCTCTGACTGGCGAAGGTACGCGGTCAACGAAGGTACAACTTGTACGGAGGTTTCCACGATTCATGATGGCACGTGGAGGAAGCTAAATTGGCATTGTCTGATTGGAGATGGGGAGCGGCCAACGAAGGTACCATATTGACCAAGGACCATCGGATCTCAATGGAACAGAAGACATCAAAGATATCCATGATGCATGTGGAGCTATAAATACCCATCATTATCTCAAGAGAAGGGGATAATGGGGTTGGTTAGGAATTAGGGAAGCTCTCTCTACTCTTTTTCTCTCTACTTTGAAAGCTCCATACTCTCTTTAATGGAGCTCTCCCACCCTTTTGTACCAACATCATCAATAAAACTATTATCTTTACCCGTGGACGTAGGTTAGGATTATTTGCTTAGATGCATTTACATTATCTTCTCACTTAGTTGTTTACTTACTGAGTTATCTCTGTTTTCCGAGCTATCTCTGCTTCCTAACTTATCTGTTCATATGAGATATCTCTTAAATTAGCTTATTTGCTTACTCGGCTCTGTTTTTACATACATACCTTTGTTTTCTTAGCATCTTCTCTATCGAAGCGTCTTTACTTACTTAGTATATGATCTTCTGAGTAGATCTCATTTCGAACGTACCTTTTATTACTCAACAATATCAATTCAACCGAGGTATCCATACTACTTAGTATTGGATTCTCTGAGATATTCATATTACGTAGGTTACCAGAAAATTAGTAATCACTGTTTGGCGCTAGAAACGAGCTGGACAGAAAAGCTCTCGATTTTCGTTATATTTGCTATTTCATCATCTTGTTTCTTTAGATCTTCGTTAGAGGATCGGATATAAGAATAAGAGAGTTGGATCTTACTTTCTACTAAAGATTTATCATTCTTTGACAAGTTTTTCGAGTACTAAACCTCGAAAAAATCTTGAAATCTTACGGATCTACAAAAAGTGGTTAAGAAACACCTTTAAAAACGCTTTTCAAAGCTTAAAAAAGTTATTATTTTATTGTTATTTGCTTGCTCACGAGCAAACCTTCTTTGGATCTGAATACCTCTGTTTTTGAGGGAACCCCATTAAAAAGTTTTGGAGTAAAATCCCTAAGGTTATTTATGAACCGAGGGTCATTTTCTTTAACAAACGCCTTCTTTTACTCAGCTTGCAGTATTCTCTGTCGTTTTTTAGTATCTGAGGAACCTCCATTACCTCAGCTTGCAGTACTCTTTGTCGTTTTTGAATCTGAGGTTCATTTAGGAACTAAGTCCCAAAAATTGGACAGTTCTATTAAATACAACTCAGAAAATATATCTTTGTTGAGTTCTACACTTATAATCGCTTTTCCTGATAGGGGTACCAAGAACGTATCCTACCTCTTTTTCTCTTTAATATCAGGAAACGGAAATACAAAGGTCAAAATTACGAAGCCTTGGAGCGAAATTAAAGCTTATCTTTGGCTCGAATGTATTTATATACATTCTCAACAGCCAAAGACAAAAAAGAAGATTGTCCTTGGTTCGTACACATCTAAGTATGAACTACTAGGGGCAAAGACGCAGGTTATCTTTGGCTCGAACGTATCCACATATGTTCTCAGCGGCTAAAGTCAAACACGAAGGTTATTTTTGGCTCGAACGTGTACATTTACGTTTCCAGCAACCAAAGAATAAAGACGAAGTTTTTCTTCTCGAACCTATCTATGTACGCCTGATAACGAAGACTTGCTCTTGGCTAGTTTATATCTAAGTACGAGAAGCCAGGGGCAAAGATGGAGCTTATCTTTGACTCGAGTGTATTCATATACATTCTCAATAGCCAAAGACAAAAACAAAGGCTTCTCTTGGATCGTACATATCTAAGTACGAGAAGCCAGGGGCAAAGATGGGGATTATCATTGGCTCGAGTGTATTCATATACATTCTCAATAGCCAAAGATAAAAACGAAGGTTGTCCTTGGCTCATACGTATCTAAGTACGAGCAGCCATGGACAAATATGGGGCTTATCCTTGGCTCGAATGTATTTATATACATTATCAACAGCCAAAGACTATTACGAAGACTTTCCTTGGCTCATACGTATCTAAGTACGAGAAGTCCGGGACAAAAACGAAGCTTATCTTTGGCTCGAGTGTATTTATATACATTCTCAACAGCCAAAGACAAAAAAGAAGGTTGTCCTTGGCTCGTACGTATCTAAGTACGAGCAGCCAGGGACAAAGACGGAGCTTATCCTTGGCTCGAATGTATTTATATACATTCTCAACAGCCAAAGAAAATTACGAAAACTGGCCTTGGATCGTACGTATCTAAGTCCGAGCATCCAGGGGCAAAGGCGAAGGTTATCTTTATCTTGAACGTGTCCATTTGCGTTCTCAATAGCCAAAAAAAATGCGAAGGCTGTCCTTGACTCGAACATATCCATATACTTTCTCAACAGTCAAGGACAATGATAAAAACGAAGGTTATCTTTGGCTATTCTCAACAGTCAAAGACAAAAACGAAGGCTGCTCTTGGCTCGTACATATCTAAGTACGAGAATCCATGGGAAAATATGGAGCTTATCTTTGGCTCGATTGTATTCACGTACATTCTCAGCAGCCAAAGACAAAAACGAATAAGGCTGCTCTTGGCTCGTACATATCTAAGTACGAGAAGCTAGGGGAAAAGATGGATCTTATCTTTGGCTCGAGTGTATTCATATACATTCTCAACAACCAAAGACAAAAATGAAGGCTATCCTTGGCTCGTACGTATCTAAGTACGAGCAGCCAGGGACAAAGATGAAGCTTATCTTTGGCTCGAATGTATTTATACACATTCTCAACAACCAAAGACTATTACGAAGGTTGTCCTTGGATCGTACGTATCTAAGTACAAGTATACAGGGGCAAAGACGGGGCTTATCTTTGGCTCGAATGTATTTATACACATTCTCAACATCCAAAGACTATTACGAAGGCTGCCCTTGGCTCGTACGTATCTGAGTACGAGTGTACATGGGCAAAAATGAAGCTTATCTTTGACTCGAATGTATTTATTCACATTCTCAATAGCCAAAGACAATTACAAAGGTTATCCTTGGTTCATACGTATCTAAGTACGAGCAGCCAGGGGCAAAGACGAAGGTGATCTTTGGCTCTTCTCAACAGCCAAAGATTAAAACGAATATTATCATTGGTTCGCACGTATCTAAGTATGAACTGCCAAAGATAATAACGAACGCTTCCCATGGCTCATAGCCTCATACGTATCTAAGTACGAGAAGACAGAGGAAAAGACGGAGCTTATCTTTGGCTCGAGTATATTTATACACATTCTCAACAGCCAAAGGAAATTACGAAGGCTGCCCTTGGCTCGTACGTATCTAAGTACGAGAAGCCAGGGGCAAGATGGAGCTTATCTTCGGATCGAATGTATTATATACATTCTCAACCGCCAAAGACAATTACGAAGACTGTCCTTGGCTTGTACGTATCTAAGTATGAGCAATTAGGGACGAAGATGAAGCGTAAGGACAAAGGTTCAAAATACAACTCACATGGAAGGACAAAGCTTGTTCCTCTAAAATTCTTAAGCTTATCGCTTTGCGAATTTTTAGGGGCAAAGGAATGTCATCGGAAGACATTACCTTCTCAAAGTTTATAGCTTTGTATACTCAGTAATACGGAGTTCATCAAGCAACGGCTCTGTGAGCTACTATAAGTGTGTAGCATCAACATCATCAACGAATATCAATCCTCCCAAACCAGACCTATAGACAAATGTGGAGGTCATGCTAATTGGAGCCAAAGACATCAACAATGGTTGTATTTTACAACTTAAGTCTGAATACGAAGGTATGCAGGGGAACGAAGCCCTTTAAAGGAAGACTCACCACTATCAACCATACATGGGAGCGAAGCCCGTCATAGACAGATTCACCACTGCCAATCATGCATGGGAGCGAAGCCTGTTAAAGTCAGACTCACTACTGCGAAGTAGGGGTCGTTCAATCCAAATCTACGAAGGTACAAGTCACCAAATCCCGTGTGCGTATGTGTATGCATACTCAAAGAGGCTACAACTCATACTCAACTAAGAAGAGTCACACGACAACACATAAGTAGACCCAATCTCTCAACCACCACTACTGCGATGCTCCCAGCCTACAAATGCACGAAGCCTGTATTGTAGACCCACAAGTGCACAACTCAGACGCAACGAAGAACGAAGTGTATATACCCCATGTGATACCACCGTTTTAATCCGAAATTTTGGTTTTAAAATGTGGCCCATAACGTATACTATTATAGAACCCATTATTTATTTATTTCATTTAGTGCCCTTGTATAACTTATAAATTGGTGTCGACAAACTAGATTTTATTCCAAAATGAATTACATTATAACTGCAAGGGCCTATTTGTCGCTAACGGTAAATGGAAATTTAAGAATACATTAGTTAACAAAACTAATGGTCACATTTTATTTTGCTTAGAATGTGAAGAGGGAGAATCGTTCAAAATGGGGAATCATAAATCCTTGCTTGGTAACGTTTGTCTCAGAAGATTTCGAGAAGTCAGACGTTTTTATTTTGTAAATATAGATTCAAATCATTAATTAGGAAATTGGAGATTTAATGATATTAATTTCCTTTCTTGCATGAAATTAATTATGTGTTAAGTAGCTAGAGTTTGTATATAAAAGGGAGAGAGGTACGTGGAATGGGGGGCAGTAGGTACTAGTTCTTCATTTTTGTCTTATGTGTCTATTTGTGATGTTGTTAGGAAAGGCTAGACGCATTCCTCTCTTCTTCTTCTACTCTGTTTGCTATTCACTTTGAAAATGGAAATACGATTGGATTGATTTGGAAAGATTTAGCATAGGTAGCTATAGATATGTAGTGGTCATTACTGGGAGTGGGTGTCAAAATTGGTTTATCAGAAAAAATGTATAAATGAATCTTGTAGTAATCATGATTATGGGTGTCTGGAAAGTGCATTTGATTGTATAGATATGTAGTGGTCATTGGTTTGATAAAATGTATAAGCGGTACCCGGATATACGGATAGGTGGGGCACGACCCAAGGATATTCGTGCAAAGGTTGATGGCGGTACCCGTGCCGAGGATACACGGATAGGTGGGGCACGACCCAAGGATACTCGTGCAAAGGTTGATGGCGGCGCCCGTGCCGAGGATACACGATAGGCGGGGTACGGACTGAGGGTACCCGTACATTTAAGAGGACTGGATGGATTTCTTGGAAAGGTATGAAGACGGTTGCAAGGATTCCGGGGATGAACTACGTCATGCTTGATCCCTTACTGGGTACGTAGGCAGCCGCTTTGCGGTTCAGCATTTGCGCCAAAAAGGGAAGTATTTTGTCTATTTTTTTCTCTTGTTTAAATGAACATCGATGAAATGTTAATTTTGTCGTGCTATGGATAAATTTTGAAGTTAAATAAATGGAATAAAAAAATTTTGTGTCTCGTTCCGATTCGTAACGCTTCGAGTTTTATGTGTGTTTGACCCTGATCCGGAACTCGGGGTGTTACACCCCAAGCATCAGCAATACCCCAACTCTCCGACATAAGGAACGTATGAATTACCAAAGACTAATGCAAGGGGCAGTTCGTCGAAATAAGAAGTTCTTCAAGGCTAAGAAGAAGCAACAATTCAATCTTAGAGGTTACCCTTCGAATACACAGAGTGCCAAAGGAATTTTTATTTTTATTTTATGCAGGAATGACGAAGCCTACAAGGGGCATCTCACTACACACAAAGTACCTTGTGACATCCATTAACTAAAAGGAGGCTCCCCAGGACGAACATGTAGCTGACACCGACAAGGAGGCAACCTCAAATTACACGGACGAAGGCTCCATAAATGCAAATACTTTTCCTTTCAAAAGTCGCAAGAACCGGCATTCAAAAGCAAAAGGGGGCAAACATACATCAATCATGGCACCTCTACAACATCAATTAAAAACAACAAATACATGTTGAAGGTAATACAATTTTAAGGTGTGTTATCTTTATAGGATATAATTATATACGTAACTGTGATATATCCCTGGAAAGAGGTATTATAAGCCTCAACAATCAATCTAAAGCTTGGATTTCGAATATAGCTTTTAGTGCGTGTGAAATGAAATAAACATGCAAAAACAAATGGTTAGAACGGACACCCACCGTCAGAATTGACGACAAAAACGAAGGGTTAGAAATGACACCCACCGTCAGAATTGACGATGAGGCAAGGCACGGCATAACTGTGCATATGTCAATCTCGGATCCTCAGGGAAAATGAATCTCACTAAGAGGCAAATAATAATCAATATATCCCACAAATAGAGATACCTTGTCGAAGTAAAGCTGCCTTTGCGCTGAACGTGGAGGGTTACAGGAAATATTTTTCCCACGTAGGGACCCTCTCGCCACCAAGGTACCGTCTGGCCAACGTGTATCTTGGTAGGACGTTGAATGTTCCACCAAGGTTAATCATACCTTAGCACCGAGCGATGGCTTGATTGTTCGACAAACTAAACACACTACCAAAAGGTGAAAAATATCGAATGGTATATGTACGTATTTTATTTACGCATGTACAAAAATAAGGCAAAAAGCTTAACCAAAGAAAAGGTTCCAAAAGGTATACTTCCATTACAAAGGAGTGAAGTTACAACAACGAAGGTACACCAGGAGACAACTCCATACCAGGCAAGTAAAGAGACATCTCACAGACACCTTAGCCAAAAGAAAAAAATAAAAGGTAAATAATATACGCCTAAGCAATAAGTTCAAACTCAGCTAAAACCTAGCTACATGCTATGAAGGGGTACCCTCAGGCCTCATTATATCTTGCTCAGGAGATGACTGGTTCAAAAAGGTAGCAAAAATACCTAAGCAGCGAGCGAAGGCTCCGCTTAAAAAAAAAGGGTGAAAACCACCATCCCAGTCTAAGATATCATTTACGAAGGCGTGCCTCTCGTAAACAAATACATACATACATGCATACGAACGTACACACATACATACACACCTACATACATACGTGTATATACATATACAAACATACGCGTAGTTGTGTGATAATATCTAGCGTGTTTTGGGAAGCTAGCTTAGTATAGCGACCTCTTTTGAGGCCGTGGCAGGTTTGGAGCAACCTGATTGGTCGACGTGAAGTGGGGCCATCATGCTAGGGCGCTGCCACACTTCCAACGCGCGGTGGCGGATTTGAAGCGACCTGATTGGTCGATGGAAAGAGGGGTCGACATGCTAGGGCGCGGCCGCACTTTTAGTGCGTTGTGGCGGATTTGGTTGCGTAGCTTGGTTAAGCACGGTCCTCAGTGTTATAGATAAGAGTATATTGAGCGGCTCAATAAATGTGTCGGTGAAGAGGTTAGTACTCGCAGCACCGCTTCCTTGCAGAGTGACGTCACATCTGATGCAAGGTTTTACGATTTTAACCCTAAGCTAAAAACCACCATCAACATTAAGTCCCCTGCTTAGCACGTAACAGTGGCATTGTTGCGGGGTAAGCATGAGATGGTGATAGGCAAGAGTAAAATCGAGAGAGCAATATGTGAAGAGATCGCCAAGGGAATTCAACTAACCTTTAATGGAATGCATGAGAAATCCGTGATCCTTGTGCTGGCGGATTTCACATAGATTCATCTTGGCCATGGGTCGTTGGTACCGCTAGCTTGAAGTAGCGGATAGGAGGCTAGCCGAAGTATAGGATGGCGTGGCTAACTTGGCATGGCCGTGGAGCGTTGGCGTAGTGCTAGCTTGACTCAGGCACGAAAGACTTGGGCGCGACTTTGACGCGGAGATGGCTTGGGCGCGGCTTGGACGCGGTGCAGAGACGGCTTGGCTTGGGCGATGGCTTGGACGCTGAGCCATTGGCTTGTCTTGCGCGCGGAGATGGCTCGGCTTGGAGCCATTGGCTTGGCGCGGAGATGGCTCGGCTTGGAGCCATTGGCTTGGTGCGGAGATGGCTCGGATTAGGCGCGGAGCCGTTGTCTCGGCTTGTCTTGGTCGTCCTCTTGCGTGGTTAACGCCTCTGTGGAAAGGAGAACACATTCCAAGTACGCGTCTGTGCCAGGGTTCCGAGCTAGAAAACATATTCCTCCTTTGAATGTTTGACCATTTTTTTTTAATTTGGGTTTCGACAAGAGATTTTATTGTGGCTGATTTTTCGGCTGTCATGTAGGCTCACCGCATTTTATCGGCATCCGTTTCTCTCTAAGGTTTCCGCAATATATATGCTGGTGAAACTATATCATCCTTCCCAGTTCACGGCAAAGATTTCTCCTGTTGAATCCATATTTCTTTCATCATGTCGAGCTGAAGTGAATCATCCTCGAGCCAGCCTGATTCTTCAGTTAAGTGCGGACGTTCTTGCTCCTGCGATAATTCCCCCATCCGGATTATCCGAGTCAAGAATATCATACCAGTATGCTTTCGTTAACCAATAGATACTTGTTTATTATTGCTGGCGAGTGATGAAGGGAGATTTTCTTTTGCGCAGAGATATCCAACCGGGACATGTGTGACTGTCGTTGATGATGATGATCTGACCGCCCCCTTTTCTTTGAACCCAAGCACACCGACCGCTGTTGATCTGGAAAATGATGATTTGGGCATCTCTTGCTATGAATATCCCAATGCAGGCTTGTCATTTGAAATCCGCATGAAGTGTTTGTCTTCTAGCTACCGAAGCGTCGGTAAATTCCTGGTATGAAAGGAATTCGTGACTCTGTATACGAAAATATGGAGAAAATATGGCCATATTGCCACCAGGAACGTGGTGAAGCATTGTTCGTCGGCTTTGGTTACCACAGTGAATTGTCTCCTGCCTATGATTGTTGAAATGGATGGCACATCCATCCGCGATGTCACGGAATCAATTATTGAAAGGTGGGAAAACATAGTGTCTACCTATGAATCCCTTGAGTTCAATGTAAGTTGGCTGTGGCATCGCCTTGACATTGTGAAGGTTGACAGAGCCGGTATTCTTGCCAACGTCGTTCCTGCCACAAAAGTTGTTTTGGAAGAGGAGATGGCTCTGGCAGTGCAATCTCAAAAGGTGGGAAAGGCAATCCAGGACTTGAAGAGTAGAACTGAAAGATATCAAAACAGGTTGAAGATGATGCTTTCAAGGAATTATAATCTATTGGACGGGCTTTTCTGAGTTATGTAGTTGTGAGACGTCTGGTTTTCTTTCTGATCTCGAACATATACATTTTTTTTGTACTGGTTTTGGAGAAATAAGATAATTTTCATTGATATGCCTTGACTAAAATGAAGTTTTAATAACTGGGATGTGAAGGAAACAGAAAAATGCCTGGCTAGCCATGCCATGAGATGGCGATGGGTGAGGTAATAGTTAGGCGTAGTACGCCTTGAGCCATTTTCCATTGATGATTGTTTCCAATTTGCCTCCATATTCCTTGATGACCTTGTAGTATCCACTGTTGTATGCTTTGGTGACCACATACGGCCCTTCCCATTTTGGGGAGAATTTTGGTGCGGTCATGTCTTGTTGAATGTGTTTGGCAGTCTTCAACACCAAATCTCCTATTTGAAAAACTCGAGGTTTCACCGCTTTTTCATATGCTCGGGAAATTTTATTTCTGTATGATTGCGCATGATCCTCTGCTTTAGATCTCCTGGAATCTAAAGTGTCTAGCTCCGCTACCCTGGCATTCGATGTTTCGGTTTCATTCTATTGGACTCCACTTGCCTCGGCAATCCTTGCTGACGGGATTTTAATTTCCGCTGGGAGAATGGTGTCCGCGTCGTAGACGAGAGAGTAAGGGGAGGCGCCAGTAGATCTCCTTGGTGATGTCCGATATGCCCAAAGCGCCATGGGTAACTGTTCGTGCCATGTTCGAGGGTTATCGTGCACTGTCCGGCTGAGGATTCGAATCAGAGTCTTGTTGGTGCTTTCGGCCTGCCCATTCCCTTGGGGGTAGTAAATGGTGGAGAAAACTTGTTTAATTTCATATTCTTCAAGTAACTGCCGCACTTGCTTGTAGGAGAAAGGAGTGCTATTGTCGGTGATGATGTGTTTAGGCACACCAAACGGCAAATGATATATTCCTTGATGAACGCTGCAATTGTGGCTCCAGTAGTCCCTAAAGGAATGGATTCGACCCATTTGGTGAAATACTTCGTTGCGGTTATTATATACTCATGTTGTTTTGATAATGACGGGTTGATCTTCCCGATGATGTCGAGTCCCTGGCTATAAAATGGCCACGGACTACTTATCGAATACAACGTAGTAGAGGGTGCGTGAATAAGATTCCCATGAATTTGACATTTGTGGCATCAAGCAGCCGCGTCGTCTTCCATGGTCGGTCAGTAGTATCGCTCGTGTATCTGGAGAAACAACTTCCTTTTCCCTTGGTGCTCGCCTTCGTGCATTTATTTCAACATGATTGGGATTTATGCCTCGCCCAGGCATCGTAAAGCTTTTACGATACAAGATTCCTTCGTGGATTATGAATCTTTTGGATCTTTGCTTTACCCTGGTTGCATCTCTCTTGCTCGTAGGAAGTACGCCGTCGCGAAGATAACTGATGTACGGCTTATGCCAGTCCCCAGCGTGGTTAATATTTAAAAACTTACAGTTGATGCGGTGGTGCCTGGCAATTGGAACAAGATCCTTGGAGCAAACGAGATTGAGTCTCCATTTCTGGCCAGTAGTAGCCAAGGCGTTTGTAGAAGATGGTAAAGTATTACTACCAGCGTTGGCCCACAAACTTCGTTATGAATATGGTTAAGCTGCTATTGCGCTTCTTCGTCTCCGAGGCATCTTGATAGGGAACCATCTGGGTTCTGGTGATACAACATCCCGTGAAGCATGAAGAAGTTTTGTAAGGTTTTGAGACTGATTTTTCCTTGAGAAAGCGAGTTATTAAGTTCTTGAATAATCGGTGTTCTCCAGTCGTTGGCTTCAGTCTCTTTGGATAGTGAAAGCCATGTTGATGCCATGGTTCGTCTCTTCATTGTCAAGGTTTATTCCAAACCCTCGAACTGCAGCTTTGATGCTAATGTGGCTAGGAAGTCAGCGTGTCTGTTGTTACTACGGCCAATATACGTTATGGTTGCGTCAGTGAAGTAATTTAGCAGCTTTTCTGCTTCGGATCTATACGGGGCCAGCGTCACCTCTTTCAAATAGCGTATACTCCATTCATCGGTTAACCAAAGAACTTAGAATCACCCCTTATTTCCGCACGCGTAGCTCCAAACACTTGGCTAATAATAACCCTATGAGAAAAGCTTCATATTCTGCTGAATTGTTGGTGCAGTGAAAGTCTAGCTTGAAGGAATGCGAGAAAACTTCACCGGTAGGGGATACTAGAACCGCTCATGCTCCTCCAGTATTATTGCTATGGGTGGCAGATCCATCGAATAATAGTAGACACGCCTCATCCTTGACAAAAGAGACTTCCGGAAACTCTCCAGGAAGGTCTTCGTGCAGTGCTGTGGTAACTTCTCCCGAGAAAGCTGCGAGTAAATCTGCGACCGCTTGTCCCTTGATAGCTTTTGGGGAAGCGCACGTTATATCAAACTCTGACATTTAGAGGAGACATTTGGCTGGCCTTCCTATTAGGGACAGTTTTGAAAGCAAGAACTTCACAGGATCGGACCTGGATATCAGCACCACTTTGTTTGAAAGCAAATAATACCTGAAAATCTTAATGGAATGAATCAGAGCTAGGCACGCTTTTTCTGCTTTAGGGTATCTGAGTTCAACATCCCTCAAAGTCCGACTGAAGTAGTATATAGGGTGCTCAATTCCTTCATCATCTTCTTGGGCGAGAAGGGCTCCCACAGCAGTATCACTAAAAGTAGTGTAGAGACACAACGGTCTTCCTTGTACAGGATATTTCATGACGGATGGAGATGACAGTATTTGTTGAATCTTCCGAAAAGCCTCTTGTTGCAGCGGCGTCCAAACAAAACTTGCCCCTTTCTTCAGCAAGGGAGTGAACGAGGCCACCAATTGAGCTAAACATGGTATGAAACGCCGGATGTAGTTTGCCCTACCCATGAAGCTCTAGAGTTCTTTCACAGTCCGTGGAGGTGGCATCGTGAGGATGGCTTGGGTTTTGGCTGGGTCGACTTTGATTCCCTCGGCGGTCACTTGGAAACCTAAAAATTTGCCCGAAGAGACGCCAAAGGCACATTTCAAAGGATTCATCTTTAGCTTGTATTCACGATACCTTTCAAACACCTGTCGTAACACTTCTGTATGGTCTTCCCGGGTTTTAGATTTAACCACTATGTCATCCACGTAGTCTTCAACTTGTTTATGCATCATATCATGGAAAATTGCTGTCATGGCGCGCTGGTAGGTGGCGCCAGCATTTTTTAAACCGAATGGCATCACGGTATAGTAAAAGTTTCCTAGAGGAGTACGAAAGCTGTCTTACTTGCGTCATGCTCGTACATCTTTATTTGATTGTAGCCACTGTACCCGTCCATGAAAGAGAACATGTCGTGCCCACTGGTGGCGTCTACCAGCATATCGATGTTAGGGAGAGGAAAATCATCCTTGGGGCAGCAATTATTCAGATCCCTAAAATCAACGCATCACCTGATTTGGCCGCTCTTCTTCTTTACTGGAACCACATTGGCTAACCAGGTGGGATGGTGAATGGGTTTGATGAAACCAGCGGCTAATAGTTTTTGAACTTCAATCTTGATCTGTTCTTCTACATCGTGTCTGAATTGTCTTGGGGATTGTTTGACCGGCTTGGATCCGGGTATTACATGTATATGGTGTGTGACCAGTTTCTCGTCCAGGCCAGGCATCTCCTCGTACGTCCACGAAAATACATCTCGATATTTCTTAAGAAGGTTCACAAGTTTTTCACGTTCGTCAGCGCATAGGGTTGAACTGATGGAGATAGGCCGTGGAGATTCCTCGCTCTCGATGTTGACGACTTCGAGTTCGTCTGTGGTGGAGTTGGCTTCGTCCTGCAGTTGTTGTGGTGTGTCTGGCACTTCCTCTTGTGGCTCACTGTTGTGATTGGATTCCATTGGGCTGAGAGACTGGGTGGTATTTTCCCCTGCTAATTGCTAACAGCGGCGCCGATATACGGTTTTCCTTTTTTCATCACAACTTGCAATAAAATCCCGCTCCCGCTTGGTATAAGTGTGAGTTATGCTTTCACTTGATGAGGGGAGATTGGCGTATTTTTCTTTTGGAGGGAGAACATGAGGTCGGGTGTCTTGGTGCACCGATGTGAGCCTATCCTCTTCTTCGATTGATTTCCATGTCGGGAGCGGAGTACAGTGTAATCTTCCTGACGAGTCCCGCGAATTTTCCTTTGGTTCGAATATCTCCATACCACATATTGGAGCATAAGGAGATAACAACACGGGAATACGAATAACTTCTTCATTCAAAATGGTCTTCAGGCACTGGTGATATGTTGAAGGAATGACCATGTTATCGTGGAGCCACGGTCTCCCCAGTATCATGTGGTAGTCCGGCTCCTTTTCGATTACCTCGAACTTTACCTTCGACTGGATTGGCCCTACCGACATATTCAGGTTGATGTATCCATACGTGCTAGTTAGGTTCCCTTCGAAATTTTTCATCATGGTAGACTGACGTATGATTTTGCTTGGACGCACCTTGGCTATCCTGAGAGTTCTGAGAGTAACAACGTTGGAGCATGCCCCTGTGTTGACGAGGGCCCTTTTGAACTCCAAATCTTTGATGCGAGCAGTGACGTGTAGGGCCCGGTTATGCCCTTCTTCTGCCATCATGTTGTCCTCAGTAAATGTAATATTGTTGACGGACATCTCTAATTTTCTTGGAGTCTCCGATCGTGAGGGAATTAAACATGCGTCTAGGGCTATTTGATTGATAACAGTAAATGTTTCTTCTTGTTGGTCTTTTGAAAGGTGTAAAAGTTCACATAAACTATCCACCAACACATCTGCCTCCTGGTCTACCGGTTTCTGATTGGTGGTGAAGATGTTAACCTGAAAGTGATCATCCGAGACGTCAGTCCCCAGTCTTGGAGTTTCCGAGGTGGGTGAACCATTCTACTCCGATGTCATGCGGATAAGAAAGTTGAGTATGTTGTTGATTGCATCCTTCATCAGGTCCATGTTTCTTGCATGGGACTCCTGGACTCGTGCCAATTCGGCCAACTTCGGAATTTCTCCGTTGGTTGCGCCATTAGGTGTCGTGTTGGGAGGGGGAGCATTGCCATTCTCCGGAGCCTGAGCGGAGTTTGAGATCGTGGACTCATCTCCAAGACCGACCATCTTCTGAAAATTGGGTCGAAAAGTGAAATTGGGAATTGAAAATCGATATTGCAAATGAGAGATTAATCTCCCACTATGGTCGCCAATTGTTTGCGGGTGAAAACCGTTTCTGCTGATTTTGGTAATTTCGTGTGAGTGCGGGTGAGAAACAAATCTAAACCCAAAACAATGTACTGCACGGGAGTACTTTTTTGATTCGAGAGATCAATCTGTACAATCCTGGCCTAAACCAAGAAATGGCCGTTCCAGGCTTGCTTCGGTCACAAAGTGAAGGAGAAGGGTTGGTCTTAGGGAGGGAAGCGAAGAAAGTGTTGAGGCCGAATAGTCGATTCTCCGAAGTGTGGGTGTTTTGCGACTTGTATCCGAAAGTTAAACTGGCGAGCTAAATGGAAAGCTACCAGGTGATTTCTGGATGTGTATTGTTCTCCTGACCAAAATTTGTTCTTTGGTGGAAGTAGGTGAAACCTATTTATACAAGTCGTAATAAACGTACCCTGGCCTCATAAGAAGTGGAAGCGGTTGAGTGGTCGAAAAGTGGTAACGGGTAACGCCTAGAATTGATGTTTCCATAATGAAGATGCGTTTCACCACTTATTCCTTGTCATTACTAACCGCCTCACCTTTATGACACTTTCTTGTAACGGGCGTATTACATGCCACACGTTGTAAACCGCCAGACCAATACCCTGATGAGCATCCCCCAGTCTGTGACATATTTTGATGTCTCGAGTGTTTTTATTGGAAAATGTGTAGCATGTTGCTATATGTGGCAAGTTAAAATAGAGAGGCTTGCCGGTTCAGTGACGACCTTCGACGGCCGAGATTTTGCATCTCGGGAGGAAGGGTGGTCGTTGATTTGGCTACCTTCCGTTGGTAGCCAGCGGCGTGGCCATGGTGTTGGCATGGCTTGCGCATGCCTTTGGCACGACCAAATTAGGGTTTGGCACAAACCGTTGTATTTCGGTATTGCGACCCAAAAGGTTGCCACAAGTCGTTTGGTTTGGTGGCGATTTGGACGGCTAAAATTTGCATCTCAGGAGAAAAGATGGCCATTGATCATGGCCGCATATTGTTTGCATAGCGGCATTGGCAACATGCTGGTGATATGTCAGTGGCGTATCCATGGCATAGCGGCATGCTAATGGCATGGTCGTGGCATGGTGCCATGCTAGTAGCCGCGGCATAGCGATATGCCAGTTGTGGCGTGGCCAAAAGCTAAAATTGGCACCGTGGATGGATTTGGTAGCAACTTGCCCAAATTAAGGCGTGTTGAAACCCTAATTAGTGCGTGTAGTATGCGTGCAGCATGTTTGGCGCGTTTTAGAAGTTGGCGCATTTTTGGGAAGCCAGCGTGTTTTGGGAGGCTAGCGTGTTTTGGGAAGCTAGCTTAGTATAACGACCTCTTTTGAGGCCGTGGCAGGTTTGGAGCAACCTGATTGGTCGACGAGAAGTGGGGCCAGCATGCTAGGGCGTGGCCACACTTTCAACGCGCGGAGGCGGATTTGAAGCGACCTGATTGGTCGATGGAAAGAGGGTCGGCATGCTAGGGCGCGGCCGCACTTTTAGTGCGTTGTGGCGGATTTGGTTAAGCACGGTTTTGACCAACGAGTTCTAGTATACTGCGCGAGGCGCGAAACCCTAATTTTGCAAACTAGTCGGGTTTATGAGTTCTTTGTGAGTCATCACAATAATTGGCTGGATTTTTGTATATTTTGCCACACAAAATCTTTATCTACGAATGCGGTGTGCTTTACAATGCTCCGAGTATTTCGTGCAATGGCCTTAACTTTGGTACTTGGAAGTTCATGCTACTCCATTTGCGAGTGAACATAAATCCGTCATGCCATACCGATATAAGGGTTCTGCTGGGGAACATAGCACAGGAAAGTACTCAGTGAGTCTAGTATTGGCGAGGTGCCAGTGTTATGGATAGAAGTATATTTAGCGGATCAATAAATGTGTCGGTGAAGAGGTTAGTACTCGCAGCACCGCTTCCTTGCAGAGTGACGTCACATCTGATGCATGGTTTTACGATTTTAACCCTAAGCTAAAAACCACCATCAACACCATCTAAGGCTATTGTCTTTCCCACGAGGATTTCCTACCTTAAGAGTTGTGAAGCAACTAGTCAACTTCAACGGAGCAAAGTGATCATCTGTAACGGATCACCTTTACTTGCATCTATCACGTTGTACTCTTTTCCCTTCGTCAAGGTTTTAATGAGGCAACATATTTGATTCCAACTATGTTCTAAGTTTTCTTAATATTGTACTCTTTTTCTTTAGTTCAGGTTTTGTCCCTCTGGGTTTTCCTGACGAAGTTTTAACGAGGCAATTAACTTAGACTCGTCGATCTTTGAAAAGCATATTGCATGTGATGAACTACATGTAAAGTACATGATAACATGTGAAGTACTACATGAAAAGTTTTACCAAGGTTTTATCCCACAGGGTTTTTTCCTTGTCAAAGTCTTAATGAGGCGATTGATTTTGGCACAAGTCATCAAGAAGAGGACGACATTTGAAGACCTACATTCGAAGCACTACAAACGGAGTTCTATTGGACCACACAAGGGGAAGTGTTGTAGGGCCTATGGCCCATGGGTGTGCGGCCCAACTAGAAGCCTAAGGGTTTCTCTTTACATGTATATAAAGGATACTTTACCTATGTGATAGGCTAATCAATGGAAATCCTTCTCTTCTATGCCTCTTTCTTTTCCCCTTATTATTCTACTACAAAAATGATATAATTTTTACTGGTAACTCTGATATACTTATGAATTCTTTAGCCCAAGCTTTAAGCATTGAGTTTGCAATGAAGCAGTTGGGTGATTTGAGTTATTTTTTGGGTATTGAAGCTGAAAGAGATGTAGATTCTATAGTTCTGACACAGAAAAAGTATACCTTAGAACTGTTGACAAAAGCTAATATGCTTGTGTGTAAATCTTGTGATACACCAGTTATTAAAGAATCTAGATCATCTTCTATAAATGATGGTGTGTTGTTAAAAGATGTAGCAGAATATAAAATTATAGTTGGAGGTCTACAATACTTAGCTATTACAAAACCTGACATTGCTTTTGGTGTGAACTGTGTGTCATAATTTATGCATGCTGTTAAGTGCATATTTTGCATATATTTTGTGTCGAATCCATGCTAGTATTTGCTATATTTTCTTGCAAATTATTGTATATTACGTTTGTTTTCTCTTATTTGTGTTTTGCTAGGTGAATCACCCAAAAGAAGTGAATTGGCACTTAATTGTGCAATAAAAGAAGTTAGCCGGAAGCGGAGAAGGACCAAAGACCAAGTGGAACTCGTTCAACTCTAGGAGTTCTTGCTATCACCTTGAAGAGGACGAAAAGACGAAGCCAACGCCGGAATAATGGGGTCAATCTGATATCATACAAAGAAGTTATGCGCGAAACAAAGATGATGCAGAAAATTGCACTGTTAGTCTTGCAAGACTGACAGTTGAATGTGATTTCTAAAGGCACCCGACTATTTTACTCGGGGCTGCTGCCATCATCTTCTTCACCAAGCATCACGACCAAGTTCAGGGAACTGAATGTAACTACCATTGGTAGTTGACGGAGATAATGGAGCTGGAGGTCTGTGGTTGCCGAAGCTGTACGTAGCTAGAAGAATGGAGAGCTGTGCTGTTGATGGTGATCATCGAGAGACCATGATGGAGCTGTGATCGGTAGTTGGATGAAGTTCAGAGCTCGAACTGGCAGTGTCAATGGAGTTTTGCCGGTGATTGAAGCTCGAGATATTAACTGTGAATGAAGAGAGCAGAGCTGTGACGATGGAACGGGATGGAGCTCGACAGTGATGTGGTTGAAGGAATGACGACGAAGGAAGTGGAGTGGCTGCTAGTTCTTACGATCGGTGCTGTCGACTGTTGTTGATCACGATGGTGGATATTTTCCAGCGATAGGTTCAGGAATGGGAGCTTTGTTGTTTCTACATGGCAGTTGAGCTCGAGAGAAGACAGAGTGTGGAAGAAATAAAGTTGTGGATTGGTTTCGCTGTGAAGCTGTGTTGCTGGCAGAGATGATGGTGGACTGAGAAGCTGAGAAGAAAACTCAAAGTGGGAGATGAATGGGACTCGAATGACAGAGATGGATAACTCGAGTTTGGCCTTGCTGTTACAGTTGGGGTCGATGAAAAGGATGAAGTATATTGCTTTCACGGCAGTGATGACGAGAGAAACTAGTGAGTTGCAACTGAGATGGAGCTCGAGTTCCAGAGGAAAAGAAACTCACGGAGACCCTGGTATACGCGGGAGGTATCGGCTGGAGTTGTAAATCCAGGGGAATGAAAAATTCACGGCGACCAGAGTATCCGTGAGTATGACGAGAGAAGATAAAAATCCAGCAGAAATTTTCGCTCACGGAGGTTGGTCCGTCCGTGGAAAACTAAGAAGAGCTGAAGAGTATGCCTGTCAGTTCCGAGAAACTGACAGGCCAATGACAATTGAAATAAAGGAAGTTGAGCCGGATCTGTTGCACTTTAGCGCAAACCCAATGGGCTGTAGCCACTCCATGCACGACCAAGACTTTGGGGCGTGGGATATTTGGCTAGTTTTTGGCAACTTGCCGACCACTTTCGACCGGGATTTGAAGCACGGGCGCAACTACAATTTGGGACACCTATATAAGAGAACTTCTTAATATTTTTGGATATCATATATTCTTTTATCAAGCCATTGGAGAGGAGAACTCAAGAGAAGAAAAGCTAGGGTTTGGAGCTATTTCCATCACCGTAACTATTTCTTTTCTATTTTATTATATGAAACTCATGGGTTTTATTAGTACCATGAGTAGCTAAACTTCTTAGTGATTGGGGATGAATTCTAAGTTCTAGACATGATTTGAGTTATTATATAAATCTATTTTGAAGTTCTTCACATGATTATTGATTGTTTATACTAATTAGAATATTTATGATTGATTGATAGATTGTTTAGGTGGCCAACTGAATCAATTTGTTGATTCAATCAAATGCTAGTATTGAGTTAGGAGATAAGTAATAGTCGAATGATTCATACAAAAGTAGAGAACACAAGACCTTGCAGAGGGATTTTGTGTAGTGATTGTGTGTATAAACAACACTAGAAAGTGGACCTTGAGCTAAGAGTCTAACTACTAGGATCAATCTATAATTCACAAAAGATAAAGCATTCTTGACAAATTACACCTTGAGTGAGCTACTACTAGGTGGTTTTGAAGAATAGAATCTGGTATTGAGAGCTTCTGTACCCAGTGATTTAAGGGATTTAGGGGATAGCACTGAGCTAGTTGTTATTCCACGGTTGGTAATAATTTGTGATTAATAGTATTAATGGATGAATATAATAACTTGATGACGGTTTAGTAACGAAGAAGGATTCCCCATCATATTTCTCTCCATTGCTTGCAACTTAATTATTTTCAATTGCTTTGTTATTTACTTTGAATCAAAAACAAACCCCCATTGTGACACTTTTGACAACTAAATCTCCCCGCTCTTCGTGGGAACGATCCTTACTTCCATTATATTACCATTAATTGTGTGGAAATAAGTAATTTAATTTGAGCACCTACGACACGCATCAAATTTTGCGCGCCGTTCTTGGAGACGATCGGTAGCTTTAGTTGTTATTTCTATTTGTTTTATTTTTGTTTTTAGTCTTATTTTTAGTTTTTGATTTAGCTTTTTGAGAATTTTGTTTGGTACTTAATCCCCGGCACCGAAAGATTGGGATTATCCGAGGTGTGGAATTCAAACTCGCAAGGGAACAGATTACTACAAGCACGTCCACGCTTGCAACTTAACCTTCTACGAAGAGATGGTTAATACGAGACGACGAGAGAGACCCTCCACCTCCTGAGAGGAATTTAAGAGAGTTGACGTCTCCATGCTTAGATTCGCAACCACTTTGTGCATTGCAATCACTAACCCAGTGGAACTAAAGTCGAATCTACTTCATCATCTACCAAAGTTCAAGGGACATCCAGGTGAAAATCCAAATCGACACCTTCAACGGTTCCGAAACACAATGACAAGTCTGAGGCATGTAACCGCAGGCGGAGATATGGCTATGCTACAAGCCTTCCGTTCTCATTGATAGACTTAGCGAGAAGAATGGTTGTATTGTCTTCCTCCAGGGGAGTGTTACAACATGGACTCGAGATGAAAAAGCTATTTCTGGAGAAATATTTTCCCGCTTCCAAAGCGGCATCCGTTCGGAAGGAGATTAGTGGCATTCTACGGATGTCCGGGGAGTCTCTATATGAATATTGGGAGAGGTATAAGAAGTTGTTGGCAAGCTGCCCACACCATAATATATCCTCAATACTTATCATTCAATACTTCTACGAAGGATTACTTCGAAACAGAGGAATTTGATTGATGCGGCTGCCGGTGGTTCACTTCTCTCGAGAAGACAATCTCGCAGCAACCAGTTTGATTGAGAGTATGGCTTCTAATGCTCAACAATTCTATTCCGAAAACGACTCTAATGTCGAAGAGTTAGTGAGATGGGAGAGTCTACACATCGAGCAACGGATGAACAACATAGAGAAGGTAGTACAACGAATGGCAAAGATGATTATTCCTTCTTATGAAGAAGAGTCCAACAGTGAATCTTTGTGTTCCCTAATCAGAGGCCAAGGTATGATCCCTATTCTAATACTTATAATCCAGGTTGGAAAGATCACCCAAATTTCGAGTTATGCAAATCGGCAAGTCTGCGACTCCTAATCCTTATGGGCGACGAATGGTTTTCAACAACCACAATTCCGACCACAACCTCCACCTCGGGCTCAACAACATGACTCAAAATTCCGGGTTTAGAGGAGATGATGAAAATGATGATGCAAAAGCAAGATGCCAATGCTCGGCGTCAAGATACCATTCCTGCGTAAACAAGATATGGCTATAAAGGACTTGCAACTTCAAATGGGACAATTGGCTACAGACATGAATGAAATAAAAGCACAGAATTCAGCAAAGTTGCCATCACAACCTTTTGTGAACCCAAGAGCGAATGTCAATGCTGTGACTTTAAGAAGTGGGAAGCAGACTGAAGATCCAAAACAACAAGAAAAGGTTAGTCACGACTTGGAAGAGGAAGTAGAGGTGGAAACTGTTCCAAAGGAAAAGCCAACCTCAATTGGCCAACCTAAGGACACAGTTCCTACTTTTACCACACCACCTCCTTTTCCTAGCCGTTTTGCCAAGTCAAAGAAGCAAGCTCTAGACAAGGAAATTATGGATATTTTCAAGAAGGTGCATATCAACATTCCATTTATTGAAGCCATCGAACGGTACCCGGGTATGCCAAAGTTCGAAGGATTTGTGTACAAGGAAGGAGAGGTTGATTGCTAACGAGATCACCCGGGTGGGCGAAAGTGCTTGACTATGTTGCTAAAGAAGATGCCCGCAAAGTGTAAAGATCTGGTGGTTTTACAAAGTGCCGATTCTATTGGTGAAAAAACGGTTCGAGCGTGCTTTACTCGATTTGGGAGCTTCCATAAGCGTGATGTCGGCCGATGTTTATGATTCATTGAATCTCGGACCTTTAAAGGAGACAGGGATTATCATTCAATTAGCTAATAAGTCTAACATATATCCTAAGGGACTCGTGGAAGACGTGTTAGTGCAAGTTAATGAACTAATCTTTCCGGTTGATTTCTTTGTTGTGGATATGCAGGATGGGGACAATTGTTCGTCTACTTCATTACTTCTTGGGAGACCATTTATGAAGACTCGCTAAGACGAAGATTGATTGTGATCTTTGGGACACTCACTATGGAGTTTGACAAAGAGGTTATACGCTTCAATATTTTTGAAGCCATGCGTTATCCAAGTGATATCCATTCCGCATTTTCTGTTGATGTTATTAGTTCGTTAGCACAACAGATGTTTGATTTGAATAGAGAAGATGAACTTGAATCTGTGTTACAAAATAACATTGATTTGGACGTCCATGGCATGCCTAACTTGGACGTTGATATTTCCAAGGAGTTTGTTGAGACATGTGGTGCTTTAACAGCATCACAAGAAGTTAGAAGAGGTAATATTTCATATATCTCTTTACCTGTAACTGATGAAGTTCCTTTACCTTCATTGTGCAGCACCTAAATTAGAGTCAAACCTCTACCTAATCACTTAAAGTACGCTTACTTGGGTGATGGGGAAGAGCTTCAGTCATTATTGCAAAGAATCTCACAAGCAATACAGGAAGAACGCCTCCTTAGGGTTACGAAAGAGCACAAAACGGCTATTGGGTGGACAATTGCGACATCAAAGGCATTAGTCCAGCCATGTGCATGCATAGAATCCTTATGGAAGATGATATCAAGCCGATGCGTGATGCTCAGCGTAGGCTTAACCCCCAATGATGGAGGTCGTGAAGAAAGAGATCCTCAAATTACTAAGTGTGGGGGTGATTTACCCAATTTCGACTGCAAATGGGTTAGTCCAAAGGCAAGTGGTGCCTAAGAAATCAGGTGTCACCATTGTTAGAAATCAAGATGATGAACTTGTTCCTACAAGAGTTCAAACAGGATGGCGAGTGTGCATAGACTACAGAAAGCTCAATTCGGCTACCCGCAAGGATCACTTTCCTTTGCCTTTCATTGATAGATGTTAGAGAGGTTAGCGGGACATTCATATTATTGCTTTTTGGATGGTTATTCGGGCTACAATCAAATTGTTATTGCACCGGAGGATCAAGAGAAGACTACTTTCACTTGTCCTTTTGGTACATTCGCATATAGAAGAATGCCATTTGGTCTTTGCAATGCGCCCGCCACTTTTCGAGAGATGTATGGTTAGTATATTTTCTCGATTACGTGGAAAACATCATTGAGGTATTTATGGATGACTTCGGTGTTTATGGTGATTCATTTGATATTTGTTTAAATAATCTTGAACTTGTGCTTAAAAGATGCATAGACACTAATCTTGTTTTAAACTCGGGAGAAATGCCACTTTATGGTAGACCATGGAATTGTACTTGGCCACATCGTGTCCTCTCAAGGGCTCGAGGTAGACAAGGCAAAGATAGATTTGATTAGGAACTTACAATACCCCACTTCGGTGAGGGAAATTCGTTCGTTTCTTGGTCATGCGAGTTTTTATAGGAGGTTTATCAAAGATTTCTCAAAATCTCAATGCCGATGTGCAAATTGTTGCAAAAGGAGGTTGCCTTTAACTTCGACCAGGAGTGCAAGGATGCCTTTAATAAATTGAAGGAATTGTTGACTACTGCACCAATTATTAAGTCACCCACCGGGTTTGCCGTTCGAGTTAATGTGTGATGCAAGTGATTATGCAGTCGGAGCAGTTTTGGGTCAAAAAGTAGACAAGAGGTCACATGTGATTTATTATGCATCAAGGACCCTAAATGATGCTCAAATCAACTATTCCACTACTGAGAAAGAGTTGTTGGCTATAGTATTTGCATTAGAAAAATTTAGAGCTTATTTGGTGGGTACTAATGTGATTGTATATTACGATCATGCAAAGACTACGGTATCTATTGAAAAGAAGGAGGCTAAGCCAAGACTCATACGTTGGATTCTTTTGTCAGCAAGAATTCAATATGGAAATCGAGAGATAAGAAAGGTGTTGAGAATACAATTCTTTGATCATCTTAGTAGACTTGTTGTTTCCAAGAAGAACTCCCATTACAGGATCGTTTTCCGGATGAACAACTTTTCTCAATTGAAGAATCAACACCTTGGTACGATATAGTGAACTATTTGGTTACAAGGCAAGTACCTAGTACAATGTCTACTTTTCAAAAGCTAAAGCTTAAGAAAATAGCCAAGCAGTATGTGTGGGATGAACCCTACTTGTGGAAATATGGTGCTTGATCAAATTATCCAGCGTGGTGCGTACCAAACTCGAATTTCGGTCAATTCTATCTTTTTGTCATTCTTATGCTTGTGGTGGTCACTTTGGTGTAAAACGTACCGCTCTCAAAGTCCTTGAGAGTGGCTTTTATTGGCCTACCCTATTTGAGGATGCATATGCTTTTTGCAAATCTTGTGATAGATGTCAACGAACGGGCAATCTAGGTGCTCGAAATCAAATGCCACTCAATCCTATTCTCACTGTCGAGATTTTTGATGTGTGGGGCATTGATTTTATGGGTCCTTTTGTTAATTCGAATGGAAAATTTTATATACTTCTTGCTGTGGATTATGTTTCTAAATGGGTGGAAGCTAAAGCCACCCCTACTAATGATTCTCAAGTTGTTTGTGAGTTTGTGAAGGAATATATTTTTTCTAGACATGGTACACCAAGAGTGGTTATCAGTGATGGAGGCTCGCACTTCAAGAAATCCTTCCATGCTCTCCTCAAGAAGTACAACATTACACACAAGATTGGTACGCCGTATCACCCACAAACTAGTGGGCAAGCTGAAATTTCAAATCGTGAGATTAAGTCCATCCTTGAGAAAACCGTTAACACTACACGGAAGGATTGGAGTTATAGACTCAACGATGCACTTTGGGCGTATAGAACAAAGATATAAGACACCGATTGGTATGTCTCCATATCGGTTGGTTTATGGCAAAGCTTGTCATCTCCCAGTTGAACTTGAGCATAAGGCATTATGGGCAGTAAAGATGTGCAACATGGAGTATGACAAAGCGGGAAACATAGGCAACTACAAATCAATGAGCTAGAGGAGATACGTAATGATGCTTACGAGAGTTCTCGTATATATAAGGAAAAGACTAAGCTTTTCCATGACAAGATGATTTCTCGGAAGAATTTTGTTGTGGGACAGAAAGTTCTTTTATTTCATTCTCGTCTTAAGCTATTTCCTGGTAAGCTAAGGTCCAGATGGATTGGACCATATGTTGTTACTAATGTTTATTCTCATGGTGCGATTGATATCACTAGTCTTAGAGATGGGACTACTTCTAAGGTCAACGGCCATAGATTGAAGCCATACTATGAAAACATCGCTTATGTGAATGTGGACGAGATAGAGCTTCGCGATTTACTCCCTCGGAGGAGTAGCATAAGGAGAATTCCAAGTCGGGCCGACGACTTTAAACCAAGCGCTAAATGGGAGGCAACCCATAGGTTTTGTATCTTAAACCCTTCTATTTTTGTTTTTTTATTGTTTTCATATCATGTTTGCATCCCCATGTTTAATTTCATTGAGTCCGGAATCTATTTTAGAAGAAATTATAGACGAATACCTTTTCGTCAGAAAACTTCAGACTGCGCGTAGTTCAGTCCAGAGACCATAACTGTCAGACCGTTTATCGAAACACTGTGACCTTTTGACACTGTGTAGAAAACACGTAGATGAACAACTTTTGTGAAATGGAGTTTTTCCAAATTCCTTACCAATTTGCACAGTTTTTGCGTTTTATCTGCTGTTACGTCAGAATTCAGAACTTTCGGTTTTACACATTGAGGACAATGTGAAGTTTAAGTGTGGGGGAGCATTTATATGTTTGTATAGTTTGTTTTAGTTTGTTTTATGCCTTTAAAACAAAAAAAAAATCAGAAAAATAGAAAAAAATCAAGAAAAAATTGTGCTTTTTGAACTCCTAAATCTAGAAACTTGTGCCTTTAGGATGACACCATTAGTGGATGGAACCATTTTGAATGCAGGAGTTGAGGAACCAATTAACTAAAAGGGACGAACACATAGCTCGAAATCACAAATAACATGATAGTTGTTACCATATCTCGGAATATCACCATATCACATTCTATTTTTATTTTTTCATATTTATCTATTGTTCTCTAAGTGCTTTGGTGGGTCACTAAACATCGACGTGTTATTACTTTGCTAGGATGAAATAGAGTGATTGAGTTACTAGAAAAAAAAAAAAAAAAAAAAAAAAAAAAAAAAGAGACCGACCAATTAGACCAAACGGAATAAGAAAGACACTTGGGAATAGCGGTATGTGTGAAACGTAGTCCCCATCTCCGTCGCCTAAACAAGCGTGGAATGCAGGATCCAAGGCAACTATCATATACATGTTGACAAGGAAGCATGCGCTTGGATCCAAAAGATCTAATCATGCCGTCTAAAAATTAAAAAAAAAAAAAAAAAAAGAAATTGGATCCAGGTTTGATCCAATCATATAAAAAAAAAAGAAGAAATTATTATTGTGTTGAATAAAGTCACTCTTGGTTCCCTTGTATATGCCAATTGATTTGATGTAGCATTCGGACCAAGTAGCTCAATCCAATAGGATTAGGTTCATCTTAGCAGTGACCTTCGACGGATATGGGAAACATCGATCACTTGTGAATATTCGCCAACATCTACATCTATATCCATCTTCTTTATCTTTTCATTGTGATTGTGGTTTGTTAGTTTCCGAGTATTGTGGCTTGTTCGACTATCTAATTAGAGTTTATTTACTAATATGAATTGAATTTGCAAGGTACCTCCTCCTGTAGTCAATTTGGATTCGTTCATTGATTTGTCACAAATAGACGGAGTTTGAAATAAAGGTTTTGTAGGTAGACCTCTTGTAAACCTTCACGAGACTATAACTCGTCCACTAGGGACACCTAGGGGTTTAAAGGCCTGTTATTCATGCTAAGAGTAACCGTATCCTCGCCGACATGGAGTTGTTGTATTTTAGACGACATTGCTCGAGGACGAGCAAAAGACAAGTGTGGGGAATTTGTTAAGTGCATATTTTGCATATATTTTGTGTCGAATCCATGCTAGTATTTGCTATATTTTCTTGCAAATTATTGTATATTACGTTTGTTTTCTCTTATTTGTGTTTTGCTAGGTGAATCACCCAAAAGAAGTGAATTGGCACTTAATTGTGCAATAAAAGAAGTTAGCCTAAGCGGAGAAGGACCAAAGACCAAGTGGAACTCGTTCAACTCTAGGAGTTCTTGCTATCACCTTGAAGAGGACGAAAAGACGAAGCCAACGCCGGAAGAATGGGGTCAATCTGATATCATACAAAGAAGTTATGCGCGAAACAAAGATGATGCAGAAAATTGCACTGTCAGTCTTGCAAGACTGACAGTTGAATGTGATTTCTAAAGGCACCCGACTATTTTACTCGGGGCTGCTGCCATCATCTTCTTCACCAAGCATCACGACCAAGTTCAGGGAACTGAATGTAACTACCATTGGTAGTTGACGGAGATAATGGAGCTGGAGGTCTGTGGTTGCCGAAGCTGTACGTAGCTAGAAGAATGGAGAGCTGTGCTGTTGATGGTGATCATCGAGAGACCATGATGGAGCTGTGATCGGTAGTTGGATGAAGTTCAGAGCTCGAACTGGCAGTGTCAATGGAGTTTTGCCGGTGATTGAAGCTCGAGATATTAACCAGAATGAAGAGAGCAGAAGTGACGATGGAACGGGATGGAGCTCGACGTGATGTGGTTGAAGGAATGACAGACGAAGGAAGTGGAGTGGTCTGCTAGTTCTTACGATCGGTGCTGTCGCTTGTTGTTGATCACGATGGTGGATATTTTCCAGCGATAGGTTCAGGAATGGGAGCTTTGTTGTTTCTACATGGCAGTTGAGCTCGAGAGAAGACAGAGTGTGGAAGAAATAAAGTTGTGGATTGGTTTCGCTGTGAAGCTGTGTTGCTGGCAGAGATGATGGTGGACTGAGAAGCTGAGAAGAAAACTCAAAGTGGGAGATGAATGGGACTCGAATGACAGAGATGGATAACTCGAGTTTGGCCTTCTTTATTACGGTTGGGGTCGATGAAAAGGATGAAGTATATTGCTTTCACGGCGTGATGACGAGAGAAACTAGTGAGTTGCAACCGAGATGGAGCTCGAGTTCCGAGAGGAAAAGAAACTCACGGAGACCCTGGTATACGCGGGAGGTATCGGCTGGAGTTGTAAATCCAGGGGAATGAAAAATTCACGGCGACCAGAGTATCCGTGAGTATGACGAGAGAAGATAAAAATCCAGCAGAAATTTTCGCTCACGGAGGTTGGTCCGTCCGTGGAAAACTAAGAAGAGCTGAAGAGTATGCCTGTCAGTTCCGAGAAACTGACAGGCCAATGACAATTGAAATAAAGGAAGTTGAGCCGGATCTGTGCACTTTAGCGCAAACCCAATGGGCTGTAGCCACTCCATGCACGACCAAGACTTTGGGGCGTGGGATATTTGGCTAGTTTTTGGCAACTTGCCGACCACTTTCGACCGGGATTTGAAGCACGGGCGCAACTACAATTTGGGACACCTATATAAGAGAACTTCTTAATATTTTTGGATATCATATATTCTTTTATCAAGCCATTGGAGAGGAGAACTCAAGAGAAGAAAAGCTAGGGTTTGGAGCTATTTCCATCACCGTAACTATTTCTTTTCTATTTTATTATATGAAACTCATGGGTTTTGTTAGTACCATGAGTAGCTAAACTTCTTAGTGATTGGGGATGAATTCTAAGTTCTAGACATGATTTGAGTTATTATATAAATCTATTTTGAAGTTCTTCACATGATTATTGATTGTTTATACTAATTAGAATATTTATGATTGATTGATAGATTGTTTAGGTGGCCAACTGAATTAATTTGTTGATTCAATCAAATGCTAGTATTGAGTTAGGAGATAAGTAATAGTCGAATGATTCATACAAAAGTAGAGAACACAAGACCTTGCAGAGGGATTTTGTGTAGTGATTGTGTGTATAAACAACACTAGAAAGTGGACCTTGAGCTAAGAGTCTAACTACTAGGATCAATCTATAATTCACAAAAGATAAAGCATTCGGACAAATTACACCTTGAGTGAGCTACTACTAGGTGGTTTTGAAGAATAGAATCTGGTATTGGAGAGCTTCTGTACCCAGTGATTTAAGGGATTTAGGGGATAGCACTGAGCTAGTTGTTATTCCACGGTTGGTAATAATTTGTGATTAATAGTATTAATGGATGAATATAATAACTTGATGACGGTTTAGTAACGAAGAAGGATTCCCACGATCATATTTCTCTCCATTGCTTGCAACTTAATTATTTTCAATTGCTTTGTTATTTACTTTGAATCAAAAAACAAACCCCCATTGTGACACTTTTGACAACTAATTCTCCCTGCTCTTCGTGGGAACGATCCTTACTTCCATTATATTACCAGTTAATTGTGTGGAAATAAGTAATTTAATTTGAGCACCTACGACACGCATCACATGCTCCAACATATATTCGTTTTTTGCTAGTAAAAAGGATTCTGAGGTATTTGAAGGAAACTATTGGAATAGGTCTTACTTTGAGAAAAGGTGATGTTACTTCTATAAGGGCTTATACAGACTCTGATTGGGCCGCCTATCCTGACACAAGAAGATCTGCATCTGGTTATGTAATTTTTATGGGTAATTATTTAATATCTTTGTCTAGTAAGAAACATCAAATTGTTTTTGCATCCTCAGTTGAATCAGAATATAAGTGTTTGTCTGTTGTTGCTTCTAAATTAGAGTGGTTATCAAATTTGTTCAAGGAATTACATATTCCAGTGCATTTTCCTATAGAAATGAATTGTGACAATACTTCTACAATATGTTTGGCATCTAACCATGTGCTTCATGCCAGGACCAAACACATAAAAGTTCAATATCATGGGATGATTTGGTTCTTAAAGGATTTTTAAAGATTCAGCATGTTTGCATCTCAACATCAGCTTGCAGATATTTTTACAAATGGTCTCTATTTACCTGTTTTTTCTACTTTGCTTCACCAACTGTTGGGGACTACTTCTACTAGTTCTGAAGGTGTTGCAAATTATCAGAATTCTTCTCCTGTTGCTACTGAAGAAGACTTGTCTTATGAAAATAAAGTTCCTCATTTTACTGGTTTAGCTTTTCATTATGTTGGTGTTACTTGAACTATTTTTCTAAATCTGTTTTTTGCTTTTCAAGTTCTTAGGCCGGTTCCTATGGGAGGAGGTATAAAGGTTGTTTTTCCATGCCATATGGCATGGCAAACTAGTTTCCCCACTATGGTAAAACTGGCAAATTTTATTAAAGTAGTATATTATATTGTGTTTTGTGGGACCCTTGTCAATAAATAAATTAGTTATTTGTATTTGGTGGGGTCTTTTTTAGATTTTAGAGATTATAAAATATTTTGTGGGGCCCTTTTATAATAAAAATCTGTTATAATAACTAAAAAGTAGGAGAGAAGAAAAAAATAAAAATTAAACAACTAATAAGCGATCAACACTACACTGGTAGCGATCTAAACTAGACCGCTCGGTGGAAACTTGACCTGGCCTGGCTAAGTGGCAAATTTACCACTTAGCCAGGCCAGTTTCCCAGCTCCATAGTGGGTGCAAAAATGGTAAACTCTCAAGTTTTCCATGCCCATAGGAACCGTCCTTATTGTGTCTGCTAGTATGAACTTGCAGGGGCTATTAGGAATTATAATAAGTCAATTACAAAACTCAAATAGTCAATTCAATTCAAAGTCAGTTTGACTTAGTCAATGTAACAATTGTATTAATATTGTCGGAACAGTATTGAATGTTGTAATGTTTACATTCTTTTGTGGAATACAATCTTCTTTTTTTTTTTTTTTTTTTTTTTTTTTATTTTTTTTTTTTTTTTTTTTTGAAGCATAAAATTTATTAAACTACTAAATGATTATTACATAAGGGTATATAATACCCCAAAATTCGTCAATTACACCCATATTGGTAAGCCGAGAGACTTCCTGCCGAGCGCCAGCGTCATCCTGCCAAACGCCAACTACTCCCATCTGAACGGCTGAGAAACCTGTTGATCCAACGGCTAGTACTTCTTCTCATTAGTGAAGTTAATATTAGTCTGTAATTAACTTCTTCTCATTAGTGAAGTTAAACATATGTAATTTTATTTAATTAAAGATTGTCGTACATTTAAAACTAAACCTAAAACTAAGCAGAATTAAAAATTACAATAATCTCTCTAACGTCGCTCATCTCTAGCTCCCCCATTGTTATTTTTTGGATCCAAGAATGCAGAAATAGTTGGGGAAAAATTTGGGTAATCACCCAAAGCCAACATAGTTTGTAAATTTCAAATGGGGATAGACACGATAGACCTGGTCGACCATTTGAAAAAAATTAGGCGATTGGTAAGCACTCTCTGTACTCGGTCCTCCAAACATATAAGATGTTTGTTGTTGTGGTGGTGTTGGTGTGTAGCATTCATTTGGGTTAAAGGGCGGCCTGTATGGCGAGAATGATGATGAAATGCGCCTAGGTTCAAGCCGAAGTGCCCGAGGTAGATATTTACCTCTATGATGCTCCAGAAACCAGTGTAGTTTTTATCTCCCAAGGACGCTTTATCCAACGCATAGTACAATTCTCCTAAAATTGCAGATCCCAGTCATAATGCGGTGCTTTCTCGAGATCTTCTAACGCTTGAAACCAACCAACAAAGAGCAACACAAGTTGAGTTTGGAATCAATGTCTGACCCAGTACCCATAAGATAAACAATCTTTCGAGTTCATCATAGTCATCTACATGTTCTGGGTTGCTGTCTTTGGTGAGGAAAATCTTCAAGGCAGAACATCTAATCCCACCTCCTTTCAATTCTTTATTTGGGATATCTGATACCACAAACGAGGGACAAAGCATCTCCCATTTACTATTTGAGAACCATTCGTCTTGGTCGTATGGTGGCGGGTCTCCAATTCCACTTGGGATCCCACATATGAAATACAAATCAAGGGGAGTGATTCCTATTACAAGTTAAAAAAAACTTAAGTTAAGTTATTTAAAAAAATTATTCCACGAGGGACAAAGCATCCCCCATTTAGTAATTATTTAAAAAAATAATTTAAGTTAAGTTAAAAAAACTTACCAAATTCAAAATCCATAAAATGGAATGTGTGCGTCGTCATCCACCACCTTTCTACTACCACTTGTTTTGAATTTTTTGTTATGGTTTCTAGCGTAATTCGATAAAGCGCACGCCAAGGATATCTGTCAACCCTATCTCAGACTGCAGCCGGTAGATGAACATAAACACTATTCAATTCTGAAAATCCACCTCTCGTGATATAATAATCCTCAGATCGTTCACTATGCCCCAACACATGACCTGGAACTAATAATGGAGCAGCAACTATTTTTTGGTTAGAAAACTCTTCTTCTCGATTTTGAGAAAAATCTACATTTGTCCGAGGAAAAGGTATTGATTCACTTTTTCGATCTCTTTTCTTCCTTATACTATTCGTCGTTCTTCTCGCGCTCATATTGTATTCGAATTTTTTTATTTTAGAAGAGTTTTAGAAGAAGAAAATGGAAGTGGTGTGATTGAAAATGAAAGGAATGGAAGTAATTTATAGGGTATGAAATTTAACCGAGGGGAAACATGGGCGTTATGTATTCGAGCAGCGGCGTCATCTTTGGGATCTCGCGTCCTTCTGCCGACCGCCGGCGTCCTGCCGCTGAACGCCCGCGTCATTTATCCTCTCGCGCGTCTATTGTAATGGCGCCCTACGCTTTTCCATAGTGGAAAATCTAGTTTGGCCATCCACCAGGCTGACTATAAGTATTTTTTTTTTTGCTAAGAAATAAAGAAGTACTATTAAAACCAGTTAAAACTTACAAGGGTTGTGGCAAGAATGGTGGGATTATACCCAACCACTCTCCCTGAATTCTTAAGTTATTACAATACTTAGCTGCAGCATCAGCATGATTGTTGAAATTTCTTTTTAAAAATTCTACTCGGAGAAAGAAAAACTATTGTGAATCAACTTGCAGTCATCCATAATTGTTTTGTTATACCGAATGCAGTGGTTATTATTTGAATTGAAACATCCTACTACTAATTGAGCATCACCGATGAAACAAACTTTGTTGTAGTTTCTTTCTTTTGCCCAAAGACTAGCTTCTAGCGAGGCTAAACATTCACTTCTTCAACGTTAGAGCTACTCCTCTGGGACGACCTTGCAGCCAATGTAGTTACTGTTTTGTCATTCATAATCAAACCAATGCCGGAAAGATTAGTATTTATATCAAATGATGCATCATCATACAATAATGCGAGTCTTAAAGCAAGGAGACTACTACAGAATCTAAATCATTTTCAACAGATAAAGTGTTAGCGGCACAAGTTTGCAACAGATCAGTCTAAGAAACTTTTGAATCATTCACAAATTTGAGAGCTAGTCTCATGATGTAGTGAAATAATTTATATCTTTCCCCGAAAGATGAAAGAACACCTGTCTTTCCATATACTCCAAGCAATGGAAAAACAGCAATAGCTTTGTCTTTAAGGTTAACAGAAGTTAACCATTGAGCAACCCACTCTTTTAAGTTCTGTGTAGAATCCCTAACATGAGAGACTAAGTTATAAAAAAGGAGTTAGTGACCAAACGGCTTGAGCAAAAGGGCAATGTAAGATTAGATGCTCTGCCATTTCGAGCTGTGATTCCACACAGATTACAATTCATATCATGAGAATTAAATCTACAAATGATAGATTTTACAGGCAAGATATTCTCATAACACTTCCACACGAAAATCTGGACTTTAGGAAGAATTGGCAGCTTCCAAAGGGACTTATAGACAGGGTTAACATTCTGAGGATTATGAATGTACTCGAATTGACCAGACAAGACTTTATAAGCAGATTTGACAGAAAATTGTCCGTTTTTAGTAAAAGGCCAGATTAGTCTGTCTTGACCAGAAAGAGGTATTCTAGTACTCTGAATGAGTTGAGCGTTTTGGGGATTGAAGTAAGCATTAACTAGATCTAGGTTCCAGCTATAAGTGTCTTTATCTATCAGATCCGAAACTAGAAGATTAGGATTTGGATAAGCATTACATAAAGGCTGAGAAACATTGGGGATCCAGTTATCTCTAAAAGCCAAAATGTTATTGCCATTTCTAAGGTCCCAAACAGCATTACGGAGAATGAAGTCGAGACCTATACAGATGCTTTTCCAAACCCAAGAGCAGTCCCCTGTCAAATTATAATGCATCAGGGAGCAATCTTTGAAATACTTACATTTTAAAATCCTAAAGCAAAGATCATTCAAGAATGGATTAAATTCCACGCATTTTAGCTAGTAAAGCGACATTAACATGACGAAGATTTTTAAAACCAAGACCCCCTTGAAATTTATGGGTACAAATCTTGCCCCATTCTCTCAAGTATAAGCCACCAGGTCTGATTTTCCCCCACCAGAAATCTCTTAGGGATTGTTCCATCTGGTAAATAACTTTCTCAGGAATAGAAAGTATTCATGTGGTAGACTGGAGAAGCCTTAAGCACATGATTAACAAGAATGACCTCCCACTTGATTAATGTTTTTGCCTGACCATTTTGCTATTCTCTTGTCAAATTGACTAGTAAGATGGATAAAAGAATCCGTTTTGGACTTAGTGATGAAAAGAGGAATACCCAAGTATTTTTCATTTAGTGGTATCTTCCTAACATTAAGTGTCCTAATGAGAGAAACAGCAAGGCTAGGATCCACATTGTGGCTGAAGAAACAACCAGATTTATCAAAATTTATGACCTGTCCAGATACAATGCTAAAGTCTTTTATTAAAGCCATAAGATTCTCAGCATCAGCATGAGAAGCTTTGGCGAAAACAAGACAGTCGTCAGCAAAGAGCAGATGACTGATGCTAGGTGCATCTTTAGTGACCTTGAATCCATGGAGAAGCTTGAAATTCTCAGCATGGATTAGGTATCTAGAGAACGACTCCATGCAGATTATAAAAAGGTATGGAGACAGGGGATCACCCTGTCTCAGACCCCTAGTTGGTCTATAGGCCCCTGTAAGGAGATCCATTTAACATTATGGAAATGCTAGTAGTACTTATGCCTTTGGTAAATAAGCTCACACCAATGATCGAAAAGCCAAAAGATTTTAACACATCAATGAGAAATGGCCATTCCACTCTATCGAAAGCTTTGGACATATCAAGTTTTAAACCCATAACACCTTGCTTGTCTTTTTTTCCTTTTCCTTTTCATGGAGTGCACCAACTCATGAGCAATTATAATATTATCATGGATATGTCTATTAGGAACATACGCTGCTGGAAAGGACTTATTATTTTGCTCAGGAGTGGTTTCATTCTATTTACAATAATCTTTGAAATGATTTTGTAATTAGCATTGCACAAAGAAATAGGCCTAAAATCAACAGGTGAAGATGGGCTGTTGATTTTAGGGAATAAAGACAGAAAAGTGTGGTTTATCTCTTTAAGTAAGTGTTTGGTATCAAAAAAACTTTTTACTGTCTTCCAAACATCAGTTAAAAGAAGATCCATATTTTCTTTATAAAAGCCTGGTGGGAAGCCATCCGGCCCTGGAGAAGTCCATGGCGTCATTTGGTTAATTGTGTCCCTGACTTCTTGGAGGGTAACTGGATTGAGAAGGTAAAGATTATCCTCTACAGAAATACACGGAGAAATACAATTCAGAATCTCATTATTCCTATAGGGATGAGAAGTAGACCCTATGGAACTAAAGTGGTTAACTAAAAGGGTTTCAAGACCTGGTCTATCATTAACCCATTGACCATTATTAGTCTTAAGAGCATTTATGTGATTGAAATGCTTCCTACGATTAACATGATTATGGTAGTAACCAGTATTACGATCAAAAGACTTAAAATACTCTTGTCGGGATTTTTGAGCATAGAATTCTTCTTGAACATTTTGCCAATGCTCTAGCTCTTTCTCAACATGTCGAATCTGCTCAATATTCTGAATAGGATTGGGTAAACTATTCAGGTCTTGGAGCTGATTACCAAGAGTTCTAACCTTATGATCAATGTTACCAAAATGCATAAGATTCCATTTTTTAAGATCATTTTTGACAATCCTAAGACGATTGGTTAATTGGAATGGAACAGAACCTCTCACAAAGTGGGAGTAAGCATTATGAATAACATCTTTGACCGAAGGGTCACTGCTCCAACACTTGAAATACTTATAGGGCTTATATCCTTGAAAAGACATTGCATTAGTCTCAAGAATAATTGGGATATGGTCACTACCTATGGAGTCAATATGGTAAAGTTTAGAGTTACCATAATGACTCAGCCAAAAACCATTACCCATTGCTCTATCTAGTCTGGCACATATTAAATTAGGACCAGACTGCCTATTATTCCAAGTAAATTGAGAACCAATATATCCTAGATCGGACAAATCGAATTAACAATAACATTCTGGATTGTAGGAAATTCCATAGTAGTAGGAGTGGAGAAAGTAGATCTTTCATGAGCATGCATAGTGATATTTAAATCTCCTATGATGACCCATGGATTTTCTACTCTCTGACCTATTTCCCCAATGTAATTCCATTGTTGCAATTTCTCTTCATGGTATACAGAACCATAAAAGAAAGTTGCAAGGAATTCAGGCTTGCTAGGGTCATCAGAAATAAAGGCATTGATCATTTTGTCCGTGTGTTGGACAATCTCGCAGTTTAAGCCGGATTTCCATAAAAGTGCAATACCCCTTGCAAGCCCTATGGAAGGATAAATCCAAGAATTGGGAAAATTAAACCTTCTAAGATATTGGTTCATTTTAGGAAGATCATTTTTAGTTTCGCAGAGAAAAATCATGTCAGGGTTTTGAGCCCTGATCAAATTCCACAACGAGTTCCTAGTAGTAGGATTACCAAAGCCCTGACAGTTCCACGACAATATTCTCATGGTTATATGATTCAAAAAGATGCTTTGACTAAGAATGACAGACAAAAAAACTCTTAAACCACAAGCCTCAAAAAATAGAATCGATATGAGGACGAAACAACCAGAGCAAGATAACCAACACAGAGTATAATGATTCAAGCCAAAAACAAGCAAGATAGTAGCAATACACACCACACGGATCAAGTAATTGTTATAAGCATGTATGTTTAGGAATGATAAACTGGAGTTAAGTGGAACCCTAAACAGAGTACTATCAGAAGTAGATAAGAGTTTATGTTTATCCCTGATGTTGTACGTAATTGAGGAAATGAACACATCCACAAAATTGAGAACAGTAGGATGAAAAAGAATGGTATCAAGAGAAAAAAGATTCTTACAGAGCCTCCAGAGCAAACAACTGCAGCTGCATAAGAGAGAAAAATTTTCGCACAGAGATAAAGAACAAAACCAATATAGACAGGACCCAGACAGGTGATTGTTTGAGCAAAATGATTAGGGTTCTAAAGTTTATCACTAAAATTTGAATCCCTAATTTGAATTTTTGAGATTAATAAGAGAAATATTAAAATTCAAAATATAAAAAGCAATAAAGGATTAAAGGGAAGAGAATTAAAACCTGAATTGTAGCTACAAGTTGTTCCTTAGCCAGTATTATCCCGATTCACAGAGGGGGTGAATCAACTCCACCTCCATCAACAAAGAACCATTTAAATCGGTACCATTGAGAAAAATGTCTCTGTTGGATTGTTACTCCCATCCTTACCAGTTATGAATAACGGATTCGTCATAAGAAGACTAGGGTTTTGGGTTACGCAATTTTCCAAAGATGGGATTTCAACTGATCGAGGAGGAAAGGGGATCGATGGGAATGAGAAGAAGGCGCGAGACGAGTCTTTTCTACTTCTTTTATTTTTTTCCTTGGGCCGACATTATTAGTGTTCTTTGGGCCCTACTTCAAAACAACGAGTTCAAACCGAATAAGCCCACTATCGGTGGTAGTAAAAACTCCCGATTGCGATGTTGATGCTTGATCTCCAGTGCTTGTTGATTTCTTTGAAGGATATGGGCGTGTTTTGGCTGGTAATCCATCCACCGCTCGCAGTAAACACGAAAATCATCTCACGATGAGCTAAATCTTCACATTCATCCTTGTTGTGGATGATAACATTACATTTGGGGCAGATTGTTCTTGGGAGTCTGTCATAATGATATCTAGCCCACACTTCTTCTTTCCTAGTGTTTAACAGCCAGGTGCCTCTTTTAATTGGCTTTCTCAAATCAACTTCAATTTTGGCATTAACAGTCTTTCCTACTCGTCTCCTTCCTGCCAGATGGGAGTTGTTAACTGGCCTTCCAATTTCCTTGCACATTTTCTCGATAATAGGGTCATCAAGATGCTCCAGCTCAAGTTTATGGATTTGAACTGAGAAAACTTGGTGCGTAAAATTGTAATCGGCTGCCAGAGTATTTGAGTTATAAGCTTGCAGGACCAATAGATGGTCGACAATGTTCCATGGAGCTTTGCGCAAAACATCTTCTACATCTTCATTTTTAAAAAACTTGAATACAAAAAGGTTTGTGCCCATAGTTTTCATCTCCATGTTCCTATATCTCTTCCATTTAATTACAAAGTCATTCTTGATAGCATCAATATCCAGTGCATCTTCCGCTATGATTTTACCGATGAGACTGCGAGACCATCTTGAGGCAGCTGCATCAATTTCTTCAGCTGATATAAGAGTTCTTCTAGTGATACCTCCCCCAATAGAAGCATTCTGCATATTGTGGGTGATGGTGGCTAGGTGGGATTGTGAGTATGACGCCATGATGCAGAAGAGTTTGAAGGTTTGAGAAGAAAATGAATAACTGCCGCAATGAGGATTATTGATATTAGGGTTTCTGGTAAAGAAATAGTAGGGATGGTTACCTAAGATAGAAAGCCCGTGAATCTGGTAATTGACAGATTTGATTGCAGGAATATATGGCTTTAATTTAGGAGGAAAAAATTCAAAAAGTTTCGTTTCCAGGGATGACGCTCCAGATGGATTAGAATTTGATAACGCTCCAGATGGGAAAGAATTTGGTAACGCTCCCGATAGGCTAGAATTTCCTAAAAAGACCTCAACATGAAAAGTTAGGAGGAGCTTTACAGAATCATGGAGAAGATGATAAAGTTTTTGCCATTTGTAATTAGACAAGAAATAATAAGACGATCGTTATCATGGATGGAAGTATAGCTTGAAAAGCTACCAAATAACACCACTGCTATTAATAACAACCTTTTCTCAATGATACTCATTTCTATTGGAAATGGTTGTGTGAACACTACTGTTAGAGGAAACACCACTTTGTTTGAGGAGTTTGAGCACCACTTTGCTTCTAGACCACCACTGGTAATACTTGCTAAGAAACAACTGCAGCTACAAAGGCAGATGATTAGCTTTCCATAAGGGAGTAACAGACCAAAAATGAAATCAGAAAATACTCTTAACAAAAAATAAAAATAAATATAAAAACTTCTGAAAGAAATCTAAAGCCAAACAATTGCCAGTATAAGTAATCTTCTTGGAGATGATTAGCTTTCCATGAAGTTGAAGCTTCAGTATGAACGACCAGCGCTGAAGATTGTAACAATCAGAATTTGATCCTCAATCTAAAAAAAAATTGAAGGTTAAATTTATCGAATTCATCCGATTTGGTGGAGTTAAAAAAATCATTCTATAACCAACTCAATCTGCAAAAAATCATCCCCATCTTCGTCTTTGTAGTTCCACTTTCCAGAAGTGACGACCAGTACATAGGAATTAAATTAAAATTGTTATTACATCGGCTGACTATAAGTATAATAATAGGCTGACTATAAGTATAATGTTCTTTTTTATGGCCAAATCCAAGTGTTAATGTCTCAAGAAATTTAGATACTTCTTTTATGGAAAGATTAATACGTACTTGATTAATATATGAAAACAGATATTGCGTTTCGAGCAATGCTCTCCCGCGCAGCTTTGCGGGGAAGCTCAATAAGCAAGCGGGACATGAGCCGTTATATCATACCATATACGGTTGGATTTAATATGTGTCATCTTTCTCAAGAAAGTTACAGTTGGCAAACTTTACGTGTTTGAAAAAAGTCCTTTTAATTTATTTTCTATTCATTTAAGTCCTTATAATTTTTGATGTTTAGGGCCTTAAATTCGTTGTACTTATGCAGATCTCTCCAAGTCTGAAATGTTCACTTCAAACACAAGCTAACCTTAACAAAGTATACTATTTTAGGTTGGCACTTAAAAAGATGTTTTGTCCATTTCATTTTGTTCATTTCATTATCGAAATATTTGCAGGACATGGATGTGTAGCTAGGTATGTAAGTCGCACGATTAATTTTCTTATAATGGATGTGATGAGAAATTCTCATTTAGATCTCTTTTGTTATTTAATGGTGAAAATCAATAAATGGGTTCATTGACAAAGTTAATTTCAATATGGATTCTTGATTTGCAGTTGATATTTGGTCATGCCCTAGATAGTACTTGGGCATCTTTTGAAGAACTCAAATTCTTGATTAGGGATGTGAATTACTTTTATTTTAAGAAATTTGATTGGTTTATTTAGATAAAGAAGATTAGTTAAGCTTCAACATAAATAAGGGAGATTGATTAATAGATAGATTTATTTCAATTTTGTAGATGGAGATTGATTTTGTGTAGAGGCAAAGACACAGGGGAGGAAGATATTGTTCTAGATGAGTTGATGCATGCTCAAGAATGGTAGTACCCAATGTTCGAATTTCTTGGATAAGAACATGGGTCGAGGAGATTCATCCATTTATCTCTCTAGTTGCAGTTGACAAATATGGAGTTTTGAAAACTTCCAATAACGGTAGGACCTTAATGATGTAGGTGAAGAAACAAAAGGGCATAAAATGAATATAAAAGAAATTTAAAGGTGTTTTTTATAATATATTAAATCTGCCAGCTGTAACTGTTTGAGAAAGATGACATAAATTTAATCTAACCGTATATGGTATGATCTAACGGTCTATGACCCGCTTGCTTATTGAGCTTCCCATGCAAAGTCACATGGGATAGATCACTGCTCTTGCGTTTCTTGTTCCAATAAATGTTAATCGGTTCCTGATTAGTAATTTATAAGCAACTAATGATTGACGCTAATGCACCTTCTTTTTGTTGTTTATCTTTCTCTCTCATAGAAAAGATGTTTAGTAGTTTCAATCAGGGCCAATAGGGAACTGCTTTTTCCAAGAAAGCCCCACTTTCCTAAATCTTTGCAACAAGGCCAAGGGGGCAACAAAATAAATATTTCCAATCAGATTTGGGTTTCATTAAAAATAAAAATATATTAGGGACTTATTCATAAATGTGTTGTATACCCATCGAGATTTCTCATATTGGATAGTCTCGATTGTTACAATTGCCAAAATGGAAGTCTTTTTACCCATTCCATTACATAATCATTACCCGCAGGATTTAGGAGTGAAGTTGTAAAGGTTTTCTACCGCTCATCTTTAATCTCTCATTCTTCTTTTGTATGCTTGTACATGTTATTCTCTTGATAGTTCACTATTGTTATTGTTCGATCATTGTAGAAAAAAAATGATCATTGATGTAGTTATGGGGCATCAAAAAGATTGTACGCTTCAGGGCAAAAACAACTCAGGACCGGCCCTGGTAGTTTCAATCATGAGGTACTCGTATAAGATTGTTATGCACGTAACACTTACAAACCAGTATACAGCTCATCTTACAAAGAAAACATGAGGACGTAAAGGCCTATTATCGGGAATTCAGGAAAAGCAAAATGTTTAGGGGGTTTGCCGGCCCAATCTAACTAAATTAAGCTTTGAAAGAAATGAGTTGAGATATTACGTTCCATAAAAGATGATTGTGCTGTGGTTTTCTATGGATAAGAAGTTACCCCGCCTTTGAATTTCTTATACGCAGATTGAATTGGATTGTCTTCGGCTAAATCCTCCAAGTTGTGCCACAAATGATCCCATATCCACAAAAGTCTTGAAAATCCCCAGACTGATTAAAGAGTAAGTCACTAAATTAAGTATCACTTCTTAGAATCCTGGGTTGTTCTCACATCTGCACCATTAAAGATTCACCCAAAGTAGCTCATGCTTCTAATCGAAAAACTCTAACTATTCCTGGTAAAGTTCGAACCTAATCAAGAAATTGACATTCATTTTTTATTTTATTTTCCGCCAATTGACCCTCATATTTCCATACAACAATTTTCCAAACAAACATCAACACACGAGAATTAGGGAACCCGTTAACTGAACTGAACTGCCACTGACAGCGCAGCACCAACAACGACCGGGGAGGAACCAACATTAATTAAGCACCAAACTTGAATCAAAACCATAGAAACTTCGAGGTAAATAAAGAGATAAAACAACTATTCAATTGGGGGACAAGGTGTTGAGGTATTGTATAAAAAAGGCAGTTTACAAAGAACTTCAAAAAACCAAGGAAGAAGCTAACGATGGGAGTTGAAAGAAAAAGAAATCGTAGGCATAGCTTGGGGATTATCTGGTTTTAGGGTTCTAATGATTAGATCAAGCAGCAGATCCAAAAAAATCGATTAATTAGGTAACAGGGAAACAGAAGTGATATGGACGCAAAATCAGGGAGAAAAACAGTGACATGAATGGGTTTCATGAGGAAATAAAGCAGTACACATCAATGGAAGACGCTGAGGTGGAATTAGGCAGCATCAAATAAGGGGAAACTAGCCAAATTGAAGGGGAATCAAAGAGTACTACAGATAATACGAATCATGATAAGTACCTGATCCAAAAAGGAAATCAATTATGAAACCCAATAGAAGAGAAACTGGAAATAATAGCACAAACGTTGAGCCATAGCAACATCTCACAGCAGCAATTACAGGTATAGATCCATGGAAACGAAGAGGACGATGAGATCTCGTGAATACAAAGCGTTAAATAGCAGGATCAGGCCGGCAAACTTAAGGATTAGCCGATTAGGGAAGAAAAAATCACGGCGGTATTTGGTTTAGGGTTTTATTTTTCCGCGGCGGATTTTTTGTTTTCTGCCTCAGAAGCTAGAGAGAATCTTCTTCTACTCTCTAATACTACAAAAAAAAAAAAAAATTATAAATAGTGAAAGAAAGTTACAGAAAAGGAGAAGAACAGATGAGAGAAAAAAGAAGGGCCGAAGTAACTTGCTCCAGTCAACCGACTAAGAGAAACTACTGATATGTTTCATCTTATTGCAACCTCACTAACACAAACTGTTGTGCTTAGATTTTTATATGTTTCAATTCAAAGAAAACATTAACAACATAACATCATCAAAGCTTAGCTTGATGAACCCCTAGAAGATTAATAGAGAACTACTCTAAAACCCATAACACTCAATAAGATGAAATAACATAATATTAGTATCCCAATACTAAAAATCAAATTTAACTCCATTTAGTGTACAGATCCTTCTGCTCTTTAGAATCATTTGGTTCCTTGACTTTGTTAACTCTTTGCTTCAAAGAAATGCATCACATCTTTTATAAATTTGTGCGATAAGAAAACAAACCTTACCGAGTTCATCACTACCTTGTCCTTGGTTTAGTTACATACAGAAGACAAGAAATGAAGACTTGGAATTGAAGTGCTTTCAAATGCTTCTTCCATACAAAGACTACCAACTACTACTATCACTTGTTATAGTGTTGTTCTTCAAAGGGATAATAGTGTAAACCGGAGTTGTATTCTATGATGATGACCGCTATGTGACAACTTCCGCAACGGGCAAGGCTTTATCTTAGCTCAACTCATAGAGAACTACAACTTTCCGATTTACACTATTGCAGCAAAGAACAGCTCCAGCATAGATTTTAGTAGGATATCGGCAACCTACTACAGCTACATAATCCTTTGGAGGAAATTGAACCCAACTGCAGACTTTATATCAAGTGAGCAATTGGATATTTTTATTATCAGCCCTGGCCTATGACTTTGACAGACACCTTCATATCTTCTCATATACGTACTGCGGACATTATATTCATTCTGACGTGAAAGCCGGAAATGAGATGTTGGAGAAAATTGAACCCAGCTGCACCACATTATTGCAGTGTGCAACTGGTTCAATTTCCTCCAACTCTCGCTTAAGACTTCAACTCGTTTATATTTTCTCATTTGTAGATTAACATTACATTATCTTCAGTTCGTCGTGTAAGCCGGAGATGAGATGTTGGAGAAAATTGAACCAAGCTGCACAACACTGTAGCAGTGTGCAACTGGTTCAATTTCCTTCAACTCTCACCTGTGACTTCAACACGTTTATATTTTCGCTTCACATATCAACAGTGTCTTTTCTTCGACGTGAAAGCCGTAGATGAGATGTTGGAGGAAATTGAACCCAACTGTACCCACATTATAGCAGTGTGCAACTGGTTCAATTTCCTTCAACTCTCACATATGACTTCAACACGTTCAAATTTTCTTCGATCGAAAGTATCTTCTGTTTGTCATGAAAACCGGAAATGAGATGTTGGAGGAAATTGAACCCGACAGCAACAAATTATAGCAGTTTGCAACTGGTTCAGTTTCCTTCAACTCTCACTTACGACTTCATGACTGCTTCCGTGTTTTGTCTTCCCAATTGTTCTTGTTATTCTAGGAAATGCTGGATGTAAGACATTGGAGAAAACTAAACTGAACACTGATAAGGGTGATAATCACTATCAGTTTAGTTTTATCCAATTCTTACTTCCAACATTTACATCCTTCTTTTGCTGATAAGTTAAAGTTGGAGGTGAGATGTTGGAGAAAACTGAACCATTTACATCCTTCTTTTCGCTGATGAGTTAAAGTTGGAGGTGAGATGTTGGAGAAAACTGAACCACATTAGACGGTCTGTCACTTACAATCGGTTCACTTCCCTACAACTCTCACATACAACTCTGTAACACTTTTCTTTGTTAAGCTTGATCTGCATTGGATAAACTCTAAGTGCCAACTATTTATAAGCCTTGAATTGAACAACAATCATGCTTTTCAGAAGGCAAAAATCACATGTGTCTGGAATATCTCAGAGGAGAATATCAACAGAAGACGGAAATAAAGCATGTTAAACTACTTTACATGAAAATGTATCCTAAAGTACAATTTTTGTTTGGAGGTACTTTAAAACCGCTATCTCTGGGTTACTAGGAGCAAGACTTAGAAGGTGAGCTGCAGCAGAAGGCATTTTTGCTTGGCAATAAGATAAAGAGGGAATTAAGGGCTCATAACCTCGTGAATGTATAATGCTATAAGCGTCCATGGGGAACCTTAAAGCCTGTCCAAGGAGTTTGTCTGCCCCTCTTTTCCACCCTTCAGGGTTGCGACTATTAAGTTCACATACTAGGGACCTTGATCCTAGCTCGAACTTTATCGTGCAAAGCCCGACAAATTTTTTGAATAAATAAAGCGAGCAAAAAAAAGTATATTCACTATATGGACCCTATGGAAAAGGGTCATCAGAACGTCCAGTGTTGCACCAATTTGATTTTTTTCTAATTACACTCTGCTTTTGTTTTAGTACTCTCTTGCCACATGCATCTTCTGATATCTGTTACAAATAATCACACTATAGTAAACTTCAGCCCCATAATGGGACCCTAATGTTAAAATTGGTTCTCTACAAAAACAAAAGTTCCAAAACTATTTTGAAGATGAAGCTCGGAAGCAGCTACCCAGATTGTGTCATTCGTGGCTCCCATGCTGATACACTCTTGACGAGATCTTCAAGAACAATGTACATTAATCACAGAACGAAAAACTAAATGTACTGAGCCAACCATTGTTTGCACAAATCAAGTACAGAGAGTGCATTCGCATGCAGTGCCTGCAAACCAATATAACAGAATTTCGTTAACAATATTTTTATGCTACCTTATAACCAAATTAGCAGGGTGGGGGAAACAACGGATGAATAAAGAAAATGACCTGATGGGCTACATACTGAACATCAGCCACGCTTCCACTTCGCGAAGCAATTTGGAACGCAGTTTTCAGACGACCACAGACCACACATGCTAGCACTTTCCTGTGTAGCATGAATACTAGGATCAGCATAAAACAACACATTGAGAAAATCAAAACTAACTTCATAATTTTTTATGAATTACCGTGAGATAATAAAATATTCGTACTCAAAGAATTTCGAAAGAGTCAGTGGTTTGATATACTAGCAGTTTTTCTGTAAAATAGCTAATGCCACAAGGACCGCTTCTTCTACTTAATTTCCTCTACACCATATGGATGCAACTTTTTGACTTCTTTACAATGGTAAGAAGTAAAGATAACATTTCTACACCTCCCACATCGAGCATCTTGTTAGTCGCAACCTTATTCATTCTTTTTTCTATTTCTCTGTTCTTTCTTTTTCCAGATAACTAAAGGTCTTCTTCGTACTAACCTGACCGCACTAACTACCTTTTCAGTGTTAATTCTCTTACCTTCAATACCTTTTGAGTATTTAACACCGCAAACCTTTATATAAGAGAATTATCCTACTAAAAATAAAATGTCTTGTTTATCCAGATCCTACTAAAAATAAAATGTCTTGTTTATCCAGTGATGTTCTTGTGGATCCAGAAGATAAACCCTTGATTTATCAAGATGCGTTAGTTGGCCCAGTTGATTCTCAATTTTTCGCAACCATTACGGCATTTCCATCAAAAATCAAGTCCTTCAAAATATAAATCTCTACGAGAAGTGAACAACTAGAAGAAGTACCTGTGGCTACTATGTAACATGTCTATGAGACGATCAGGGCGTTCCTTGTGCTTGTTTGCATAAACATTAATTGCTGCTCCCAATACCTACATAATAATACCCAGACACTGTAAAACATCATTGACATCCAGTACAACCAAAAAGCATCTTAATTTGATTTCAGAATATGCACATTACATCACAAGAAAATGATGGGAAGCAAGCAAAACTGCACTCATTCAGTTAACTCCTCACCTCCACATAGGATACCTTTTCTGCTTGAATTGTATTTCCCATTGTTTCTATTTCTTAACCTAAAAAAGAAAGCTAAACAGAAATAGTTCAGAGATCGAAACAATAACATTACCTGGTCCCAATCTTCATCATCTATTGTGCCCTTGATATTCTTTAGATATTCCGTTAACTGACCACCCTTTTTTCTCTCTGCAAGTGATGAAGCGACTCCAGCATAGATATCAACAGCTGCAAAGCAGATATGCAAGTTAAAATAACGAAGCAGTTCCACCCTTCAAAAAAGTGATACTAGTGCATTAACCTTAGACCTTATAACAAAAGATGTGTTTAGTAAGAATACGAGCCAGGGATCTGGTACCTGGAAGATGAAATTCATAAATCACTTGAAAAGCCAGATCGAAATCCTTCTCAGATAGAGTTTCTGCAATCTCGGACCTTCTCCTGTGAAATTATAGGAGGCAACAACTTTTTCAAACAGTTCTTTTCACCAGGAAGCTCTTCTAGATGGTGATGTTATTAGATTTGCCAGATAAACATGAAAGGAGGTGAACATTGGAGATAACCTCTACAGAATCCCAACAGTGGAAACTACATGATGTCACTTAAGCAGGAAGATGCATATTTGATGTGTTGTTCATATTCATGTTGAACCAGAAATGTGTATAAAGTGTAAACTCATCATTTGACCACGCATCATTGAACAGAATCCGGGAGGTAACTCCCTGCTAAGGTTAATATTCTCCTAGCACAAGTACATGGAATCAAGCAAAATGAAGGTAATACAAACCTGAAAGTTTCTGGATCATTTGGATTTCCAAAAAGAGAGTACTTCCACTGTGATCCATCAACGTCATTGAAGGCTTTCAGAACATCCATCTGCACAGTTGACAGAGATATGAAAATCATGTCGTGATTTTCATGAAAAATATACAAAGGACTATGAACCAGAGTAAGGTGGCACTTCAGCTGTGACTTCTTTCGCAAGTATTAGCACTGGAGCCATTACAATATATTGATATGTATGTTCAAGCACGAATAATGACTTCCTTGTTTTCACCATGTTCATAAATTCGTTGTTTAATACAAATGATATGACTGCATGGCAACCCAAAACTTAACTAAAGATTTATTTCCGCGTGCATAACTTTTTCTATATAGGAGTAAAATTAAAAGCAGAATTTTTTTCATTGGATTTGTCTCAAACCTGAACATTTACACGGCCAGCAATTTTGACAAGCTCCTCTTCTGTAAGACTTTTTCCACGAATACCCTTGGAGATAATCTTTGCTGTTTCTGCTTTTCTATGCCGTGCCGACAATCCCTCATCAAAGTGGATCTAGCCATTACAAGGAGACTATCTATTAGGTCGAATGAAGCAATAGTAAGAAAAAGTTTTTGTAGAATGCATGCAAACTTAGCATTGAAGCAATTTTTTGCTCGAGGTAATAATAAAAAAGATCATTTTGATGGAGCTTTTGTGTGCAGGCAATTGAGTTTTCTTCCGACTGACATCAGAGTGTAGGCCTCATATCACATGCTTTGATGCATTACAGAAGTGAAGAAGAGCTAAATGAGGAAGTAAAAATAAAAATAAGTGTGCAATACTTCAAGCTACCTTGGCATTCTCTAAATGTTTCAATGCTTCCTCTTGAGATAAAGAATTCGCAAATAATTGAATACAGCAAAGCCCAGCGGCAACGAGATCTTTCTTTACTACCTGCACCATTGAATTAATAATCAGGATGAGACAATGGGATAGTGCCATAGTGGAAACTATAAAAGATGAAGAAGCTATATTAGCTAAGATCAGTTGTTCATTGCCCATCAAAGATAAAAATCAACAAGGCGTACAACATTAACTTTGCAATAAAAGTCGATAACGCACATAACCAAGGAAGCACCAAATGATGAGAAAACAGTTTTTCAATGCAACAAATGAAATTTATTTTGGATCTTCACAATATCTCAAAGTATAGAACAGCAGAAAACAGGCGATATCGCAGGGTAAGACCACATTTACAGGTGCATTCTAGATAAGAATTTTCCACAATGCATACAAGCCTATGCACCATTTATTTTCATTTATTGGTCATGCATACACAAGTTAGCACGTCTGAACAGGAGTGACAGTGATTTAAACGACTTCAACATTTGTCAATAAAGACGGAAACCAGCTAACTTTTTAAGCAAAAAATGATACAGAGATTACAAACAAAAAACCAAGATTTTTTTGCCCCAAATAAAATAAGAGTTAATTTTACCTGAAACTTGTAAAGATAATTAAAATGCCGATGGGTTTCACAATAGTTGCATATGCGGGTAAGGGCAGCAGTTATGTACTGATTCACTGCAACATCCTGGGGCGAAGTAGATGCCATTTTTGTAGAAATCACTTCCTCTAGAATAGGCATGGCACCATAACCAATGCATAAGTCACACAAATCGTCAATGGTACCATAATCAGTTGCCAAGGGATCAGGTCTTTGAGGGGATGAAGAAGTAGTAGCCGCGGCAAGCGATGACGGCTGAGGAGGTGGAGGAAGACCATTTGTAGGAAAAAACAGAATACAAGCGTCGTCGTAGTGACCATGCTTGAACATGAAACCCAGCATTTGATAGCGTGCATACTGTTGAAAAAAAAAAGGAATAAATAGAACTATGTTACAGGACAAATAATGAGGAGCATGCGAAAATTTAAAGAAAACAATAACAGGAAGAGTGGATGGAAAATGAGAGAGCACATGCAATGACTAACTGCTAAAAAAGCTGCCAACTGGAAAATGGAAGATCTGAAAAATATCAAAAATATCTGAGATGCAATGGATACTCTGATGCGCTAGCCGCAGGTACCCTGATCTAAGTGAAAAGTCACTAATAATCTCTACCTATTTGCAATACATACTAATGTGAGTGGAGATTCAAGAAGAAACTAAATCGAACTGCATATATGGACCTAAAAGTGATGCTTGGAATTTGCGGAACTGTAAAATCTGATTTGCATCTTACATCTTGTAAGTAATTAACACACTCAAGGTATCTGATGTTGTCCAGGTTGCTGCGAGGGCCCTCCTCTTCCAGCATAGATGATTCAGAGAGGTCATTTGAAGATCCTCGAAACTGCCTGGACCTCTCAGAACGGGGAAATGTAGTTGGCATATATAGAACATTCAGATACGAATCAGCAGAAAGAGAATCGTCCAAGATAGTTGGCGCACTTTTCGCTAAATGTTCATACCTGCAGTACCAGTTGATATTAGCAAATAGCATGTACTGTCACCTCAAAGAAACGATAAATAATAGGACACCCTTATTTCCCCGGATAACGATTTTAACATTGGGGTCTGAAACTCCTCATAGAACATAAACAAAATGAAATACCAGGTGCATAATTGTTTTCCCATTCAGATGTAGGACAGGACGGTGGATGCACTCATTATGAACCATTTTATACTTTTATTAGAAAGTTAAATGCTTTTTATCTGTTATCACAGAATACCAAATTTGATAAACATTTAACTTTAATCTTATAAAATGACGGTAGCCTTTTTTTTAGATGAGATTATGCCATTATGGTTGATAGGATGGCTGGACATGGGCTCTAAGTTCGATTCCTTCTAGACTAAAGACACAAATCATTTAGTCTTGCTAACTGGACCAAACAATTGAGGCAGGCAATAGGAATGGACCTAAATTCAAACCGACCAGGCTTTGCGCTTGGATGTTCATGCCAAAAAAAGGAAGGGAAAAAAACGAAAAAATTATTTCCAATTGTATTCCAACTTACATGGAGCGAACAGCTGAAACATCAACTGGTGGACCACCTTCAATTGTATTAATAATCTCCAAAATGACAGGTGCGGGATCAACCTTGTACAATTGCAGAGCTTGCCTAGACCATTGATAAAAGATTAGACAAGCACCATAAACTTCTTACCAAATGCAAGAAAGTTTTTGCACCACAAAGCCAATGGAAAAGTTATGACATGCTCTTCACTCCAGTTAAGAAATCATACTTAAATTTCACACGAGCTTGAGAATAATGTTCCATCTTGATTAAAGCAAGTCCCCATGCACTCCAAACAGGAAAAGCGTTGATCTAAAACCAAAGATATGACGTACACAGGTAAATAGACAAAAGAAATGAAAACCATGAAACATCAAACATAGATCCAGGCGAACAATTTTTTACCTTGCACTTCTTGCAAGTGTATACAGCCATGCTGTACCGTTCATATCCAATTAACCTGTCACGCAGACGTGCCGACGACTCTTTGTCAGCAATATCATCAAGAGAAACAATAATTCCTGACCCAAGAAGACTTTGAAGAAGCTCTGCACGTCCTAGCCATATATCTGCTTGTGAAAGAAGTTCTGACAACTCATCTGTACTCGAACTACCAACACTAGAACTGCCAGCATCTGAAGATGTATCATCATTGTCCCTGTTTCTTTCTGAATAAGTACTAGACAAGTCACTACTTCCAGCAAGTTTTCTGAACTGGCTTTTAGCATAAAGGAGCGCCTGCAATATGCAGAAATAGAGAATTAAAAGGAATTAACAGTGAATGAAAATGCCAGCATGCAGCATGCCATTATTACCATCAAACAAAATTCAAGCCACTTCTGTGGCTGACAATTAGGTTAGGTGGAGTAAGATCTCCACAAACTAGATAAATTGTTCCAGGGTTTGGTACTTCTCAGGTATTATCTCGGCCCAGTTATCTAGAGCTTAACTCATATATCGAACAATATTAACAAAGTACACTTTCATTTCAAAATAGGTAACTTTTTTTTAACAATTCTCCCACACTTCCATTGGATGAGGAAATCTCGAAATGAAATTGCTTTTCTGCAGAACCATATCAAGAAATGCGTGATTTAGATTTGGAGTACTGTCATCGACTTGAACAGGGGTTCCCACCCCATTTGCTGTTAAAGTGTTAAGCGAAGTGCCTCTTCATCCCAATAATCTAATGCTAAACCTGAATGTTTAACCCAGACCATGGAAAAAAAACTCTCTGGTTTACTGGGTTAAATTAGGAAATCCTCTCCTGTTCTATTAAAAATAATTACTCCTCGTCAAGCAAAGAAAAAAAAAAAAAAAACAGGAGAAGCAATATATTTCTTCCATAAATAACAGCATCAATTGACAGTTTGACGCCCCTAAATCAACATGGTCATTCAAAACTGGCTCACAGGGGAATACTTGGATTTGCCTCATAAATAAACCTATATATAAGTATATAATTGTTACTCATTGCAACACGTGAATACCTGAACAAAGTTTCTGTCGCATGATATGCTCGACCAATTATTTCTGTAGTTGCATCCAGTGGCAACTGCTGGGAGTTTAAAACACTCTTCATTTGAGTAACGCATAAATCCAGGGCACCTTTGGCAGATACTGTTTCGTCGGAACACAACGAAAGCAAAGCCTGGAGACCAACAGCTTAGCAGATTAACAAACACATAATACCTAACTATATCATGAGGCGTGACATCCATGAGAAAAATAAAGACCAAGTTGGAGTTTCCTGGTAAACGATTAATTTAAGATTAAGCTTGTTTCAACTAATGGGCCAGACTAACTGGTACTGACATCTCTAAAGCAAGAACAATGATGTACTTCTACCTGCACACAAGTCAGTTCTCTATCCATTTTATGAACGCTAAAATATACCAATTAATAGAAACCATTTTTAGCCCAACAGCGCTTATGTACCTAGTTTTACTGATGAGGCTGATTTATTCCAACAGGATATTTAAGCACTAGCATGTCAAATGCCAATCTGCTAATTTACTGTATATTTTTCTAGTAGCTGTAATGGTGAAGCGTACCTTAAACAGAACTATATCAGGGGCACTTTCATATCGATGAGATGAGCGAACTGCATCATCTTTGTTTGGATCACCAGTAAGGATCCATTCCTCAGAAATAGAAACCGGAGGAAGCCGTTCTTGCCCATCAACTGAGTAAGTCGAAACTCTATCCTCGTGAATACCAGTCATTGCCTCCCAGGCAACTTTTTCAGATGGCGACAGTCCTGAACTTTTCTTTTACGGTGGACCTCTTTTGGAGCAGGCTTATTTCCATTATCACGTGCAGTCCAGGAGAAAGCTCTCCTAGCCTCTTTCTGCAAATTATTAAGGCTATTGGAAAAGTTTGATCTACTGGGTGTGCCTGGTTTTATTTTTTGTTTTGGTCTTGGACCTGCGACAGATATCCGTTGTTCTCTTGAAATAGAAGGAACATGGACAGCAATCGCTTTGGCAGCATAAATGAGAACTAGGTTGTTGTCTCTCAAGGATGGAAACTCTTTCAATATCTGCAGGAAAAAATAGAAAGAACAACTTTATAGTCAAAGATAGGTAATCTAAAAGAGGATCCTGGGTCTCTTTATTGCCGTATTCCAATCCCTAATCAACCAAATACAACTTTCTGTAGACAAAATCCCTTCACAAAGTGGGGAACAGATATGGTGGTTACAATTCATGAGTAAGTTTGGGAGCGCAAAAATATAGCATTGGGAGGTATCCAAAATAAAAGGAAACGCATCGTACCAAAGAAGCAGATTGCAGTTGCTTCCTCATCAAAAGAACCTCTAATATTAAATGAGGATGCTCATGCAGAGATGAACATCTTTGTTGCCATGGCAACGGCAAGGCTGCTAGAACACGAAGACCCAGCGCCCATAAGTTCAGACGTGAAACCTCCACATCCGAGAGATTTCCAGCTCTTCGCTTCAGAAAGAAGTGCACCTATGCAGAAGAAACAAAAACATGTAAGCTGAAGCAAAATTATTAACATTCAAATATGAAAAATTAGTAGCAAGGAGAAACATAATACAAGAAGTTGCTTCGAACGCAGATCTGATAACAGCGGCATTGCACCCATAGCAACAGGCAGAGCATCATCAGGATCGCGAAGAGAAGAAAGAAACCGTGAAGCTTCTGCAGGACCTCCACCACAAAGAGGATCAGCGGTTAGTAACTTCACAAGTTGCCGTCCTTGAAGCTCTCTTCGTAAATCAATAGATAAACCCGCACTCTCAGCTACTTCCAACGCAGCAGAAACAGCACCTTTCCCAGCCAATCTAAGTGCCAATCCCTCAGGATCTTCCTTTGATTCAGCTTCAACCTAGAATACATATATATGTGTTACAAATAGAAGTCCGTAGTGTGGGAAAGATGATATATATTACACATCAGTCTGCGGGATTTTAATATTGGATGCGCTACGGGCGGAAATACAAGTAGCAAAGCCTGGAAAAAGAAAATGATTACCTCCTGCCAGCTGGTATAATTGTCATCTGCGGATAAAATGTGACCGTATCTCTGCAAAGCTTGTCTCATTTGCATGACCTAATGATGTAAAAGAATTTACCATTAAGAATCAAAATGAGCCTCCACCTCCACCCCCACCCCCTCTCCAATATTAATGTACATATGGTCAAAGCTTGACCAACTCCACCAGCAGCAAATTGATTAATATGGTACAACACTATACTATACCTCGCTCTTAACTGGATCAGTAGGAAGAAGGTGGCAGCTGCACATGGTGAGGACATCTATAGCAGCATCTAGCTCCCATCTGTGCAGGTACCTGAGATTTAAACTTGTAATATTGAGTGAAGAACTAGAAAAGAAAAAAAAAATCTGAAACCTATGAAACACCAATACCACAAATGATCTAATCATATCTCAACTAAAATTAAAAATGCATACTTGAGAGCAAGTTTGGCTGCCAGCTGTTTATCTTTCAAACGCAAACAATATTGCCAACTATTACTCCAGCTGTTATGTGCACCATAACCTTGGGTTTGTCCTGATACCGACTGGATTTCCTCTCCACGCTCGACAAGCAACTGAAGTAGCCGATCAGAAGCTCCGTCACGTAAACAGCGATCAGAAAGAGCAAGGGCGTCCAGGAGTTTTCCTTCATCAATTAATCTGTAACAAGAGAAACAAAGACATAGATAAATGTCAGACGAAGAATCTCTACGAATAAGCTAATTAGCAGATACAGCTCAACTGAAGGTGGCAGAGAGGTTCTTTAACAAAGGGATTATTTATCAAAGGTGTACAGGATATTAGAAACATCAAGAGAGAATTCCTTTTAACTAAATAAATAGACCGGATGATGAATACCTCTCCACAGCTTTTTCATATGGCACTTCATTCTCTGAATCAAAAGACAGGAAAATAGTTTGATCCTGTTCCAGATTTTCAGACTTCGGAGAATCTTGCACGAGGTCATGACCTGAACTGACTTTATCAGTGTATTCTGGCAAATTTGTAGAAGAATGGACACTAAAAACCATGTCATCTACTTCTGATTCAGTATCACTGTCAGGTTCACGGGAACGTTTGACAGCAGCTTTTGCCTCTAGTTTTGTTTCACCAGTCTTAGCAGTGCGTTTATCTGTTACAGCATACTCCGATACTCTATGAAGATTTGTCTGCATCTGTATCCATCGGTTCAGAGTTGGAAACCTGTAATTTAAAGGAATAGCAAAGTTTGTTATCAAATCAACAATCATGTGTATTACTTTTCTAAAGTATGTGTTTCTCTAGGAGTTCCTACCTCTCTGATTGATCAAGTGCAAACTCATAGAATAATCTGTTCGCATCAGGTGCTTGTATTAGTTCATCACCAGATGCAGATGATTCACTACTACTATTTAGTATGCTGCTCCCAAAGACGCAAGCTAACACCGCTCGTACTGGGGACAACTTAGCCAAATGCTTAACTATATCCATCTCTAGAGGGTAAAGAGGGTTTCCAGGAGTCACTGAAGACGGGCTGTGCGAATTAGGCTTAAATTCTTTAGAGGCGCGGTTTACTTTATTTTCCAGGCTCATCTTAGAAAACATAGGTAGCAGTGGTATACAAGCCCAACCATGACCAGTCCGAGGAGGATAAACAGGAGGTACACATGCTGATATAACTTCATTCACAAAATCAGCCCCCATTATATCTGCTACTTTACCAGCTGCATCAGTGCTGCCTCGCTCAAAGACAAGACGTGTTAAAACCTACAAGAAAATAGAAGACAATCATGACACCACCTGATCAGGGTCTTTTTTTTTTCAAAGAAACACTGTCAAAAATGTAAAATAAGTTGCCCTTCTATCAAGTTTTTAAGCTAATAATCATAAATTTATAACAGCATTAAAGAATTCAGGAGTAACTGAACTTACGATCAAGAAGATTGTTAAATATTCGAAGTCATAAGTGGCCAAGCTATATCCTAACAGGAACAAACTACTAATACTGTCAACCATGATTTAGAATTACCTATGTATTTATTAAGGCTCAAAGATACTCTTAAACATGAATGAGTGCTAGACATATCAAATAACAAAAAATCACAACTCTCATCCATGTCTACTCATACCACTTTCCACAGAGACTATTGAGACCCAAAAAGGCATCCAAGGAGTTATGTAAACTCCAAACTCAAACTACATACTAATTATTGGTACCATAATTTCCCATTGCTGTAGTAATAACATTATACTTGAGAAACCCTTCAAACAATTAGCAGCAAAAATACGAAACTTACATCTTTTGGCCATTCATACACAAGTGAAAAGAAGTTGAAATCATGAGTCGTGTCGATGAAGTCCACTATATCACCAATAGTTGCAATGTAGAGAACAAATGCTGAAAGGTACGTAGCAGGTTTAGAACTTAGGGGACCGTATAATCTCTTTCCTGGTTCTCTAATATCATAACCTGCTGGTTGCACACTATTTTCACCAACTGCTGTATTAACTGAAATGGGTTTGCTAACATTAAGCCCAAGACCAAGCACCCCTTCCCCATCGATACTCGAGAGCATTTTCCGATCAGAATAGGGACCTTCGCCCTTAACATAACTTGTATTTGTTTCTTCGTCAGCAACTGCTCTGGCAAGATTATGGAGCTTTCCTGGAGTCATACAGAAGTTATTAATGTCTTGCAGCTGTACCTTCAAATACTAACTACTATATATGTGATACCAATTCGAAATGAAAATGATACCGCTCAAAAACTGTCGTTTTCCCTTGTGAGCATCTTCAATCATTTGATGTAGGATGGCAAGAGCACGTTGCCTTTGCCCTTCTCGGTTGGACTCCTTGGATGAAGTAATATTCATCTCTTCAGAAAGAATTTCTTGAAGTATTGGCGTTTTTTCCTGAGGAAACAGAGTATAAGAATTTTGGAATACGATGTACTCAAAAGTGCCCTTGACAAGTAACTAATAGAGTGATAGCAGAAATAAAACACTATGACACTACACAGTGAAAGCAGCACGACATTATTCATAAAATGCAAGGTCTTAAAAAACTTTTTAAAAGTGAGCAAGTTAATGCGGAGTTTCATTTAAAACATACCTGCTCCAAGAATTCATGTAGACGCTTAAGCACGCGCCTATTTACAGAAATAAGGCCTACTTCTTGAACCTGGTCCCAGTAAGTTAAACCTATCTTTGGAGCACCTCCTGGATAGATCTCAGATAGCATAACTTGAGCCTGCATAAAAAATGCCACCGTTTATTAATAAGCAAAACATTTTGTTTTTATGATAGCATCATCGGAAATGTATATTCATAGGGTGATGATAAACAGGCGAGAAATAGTTATGTAAGATCACATCTAGAATTTTAGATGTAAGGAAAAAAGTGACAGTTGTTAGAGTCTGATCTTGCCTGATCAAGAAGCCGTTTGGACATATTCACGGACCTAGCAGAAGTTGCAGCGACGTCAATACACAGAAGAATCTAACAAGAAAACACAAGTCAGCATAAAACAGGGATTATGAGAAACAAGGGAAAGGAAAAAGAAATGAAGCATCGAACACTTACAGCAGATAAAGAACCAATCTCAGAACGAAGGGATGTAAAATCTAATTCCTGTATGGCATTAATATTTCCATCCACAGCACGTGTTACTGCATCTTCCGCCTGGAAAAGATGCAACGAAGTTTACTTAAATCCTGCAGAAGCGTTATAATATAACCAAATCCCCATAGGTTTTCCAATAATTTACAAGTCATGATTATGATCAGAGATACAATCAGTAATACGTGATGGGTAGAATAATCAGATACAAATGTCATGTGCAATATAATATAAATTCAAAGATGGGTAGAATAATCAGTTTGGATCTTACTGATGTTCTTCTAAAGGTATTGTCTACCCACTGAGCAAGTGCAAGAGTAGCCTTGTCTTCCGGAGGTAAAGAGAACCTATTTACAGCCTCCTCTCCAATATCATACTTCGCCTTTTGCATGCAACTGTGAACAAGCACATTCAGTAGAAGTGATTATACAATTCGTCTATAAACGAAATACACATATTAAGAAAATGAAGAATTACATATTCATTTTCCCCGTTTTTCCAGGACATACAACAATTCCCGAATTAATTGTGAGCAGTTTCTATAAATTGGGGTTGGGGTACATAACGGAATAATGTATACATAATTGTGGAAGCGTCAAATAATGTGTCACAAATAACAAAATTACAAGGAAGAAACCATTGAGATGGTATAGCCCAAAGCAGAATTTGAAAGATGATAACACCTGCATAATAACGGTGCTAATTGAGGATACTATGCAGAAGGATAAATGGGTAGCATTAAGAATTGAATAACAAAATTAAAATGCACTGAATGATATACGTAGTTGAGTGTTGGTGTCATGCTCGTCGTAAAGTCTCCACAATATTATTAAGTCCTTCCGAAAACAATCTTCCTAATTTGTCGGCTGGATTTTGTTTAAAGCATCATATACCTAATTGCTAGACTTGAAGTACACGAATTGAAAAGGAGCTTCGTGGACTTACAAATTCAATAATTTGGATGGAGCAGCTCGCAAAATACACAATGCCTCCTTCCAACTCCACTGGCGTTCCGATAATGGTAGAAGACGCTGCAGAATAGACAATCGCCACTCCCAATCTTCAATTAACTGTTGAGCATTCGAAATTCTGAACTCCAAGGCCTGTCTTCCACCAGCAGTCATACCATTGTTCAACATGTTCTCTTGCTCAAATGCAGCTGAAGGTAAGTTGTGATGCAATATCTCAAGTAGCATCCCAGTGAATGACACTACAGTTTTATTTCCCCCCCTCATATGATTCACTAGGATCAACTTGTCTGGTAGATTTATGTGGGGAGTCAGGATAGTTGTTGGAGGAGATACATTGAGTCAGATTCAGAGATATGCCATCCATGTGTAGAAGTGAGATAATAATGTCAACCAAAAATATCTGCATCCAAGAACAGGTCATGAAACTAGTTGACTGAAATAATTACACATGAGGAGAACATAAACCTCATCTGTCAATAGACTCATCAAGATTGTACAAAAGAAATATAGTAGGAAACTCAAATTGCAACAAAACAAAAACAAAAACAAAAAAGAACCTGAAAACTCTACATGGTCCAGACACTGGCAAACTCTATTAACTACGACTTGCATATAATATCAGAAACAACTCAATGCAACAGATGGTATCCAATTTAAAAAAAAAAAAAACTGGTTCCACCTTAGAGGAACTGAAAAACTCAGCTGTCAGGACTTGTAAGTAAGGCACACATGGGTGATAACATTCAACAAGATAAAGAGGAAACCCCAGCTTTCTAACGGTATCTATAGAGAGTATAACAATGTCACTACAGAGAATTAGAACACGATGACACCAACCTTGCGTGGAATATTACTGACAGCTTCTAAATGGTTCCTCAATTCTTTCAAATGGAGCAACGCCATTTGATGATAGAATTGTGTTTCAACAGAAATACTTTGTTCCATGGCTCCTAAAGCAAGAACAGCAGATTGAAGAGTATATCTCATCTGCATAAGTTCAATATCCTGCATCCTACCAAGGTACATATATGGACTCCAATCAGTGAATGAAAAGGAAAAAAGCACAACACTGGAAGTGTAAACAGCGTGAAGAGAATTAACAAATGAAAGGAGTTAGTAAGTAACACCTATATAATACAAACAGATAGTTATATATATTGAGAAGAATATCGACAGATGAGCACCGTTCATGCATGGATTATACGGGTTAATTTGTAGATCCCCGTGAAAGGAAACTTTCATCAACTTACAATAACTGTTTGGCATGTAAAGCAGGTGGCTATCTTCATATAGAGAAACCTTCAATGTTCAGTAAGTGTTTCAAAACTTATCATTCATCCTTAATGAATCATGAATCCCTTTGAATATTTAAGCATTAATTCAAAAACCAAGCTAACATCAACTATTAACATAGCTGGCTAAATTCTTCAGAGCATATTCCCAATTAACATACAAGGGATAAGGACTGTGCATATCATACTACATAAGGACTGTGTTCAACAAGGAATAAGGACTGTGTTACGTATCATACTACATAATGGTCACTCTTAGACTAAGAGGATTATCAAATGATAAATTAGTACCTAAAGATGATTATAAAATCAAGCAAAGTCGGATTCCCACCTTTTCCATGCTGCTGCAGTAGAAGCAATGGGCTGCATGCTAATTAACTCGATGGCATCTTGAAACTTTATGTCTGGGACTACATCAAACAAGACCTGCAGATAAGTACATTTGGTCAAAATAGTGCTATATCTGAGATTTTTCAATGATTGTCAATCTCTCTTTCTGGGAAAAAGAACAAAACCAGACTTCCAGAAAAATCACGCCGTAGATTTGGTCAAAATCGTGCCTAAATGACCTTGTCAGATTTTTCAATGATTGTCTCTTTCTTTCAGGGAAAAAAAGAACAAAACCAGACTTCCAGAAAAATCACGCATACGTATTGCAGAGAAAACAAAATAATAACAGTCATCAAACTCATCGGTTCAAAGATTTACTTACTCGCAGAGGAGTTTGAACAGAAAGCCGTTCCAGAACAAAGTTTTCCACGAAAGGATCAGAAAGGGTGTCATCAGTTCTATCCTCTATCTGTTCTTTTCCAGAAAAGAGTAGCGAGGATTTTGAGTTCCACGGACGGCCCGAATTGACACATGCAACAAAAGAAGCAAGATCCAGCTGATAACATAAAACATCACAAAGGTGCTCCACGCAAGATACCTGTCAATAGACATAAAAGTGGCAATCAAATGATTGAAGAATGACCCAAAGCAGACATGTCTTAAGACACTGATGCTTGTTTATGGTACTTAACTACAAAGCAGTAATCAGAAAGGAGGTTTACCTCATCTGATTGCTTTCCATACAGAGAATGTTCTTCCAACCTCAGTACCTGCGATTTGCTTGTCCACAGAAGTTGCATCTCCCAGCAACTGTTTTACCAGACAATAGATCCCAACCCATGACGGCTACCAAGGGCAGGAGAATAGGATACAGTGAAAGAACCTGTCATGAACGATGATGTTGTTATGGATCTACAGAATACACCCATAAGACTGTGTATCTTGATAAAAGTATAACTACTGTTCATGTCTTGTACTCACTTATTCAATATATACAGGATACTGAACACATACATTGCTAGCTTCTTGAAGTTGTTCCCTTTTAACAGCAGAGAGAGCAGTATCCATAACAAGCTCCAGCATATGTACGCCAGAGACACGAGCATAGTGGTACATGTCTCTCATGCAAGAAATGATTGCTGACGGGGTTCTTTCCTCCGAAATCATAGCATTGTCAAAACAATTCTGCAGACGCCCAAGAGGTGGTATCCAGTTGGCATCAGAAGCTCTAGACATCTCCACTTCTTCTGAGAGCAATTCATCTTGAATAACCTGGAGGATAATGGTAAACTGCCAAAGATAAGCCCCTAACGTCTATGACTTGGACACGAAATAACTCATATGCACGAGACAAATGGATTAATCAAGTTAAGCACAGAAATGCTACCACATTGGGGAAAAAGGGTATTTAATTTAGCTAATTGGGGGAGAAAAAGGGCGGTGGAAGTAAGCACAGAAATGCTAACACAATGAATTTCACTACATGTAGGACATACAAGTTTCTTTACCAATCAACCTCCATACCGACATGGCAGTGAGCCAAATTAGTAAGTACTTTTTTGTTTTTGAAGCAAATACTTGGTCTGCATCTTTCATGAATCATCAATATAATATCTTTCTCTTTTTGATAATCCAGGTCTTACCATTGCTCTTTTGACATGGAGGAATGTACAGTCCCTCCCACACACACCAGGTAATTAAGGGAGAACTCGCTACGATTGGCCAACAGGATTCGAACTAGAATCCCTTACTTATTTTCTAAACCTTATGTGGAAGGTCTTCTCCACCCTCAACATAACATTAATATAAGCTTCTCTAACATGACACATACAGACTAACTTACGCAGATTAGTACTACGGATACAGCGTAGCTACTCTGAGCAAAACAAATAAAGCCATGAATTATAACCATGCCTTGAATCATACATGAAACTAAGTTTTCTGATCAGTGCTTAAAAAAAAATCAGTAATAAAGTATTAAGTGCCACAGCCAGCGTTTGACTAAGACTAATAGGACCTGAATCATTTTCACAAGGTTGGTGCTGTTTGACGAAAGAGCTTCTCCATAAATCGAAAGCATTTTCTCCTGGGTAGCAAGCCATGTATTTCCATAACCATTTCTACTCCACCAAATCCTCCTAGTAAGTTCTTGCAAAGCCACCCTAGTAAGACCATAAAACAAGATAAATCAAAATGCAATTAAGCAAACATCTTTAATGTCTGCATTTGTATAGTTTCAATAAAAAGTACCAGGAGAGAAACAAGAAAACAACCAGATGAACAAAGATCAAGAAGAACTGTCAGATTGCATCGCCATACAAGACAACCAGTTAAAAAATGCTTCCCATGTTTGGAATAGATAGATTAAAACAGTAAGAGTCCGCATATACAGATCAACATCAAACTCCAAGTGCACCCAAAAATATTAGTTCCACGTAAGAATAAAAGAATAAGTATACCGCAGTTTTTGCCTCGCCAGCTACGCCTTAAAACGCTCTGATCTAGAAGTCACAGTCCCGAGGAATAAGTGTGAAGAGTGTTTTAGGCCTATTTTGAGATAATCTAAGGAAAGGGGTCCATAAAGTTTAAACGAGCTACTAAGGCTTTATTTGTACAAGTAGAATAGTAGGAAGGGTAGCAGCTTTGCCACCCCCCACCCCAAACAATATATCCAGCTTATGGCTCCCAGATGTTCAAATAAAGTAAGGATGTGGTTACTGGAGGCTACAGATGCGTCAAAGAGGAATTGGTGATCATATTTCAATATTCTTCCAAATACAACAGCTTTCAGAGTATCTCCAGCGAATGGAAAAGAACTGCCAAACACAACCCGCATATGGTAAAGGAGTACCTCTCATCCCAATAACACAACCCCTTATGCATCCATGGGTAGCGCAGCCTCTTCTTAACAACAGGAGGGGCCCTAGTTCAGCGTTTTCGCAAACTAAATACTCTCCTCTACATCCTTCTTTCAGTTAGAAAGTTTTATCCAGTTCAAAAAGAAAAGAATGTGGCCAAACATAACTGAACATAAAGGCATGTATGGTGTATACTTGATAGTGCATATGTGAAAGGCATTAGTAGCATTTATAACCGTGTATGTATCTGGCATTGTAGTTTTATATAACTTGATTTTAACAAGAACAAATAGCTGACCCGTATAGATTCTTTCTAGACCTAACCAAAACTGAAGCTCACGGTAACATTAAAATAGCATTGCAATAAATTAACAAATCATACGAAGTCAACCTTCCTACTTTGAGCTGGGTAAATCTGGAAGTACTAAAACTACAATCAGTTTATAACTACACGATGTTGGCCCAATTCCTTGTTATGATCACAAACCTTTATATAACATCATATCATAGATTTTGCAGGGCAATGAAAGTAAAAGATAGCCAGCGAAACACCACAAAAACAATGTTAAACTCCATTAAGCTAAGCATCAACCCTATTCTAATTTGCTTAGGTTGCAAAACAGAAAATGACAGAAAACTAATAACATACCTATACTGATGCTCCTCAATTCCATACTTTTGATGAAGAAACCGAATGTGAGAAATCGCTCCTTCTACGTCATCATCCTTTGTGCAATCATTCATAGCATCCAGATGCGCTAACTGAACAGTCTTCTGAATCAATTTAAGCCCCTTCACTTCCTCAATTAATTCTTCAGTGAGGAACTCTCCACCTTCTCTTCTTTTATTCATTTCCCACAGTAGTAATCGCCAACCCTGACTCATACCTATCAGACCACTGAATTTGCTTCTGAATATTCAAACACAAAGCATCAAAAATCTCAGATTGATCCAAGAACACTTTCTTCAAACATTTCAATTCCTCTTCCTCAACAACTTTAAAACCCTCAACACCTTCAACCCCCACTACTACATCTCTTCTCAATCTCCTTAACCCTAAATCCGATAACCGATCCAAAACATTCACAAAATCAACCAAATCATTCGCAGATTCCTCCTTCAAAACCTCAAAATCTTCAACTCTCGAATCAAAACCCTCAACATTTTCCTCCTTCTTTCTCAATACTTTCCAATACACCACCACTACCAACATTCCTAATACTCTCAGAAACCTTAGAAGAACTTAATTGTAATAATAAAATAAATTCAACTTTCAATTTCAACAACTCAGGTTCAATATCTTTCTTCCAGATCGACGACGAAGCTGATTCTGATTCTAATGATGATGAAGTGGAGGTATCCTGTTGAAACTCAAGTAGTAAAAGAGTAGATAACCAGGTAAGCTGTGATGGTGATGAACATGTTTCTGACCAGATAATTCCATTATATCTACCGCCTTTGGAAATTATCTCTTGCAGAATGTTTATAGCTAGAGATGGTTTTCGTTTTCGTAGACTCAGAATTGATGCTCGAAATGCTTCGAATTGGGCGAGAAATAGATGGTTTATTGTAACCCTAGATAGTAATTCAATCTCTTTCTCCATTTCTGAAGATTCAGAGATTTTTTAAATTTTGGGGAAGTTTTTCTTCATTGAATTTTAGGTTTTACAGAAACAATGTCTCTCTGTAAGATTCTGAAAAATACTCCTATAATAAAGTTAAAAAAAAATGAGAAGCTTATATACAAAATTACGAACGAAGGGCAAAAAGTAGTGGAATCATCTTCTGACGATGAAGTTGAAGAAAGAAACAGTCAGTTAGTTGAGTTTGTAGGAGTAAATGAAGTTGAAGAAGAACTAGTTTTAAAGAAATCCAAATCAAAGAAACTGTCGAAAGGTACCAAAAAAACCCTAATTCGAAGTAGTAGAAGTTTTATTCTTCATTTTTGATGTTTATTGTTCTTCTTCATTTTTATTTTGGTTTTCGATTCGTCTTGTTGCATGTAGATTTTCAATTCGTCTTGTTCCATTTCTAGACTTCACTACTAGAAATTGACTTCATTCCCGGGAGTGAAGTCTAGAAAAACCGCTTCAATCCATGCCATAGAAATTGACTTCATTCCCGGGAGTGAAGTCCATTAAAACTCTCTATAGTCCTTGCAATAGAATGGACTTCATTCCTGGAATGAAGTCCATTAAAACCTCTCCATTCAATACCATATGAATGGACTTCATTCCAGGAGTGAAGTCTATCAAAACTCTCTATAGCCCAAGATTTAGAATGGACTTCACTCCTGGAGTGAAGTCTATCAAAACTCTCTATAGCCCAAGATTTAGAATGGACTTCACTCCTGGAGTGAAGTCTATTAAAACTCTCTATAGTCCATGCAATAGAATGGACTTCACTCCAGGAATGAAGTCTAGAATAACCTCTCCATTCCATGCCATAGAAACAGACTTCATTCCAGGAGTGAAGTCCATTAAAACTCTCTATAGTCCATGCAATAGAATGGACTTCACTCCAGGAATGAAGTCTAGAATAACCTCTCTCGTCCATGCCATAGAAATGAACTTCATTCCCAGTAGTGAAGTCTATTAAACCCTCTCCAGTCCATGCATTATAAATGGACTTCACTCCAGGAATGAAGTCTAGAAAAAACCTCTCCAGTCCATCCCATAGATAGAATGAAGTTATGAGAAGTCTAGAAAAGTTTTAGATATATATTCTACGGTCCATAACATAGATAGAATGAACTTTATCTTCTTTATATCACCTAATATTTTATGAAAAACCCTTGAGCGTTAATGTTTTTTGTTTTTCTTTTAAAAAATGTAGATAAGAAGATAAAGTGTAGCTATGCTGGAGTAATTGCACTGGTCCAAAAGATTAAAGCACTAGAGGATGAAGAGGCTTTGAATGACGAACAGAAACGTGCATTGTATAGGAGTCCATTGGGTAATGTAGCAAAAGTTTTCTGGAAGAGACCATTGTTGCTACTGCATGGAATAAGTCACTACCTGCAGTCCAAATTATATGCAACACACATCAGTTCATTCCCGATTCAATTGATCATGTGTTTGTTTTCAAAGTAGGGGACAAACATTTGTGCTCGGATCCTCACCGAAGAGCTGGCATTAATATTTGGAATACCATGCATCCTCAGCGGCGGAATAGAAGAAACTTTCTTGGACTCAAGAAACCAGACAGACTACACATGTGGAAGGTTCGGAAAACCTACAAATTTGATCCACCGAAAAGGAAACCTTTTGATATTAAAAATACAGAACTGAAAGATAAAATTATTGAGTTGATTAAGAATAAAGGATCTATTGAAGATCTTGTAACAATGTTTGAACTTTTTCTCTTGTCTACCATTTTTGTTACTACTGGTGATGGAGGTTCCATACACTCCAAGTACCTAGCTTGCCTAGAGTCACTAGGTACAGTGTCTTTGCCGCATCTCATACACAAGCATTTGATGGAAAGCTTGAAAAGAGGTTCTCCTGAAGGATGTTACCTTTACTTGTTGGTGAGATGAAAACTGTTAGATACTTATATGTTTCATTATTTTTTTTGGCAGTTCATTTGTATATTTCTTCATTTTGTATATTTGAAAAACTGACTAGTGTAGTTTTTTTTTTGCAGCCTTGGTTTGCTGAGCATTCAAAGAAAATAGGACCCAAGTGGAAGGTGCAGAATAGAGAAGCCTACTGTCCAAGGTTTGCAAGGTGGAACATTGAGAGCCTTTGTAGTCACATAGAAATGAATGTTGACGATTTTGGAGAGGTAACAAAGTAGATTAATATGATATTGTTATATTGCATTCAAACCTGTTATGAAATAGGCACTTTAAGATAAAAAAAAAATTGTTAATTCATTATACCATAGGAATGGACTTCATTCCCAGGAGTGAAGTCTGTTAAAACTCTCTATAGATCATGCAATAGATTGGACTTCACTCCTGGAATGAAGTCTATTAAAACCTCTCCATTCCATGCCATAGGAATGGACTTCATTCCCAGGAGTGAAGTCTATTAAAACCTCTCCATTCCATTCCATAGAAATGGACTTCATTCCCAGGAGTGAAGTCTATTAAAACCTGTTATGAACTCCGACTGTTAATGTCAATTGCTCTGAACCTGTAGTTCATTCCTTTTTAATGAATTCAAATTATGAATGAGGAAGTAATTGGGGTTTCATTTTGTGTGTGCAGCTATCAGAGAAATTTCGGAAGAATATACGGAGGTGAAAAAAGCTACTTCAACAACAAAAGGCCAAGACAAAGGCTGAGTTGCTCGAGGAAGAATTCAACCTTATGTCGGGTCAGATAGAAAGTCTTAAAGCTACACATGTTTGTGAGATGGAGAACCTGAGAGTTAAACATACTCGAGAGATTAAAAAGTTGACAAGAAAGCATTCAGAGGAGATGGGGCATCTTTTGTTAAAGCGACAAGAACTTGAGCACTCACTTGCGAAGCAACAACTTCAAAGACACTTTTTGACGGAAGATGGAGTCCCTTGTAGAACACTTGTCTTCTAAGCAACCCGAGGTTGATGCATTGCTAGTCGAAGGTGGGAATGTCGCGAAATTCATGGCAGAACAGGCTTGTGAATACATGCGTACAATTTTCCCTGATGAGTACAAGAGTTCATTGTTGAGTGATGAAATAAACAATATACTGAATCAACAAGTGGATGAAGGCACGGAAGCTGGTGGAGGGAATGAAAATGTTGTTCTAGCATCAGATGCTGATATGGAAGCTGCCAGAAGACCTGCTCCTATCTTTCCCGTCTTAACTGTTGTGAATCCTTCTACTCAAGTTGATGCTATGGAAAAGCTACTTGATACGATGGCTGAAGAAGAGCTACCTTCATTTCCAACAGACAGCGCCGGAGTTCCTTTAAATATGGATCAATGTTTGAACCTAGGTAAAAATTCCAACTATTCTTCTCCCTTTTTAAAAAAATTTATGCTTTACGGAGTTGGACTTCATTCCTGTGATAAAGTCTAGAAAACTTAGGGTATAGTATTGTTCACATAATGGAATAGAAAAGTTAGGGTATATTATTTTTAGAATGAAGTCCATATAAAGGTTGGACTTCATTTTTGGAGTGAAGTCCACATAATGAAGTCCGTGCCTTAGAAAATTCAGGGTATAGTATTGTTCTATGAAAAAAACAGACTTCATTTTTGGAGTGAAGTCCACATAGAAGTCCACATAGAAGTTCTATGAGGGACTTCATTCTCATGGATGAACTCTGGATACAAAATACCATTATGAAGTTCACATATAGATGTTATGGGTTCATTCCGAGGGTGAACTCTGATTTTTGATGCACAATACCATTATTGAATTGTTTTATATTTGTGTTTTTTGAATTATTTATAGCAGCAAGAGACGGAGATAATATGTTCGTCAATGAAGAGCATGTGAGTCTGCAGATTATTGATGAGTGCTAAATAGTGCATATTTATACACCTTTTTATTGGCATTTTACTCATCTTTTGCGCTTAGAAATCAGATATTATCCCAGATTCTGTGTTTTCCTTGTTTTCAAGAATAAATATTTGTATTAATTAATTTTGTATTTTTAGGTACTAAATAAAGTCTGGAGAATCGAGGAGCTAAAGAGCGAAGAATTGAAGTCAAACATCTATGGAGCGAGATAGCCAAAGCCGCGCGCAAATCGAGTTGCAACCCAACAAGGAAGACTTGGGCTAGAGCTACCCATGACCGGATCCGAGCCGCTCACTCGAGCCATTGAGATCTCCCTCGGCTACATCCAACGGTCGCTCCATCACTATACATCATCTCTTGATGCTCCGTGCAACACCAGATCGCTCCAAACCGCTACCATCCTCGGCCGTTCGGATCTTCCATCCGCCTCATCCAACGCTGGCTCGGGCCTGTCTCATCAAACATTGTTGTCCCTGCCTCACACCACGTCACCCTATACCTATACCCCCATCGATCAGGACCCATTCTTCTATTCTTTTCTCTTTCTTCTTCCTCTCTCCGTCTCCCTCACCGCGAGCAGCTCTGCCCTGCACTCTGCAACAACACCAACTCCTCCACCTTCTTCACCGTACCACCACGAGCCGCTCCGCCATCACCCTATCTCATGTCACACCATCACCGACCAACAACCCCAGGACTAGATATCTATTTTTAGTTTCTACCAACCCTAGAAACTAAATCGAGAGACATCTAGGGCTAGGGTTTCCACCCAATCAACCGCATGGAGTTCGAGGCATGATGAGACAAGAGGAAGGCGATTCGGAGTATGGGTTCGATTCAATTTTCATTTAATTTCTATTTTTAATTGAACTAGGGTTTGGGAATTTTGGGAGCGATGCATGTATAAATAGAAGTGAAGGAGTTGATAGATAGACACGCCTGGACTAGCCGGAGCGAGTCATTTAGTTTCATTTGTCATTATTTTGATGCTTTAATTTTGTTGTTAGGGTTTCGATGAAACCTCAATTCCATCTTGTGTTGTAAGTTACATTTGAATTATCCTTGCATGCTTAAATTATAATTATGCTTTCAATTTTAAACACCTCAACCCAGTTCTCTCACGAGTGCATACCAACGCCATGGATGCACTTGTAGTTAGGTTAATACTGAGCTGAGTGTGTTTCAGCTCTTGTTTATATTATTTACACTGATTCTCTTGACTGGCTGTTCTTCATTAGACAGCCAGTACTCTAGGTTAGTATCCTCAGCTGATAATTGAAGTGTTACAAGGTGAAACATCCTAGTTAAGTGGTGGAATTGACACCCTACCCTTAACTGCCATAGGAACAAGGAGTTCAATTTAGTTGAGCACACAGTAGGAGTGAGTGGTGGAACTGAGACCTTAGCATCCCTTGTCACTATTTTATACCTTAGTTTAGGTTCACTGTCACTCAAATCAGTCGTTTCGGCAACCAAACATTATCACTTGTTACATTTCCTTACTTGAATTCATTTGAAGAAGCCATTAGATCACTTTAAAGCACACACAAGTCCTTGTGGGATCGACCGCATTCTGCCGCGTCTCCGATGAGACGCCGTGCACTTGCGGTATAACCTGTAGGCCGTAATTTATTTACCCATCTTCGAGGCCTACCAAGTTTTTGGCGCCATTGCTGGGACTTGGCGCGTGCCTCGTGTTCATTGGCTCGCTTAACTCGATTTTCTCCCTGTACATATTCATATTGTATTAATTTTCCCTGTGTTTTTAGTATAACTTAGTTTTGTAACTCGCATACTGTTTTAGAGTAACTTGCATTCTGTTTTAACCTCAGTAGCTTCAGCTTCATTTTGCATTGTAGTCTTGTTTGATGTTATTGTTAGCATTGTAGTCAGCTGTGATTGTTAGCATAACTTAGCATAACTTAGTCAAATTGTTAGTGTGCATCTGTTGCTTTGCATTGCTTTGCATTATTGTCTTACCTTTTATTGCATTGTTGTCTTAACTTTTACTATCTTAGCTTTTAGTCCTTTTGCTTTGCATTGTTTTTAGTCTTTTATTGCTTGCTTTACTTAATTTCATATCACCCACGTATATACTACTTAAGTGCATTGTAGTTAATCTTGATTGCATATTTGCTTTTACGTAATTGCGAGTTACTTTTTCGTATTCTCTCGCATTTCCGCATTTTAGTTCATAGTTGCATTTTAATTGCATTTCGCATTTTAGTTCATTCCCTTGGCTATAACTTCGTACTCTATAAGAACCGAGTTTGCCCTCTAAGCAACAGATCTTTGCTTGCAGCGCACTGTGCATTTGTGAGTGCAGCTGTGCATACTGTGGAGTGCAGACTTGTGCATTTGTGAGTGCAGTTGTGCATTTGTGGAGTGCAGCTTGTGCATTTGTGCATCTTTTTGTGTCTTGAGTGTGCATTTTAGAGAACTAATCTCTTTGTTGAGCCAACAGTGGTACTCGTGCTTGTCAGTCTTCTTGAGCAAAGCCTCGAAGTCGCTTGAGCCTCAGAGCATACCAGAGTTAGTAATTGAACATTGCATGACCTCCTAAAAGCTAGTTCACCTGGTTAGCCTCTGCTCACCACCGGTATTGCCTTGAGCTTTGTTGACTCGAGCATTAACTGTGCAAACCCTCAGCCCCAAGTCGTGGGGCTTTGTTGCAGCTTGGCCTGACCAAACTGAGCACATAACCTTGTGCTTGAGCTGTGATTCTGTGCATAGCCAGAGCTTTGCACACAGCCAGTGCCTGATCTTGCCACAGCTCTGCACAAGCTACTGGCCTGTGCATTCATTAAACCTGGGCACTGTGAGTAATCCAGCCCCCTGTGGCTGTGAGATTACACTTAGGTAGCCAGGCTAGGTGAAAACCAAGAGCATCAACTAGCCCCTGTACCTACAGGCTTAACCCTAACACGACCTATTGCTTGAGTTGGCCAAACTTTGCACCAACAGTAACCCTGTTTACACACACAAGTGGTGAAACAAATCATTAACGACAAGCCCACATAAGCCTCGAATCAAACATGGGCTGCTAACTTGCTGACCAAAACTCAGCCCACATACCGTGCCCACAACTCGGGCTTTGCACTCTACTTGGCTGCAAGCAAACCGAAGCCCACATAAGTCTGTGATCCGGGTCATGCACTCGTACGAGCCCAATAAACTAAACTGTAATTTGGGCTTACACTAAAACTCAGCCTAACTCAAATTATTTCGGGCTATACTTTTTCTACTACAGGTCGTACAATTCTACACAAATCCTAGGCTTCAAACAACAAATCCCATTTAAACCAAACCCGACAAAACCAAATGAAACCCAATAAACCAAATCAATCCCACCAAAACCAAACTTAGTCCACTTCAACTGGGCTTTGAGTTCAATTTGAGTTGATAAATCATGTCAGGATTTTGGTCTGCATCTGGGGATTCAAACAAATCCCTTAGAGAGCTTGCTTACGGGCATCTTTCACGGGATGAACACCCCACATACCATAGTGACTTTAGGGAATTTCATGAGCCTTCTCGGGCCCCAGAACTCACATACCCTAATCATTATGATCACATACATCATCCACCACGGGTTGAAAATGAACAATTTTCTCATACCCGAGTCATCACTTTTAGATCAATTAGAAGCTCGACTATCCGCTTTAGATAGGCAATCAGCATTAGAAAGGCAATCTGTCGAATCTAGTTTTTCTAGGCAATATGAAATGCATGCTTGCACCTTATGTGGTGGCTTAGACCACCTCTGTTGAGTACTCGTTATATTTTGCATGCTTTTAGACGAGTCTAGGGAAAACCATGATAATCCAATGTACGAAGTGTCTAGAAGTGACTATTGGGACCATAATCAACCTGCACACATGCATCATTCACCACAGTGGGGAGATGAACAATTTTATACTCCCCCAACTCCTAGTTTGCAATCAATAATGGAAACACTCATGGAGAAAAATGCTAGGCTTGAAATGAATGCAATGCATGACCATCCACATATCAACATGTATGAATTTCCCTTCTCTAGTGAACCTCATGCTCAACCATACAATGAATATCCATATGAGGAATGCATATCCACTAGTGAAGACTCTCCTTCAAATGGAACAACTCAAGATGATTCTTCGAAAGGAACTCTGATTGAGTTACAAAATGATAGGATTGAAAATAAGTGTTTCTAGTCTTACTCATGCAACTAACATTGAATATGAACCTAATCTAGAGGTAGATGAGTACACTAAAAATACTACATTTTTGAATGGAGAAATGAATTCTTGCTATGATGATGATGATGAATATGAAGAGCATGTGTATTTTGAAAATGTAGTAGAATCTTTAGGTTCAGAGACGTTAAGCGTCTCTTCTGTGAACCCCATGAATGATGCTTCTTCTGATATTCATATATGTGATGATGATGTGGAACCTGTGCAATTATACTGTGAAAATGAACATGATTTACCCTCTTCTGACTTTAGGAAAGTGTGTGATGGTGCAAATGATTTTATAAATGAAAATAACTTAGATGTACCTAACCTCTCTCCTGAGTCACAAATTGAAACTCCTCCACCAAACCTAGGTGTAGTTTGTCACAAAATTGCAAAACCAACTTTTACGAAAATGCCTAACTTAGGCCTAGAGCTTTGTGCTTCCCAAGTCCTCTTGGACTATTTTGCATCAAAGTATAACACTCTTAAGGAGCCACAGGTTGGAATGTGTATGTTCCGTTGTAATTAGCAAAACTCATTTCGAGTTAGACCTTTTGCATGATGTACCTTTAAAATTGCAAGATTTTGTGCTTTCAAACACACCCGTTCACAAGTTTAGGTTTGGGGAAACTCATTCCCATTTGCAGTCTTACTTGCACTCTCATTTTATTTTTGTGTAAGGTCTGTTAATGTGTGTACATATTTTCTATTGGGTTGATCCTCAACTCTTTAGATTGTTGGTGTATGGTGAATTTTCTTTGTATATATCCGAGTAGGACTTGTTAAAATTTTTCTTTTCTTGATTCGGTTGAGTCTTCTTGCACATATATTATGCTAATCCGATATGATCTCCGTTGAGAATATTGGATTCTAGCCTTGACGAATGAAGCTCAACCTTGCTCCTGCCGATATCCGGTAATCTCTTCCCTTTTATCTTATCAGCATAGTTCTTGTGGTATGTGACTGTTTAAATTTTTTCTATCTGTCGACACATTGAGGACAATGTTTGATTTAGGTTTGGGGGTGCATTTGCATTTAGAGTTTTTAGTTTTTATTTTGCATTTAGAGTTTTTAGTCTTTTATTTTACCTTTTATTTTCAAAAAAAAAAAAAAAAAAAAAAAAATATTTCAAAAACTCTTTTTGTAAAAACCTCCAACTTTTAGAGATTTTAGAGTCACTAGCATGCTTCTAGCTATGTTTACATAGAGAATCGACCGAAATAATAGAACTTGGAAGTCTCGGAGAACGCAATCGGGTTTCTTAGTTGATTAGAGCGTTAAAGTTGGATTTAACCATACTGGAGGGCGAATTAGGTGCTGTTTAGATATTCGGTAGTAGAATTGTGATCACCCATAGTGGAGACTACCCAATTTACATCAAGTGAGGCACCAACCTTCAATTTTTTGCAACTTTCTAGAAAAGCTGTTAGAGTGTGTGTCACCGTACGTAAATTCGGGTAGGAATGGTGAGCTACCCAACTTCGCACCAATTTCAGCACTACTTTTGATCTCTTGAGTGCTAGTTTTTGTCAATCATGAGAGTGACGTCTAAAGATGAAAACTCCTTCTAAATACCGATTTGTAGTTAGCATCATTCTCTCTCTCAATCAGCAAGACCCATAGAAACACATCATCGTCGACAATCGGATGAGAATCGGAATATTGAAAGAAAAGTTGAGATAGTCCAAGGTTTATGTGCAACAAAGAAAACGAAAAGAAAATAGGATGAGAATTAATAAAATTTATAAAATCAAGACAATACAAGTTGTGGAAAAATTGAGTGATAAAGTCCTTTGTCCATGGAGTTAGTTGTTTCATTATTTGTATTTGTATTTTTATTTTCACTTATTATAAAAAAAAAAAAAAAAAAATCAATCAAAAAAAATCAATCAAAAAAAAAAAAATCAAAAAATCAAAAGTCAAAAAAATATTGTAGTTTATTTTCTTATTTTTGCTACCACCATGGTAAAGAAGAGTTCAAAAGAAAAATCCAAACAACAACGAATTTGAGTAGAAAAGTTAAAAATTGTCAAGTTTTGTGAAGTTTAGAAGTTCAGTCATCAACATTTGAAGGCCAAGACCGAAGATTGAAGACGTTTCTATGGTTTCTTATGAGAGAGTGATATTAATTACCGATCGGGTGAGAAGTGAGTGAGTACTCCCACCCTTGCTAATGGTTGATTTCCTTTCTTAGAGATCATCAAAAAAGATTCTTTTGTCCACACCTCTGTGGAGTCTCCAGATTTTACTTCGGAAGGTTATCCTTCTTACCTACAACGTGTGCAGGATTTCTCTCTTTATTCCTGCCTGCACACATGAGAGACTAAAAGCGATCTTTTTGAGTGCAATTATCATAAAACCCTAATGGTGAGGCGAAGTCGAGGCTTATGATCACAATCGAATCCGAATTCTTTCATATGGTATGGTTACTTCTCGCTCAGCACTTAAGGATGAGAATGCGTTCTTCGATAGTTCTAACTTCTGTTACTAGCATGCGAAACTCTATGTCCTCATAGCTCCTTGGATGCTTGAGACTCTTTTACACTCGAAGTTGGAGAAGGTTTTGTGGGTACACCTCTTGTAAACCCTCACGAGACTACAACTCGTCCACTAGGGACACCTAGGGGTTTAAAGGCTTAGTGCATACGCTAAATGCATTCGAGAGACCTGCGACGAGGTATAGTTAGATTTCTTATTTTCTGTTTCACTTGAGGACAAGTAAAATTCTGGTTTGGGGGTATTTGATGAGTGCCAAATAGTGCATATTTATACACCTTTTTATTGGCATTTTACTCATCTTTTGCGCTTAGAAATCAGATATTATCCCAGATTCTGTGTTTTCTTTGTTTTCAAGAATAAATATTTGTATTAATTAATTTTGTGTTTTTAGGTACTAAATAAAGCTCGGAGAATCTGAGGAGCCAAAGAGCGAAGAATTGGAGTCAAACATCTATGGAGCGAGATAGCCAAAGCCGCGCGCAAATCGGTTGCAACCCAACAAGGAAGACTTGGGCTAGAGCTAGCCCACGTGACCGGATCCGAGCCCGTCTCACTCGAGCCGTTGAGATCTCTCTCGCGCTCATCCAACGGTCGCTCCATCCACTATGCATCATCTCTCGATGCTCCGTGCAACACCGAGATCGCTCCAAAACCGCTTACCATCCTCGGCCGTTCGAGATCTTCCTCCGCATTCATCCAACGCTCGCTGAGGCCTGTCTCATCAAACATTGTTGTCCCTGCCTACACCACAGCACCCTATACCTATACCCCCATCGATCGAGACCCATTCTTCTCTTCTTTTCTCTTTCTTCTTCCTCTCTCCGTCTCCCTCACCCGACGAGCTCCGCTCGCCTCTGCAACAACACCAACTCCTCCACCTTCTTCACCCGTACCACCACCGAGTCGCTTCCGCCATCACCCTATCTCATGTCACACCATCACCGACCAACAACCCCAGGACTAGATATCTATTTTTTAGTTTCTACCAACCCTAGAAACTAAATCAGAGACATCTAGAGCTAGGGTTTCCACCCAATCAACCGCATGGAGTTCGAGCATGATGAGACAAGAGGAAGGCGATTCGAGTATGGGTTCGATTCGATTTTCATTTAATTTCTATTTTTAATTGAATTAGGGTTTGGGAATTTTGGGACGATGCATGTATAAATAGAACTGAATGGGGTTGATAGATAGACACGCCTGGACTAGCTGGAGCGGTCATTTAGTTTCATTTGTCATTATTTTGATGCTTTAATTTTGTTGTTAGGGTTTCGGTGAAACCCTAATTCCATCTTTGTGTTGTAAGTTACTGTTGAATTATCCTTGCATGCTTAAATTATAATTATGCTTTCAATTTTAAACACCTCAACTCAGTTCTCTCACGGTGCATACCAACGCCATGGATGCCTTGTAGTTAGGTTAATCTTGAGTTGAGTGTGTTTCAGCTCTTGTTTATATTATTTACATGATTCTCTTGATTGGTTGTTCTTCATTAGACGACCGAGTACTCTAGGTTAGTATCCTCGGTGATAATTGAAGTGTTACAAGGTGAAACATCCTAGTTAAGTGGTGGAATTGACACCCTACCCTTAACGCCATAGGAACAAGGAGTTCAATTTAGTTGAGCACACGGTAGGAGTGAGTGGTGGAGCCGAGACCTTAGCATCCCTTGTCACTATTTTATACCTTAGTTTAGGTTCATTGTCACTCAAATCAGTAGTTTCGGCAACCAAACATTGTCACTTGTTACATTTCCTTACTTGAATTCATTTGAAGAAGCCATTAGATCACTTTAAAGCACACACAAGTCCTTGTGGGATCGACCCGTACTTGCCGCGTCTCCGATAGACGCCGTGCACTTGCGGTATAACCCGTAGGCCGTAATTTATTTACCCATCTTCGAGGCCTACCAAGAACGGAGGAGTATTAATTATTGAAATTCATATTTAGTTAAATTTTATTCGATGATGATTGCAATATCCAATCTTTATCAATTATTACGTGTATTTCTTATTTTGTGAGATTTGTTCTTTGTTATCATATTTATGGTAATTAGAACGGATATCTCATATGTTCTATGTAGGTTAAGATCTTAACTCCTTTTGTTCAGTAATCGGCTAATGAGGAGTAAACTATTTTGAGTATTTCAATCCCACATTTATACTTTATGAATATATTGCAAGGATTCCATAAAATGGTGTTAGTTGTCGCCTTACCTCTTGGAATGCATGACCGCCAGGGAATAAGTTCGAGAACTTTAATCTTTATATTCATACATGGTTAGGGAATATATAACTCTTATGTGAGTTATATTGCTAAAATTATTCTCTTTGTTCGTAACTGGCCTGGAGAATAATTTTTGCCGATGTTATTTTTCTCACAAATGATATTTCTTGATGCCTCTAACATTAAGATCATTGTTTTTAACTTCTTTGTTCATAACTGGCGAGAAGAGAGAAAAGTATTTGTCCAAGAAATTCTTCTCTTATAGTCCGAGAAAGGTCGTTCATGTTGTTCTCTTGAGAATGATATCAGATTGGGGAGAGTTCAATTTTGAAGATGTTCTTATTTGTTATATCTTTATGGGGAGTGCGGTTGTGGAATTATAGGTGACGACTGCACCTTTATCTCACCTTGATGAAGACTCTAAGTTTACTTAGTGAAATCGTCTTAAAAAGTTGTTATGTTATCTTTAGTCTCGATAACTATTTTGTGTAGTTCACTAAGATCCCTTTTCTTTCACCTTTGCCAATTTTGTTGAAAAAAAGGGCATAATTATTAGTATTATTCTACTACAATATATGGCTTTTCGGAGCATTACGTAAGTGGGAGTGGATTGCAAGTTGTGGGCTTTACCTATTATGCAAAAGATACAAGTAAGGACTAAGGGGAGAATATATCACCGTAGTATTACTTCAAAGTTTTCGTACAATTGAACTTTGGAGTAGGTAAAAGTACTACGCACCGATGTAACAACCATTGAATAGATTGACTTGTCATTTCAGAAAAGCTCTTAACGATAGTATTCTCATAAGTTGTTATTCGTTACGGATCTTCAACAACAAAGGTGCTGAAACGATCATATACAGAACCATGGAAAAACTTGAAGTACGAAGAATTCAAGCAGATGTTGAAGATTCAAGAAATCAAGCATGATGGATATTGTGCCGAAAGCTTTATTTTATGTATTGATAGTTTTGTCACTAAAATTGACAAAGGGGGATATTGTTTGAGCATCGCTTGGTCGAACTCACAAGTTTTGTCATCTCAAGCTTGTTTTCAATATTAGATGCACAAAACTATATATTGATTTCTAGTCTATTAAAGTCAAGTCTTGGACTAGGATTAAAGAATGGTAGTTGAGTATCATACATCACTGAATAACCCTCGGTAATTGAAAACCGAAGAAGAAACAAAGAAATTTGCGAGAACTTCGTCAACAAAGAGGTAAGTGGAGAATGACCTATCCTTTTTACGTATGACATTTATCATTCTATCTTATGAGACTATGTCGTATGATTTTAGTAGATTTAATATTACATAGAAGAAATTTCAAGTTCAAGCTTATCTTGGTTAAACTCTAGAAATATGATTCATGCAATGGATGTCCGTAAATCCTTAACAATCTTAGTTAGAACAATTATTCTTCAAAAACTATTTTTTTCGTCAAGTTGATCATTTGGAAATTTCCCAATATAAAACTGTTAAATTTGCGCTAGGTAAATATACTTGTATGTGTAACCTAAGTCGGTTTAAATTCCGCAGACTGTAGATGTTTGCAAACCGGTTTGCGAACCATGTACATATGTGTTACGAAATGGGGGAAGGTTTGCAAACCCGATATGCAAACCCCTTGAATCTAACTTGGAGAACTTCCAAGGTTTTCAAACCCTTAGTGCCTGGCTTCGCGAAATGTTAGTGGTTCGCAAATTTGTCTAGTTTCAGTATTAGCAGAATTCCACGAACTATTTTATATGACTAATGTTTGCTTTTTCTACAACTCTCACATACACTTCTAAGATAACTTTACTCACAAAATCACTTTGTGCTTGTGGATTATTGGTTAGTCTTGAGTGTTATTGAACACCGCCAGTGCTTGTAAGTTCAAAGATTACTTAGCCACTATGGACTATTATTATGCATGGTTCCAGAATCCTAAACCACGGTGCATATTCTTCCGTGTAATTTCAAAGCAGACATCTCACATGCTTACATGAATTCCTAATAAGAATTTTATCTAAACTGAAAAGTGTTTGCTTGAATCCTGAGCAACCCTAGCTTGAATTCAAAGCTACCTGGAGCCTTGAAAATCTATAAATAGAGAGACTCGTGCAACATGATTTCTTAATCCCTGGCACTTTTGTGTCCTAGTTGCTAAGGTAGAGTCATCCTGTATAACCCAGGCTATTCATAAAAATTGTATTTTAGGTTACAACTTTGAAGACTTCACTTAGGAATTCGTGAAACCCGATCACACTATATTATACCTGATAGTTCTTGAATACGGATCTTGTTGTTATCGATCTTTGAGGTTTTCGTAATCTTGGATCAACAACGAGATAGATAGAAATCACAAAGTTCTTTTCGTCTCAGACTTTGTGATTCCTCAAGATAGATATTTAAACTCTTCTTTAAGTTGTTTGGATTATTCTAGAGAGATAGTTAGTAATCCACGCTTCTTAGATAACTGACTGTAAGTGTTTCGTATTCTTGAGGTTTGCTGAACTTTTTCTACTGCAAACAGATTTCCAAACTTAGATTGAAACATATCAAAAGGTAAATCAAATAAGATTGTTTGTTAAAGGCAGATTGGTATCAAAACTCTTTACTGAGGCTGAAACAACTCTTAGGTTGTAAAAGACGTCAGCTAAGGGAATCAACTGCGTAGAATCTTGCGAGGTTCATGAGACGTAAGGAACAAGACTGGATATGAATTCCTTAGAGGGTTAATTGATGGTTTTTTTTCAATGATGTTGTAGTAATATGATTCGTTCACTCGGACTTGATGAGATTGATTTTAAGAATTGATAAACTAAAATAAAAGAAAAAATAGATACAAAATATTGTCACTGGATGAAGAGAGTTACTGGGACTAGGATTTCGTCGAATTCATAACATAGGGTTCAATTTATTTATTCTCAACAATTAAAGCTCAATAAATAAAATTAACATGGACTCTGATTTTTCTAAGGTAGATTATCAAAAGATTGGTTGTAAATCCTAAGCATGATGTATCAAAACATTTAAGCTAAGTATACCTCATCAAATTAAATGACAACCAATTAATTAAAATCATATTTCAATTAAAATCAATGCAAAAGTCTTAAAAAGAATTAAATAATTTTACCCATGTATGAAATTCTTCTTCCTCCGTCGTCGCAGTGTAGGGATAAAACTTCTCATGTTGTAGACACTCTCAAAAGAATTTTTTATTGCTCAAAAAGCGTGTACAAAGGTAAAAAAGGAGAGAAAATAATTAAATCCAGAATTTCGCAACGCTGTATAGGCGTTACAGAAAAACTGTTACTATGTAAGCTTAATTCAAAAATCCGTTGCGAAGCTTAGAACAAGTGTTATGAAAAACTGTCGACACTGTTGAGAAACGACAGTTCTCGGCAGCACTATGTTCTTCGTCCTCTTCTTCACCAGCAGAACTGGTTCTTCTCTGCAACTTGATTTCTCTCGATCCTAAACCCTCTGTTGGCTCCCCTATCACTCCATCCCATCTCTGACCGTCCAGCACCCTTTAAATACATAGCAGCACCACCAAATCTCTGCCATAATTCGAGATAATCTTCTCTTTATTTCTCTGCAATATTTCGGGAATAATTTCCCTATTGAACTTCTTCACGCGCCTGTATGCAAACTACACACTCCAACTCGTTACAAACAGATCCCAGATGGAGTAAAACTCGTGCATGAAGGATATTTACGCGTAATTTCCACAAACAAACCCCACAGAATCTCGAGTATATCCCATTCCCCTGTTTTCTTCAATCCTGCCAGTCGCGGGATTATCTCTACTACAACCTCTGCACGCGTCTGAGAGATGTCAAACACCTTCCAAAGATAGTCAGGGAAGATATTCTTCCTTTATTCTCCACATACTTTCCATTTCCAGCTCACAATAAACCCGAGAATACAACCTTTCCCTGTTTCGCTTCCCAACGATTCCAGCCCAATTAAGTTTATTCGAACACCCATACCAGCATTGATTGGGCCTATCAAGTCCATTCCAATTGAAATCGGTGATTGAATCTCACCACAGTTCCTTCAAATTCAAAACAGGATGTACGGCAGGTGGAAATATTCAAAAACAGATTTCCCGCCAAAATCCAACCAGTTGTGAACGAAGAAGAAAGAACTCCCCCTAACCAGAGATGGGGTGTGATTATCAGTTGGCGCCTGGGGTGCCCCTTATCCAAAATGGGAGTCCGCTTAACAATTGTCCTCCGGGAGTGCCTTTAACAACTTTTCGAGCCGAATTTTCCAAAAATGTTTATTGCTCCAAAATACCTACAAACACACAAAACACCATAATAAGTACAAAATCGAGCGCCAACAATATATAGTATTGAGATCAAATTAGACACAAAAATGTGTCTATCAAATACCCCCAAACTTATTAATTGCTAGTCCTCGAGCAAATTTATTCTAGAAAATAAAATTCAAACTCACTAGGTGGCCCTAGTGCCCGAGATAAAGTCTCGGGAGGGTTTACCAGAGGTGTACACACAAAACCTTTACTCCAGACCCTAGCTATCTACGCAGAACCTTGGAAAGCACTAAAGAATCTCCTTGGTTGGCATACAATCATTGACTATAGGAGGAAGTACCCTGATGGGAGATTCCAATTGTTGTACACGAGTTTGCACTCAAGCATACTAAAATTCATATAAAGTGAAGGAGCTCTACTTAGATAGTTTCTGGACATCACAACCGGAGTCAACCAATCACATGGATAGATTAAGAAGATGGATGTAGAGAAAAACGTAGATGGTTTTGATGTTGACTAAGGTGAACCTATCCTAATGGACAGAGATACCGGTCTGACTAATATCAACACAGCTGGAATATATAAGGGAACCAGCGGGTGATAATCCTAACTCTAGGTCAACACAACTGGCATATACAAGGTCACCAATGGTCGACTTTATTGAATTTATTCCGGTTGGTCTGATGGTCTGGTCTCAAATTTTTTTTTTTTTTTTGTATCTCAATCACTCTATTTCACCCAATCAAGAAAAGAAAAATAAAAACAGAAGGTGAAAAGGATTCAACGAGATATGGAGAAACTACCATGTTTTTTTTTTCAATTCTAACACCCGAGCTCTGTGCTTTTATGAATAGACTCTTTAGATGTTTCCATCTAATCAGATTGGTTCCTCAACTCCTATAACCAAGATGCTTCCATCCACTTAGATTGGTTAGTGCTATCCTTAATAGGCATAAATTTCTAGGCTCTGGAGTTTATTTATTGCAACTAAAAAGTTTCTCCCATACCCCCAAACTTAAATCTAACATTGTCCTCAATGTTCTAAAGATAAAATTAAAAGTATGAAAAAGGAGAAACTGTTACCACTTGAAGCAAAAGAGTTAAGGAAAGATATTACCATGTTGCATGAGCATGGGTTACCTCACAAGAAGTGCTAAGTTTAAAGTCTTCAGCCAGACATCGGAAGGAATTAGTCACCTCATATAATCATAAATTAATAGCTGGAATAACTGAGGATCACCAAAACCAAAAAGGGCTATCACAAGTAAAAGGAAACTGCAACATGCCAAGAAAGTTAACAAATAAAGCACACCCTTGTCTAGTTTCATGTTTAAGACAACTACATCTAGTTGTGGTTCAGGTTCAGGTTCTATAACTGGGTCTAGATAACATATTTTCCTGGGTTTCATTTCCTCAAAAGTTAGATCCGAATGTTCAGGTTCTAGAGTCTGGAAAAACTCAAATAAAAACTTAGAAGCACATAATAATAACCTAAATAGTTGCGGATCCTTAAAGTCAATCAAATTTGACTTACACAACTGACCATAAAGAGAGTGGTGGTCTTCCTTAAACAAATATGTCGACCCTAATCTCCTAAAGTAATTAGGTTTAGTCTCGAAACTTAATATCTGACACATTTGAATTTCATAAGTTCCCACAATTGGAGAAAATTTTTTTGGTGGGAAAACAAAGTCAATCGAGGTATCGTAGCCTTGGTTAACCACATCAACCAGAGGATGTGTTTCTAACAACTGAACTTCTTTCTGGACATCATTAGGTTCAGGAAAACGCGTATGAAGATAATCTTGTAAAATGGTTGAGGCACATATGTCAAGTACCAAGTGAGGGACCTTTCTAAGAGTTAACGCACATGGAGAATGATAATCACCCCCAAACTTAGAGTTTTCGAGTGTCTCTAGAAAGACTAGTCACAACTTCCCTAATTTCTAGGTCATCGATTCACCGGAAATGGTCAATTGATTCTTCTAAGTCAGGTTCATCCTCACTCATCTCTACGAGTTCACTTTCTTTGTCTAAGACTATTGTTTCTAAATCGCTAGACTCAAAATAAACTCGTTCCTCTAAAACTTCGTTGGTTTCGTGAAAAGGAAATACTACATCGTCTAAAACGGGGATATTTCTAGTCAAATCCTCGTCCTTTTGAATAGGTGAATAATTATTAAAATTATTTGTATTTGTACTAGAAATAACATTATCATTGTAAAGCTCAATTGGAGTAATAAATTCCTGATCACTATGCTTACATATTTCAGATTCTTCATCAATATTATCCTCATCACAATCATCATTATAATAACATGAAAATGATCGAACCTCATCTAAACAAGTAGTGTTACCAATTCTAACCTCGTCATCCTGATTATAAAAATTTTCCTCATTTTCACGGGTGATATTGGAAAGAATGTATTGGAAATCAAGAGTAATTCGAGCAATTCTTTCTTCCGCCTCTAACTCTAACCTACGTGTTGTCTCAGCAAACTCACGTGTTGACTCAGTTAACTTACATGTTGACTCAAGTATCTTACGTGCTTCATCTAGAGAAGAGGAATTATAGGAATTTTGCTCGTATGACCGGTTGGCGTGTGGATAGTAATTGGGCTCACCATGGTATGGACCATATCCTTCAAAAGTTTGATGTTCCCAACCACTATTCACACTATGGTCAAAGTAATGTCCATTTTGAAAATCAGTCGGATATTCGTTGTATTGGCTATTGTAATACCAGTTCGACATTCTATTTTTGCACGGTTTGTGTCGTCAAATAAAACCCACTAACGAGGATTCGTGGGTGAATAGAGTCTTACCTCCGTACTAGACAGGCGATGAACCATTGAAGTCGACTCGAGCCACCGAGCTCCTATGTCGGTGTACGAACCCGAGGGCCGAGACAGTGATCGTAACCTGTCTTCCTTCCCATAAGCAGTTTAAATTGACAAAAATAAAACCCTTCCTTAGGGTTTCAAAAATAATGTCCAAGTCCAAAAATAAAAATGTCCAAAAAGGAAAAGAAAATTTACAAAAATAAAACCCTATTTACAGTTTCTAAAAATAAAACAAAATAACTATATACAAAATCTTCTTCTTCACTCCTTTCAGATTCCTCTTTTCTTTCCTTCTTTGGCGATGCTTTCCTTTTATAGCACTTTTTATTTCCTTGTAGCTCCGCATCAAATCTGAAAAGAATCGAAAAAACACCAAAACGCGTAAAAAAGAACAAAAAATAATAAAAATAAACCTAAAACAAATCTAAATACAAGTCCGCGTCGGCGACGCCAAAAATTGATGGTTTTTTTTCAATGATGTTGTAGTAATATGATTCGTTCACTCGGACTTGATGAGATTGATTTTAAGAATTGATAAACTAAAATAAAAGAAAAATATATACAAAATATTGTCACATGATGAAGAGAGTTACTGGGACTAGGATTTCGTCGAATTCATAACATAGGGTTCAATTTATTTATTCTCAACAATTAAAGCTCAATAAATAAAATTAACATGGACTCTGATTTTTCCAAGGTAGATTCTCAAAAGATTGGTTGTAAATCCTAAGCATGATGTATCAAAACATTTAAGCTAAGTATACCTCATCAAATTAAATGACAACCAATTAATTCAAATCATATTTCAATTAAAATTAATGCAAAAGTCTTAAAAAGAATTAAATAATTTTACCCATGTATGAAATTCGTCTTCCTCCGTCGTCCCAGTGTAGGGATTTAGCTTCTCATGTTGTAGACACTCTCAAAAGAATTTTTTATTGCTCAAAAAGTGTGTACAAAGGTAAAAAGGAGAGAAAATAATTAAATCCAGAATTTCGCAACGCTGTATAGGCGTTACATAAACACTGTTACAATGTAATCTTAATTCAAAAATCCGTTGCGAAGCTCAGAACAAGTGTTACGAAAAACTGTCGACACTGTTGAGAAACGACAGTTCTCGGCAGCACTATGTTCTTCGTCCTCTTCTTCACCAGCAGAACTGGTTCTTCTATGCAACTTGATTTCTCTCGATCCTAAACCCTTTGTTGTCTCCCCTATCACTCCATCCCATCTATGACCGTCCAGCACCCTTTAAATACATAGCAGCACCACCAAATCTCTGCCATAATTTGAGATAATCTTCTCTTTATTTCTCTGCAATATTTCGGGAATAATTTCCCTATTGAACTTCTTCACGCGCCTGTATGCAAACTACACACTCCAACTCGTTACAAACAGATCCCAGATGGAGTAAAACTCGTGCAGGAAGGATATTTACGCGTAATTTTCACAAACAAACCCCACAGAATCTCGAGTATATCCCATTCCCCTGTTTTCTTCAATCCTGCCAGTCGCGGGATTATCTCTACTACAACCTCTGCACGCGTCTGAGAGATGTCAAACACCTTCCAAAGATAGTCAGGGAAGATATTCTTCCTTTATTCTCCACATACTTTCCATTTCCAGCTCACAATAAACCCGAGAATACAACCTTTCCCTGTTTCGCTTCCCAACGATTCCAGCCCAATTAAGTTCATTCGAACACCCATACCAGCATTGATTGGGCCTATCAAGTCCATTCCAATTGAAATCGGTGATTGAATCTCACCACAGTTCCTTCAAATTCAAAACAGGATGTACGGCAGGTGGAAATATTCAAAAACAGATTTCCCGCCAAAATCCAACCAGTTGTGAACGAAGAAGAAAGAACTCCCCCTAACCAGAGATGGGGTGTGATTATCAGTTGGCGCCTGGGGTGCCCCTTATCAGCTGGGGTGCCCCTTATCCAAAATGAGAGTCCGCTTAACAATTGTCCTCCGGGAGTGCCTTTAACAACTTTTCGAGCCGAATTTTCCAAAAATGTTTATTGCCCCAAAATACCTACAAACACACAAAACACCATAATAAGTACAAAATCGAGCGCCAACAATATATAGTATTGAGATCAAATCAGACACAAAAATGTGTCTATCAAAGGGTTAATCGGTCTTAACTACATTCTAGTATGAAGTCTGATAGTAGGCTAGTGTCTATAACGGCTTAATACAGTTTGGTGCCCAAAGTTGGACGAGGTCCCAAGATTTTTTTGCAGGTGCAGTTTTCCTCTTTAACAATACTTCTGGTGTCTTGTGTTTTTCCTTTTCGCATTATATTGTTTTATCTTTATAATTGGAACAACACAAGTAGTACGTAATTAAATTAGGTAGTTTAAGTCCTTATTATTTGTGATCAATAATGAGACTTTTTCTTGTTGAATTCATAATCTTGAAAGGTTCATTGCAAGTTTCATACTTGTCAGAATTCGAATCCTCTTGATTTGGATACGAGTAGATTGATCTTGGATATTGATTTATAATATTGTCCAAGAACTCTTCTACACAATCAGGTTCATAGACTTATTAGTCTAGACAATCTAATTGTGGAAGAGATAAGAGAAAACTCTATATACATATTGTTCAAGGATCTTTAATTCATATATACTTGTAATTGTACTAGGTTTTGTCTGTACAGGTTGCCGAACGAAAAAGTTGGTGGTGTACTTGGTACCCTCTCCGTATAATTTTGGATTACTTCCTCAAAAAATTCCCAACAACCATGTTACATTTAACAACCACCGAAAAATAAAGAATATGCTTAGAACACATTGCAAAAAAGAATAAAAAATAATTTTTTTATATACTAAAGGATCCAAGTAAAATTCAATTGGCTAATTGGAAAGTACGGGAGGCATGCGTTATTGAGTAGGTTTCCACCTATAGATTATAAATTATTTTAACATACCATAAGTAGGGTTGTAAGACTTAATCAGGTTTGATAACTGAAATTTTCTATACGTTTCACATAGTCGTAAAAATCACAGTCTAACAACATGATCTATATGTATTTATTTCTTCGATAAATTTAATTAGTAAATTTCTTTTTGTGAATTGAAATCGAGTTGCTAAGTACCAAAAGTATCGAACCGTTTATACATGTTCTTAACGTGTCATCATATTTTTGTAATATGAAGTACAAATAACATAGTTTGTAACGCCAAAGTTTCACATTTTAAAGTATAAATAACATAATTCATAACGCTAAAAAATCAACGTGTCATCGTATTCTTATAATATAAAGTAAAAATAACATAGTTTGTAACGCTAAAATTTCAACTTTTAAAGTATAAATAACATAGTTTGTAACGCTAAAATTTCAAAATTTTCTAATTAAGAACTTTATATATTTACAATTAAGACATGGCATATACACGTCAAGAAAAGGGACACGGATCATAATGACATGAAAATCATACACATACGCATGGAAAAAAGTAACAAAATAAAACTTAATATATATCTTTATAAATAAAACATGACATATACATAACAAGAAAGGAAAACTGACACATGACAAAAAAGAGAAGATGTCTTAAGTACATGGTAAAAAGAAACAAAACCAAATGTAATACACACTAAGAGATCAAAGTAAAGATCAATAAGTTAAATGAACAATGCGTGAAGCATGCGTAATTACACTGAGTTTGCATCTATGTCTTATATATTATTATTGTAACATATCGTAAATAAGATTCACTAATTCTTTTAGAACTTAATCTGGTTCAATAAATGAAACGTTCCATATATTTACGTAATCTTAAAAATAATGATCTCTATGTATTTATTTCCTCGATAAATTAAACTACATTTTTTATTAAAGAAAATTAAGTTGTTTAGCTTCAAGTGCGTTAAACCGTTTATGCATGTTCGCAACGTTCAGTCGTATTCTTGTAATATGCATAACAAATAACATATTTTGTAACGCTAAATTCTTATTTCAACCTTTTCATTTTAATAATTTTATATATCTATAAATAGAGCATGAACTCATCATATTAGGTATTATATCTCAAAGATTACATTTTTGATTTGTGATGATCATCCTTTTCGATTTCCTTAAATGTAATCGACAACCATGAATACATTTTGAGCATGTTTCTATATGTTTATCGAATTTCAAGTTCGGAAAAAGTAAATCTTCGTCGATTTATCGCCAAAATGATCAATTTTTTTTGAAACTACTCAAAATGAATAGTGGTTGCTCAAAATCCGAAGATGATGTCATAGGTTTGATCCCAATCTATGCTCACAAACATCCTCTTCCAATCCCCTCCGACTAAGATGTGGTCAGGCCACATACATTTTTATGTGGCATATCTTAATATTTTGACACGTATTTAAATTAAAAACCTGCCCCCTCTAAATTCCCGTAATTGCTTTACTTTTTGAGAAAAAATAGGAAGTTAAGACAAACAGTTAGGTAATAAAACTGTTTTGGAAAATAAAAATCCTACTTTATAAGACGTGTCATCATATAAAGATGAGACACATACTTGAACACCGCTAATGCTTGTAAGTTCAAAGATTACTTAGCCATTGCATGGTTCCGGAACCCTAAACCATAATGCATATTGTTCCGTGTAATTTCAAAGCATACATCTCAAATGCTTACATGAATTCCTAATAATAATTTTATCTAAACTGAAAAAGTGTTTGCTTGAATCCGAAGCAACTCTAGATTGAATCCAAATATACTCGGAGCCTTGAAAATCTATAAATGAGAGACTCTTGCAATATGATTTCTTAATCCCTGGCACTCTTGTGTCCTAGTTACTAAGCTAGAGTCAGTCCTGTATACCTATGTTCTTCATATAAATTGTATTCTAGGTTATAACTTTGAAAACTTATGAAAAAGCGGGGTCTAACAACCACACCCAACAATTCGATTAGCAATCTGTATGGACAAGATGCAATATACTTTCTAGAGAATCAACTAGACAATCAGACTCAATCTAGATAAAAAGTATATCAAAGAGTTTATATCTCAATCTCTCGATTTGATCTTTACTCAAGCAAATAGAAATCTGCGAGTCTTTATCAAAGAGAGATAACTTGGATGGTACCAAAGACCAATATCCAAGTGTCAATCAATTTAAATCAACAACCCAAAAGGTCGGATATTCTAATTGATTAAACAACGCACAACCTGTGATATTTCAATTATATAAACAAATATAATGCGGAATAGAAATAACACAGACACCGGAATTTTGTTAACGAGGAAACCGCAAATGCAAAAAAACCCAGGGACCTAGTCCAGATTGAACACACATTGTATTAAGTCGCTACAGACTCTAGCCTACTCCAAATTAAATTCGGTCCGGATCGTAGTTGAACCCCAATCAATCTCACACCGATCCAATGTACGTTATGCTCCTACGCCTCGATCCCAGCATGATGCTACGTACTTGATTCCCTTAGCTTATCTCACCCACAACTAAGAGTTGCTACGACCCAAAGTCGAAGACTTTAATAAACAAATCTGTATCACACAGAAAAGTCTACAGAATAGACAAATCCATCTCCCATGAATAAACCTATGAGTTTTGTTCCGTCTTTTGATAAATCAAGGTGAACAAGAACCAATCAATAACCCGGACTTATATTCCCGAAGAACATCCTAATTTTATTGATCACCTCACAATAATCTTAATCGACGCAGCGAAAAAAGATATTGCGGAATCACAAACGATGAGAAGAAGTGTTTGTGATTTCTTTTCTATCTTGCCTATCGGAGATAAAAATCTCAAGCCAATTATTTCAATTGTACTGCATGCGATAGAAACAACAAGATCGGATCACACAACTACAAGAAAAGTAGTATCGGTCCGGCTTCACAATCCCAATGAAGTCTTTAAGTCGTTAACTCTGGTTTTAGAAGAAGAAAACCAAAGGTTAAAGGAGAATCGATTCTATCTTAGCAAAATAGTATCACACGTAAAGTGTGGGGATTAGGTTTCCAGTTGCTAGAGTTCTCCTTATATAGTCTTTCAAATCAGGATTTGCAATCAATGTTATCTTAGTAACAAAGCATTCAATATTCACCGTTAGATGAAATCCTGATTAGATTCAAGCTAATATTTCTCAACCGTTGGATCGAAAACTTAGCTTGTTACACACAACGAAATGTTCAATTTTGGGTTTATGAACCGTACCCAAACATTAACATTTGTTGGTTCAACAATAGTCAACCAAATGGGTAGCCATATGATCACTCTCATATCAACCATATTCTTCTTCACCATAACTAGTGCAAATGACTCAAATGAACTAGTTAGAGAGTTGTTCAATTGCTTAGATCTTATGTAACTACACAAGACACAATCGAAGCAAAAAAGGTTTCATTCACTCAAATCGGTTCATGAACTTTATAGCCACGGTTTGCAAAAGCATTCCTTAGTTTATATAAACATTAGTTCAAGAACAACCGTGTGACAACCCTCCTAAATTTCGCAAGCCCGGCTTACATTTGTACCGATTATTTATTTCAGATTAATTGAAAACACAGATAATTTGTTGCCAAACGGATAACTATCTTCTTCTTTTTTCAGTTCGATTATTTAAATCAACAAAATAGAAAAAATACAAATACACAATGTTCTGACCCAACTTCCCACACCCCACTCCCTCATTACTACATGCTTTGAATATCAAACGGATGAGACGTTGACATAGTAGAAGTAACCATCCACTCTACGCTAGACCAGCACGAAAACCACCGAAAATTTGAAGGTCGTTTTATCTTTCAATTGCTAACACCTGAAATATTTGTCCACGGGAGTTAAACTCCAAACAAGTTCACTGGGTCGCCGAGTCAAGGAAGGATATAAAAATTAATCCTATAGTCCACATGAAATTACATGACAACGAAAATAATGTGTGCATCATATTATTATAACAATGAGAATAAACTCAGTTTTATCTGTACAACCACACAAGACAAAAATTTAGAATTTCAAAAGCAATAACGTCAAAATATGATCTACAAATTAGTATCCTAGTGTGTATATTAGAACAGCTAAGACCTCAAACCCTATTAGTACATGGGGACCTATCCAAGTACAATGAAACCTCTTAAACTCTCGCACCCATCATTAGTCTATCTTACCATCTGAACAAATCCACTAAATTAAGATTTGACGACTATCCTTTGGAGAAGGTCAACGATGACTAGAGCTACCTCAACACATCTCGCCACATTTCGACGATCCATTC